>CM053028.1:89753125-90353125 GCA_028564925.1 Lithobates sylvaticus
TAAGAGTTCTGTGCAAACTAAACAAGCAAGTAACACGACATAGAAGAGGGGGGGAAGGATTTTGTCACTTCTTACCAAATTGTCCAATTCCGGATTTGAGGAAAACAAGGGTTTTTCTGCACGAATCTGCAGCCACATAAAGGAAAAAAAAAGGGGGGGGGGTAGGAAAAATAAAAGAGTTTAAGTCCCACTGAACAAAGCAGCAGCAGAAATAACCAGCATATGAGATATATATAATACTAGTGTATCTAATAGACTAACATTCCATCTGTCAGGGTGTCTATTTTCCCCTCCGATTAAGTAGGACATTAATAATAATCCCAGATCATCTACAAAGCGTTGTTCAATAACAGTGTAAGGGATCAATAATGGCATCCTGGGTTCTGACGGGTCAGGACAAAGTTTATGTGTGTGTGATCTTTATTATAATGCTTGGTGTGGTAGTGTTGCTTGCATCTTGCATTGTTTTGGCTGACCTGTTTGGCGAACACTGCAATGTCTTCATTGAAAGACTCAGAGGAGCACACATCACCGCCTGCTACTCCAGGTTCTCGGGGGGTACAAGTAGCTAGTTCACATTTTTCAAAAATCAGTGCTAATAGAGGGAACAGGGGGTGTCTGCAAAAGAAGCACAGCAATCAATAAAAAAATAATAAACATTAAAGAAAAAAAAAAAAAAACATTAAGCAAGGACTACAACAAGCTAAAGGGCTCTCAGTGAAAAAAAAAAGAAGAAGAAGAAAAAAAAAAAGCCACATGATCAAGAGGACAGATGCCCCCTGCCCCTCCCAGCCCAATGCTTCTCTCACCAGGGCAAAACACCAGAGGCCCTGGGCAAAGACAATCAGCACACACAAGACACAGACCAGCCTAGCACTCCAATGCAATTAGCCTTCGCTCTCTTTCACTATTCAAGGCATAAATAAACCATAATAGAAAAAAAAAAAGACTGGGAGATCTCTGTCTCAAATGCACGGATGGGTATTTTAAATGATACGATAAAGCAGCTAAATCTACTCCTTAAATATATATAGAGAGAGAAGCAGCCTAATGATTTTAGAATCCTTCCAGTAATCAGTAGGTAGGCAAACAGTTAATAAATCTTTACCTAAAGGGCAGACGTGAATTTGGATTGCAATATTACGTTTCTTATAAAAAAAAAAAAATTTAAAAAAGTTAAACTACTGAATTTTATGTCACCTCATTTAGCACACGCCATAATGCCTTTTTCTATGAAAACGGGGCTAAGTCTTTTAATATTTTAATGCGGCTAAATCAGGTACTCTGAGAAGGAGGACAGGGAATTCCATTAACCTTCTAACTCAATTAAAAGTGTTTAAAGTAATTTATTCCATTTCCTGCGTAAACTGCAGGCTGCCTCTATGGAGCAAGAGGTGGGAGAGCAGAGAGGTTTTGGGCAAGTGGGGGGACTGAGATGGGCTAGCAATGCCCTGCAAACTATGCGTTTAAATAAACTCCATGGCTACAAAAGATTAGGAGTCGTAAGCGACAAATTAGGGAGATTACACGTGTTTTCACATTAACCAGAGCGTGTTGTTTTAATTTATTTAAGCCCTTTCAAGACATCTATCAAAAAAAAAAAAAAAAATAGAGCTACTCTAGCACAACAATGCCGTGTCTATTTAGAAGACAAGAACGATTGGAAAAATACAAAAAAATTAAATGAGTAAAGCCCTTGTCATAGGCAGACACGCATGTGAATATATATAGGCTGTTCAAACACACTTTAGGCAGCTTGTGTACTGATGTCATTTTTATTATTTTCATTCATGGTTTATATATATATATATATATATATATATATATATATATATACATATTTATGTTTATTTTTTTAATGTAATATACATATTTTTATTATTTTCATTTTGTATAACATATGTGTAAACATATATATCTATATTTTCATTTATGTAATATATACATTTTTTTATTTTAATTTATGTATAATATGTGCATACATATATAGCTATATATATATATATATATATATATATATATATATATATATATATATATATATATATATATATATATATATATATACATACATATATATATTAATTTATGTAATATTTACATTTTTATTGCAGCATATATATATTTTTTTTTATTTATGCAACATATAAAAAGTTTTTTATTTATGTATAATATGTGCATACATATCTCTCTCTCTCTCTCTCTCTCTCTCTCTCTCTCTCTCTCTCTCTCTCTCTCTCTCTCTCTCTCTATATATATATATATATATATATATATATATATATATATATATATATATATATATTATTATTATTTTAATTTATGTATAATATGTGCATACATATATATATATATTTTTTTTCATTTATGTAATATATATATATATATATATATATATATATTTATAATTTAAGTATAATATGTGCATACAGATTTATCTATATATTTTTTTTTATTTATGTATAATATGTGTGTGTGTGTGTGTATATTATATATATATATATATATATATATATATATATATATATATATATATATATATATATATATATATATATATATATATATATATATATATGTGTGTGTGTGTGTGTGTGTGTGTGTGTATTTTGTTTCTGAATATATATATATATATATTTTTTATTCTCCTTTCTGTCTATCTATCGATCTATTTCTCCTTCTTTATATATAACAATAATACATAAATACACACGTGCACACACACACACACACACACACAAACACACGCCTATCATGTAGAACCCATCCATAAACACACTTTTCTTGCCAATATAGCCCATATACAATACTGCCAAACTGTTTACTACCCCCATCATTATATCTACTGTTGTTAAAAATAATAATTGTCATTATTATTTTTATATTTACTTAACGTTCAGTTACTACTAAGATTAAAAGACAAATACAATAATTGTAGAGCCATCTACTAAAATACACAGGCATGCAGTAAGTTTATTATATTTAATTTGCACTTACATTAAACTCATTTTAAATAATAATAATTAAAAAACTAACTTCACATCAGAGCAATGGCACTGAGATGTAGCTGTGATGCTTGGCAGTACAGAAAGTAGAAGTTTGGTAAAGTTTGCAGACAGTACAGTAAGTAGACAGAGGTGCAGTATTGTTGGGGTGGTGTCCCCTGGTTGTAAAAAGTGATGCCAGCTGTACCTACCCATAAATGGAATCTTTATCTCTCTTCAGAGCGTCATTGACTGAAGAGCCCATGCTGGGGGGCATAGCGTTGGTGTGGGCCGTGTGCGGGTATTGGTGGGAGTGCAGAGGTGGACCGTGGTTCAGATGGTGAACGGGCTGCATGGACCTAGCAGCATGGGGATCCCCATACATGGCGCTAGGTATCCCTACTCCATCCATCCCCCCGTAATGGGGCAAGTCGTCGTACTGTATGGTAGACAGAAAAAACACGATCAGCAAGCCAGCAGACAACTGGGCAAGGAGCAAGGCAGGGCAAATGGCGAGGCCTCCAGCTGATTTCATCCCCTCCAAGGAGCGGCTTCCATTATGGTGGCTCTCAGGATCTTTTCACTTTCTCAGGCCCCATCTTGGAGGATTAGCATTTGATTTCATTAGAGATCCCCCTAGACTGTTCACAGGGAAAACCAATGAAAATCACAACAACTGACACTATCTGAGAGGTAACAGTTGGCAAACCAAGCTGAAAATGAGGCTTACAAGGGGCTTGCTCCATTCAACACCCCTATGCCAAAATGTTCACATTAGGCCAACTGTGCCAAGTGTAGGATTGGAGTGACCAGGATGTGTGTGAGCCTGGGGAGAAAGTGGGCACACTGCAACATGCCTGGGTGCATAGGTACCCCATAGGGAGAGGTTTGTACACATCCCATGGACTCCATAAAATTGTATACATTTATATTTGTGTGTGTGTAATTAAACTGTGCACACTACAAAACTTAGAAAATGTGATTAATAAATGTTAGTATGTATATGTACCCCATAGGGAGAGGTTTGTATACATTCCATTGACCCCATACAATTTTATACATTTATATCTATACTTATATTTGAGTGTGTGTAACTAAACGGTGCAAATTACTAAACTTGGAAAATGTAATTAAAAAATGTTAGTATGCATTTGTACCCCATAGAGAGAGGTTTGTATGCATTCCATGGACCCCATACAATTCAAAAAAAAAAAATATATATACCTACATTTGTGTGTGTGTGTGCATAACTAAATTATACAAGCTCCAGAACTTAGTAAATTTGATGAAAAAAAATAGTATGCATGTGCACCCTATAGGCTTTCTATATACTGCATATACCCCATACAATTATACCTATATTTGTGTATGTGTGTGAGAATGGAACTACACAAACTGCAAAACTTGACAAATGTGATTAAAAATTGTTTGTATGCATATGTACCCTATAGAGATAGTTGTGTATATATTGCATGCATCCCATACACATAAATACCTATAATTGTGTACAAATGTGTATTGTATGTGTTTCTCTCTATCCAATTATATATATATATATATATATATATATATATATATATATAGATATATATATATATATATATATATATACACACACACACACACACACATACATAACACGTGTGTATAGGGGTATAAATTGAAAAAAAAAAAACGTTGTAATGATGGACAACACATGCCTACATTATATTTGTGTATATACATAAATAAATATTTGAGAGTGAATTGAATAAGTGAACGTACTCTGTGTTGTAAAAATATATGGGTCTCTCTCAAACACACACACTATATATATATATATATATATATATATATATATATATATATATATTATATATATATATATATATATATATATATATATATATATATATATATACTATTTGTCCCCACACAACTTCTACACGTGTGTGTGTGTGTGTGTGTACATGACAGCCTAAACTTTTGAACGTTCTTGCTGTTAGCTCAATCATTATAAAGCACTGCCACTTTAAGTGTATTAAATAAATACATTTTTTTAATTATAATTCTGATATGAAAAGTTGGGCACCCTGACACATCCTGTGTACACTACAGTTGTCATTACTTGTGATCATCCATATACATTAGTGGTGATAAATACACAGCGATCCAGTGGGGAGAAAAGAACGATCAGTGGATGAGGATATTAGTAAATAGTAATGTATGGAGGTGACACCTGGTTGGAAGTGAAGTGTCAGCGAGACCCCAGCTTTCTATTCCAGACAGCCCAGTGGTTGAGCTCCCATATTATGCAAAGTTTAATGGCTTTTAATCAATGGAACGCTGCTGATAATATGCACATATTAACAATAATGGCAGTAATTAAGATTACTTGTCTAGGTGGAATAGAGCTTCTTTGAAATGACAGATCGGAGGGAGATTAGATCTGACTTCCCATTAACACACAGGCTGGATCCACAAACACACAGACAAGTCGGATTGTTTGCTGGCTGCTCGTTGTCAACAGTAAACACTTTAACAATGCTGTTTGAACAACACATACATTTCAATGTGTGTATGGAGAGCCCTGGGCTTTCAGGGATAAGCCAGCACTAGAAATGTGTCTCCCAACTTGTCAACTGGGAAAAAAAGTTCATGATGTCTAGGAAGACTGTGTATGCATACAATGTGTGATAGATCCTTCAATGTATTTACAGTATTTAGGGGGTTGTTTATGCATGCAATGTATGATAAACCCTGCAATATATATATATATATATATATAGAGATAGATATATATATATATATAGGTATATAGGGGCCTGTGTATGCATACAATGTATGATAAATCCTGCAATATATATACAGTATATAGGGGAGCTGTGTATGCTTGCAGTGTATGATAAATCCTGCAATATATATACATAAATATATATAAATATATATATATATATATATATATATATATATATATATATATATTATATATATATATATATATATTATATATATATATATATATTGCATGCATATATAATGACACTGTATGCATGCAATATATTATGGATCCTGAAAAAAAAAAAAAAAAAAAATATATATATATATATATATAAACTTTATTGGCCATGTATGTACACAAAATGTATCTTGTCTTTGGTTTAAAGTTTAAAATGACTCTATGTGTGTGTGTATAATGCACACACACACACATATAAATATATATATATATATATATATATATATATATATATATATATATATATATATATATATATATATATATATATATATATATATATATATATATATATATATAAAATACAACTACTCTCCCCTGGTTCCATACCCCCATGCATTAAACATGAATTGCCATATGACCCTTAAGCACCTCTGTTGCACCCAAAGACACATAGCAGCCCTACTGTATCCATATCTAGTTGTAATGTTGTATGTTTGCACTGAACTTCAAAAATAAATAAATACTTGTAAAAACTTAAAAAAAATAAAAATAAACACCCTCCATATATGTGTGTATATTTAGAACAATCAGCATTATTAGCCAAGTATATACAAACATAAAGGGTGATTGTCTTCCGTTTAAAATAGCTCTTAGTGTGCAAGTATATATATATATAAATATATATACTTACACACTAAGAGCTATTTTAAACGGAAGACAATCACCCTTTATGTTTGTATACACTTGGCTAATATATATGTAATATATACACACACACATACATATATATATATATATATATATATATATATATATATATATATATATATATATATATAAATATATACTTAAACATTAAAGTTGATATATATATTTATATATGTATATTTTTATATATATATACATATACACACACACACATATATATATATATATATATATATATATATATATATATATATATATATATATATATATATTATATATATATATATATATATATATATATATCAACTTTAATGTTTAAGTATGTACAGGCATACAAGTGGTTTATTTTCAGTTTAAAATATGTATGTGTATATATGAGTGTATATATATATATATATGTATGTATGTATGTGTGTGTGTGTATACAATGGCCTATACACTGCTAAAAAAAAAAAAAAAAAGTGAAAACAGCCTAAATGGTTATGTTGTTCAGCCTCTACCCCCCCAAGCCACGTTTCAATCACACAGATGAAAAGTTGTAGAAAATGTTTCAGGCACAGCACCTACCCTTTGAGCCATCGGCCTTCCTAACTCCTTCCTACTTCACTTTGAAATATATCCTATTTAAGGCCAGTGTGGATGAGAATCAATGACGCCACTCCAGGGAAAAAAAAAAAAAAATTAATAAAAAAGTAAAAAAAAAAAAAAAAAAGAAATAAAAAAAAGGAAAACTCGAAAATAAATCCCTCTTTAAAGTTTCCAGTGTCTTGAGAATTTCAACCAAATCTTCAGCTTCTTGGAGCTCCTTGAAAGAGCCAAATAATTCAGCATGGAACTCTTTGCAAAGACCCAGGGTGGTAGAGGAAAGGAAGAAATTTTCCTTTTTTTTTTTTTTTTACCCCCTCTTCCTTTTTTTTTTTTTTTCAAAATAAGTTTTTAAAAGTAGCCCTGGAAGGCAGCTATGGAAAGTCTCATGGCTCTGTGCCACTTCAGCTGTCAATCATAGGCGAAGCTTGTCAAAGGTGCTGAATGAATGATGATGATCCAGCGGGCGATGTGCACCGGTCACCAGCCCTGCAAATAGTGTCCAGATGCAGGAGGCTCAGCCTGAGCTCCCTTCTTCTTCTCGGATCAGCGTGCAGCCTCCTCTCCTCTCTTCTCTTCTCTCTCTCTCTCTCCCTCTGTGTAGATGTGGAGATGGAGAGAGGGGGAGAGAGAGGAAACGTCTGAGTTCGCCTTAAAGAAGCCCCGATCGATGCTGCTCGCTCCCAGCCCCGCCGCGCGTCTGCTGTGTGTGCTGCACAAGCGGAGAGCTGGGTTTGGACCAGAATGCTGGAACCCGGAAGTAGTGGTGGCCATAACAGGTCGCGTCTTACACAATGCAATGGGCTGCATCGACTGGCTCATGTGGAGAGGGAGGAGGGGGGGAGGAAGAGGAGGAGGACATCCCAGATAGGAGAAGTACTACATTACTCCATCACACACACACACACACACACACACACAGAAAAGAGCAACTCCCTCCAGCCTGCAGCCGGCTATGGCTTCTCCCTGGCTGCACTCCCCATCCATGCCACTTTAAATCTCTCACTTCTACTTTATTACCACTTGATACAATGTCATCAATGTATCCAGCCCATGGACACCCACTCCTCATGGACTGACAACTCTTCCATTCATTTCTGACGAGGAAGAAGTTCATTCAGCTGCTGCACAGAGAACCCCCCTCCGCCTGGCGCACAGTGAGCTGGCCCAAATCTCAGTAGGCAGCGGTAGAAAAGCCCCCGACCAATCGGAGGCCGGCGTGGCGGAGGCGGCTTCGCATTGGTCGGAGGGAGAATCAATTATCAAATAATCGATGAGCGGGGCGCGCGGGGGGCTCTGCGGGGAGTTGGCGAGACTTCAGCGGAGGAGAAGAGAGAGTTTTCTTCCTCCCAGCATCGCCGCTACACAGAGAAGTGTCACCGTCCCCTCTGCAGAGCCTAGGCTGGGATCACAGCAATCAGGGGGTCTCCTCTACAATCAGGGGGTCCCCTCTACAATCAGGGGGTCCCCGCCATCAATCAGAGGATCTCCTCTGCAATCAGGGGTCCCCCTCCATCAATCAGAGGATCTCCTCTGCAATCAGGGGTCCCTCTCCACCAATCAGAGGGTCTCCTCTCCACCAATCAGAGGGTCTCCTCTCCAATCAGGGGTCCACCTCCACCAATTAGGGGGTCCCCTATCCAATCAGGGGGTCCCCCTCCACTAATCAGGGGTCCCCTCCACCAATTAGGGGGTCCCCTCTCCAATCAGGGGTCCCCCTCCATCAATCAGAGGGTCTCCTCTGCAATCAGGGGTCCCCCTCCACTAATCAGGGGTACCCCTCCACCAATCAGGGGGTCCCTCTCCAATCAGAAGTCCCCCCACCAATCTTGGGTCCCCTCTCCAATCAGGGGTCCCCCTCCAACAATCAGGGGGTCCCCTCTCCAATTTGGGGTCCCTCCACCAATTAGGGGGTCTCCTGTCCAATCAGGTCTCATCCCACCAATGAAGGGTCCCCCTCCACTAATCAGGGATCCCCCTTCACCAATCAGGGGGTCCCCTCTCCAATCAGGGGTCCTTCCACCAATCAGGGGGTCCCTCTCCAATCAGGGGTCCCTCCACCAATCAGGTGGTCCCTTCTTCTATCAGGTCTCACCCAACCAATCAGGGGTCCCCCACCTCCAATCAGGGGGTCCCCTCTCCAATCAGGTCTCACCCCACCAATCAGGGGCCCTCCTTCACCAATCAGGGGTCCCCCTCCACCAGAGTGCCTTGGACTTCACATGGGGGTGGGGGACTCTTCCTTATCAGGGGCCCCGCACTCCCATGGAGGAAGAAGCTGTCATCGAGGTGGGACATACAGACGTGTCACATCCAGCCTGCTCCCTGCCGGAGGAAGCAACGAGCCCTTCCAGCAGGGAGGAGGGTAGAACTATGGGGAGACACTTTTCTTTTTTTATTCTTTTTTTATTTTTTTTTATTTTTTTTAGTTTTGGATGGTGCAGAGATGAGTTAAATGCCCTGTTAGATTTCTTTTTTTTATATTACTGTCTCTGAAATTGTTATCACCAAAACAGGAACAAGAGATACATCTTCCAATGGGGTCACTCGTCCCACTGACAACTGGGAACACTTCCTTTCACTCCCTGTTGTCTAGGGGTTGATTCACTAAAGCTGCTCACTTTGCAAGAGACATTTGCCTTGGCTTAGGTGACTTCTGCTGACTTTCATCTTCCAATCATGTGATGGCAAAAATACTGGGGTGGATTTACTAAAGGCAAATAGGCTGGTTACTTTGCAAGGGAAGATCCTCTTTTCAAGAGAATTTTCCCTAGAGCTTGGTAACTGAGTTGAAACTCTGCTGACTGCTGCAGTTGTTTTTTTTTTTATCTTGTATGTAATTAGATTCCTTTTACCAAGTGACATTTTACCATATTCACTGAGCTCTGGGGAAATTCCCTTGCAAAGTGCAACTTCTCTTGCAAAGTGGGGGGTTGATTTACTAAGGGCAAATAGGCTGGTTACTTTGCAAGGGAAGATCCTCTTTTCAAGAGCATTTTTCCCAGAGCTTAGTAACTGAGTTACTACTGCTACAGTTGTTTTTTCTTCTTGTGTGTACTTACATCCTTTTTACAAAGTGAAATGTTACCATATTCACTAAGCTCTGGGGAAATACCCTTGCAAATTGCTACTTCTTTTGCAAAGTGTGGGGTTGATTCACCAAGGGTACTCCCTGTTGTGTCTATAGGGCTGGTTCACTAAGGGCAAATAGAGTGTCACTTTGCAAGAGACATTTCCCTTGGATCAGTAAATGAAGTGACTTCTGCTGACTTCCATCATCCAATCATGTGATGGCAAACAATACTGGGGTTGATTTACTAAAGACAAATAGGCTGTTCACTTTGCAAGGAAAGATCTTCTTTTCAAGAGAAATTTCCCCAGAGCTTAGTAACTGAGTTGAAGCTCTGCTGACTGCTTTAGTTGTTTTTTCCCCCTTGTATGTAGTTAGGTTCTCTTTACAAAGTGAAATTTGACCATATTCACTAAGCTCTGGGGAAATCCCATTGCAAAGTGCAACTTCTTTTGCAAAAGTGAATGGACCTTGTCTTTAGTAAATCCACCCCACTGTTTTTGTTTATTTGATTTGCACAGTGAATTTTCTTTGCAAAGTGAAATGTCACCACATGCATTAAGGTAGGGGAAAATCCACTGCAAAGTGAACTTGCCTTTAGTAAATCCATCTCTATTTGTGTAGAAGTGACAATGGCCCTGAAGAGGACACCGGGCAAAAAGCAGGGTTTAACCCTTACCTACTCTATAAATTAAAGTTTTGGCTTTAGATATATTTTAAAGGGGGTCTGTTAATAAATGTTTTCATCCAAGATTCACACCTTTTCAAATTAAAATGGCAAAGTTGTGCAACTAGTGAACAGCCTGTTTGCCTTTAGTAAATCCACCTCTATGGGTATAGAAGTGGCAATTGTCCTGAGAGGGACACAGGGCAAACAGTAGGTTTTAACCCTTCCCTACTTCCAAGTTTTGGCTTTAGCTATATTTAAAGGGGTCTGTTAAGAAATGTTTTCACCCAAGATTCACACGTTTTCAAATGTGAAAGTTTTGCAACTCCAGCCTGTTTGCCTTTAGTAAATCCATCCCTGTGAGTAAAAAGTGACAGTTGTCCTAAAGTGGCAACAAAATGACATGGTTTTTAACCCTTTCTACTAAAGTTTTGGCTTTAGATATATTTTAAAGGGGTCTGTTAATAAACGTTTTCACCCAAGATGTATGAAGTAGGCAGTCATATTTGTAATATACTCAAAAGAGGTTGTCACTAGGACAACTTCTAGTTGTAGAGTCATATTTGTAATGTCTCAAAAGAAGTTGTCACTAGAACAGGAACAGTAGGGGGGCTTCCAATGGGGTCACTTGTATCATTGACAGCTGGAGGGGATTTCCCTTTGGAGAGATATCCCTGTTGTGTCTATGAGTGATGGGAAGGGTATTTGCCCCCATTAGGACACAGGGCACAAAAATTACTTTTTTAACCCTGTCTACTTTTTTTTAGATATACATTAAAAGGCCCATTATTTTCAAAATCCAAACATTTTATAACTAAGCTGAAACATGTGTAAATCAGGCATGAAAGCTGTGTGAATCTTGAAGGAATAAATAGAAGCCAGGGTCTTAGGTGACCAGGTAGAGCAGACTATGGTTTGCTCTAAGTATATGAAATAGGTTTTAATTACTGTCCCCAAAATTTTTGTCACTAGAACAGGGATAGGGGGGAAATCTTCCTATGGTGTCACTTATTCTATTGACAACTGGGGAGATTTTCTCTCAATATTGATTTATTTTATGTAAACAGGGATTGAGACGAAATCTCCCCAGTTGCCAATAGAACAAGTGACGCCATAGGAAGATTATTATTATATATATATAAATCCTGTATAATAATCTTCCTATGGTGTCATTTGTTTTATTGACAACTGGGGAGATTTCCTCTCAATCCTGGTTTGCATAAAATGTATCAATAAATTCCTTGTTGTGTGTATGGGTGTAGGGGGGGTGACTTAAATTGTCCCTAATATGACACAGGATTATAAATGACATAGGGGTTAACCCTTTCTACTCGATAAAAAGTTTTAGATATGCTTTAGGGGGGTCTACTGGCATACCCCACTTTTAAGTACACAATGGGGTTTATTTACTAAAGCTGGAAAGTGCAAAATCAGGCTCACTTCTACATAGAAACCAATGAGCTTCCAGGTTTTATTATCAAAGCTTAATTGAACAAGCTGGGGTTAGAAGCTCATTGGTTTCTATGCAGAAGTGAGCCTGATTTTGCACTTTCCAGCTTTAGTAAATAAACCCTATTGTGTACTTTAATTGGGGTATGCCTGTATTTATAATTAAAAGTTATGTGAAAAATATGTGAATCTTGGGTGAATATACAGAACCTTAATGGTCTTAGATGACCAGATAGAGAAGGCTGCGAATGCCTCTCAATATATGGAGTAGGTAGTAGATCACAATACAGAATTCTGATCCAGGAGCCCCAATGGATCAGTCCCTAGGACCATGCCAAAGGCGAATGCTGGAAGTGGTCAGGTTCTGGGGGGGGGGGGGGGGGGGTGATTTGCTAAAACTGGAGGGTGCACAATCTGGTGCAGCTGTGCATGGTAGCCAATCAGCTTCTAACTTCAGCTTGTTCAATTAAGTTTTGATAATAAATCCTGGAAGCTGGTTTTGTATGCACCAGATTTTGCGCTCTCCAAATTTTAGTAAATCTCCCCCTCTATGTGGCATCTGGCTGATGCAAACATCAACAGGCGGCCCATTCAGGGCACAATCAGTGTATATTGCTAACAATGGGACTTAAGAGGTCATGACATTTCAGAGCTGTAGGCAGCCTGCTCTACATGGAGGGGCACTTGTAGGATTTGTAGGAAGACCAAACTATCCAGAGACTTCATGGGATGGGCCTCGGACCGGTCAGCGATGGGCAGAACAGTAGCGATCGGTATTTGTCCAAAGCTAATGTAGGATAAAGAGTTTTACAACTGGCAAACAGTTTAGTCTCAGGCTTAGCTAGCCTCGCAGTCCTGACACTCAGCTCTAATATATGGACCATAAAAAGCAGCTAACTAGGCAGCCATTCATCATCCGCTGAGCGTGACAAGCAAAGAAAACCACAAACTACACACACAAAAAAAAAATAGAAAAACTTTAAAAAGTTCTTAAACATTGCATGCAATTTTTTTCTTTTCTTTCTTTTTTTGTTTTTTTTTTGTTTTACACAGTCAGTTAAGAGAAATAATAATAAAAAAATATATAAGAAAAATAAATGATGTAAAAAAAAAAAAAGTCCCCAGCAAATTGTTACAACTTCCCCCTATCAGACGCATATAAAGTGTCCCTATAAACTACATAAACACCACCATTCCCACAGTTTATCAGCGATCCTGAATATGACTTCAACTGCCATTAGTGAGTTGGGAAGTACTTATCTAAATATCCTCTATGAGAAAGTACAAGAAAAAAAGGAAGGTAAGTGGAAAGGGGAAGAAAAAAAAAGAAGATAGTGAAAATAAAAGCAGATACGTGAGTGTAATTGACAGATAAAGTAGGAATGTGTGTGATAAGGAGAGCTGGGAGGACACTCAGGGGCTCCATTGTACACCAGGAGGAAGTTGACTTTTTTTTTTTTTTTGTTGTTGTGTGTTTTGTGTCTGTAGAGACACTGCGACAGATCAGCGGCAGACTGGGAGTAGAAGGGGAATTAGGAGTCCTCATGGACTGTGGCTGCCCTGGACTCAGCGCTGGGGGGATTGTTTACCGGATTCTGCCGCAGGAAACAAAAGGCGCCTGGTCCGGTTCACGAGTCAGCTAGAGGTCAGCAGAGCGCCGCACAGCGAAGGGTTAACCGCCGACTCAGCACTCTGCCAATCCAATAAATAATACATCAATAATGGATTAATCGTCTGCTGTGTAATATCAAACCAACTATTCCTTACAGGGACGCCCATATATATCTACATAGAAATTATATATATATATACACACACACACACACATATATATATATATATATACATATATATATATATATATATATATATATATATATATATATATATATATATATATATATATATATATATATATGTGTGTGTGTATTAAAATACAGGGGTATTTGTATGTATGTGTTTATTTTTTTTTGTATACATTAATAAATACGAGGTTAAATACAGTTTGCATTTACACATATTTCTATGTCTATCTTTCTCTTAATTTGTTTTATACATTTCATTTGTATAATTATAAAATGCATGTATATTCGCAGGTATAGACACATATTTAATATGCTTATTTGTAGATCTATCCATTCATACAAAACGCATGAACAGACTTATGTGTTTACACACACAAATATTAATAAATGCTATCTATCTATCTATCTATCTATCTATCTATCTATCTATCTATCCATTTCTTTCTCCCCTCTTTCTTCCTCTCTCTCTGTCTCTCTGTCCCCATTCTCAATTTTCTCTGTCTTCTGTGTCTCTCTACTCCCTCCTTTTTCTTTTCTCTCTCTTCTCCTTCTCTCTCTCTCTCTCTCTCTCTGTCTCTCTCTCTCTTTCTTTCTTTCTCTCTACCTCTCTCTTTTTATTTCTCTCGCTCTTTCTTACTAAGCACCTAAAGGGTTTACAATACTTACTTGCAATATAGTCTTTCAGAAGACTTATTTTTCCTTTTCCATCAGTCCACCCATCTCTCTCTCTCTCTCCCCCTCTCTCTTTCTCCCAATCTCTCTCCCCCTCTCTCTCTCTCTTCCTCTCCCCCTCTTTCTCCCCATCTCCCCCCTCTCTCTCCCCTCTTTCTCCCCATCTCTCTCTCTCCCCATCTCTCTCTCCCCATCTCTCCTCTCTCCCTCTTTCTCTTTTTCTTTCTTTCTTTCTTTCTTTCTTTCTTTCTTTCTTTCTTTTCTTTCTTTCTTTCTTTCTTTCTTTCTTTCTTTCTTTCTTTCTTTCTCACTAGGCACCTTAAGGTATTACAGTATTTACAATATAGTCTTTCAGAAGGCTTTCCTATATACTTTTTATTTTTTACTTTTCCATCCATCTATCCATTTTTCATTCCCTTTCTTCCTTTCACTCTCTATTTCTTTCTCTCTTTTCCCTCTCTTTCTCAATAGGCACCCTAAAGATTTTACAATATTTACAATATAGTCAGAAGCCTTACATTTTTTATTTCTCTCTTTTTCCATAACTCTTTATTTACCTCTCATAAACTCACCCCAATAATACATAAATACATCTCCAGACACTTGTATGTCAATTATCCATCCCTTTCCCTCTCTTTCACTCTCTGTCTTTCTTTCTTTCTTTCTTTCTTTCTTTCTTTCTTTCTTTCTTTCTTTCTCTCACCTTTTCCTTCCCCTCCCTTTTCTCACTAGGCACCCTAAAAGTTTCACAATAGTCACAATATAGAAAATCAGAAAACTTCCCTATACATTTATTTTATTTGTTTTTCCTTATCCATACATCCATCCATTTCTCTCTCTCTCTCATTCTCTCTTTCTTTTTCCCTCTCTATTTCTTCATCCTTCTCTTTCTCAACCTTTCTAAAGGTTTTACAATATTTACAATATAGTCTATCAGAAGACCACTATATACTTTTTATTTTTTTTCTTATCCATCCATCAATTTCTCTCTCTCTCTCTCTCTCTCTCATTCTCTCTTTCTCTTTCCCTCTCTGTTTCTTCCTCCTTCTCTTTCTCAACCTTTCTAAAGGTTTTACAATATTCATAATATAGTCTATCAGAAGACCACTATATACTTTTTATTTTTTTTCTCATCCATCCATCAATTTCTCTCTCTCTCTCTCTCTCTCTCTCTCTCTCTCTCTCTCTCTCTCTCTCTCTCTCTCTCTCTCTCTCTCTCTCATTCTCTCTTTCTTTGTGCCTCTCTGTTTATTTCTCCTTCTCTTTCTCACTAGGCACCCTAAAGGTTTTACAATATTCGCAATATAGTCTATCAGAAGACTTTACTATATACTTTATAGTTGTTTCCTTATCCATCCATCCATTTCTCTCTCACCCTTTCACTCTATCTTTCTTTTTCTTTTTTCCCTTCTCTTTCTCAATAGGCACCCCTAAAAGGTTTTACAATATTTACAATATAGTCAGAAGCCTTCCCTATACATTTTTTATTTCTCCCTTTTTCCATAGCTCTTTATTTACGTCTCATAAACTCACCCCAAGAAGAAAATAAATAAATACATCTCCAGATCCTTGTATGTTAATTATTCCATTTGCATAGGCATCCCATGCAAACGCACGCCTTTATTAATATAATCTGCGCCCAGCACAATTCATCATTTATTTACAACCCTAAAAATATACGATTTTGTAATTCTATTTGCATGAAGTGACATCGCTGGAGATAGAGAAGGCAGAGAGAGTGTATTTTCCCCCCTTCTCCAAGTCATTCCAGGGCTGTACAATATAAAGCAATCTGCGAAGTAATGAAGCGCTATATCATGTGTATTGCAGGCTTGGCATGGCTATGACGCCGGGCGTGTTGAAATAACATGTATGGCAAAACTTTAATTAACAAAGGTAGAAGATATATTTTATTTAGCTTTGCTTTGTTATAAATTCAATTTAGCGAACTGCAGAATGGGATTTGTTCCATGCAAATTATTTACAGGCTCCATTGCCTTTTGAACATTAGTCACATATTAAATTTACACAATAATACCATAAAGGCACTTGGAAGGCAAAGCGTTACGTTTGTAAAGATAAAGCAGCAGTCCTGGCTCCAGCAAGCCAAGCCAGAAGGTGGATTTGACATGTTGACTTGATCTTTTGCGCCGTCTAGCGGATATCTGAGAGAAGTGCATGCCTAAAAATAAATAAAAAATAAATAACGAAATAGAAGAAAACGCAAAATAAATTTTATATTTTAATTATACCCCATGCAAAAAAATAAATAAAATAAATCTAAATGGGATTTTAGTTCCTGATAAATGGCTAATTAATTACCATTTTTGTTTCCTAAACACTGCTCAAACGACAACTAGGTTTTGATGGATTTAACAAGAAGCGCTGATTATGTTCAAGTGTCATTTGAGAGCACTAGAAAATCATGGAAACAAACAAACACATCGCAGAGATCATTAACATGGATAAGGCAAACGTAGGCAGATCATTTTCACAATAAATAAACTCCATGCTTTCTACATTTACCCCCGGCATCCAAATTTGTCATGCATAGACTTTTAATGCACAGCGACTTTAGTAAAAGGGAACATTCACTGGGGGTCACGAACTTCTACCATGTCACTATATATATATATATATATATATATATATATATATATATATATATATGCTGATATATATATAGTAGTAGCTGAACTCCTAGTGCAAGTTTTAAGTATCCCACTGCAATCAACTCTGAGATCCACAAAATACAGGAGCAATAGATCTGTGCAAAACCAGCTAGGAAAACTCACCTGTACACCTGTCATCTTCTGGCCATTTATATAAACTTGTATATAATTTAATATATGAATAAACTGTATATGATGTACTAAATGAGTTAGGAAAATTCACACGATAACTTATTCGAACGTATACATGTTAAAACAAAATTACTTTATTTATTTCATTAGCATATAGATGGGTCACTGAGGGTAATATTCACAACGTCAAGATTTTTAACTCCTTTAGTTATTCAGAACTCAGATATATGTTATATGTATCATTTATGCATACATTGCATATACACACGAATGATTCGAATTAATTATCTTCAAATAATTTGAGTGATTTCAGTGTGATTGAGTAATCTTCATTGAAATGACTCCTTTGACAGCACCCCCTATATAGTGGACCTTCGTATCTATTGGTTTGTGACACTTTAAAAGCCATTACTCAATGCAACTAAATGAAAACTTTGTTTTAACTTTCTATCCTGTCCCCTATGATGTTTTATTCTGTAATCAGTAAGATGACTTTAGCAGAATATATGTATTTTTTAATAAACTGTTGACATTAAATTACATCCTTTAGCAGTCATTGTTAAAAGCGGTGATAATTGATAAATAATAATATCTGTTGATTAAAAATTCTCAGTGCAGGCCTGTTAGTTTCTCTCCTGTCTTTTAGATGTCTGTAGTAAATTAAGTCTTTTTTATTTAAGATCATTAAGAACACACTGGTTAATATATGATGGTTTTATGGTTTTCAGAAATATATATATATAGATAGATAGATAGATAGATAGATAGATAGATAGATTGTGGCTGAAGATCATTTTATTCTTGTTTCCCAGGTTTGCAATAGTTTTACTCCTTGAACTTTTTTTTTTTTCTTCTTTATATGTCATTGTGTTTTATACCCCAGTAAAGGGGGTTTCACCAACCCTGTGTCACTATTGCCTGCTAGCCCTCCCCTGGCACTCACCAAATCCTCTGTGGGACTATAGACGCCAGCTCTCTCTCCCTTGTGGCACAGTGCCTGTCAAGCAGCCAGCCTTCCACCAACAAGTTGTAATCTCTTATGAATCTGCAGTGTGTGCTTTATGTGCAATAACCCCCTGATTGTAAATCATCATAATAGAATCGCCAGCAGCTTGTGTTGAATAAGGATTTTTTTTCCCTCTCTGTCAGTAAACAGTATGTTGCATTTGGCTGCCTTTTAACGAACTGAGTTAAAAGTTAGAAAAAAAAAAAAGACACCCTTAAAAAAAACTTAAAAGTAAATAGCATGTCATTTATTTTTATTTTAAAAGCATTAAAACCTTGCATTGTCTTTAAAATGCAAAATCTGTTCCTATAGTCTTGTAATTAAAAAATATATATATTTTTTTCACGTAATGATGTTTTTTTATTTTTTATTTTTTGCAATAATTAAATATTTAATTGCATTTAATGCTAGTACCTACTATTTTTTTTATTGTACACTAATGTTTATATTCTTCTTATCATTATTATTTTTTATTATTTGAGTTATGCTGCCTATTTGTGTTTTTTATTACAATTAAACATTAATCATCTTAACTAGCTAATATATGAATATGTATGCTGTTTTCTTTTTAAATTGATGTGTGTTTTTTTAAATAATTTTTTTAACATGAAAGAGATTTATTGTTGCAAGGGAGACTTTAACCAGTCCATAGTCTTTAATATAAGTGGCATGCATAGTAACACAAGATTGTCTGGCGAAGTTCTCCTAAACTTTTAGGGTGACAAGGTAATTGGAAGGTGTAGATCAGAGAGTGTTTCTGTATTTTTCTCTGTCATTTACACCATACATGCTCTAGGGACAATTTGGTGTCTCTCTCCAGATGTCAAAAGGACTTTCCCATCCTAATGAAAGTCACTAACAACCAAGGCATTATAATGGCAATTGTCACATTGCTCAGCAATGGTCATTGTAAGGACAAAGAAGCCATTTGTCTTATTTCAGGTGTGTTAATGGGAATAGGCGATGGTGGGAATGGTGGGAATGGTGTGATTGCTGGTCGCAGGTAGTAGCAGGTGCGCAGGCAGCACTCAGCCCAGAGGTGGGAAGTGAAGGCCACTCTAGGGCAGCACCTATAGCCTCAGCAGCGGGGGCGGGGTCAAGGTAGCCAATCAGGAGAGGGATGCAGCTGACACCTCTCAGGATGCTGTTAATCAGCAGCAGGGATGGAACCTCTTGTCTTGCAGTCATTATCTGGGGAGCATTTTGATCTTTCTGTTCACTGAGACATACAAGGTATCACCTTCTGCATCACATTGTTAAAGTGTTAGTGGGAGAGAGATGTCTCTTGAACTCTTTGGTGAACTCATTGATGGCTGCAAGGAAGGCATATTTCAACAGCCAACTCTATATAGATGCAAACCCAATTCTAAAAATCTCATAACATGTAACATGTATACAGTTGTAGAGCTTTACTAAAACTGGAGCACACAGAATCTAATGCAGCTGCTCATAGTAACCAATCAGCTCCTAAATTCAGGTGGTTCTAAAGCTTTTTTTTTTTTGGATTAAAATACCAAACATATCTATACTTATCTGCCTCTGTGCAATGCTTTTGCACAGAGCAGCCCAATCCTCTTCTTCTGGGGTCTCCAGCACTCCAAGCCCCTCCTCTTCGTCGGGTGCCCCCACGGAAAGCCACTATTCATGGGGGCACCCATGTGTGCTCACTCCCATGCTGCATCCATTGACACAGACAGCGGGACTCGGCCCCACCCCCTGCTCATATGTCACAGGATTTGATTGACAGCAGCGGGAGCCAATGTGCACATCGCTTGTGTACATCGCTAAATCGGGTCGGGCTCAGGTAAGAAAAAGAGGGGATCTGGGGGGGGCTGCAGCACAGAAGGTTTTTTACCTTAAGCGGAGCTCCACCCAAAAGGGGAAGCTCTGCGTATTTGCCTCCCACCATCCACTGCCACATTTGGCACCTTTCGGAAGGGAGCGGGTACTTGGTTTTGACAGGTACCCACTCCCACTCCGGGATGACTTCGCCATGGCAAACTCATCTGAACGTTTGGTACACCTCCTCCTTCCCCTGCTGCCGGGACATTCACAAAGTGCGGCGTGCTTTGCGCATGCGCAGTAGGGAACTGGCTGTAAAGCCTCAAGGGTTCGCTGCTGGCTTCCCTTAACAGAGATGGTGGTGGCAGCACCCAAGAGCTGATTTAAAAATTGGCTCGGGTGAAGACACCGCTGGGTTCGTGGATAGGTAAGTGTCCTAATATTAAAGGTAAGCAGCTACAGCATTTGTAGCTGCTGACTTTAATTTTTAATAGAATGCATTAACCGCTTGCCAACCAGCCGCCATCATTATACTGTGGCAGGTCAGCACAATCCCGTGAACCGTTGTAGCTATACATCGGTCCCTTTAGGCGGGATTGCAGGCACGCGCATGCCCGCTGCACAGTGGGGGTGCCGATGCGTGTTACCGGTGGTCGCGCTGACCACTGGCCACGAGCGATGACGGGCACGAGAGGCAGAACAGGGACATGTGTGTAAACATCCCAGTTCTGTGAGGATAGGAGAGAGAGATTGTGAGTTTCTACGAGCTGGAAACCATGATCTCTCATCTCCTATAGTCACTCCCATCCCATACAGTTAGAACACACACCTAAGGAACACAGTTAACCCCTTGATCGCCCCCTAGTGTTAACTCCTTCTCTGCCAGTGACATTTACACAGTAATCAGTGCATTTTTATAGCACCGATCGCTTCAAACGGAAGTCGTCGGTGAGGAGAGGAGAGCGGATCGCTGCAGCTGGCTGCTGATCAGTGAGTATTAGCTGTTTTTTTACTCACTGATCACCAGTCTAGTGTCCACAACAGTGCACCAACACAGTAAAACACACATGTCCCCAAAACACACATGTCCCCAAAACACACATGTCCCCAAATAAAAACACATGTCCCCAAATAATAAAAACACATGTCCCCCACATATGTCCCAGTAAAATCACATGTGCCAATGATTATCTGCACACATATGTCCGTGATCACCTGCACACATCTGTACATGATCATTTGCGTACATATGTCCGTGATCATGCGAACCAATTATTATACACTTAACGGAATTTTTTTTACTAAAAACATGTAGCAGAATACATTTTGGCTTAAATTTATGACAAAATTTGATTTTATTGGATTTCGTTTAAAAAGAAAGGAGAAAATATCGTTTTTTTTCAAAATTTCCGCAATTTTTACGCTTATATCGCAAAAAATAAAAAACGGAGTCGTGAATAAATACCACCAAACTAAAGCTCTATTTGTGCGAACAAAATGATAAAAATTTCATTTGGGTACAGCATTGCATGACCGTGCGATTGGCATTGAAAGAGCGAGAGCACTGAAAGCTGAAAATTGGTCTGGGAAGGAAGGGGGCGAAAGTGCCTAGTATTGTAGTTGTTAAATATTCAGTATTTTTGTTTATACAGCCAAAAAAAAGAAACTCTGTTGTGTTTATATACCACCAAACAGTGGTGGCTCATCCATTAGGGGCGCACGGCTGCTGCGCTCCCATCCATGGGTCCGGCCCCCTGATCTACATGCAGGGTGCCATACCATAGATTCCAATGGGGGGGGGGGGGCGCACTGCGCTCCGAGCCCACCCAGTTGTGAGACAATAGTGAATCAATATTCGTTATTGCCACACTGATCCTCCTCCCGGACAATCAGGGAGCAGGTCCTGAGAACTGTCCCCTGATTGGCTGAAAGGAAAGGCCATCCTATTGGATACTTAGGAGGAGGAGGGAGGAGATGCACATAGGAAGCTGCCGTGATGCAGAGGAGAAGAGATGTGATAGAAGCTGTTGCCCGCCGTCCGTTGCCTGTAGGAGCGCTGCCCGCCCAAAACCTAGATGGGCTAAGTGCGGGGGATCTTTGCTGCCCCCTCCCCCCTCCAAAAAAAAAACACTGGCCACCACTGCCACCAAAAGAAAGCTCTATTTGTGTGAAAAAAATGATACAAATTTAATTTGGGTACAGTGTTGCATGACCGCACAATTGCCAGTTAAAGTAGCCCAGTGCTAAATAGCAACAAATGCCCTGGTCGTGAAGGGAGTAAAACCTTCTGGAGGTCAAGTGGCTACAATAATGACAGTTGTTTTTTATACACAGGGGTTGATTTACTAAAACTGGATCCGCTTCCAGGTTTTATTGTCAGGGGGTAATTGAACAAGCTGAAGTTAGAAGCTGATTGGCTACCATGCAGAGCTGCACCAGATTCTAGAGTGTTCTAGTTTTGGAAAATCAACCCCATTGTGTGATTGTATGTGGTTAGTGCCTGTAATGAAAGTATTAGGATTTTTAATTCCTTTATTTTTTTCATGTGCCTTTATTTATGTTGTTGTCAATGTTTATATGCAGATCAGCTGTCCAGCAAAAGTGACACGCTAAGCTTACATGTGCAGCAGTCTCTACAGTGGATCACATTTCAGAGGTCAGAAAAGCAGCGGTTATCAGGCATTCAGGAGGGAATACTGCCACCACAACCCCCCCCCCCAGCCCCGCCCCCCACACGCTCTCCTGGCCATGTCACTGGAGCGGAGTATGGATGGAGGATGCACCATGGGATACAGCATGGCGGCGGCTCTACTCTTTGGCTGTTCTTTTGCATTAATGGGCACTGGTGAGATGGTATTTGATGGGCGCTGTTGAGTCTGTTCTTTTGCCAAAGTGGTATTTTCGAATGGGAATGCCATACTGGAACCATGAACTAAGTGTTTGGCTTGCAGCTGCGGCACAGTCCCATTGACATCAATGGAGGAGTTTGACAGGCGGTGTCACCTGTCAAACTCGAGAAGCTGCAAAAAAATTACTTCTGCTGCAAAGCATCATAGCCATGGCATGTGTAGAGCCCCTTCCATCTGTATGTTATATTTTAGGTAGGTGGCTGGGGGAAGTAAAACCATGGCTCAAACTCCTGTTTTTACCATCATGTAAAGAAGACCTCATTAAGATTGGGGGGAAAAAAAACTTATAAAAATGCCAGAGGCTGCTTACAAAGTTTATTGATATGATCCATACCTTTTTTCCAAAAGAAAAAATAACTTGTGACTGTAACTACTTAAAAAGTGCTAGCCGGAATTAGGCTTTAATTTGTTTGTTGCATACTTAAAACAAATCTAATCTAATCTAATACTATAGGGTGACAACACTGATGGGTGATTTCACTGCAATACTAACTAAAAAATGGATCTACTGACAGGATCAACACGTAATAAAAATGTTACAGGGGAAAATTAGAACACAAATACTGCCGTTTTAGTGCTAGTGACAGGCTCCATCTTATATGTCATTTAGGACTTTGCTCCAAGTTCCACTTCAATGGAAAATAGAAAGTTACATAAAATGTTAAAGTGTTACTAATCCCACAACTAGGATGCATTAAGGTGAAAAAACACGAGGGTTTACAACCCCTTTAAGTTATGTGAACATTCACTCCTAAGCAAATCATTAGTGTTACCCCAGAATAAAATGGCGGTCGTTGCAATACTTTCTGTCACACTGTATTTGAGCAGCGTTTTTACAAGCAGACTTTTTTTGGGATTAAAAAATAAGACAACAGTAAAGTTAGCCCAATTTTTTTTTCATATTGTAAAAGATAATGTTACGCTGAGTAAACTGATACCCAACATGTCACGCTTCAAAATTGCGCCCGCTCGTGGAATGGCGACAAACTTTTCCCCTTAAAAATCTCCATAGGCGACATTTAAAAAATTCTACCGGTTGCATGTTTTGTGTTACAGAAGAGGTCTAGGGCTAGAATTATTGCTCTCACTCTACCGATCGCGGCGCTACCTCACATGTGTGGTTTGAACACCGTTTTCATATGCGGCACTACTCACGTATGCGTTCGCTTCTGCACGCAAGATCAACGAGACGGGGCGTGTTTAAAAACATTTTTTTTCTTATTTATTTTACCTTTTTATTTTTTATTTTTACACTGTTTTAAAAAAAAAAAAAATTGTGTCACTATTATTCCTACTACAAGGAATGCAAACATCCCTTGTAATAGAAAAAAGCATGACGGGTCCTCTTAAATATGAGATCTGGTGTCTAAAAGTCCTCAGATCTCATATTTGGACTTAAATGCAAAAAACAAAAATGACAACAAAAAAATGTGCCTTTAAGAAGTATGGACGGAAGTGACATTTTGACATTGCTTCCGCCCTGCTATGGTATGGAGATGGGTGGGGGCCATCTTCCCCTCACTCGTCTCCATACCTAGCAAGGAGACAGACGCGATCGCCTCCGTCGCTGCTGACGGCTCCGGTAAGCGGCGGAGGGCACTGGATCGCGGCGGGGGTCCTCTCCCGCCACCGATAAAAGTGATCTCGAAGTCTCGCAGCGAATCCACCGCAGAGACCACTTTTATCTTGTAGCCGACCGCCGGCCGAACACGGGGATACCGGGTTATGGCAGCCAGCTGCTGCCATAACAACGATATCCGTCCCCAAAGTAGGGACATACATCAGCGTGCGGCGGTCGGCAAGTGGTTAAAGGGGACCTTTCCCCTCACACCTCAAAATCCCAGGTGCATGGAGCTCTGCATGAAAGTAAAGGCCATTTAACAAATAAGGTTTAGTTCTTTATTGATCAGCATGCAGAGCTGCACATCAATAAACTAAAAGTTATATGTTAAATAAAAGATTTAAGAATTTACTTGTGTACTTGCATGTTATTTGACTGTACTTCTAGAACTGAGATGCACTGGTTACATAGCACCCTGCATAGGTGTGTGCAGGGAGGTGCCAGGTGTGCCTGAGCACAGCCTAATCACTCTGTGTGGTGCTGATTCCCCCTACTGCTTGGGCTTCCCCTCCTGTTATGCCCCCCCCCCCCCCTTGCTGCTGGCTTTCCTCCTCTCCCCCTGGCTGCTGTGGGGGATTTTTCAGGATGGAGAGTGGGGGTAAGGGGCTAATCAATATGTCATTTACTGACCCTTTCCTTTTCTTAATGAACACAGTGAACACACTCACTGTGTTCAATCATAAATGAAGTATAGTAAACTGTGGTTTACTATGCTTCAGTTTGTGAATGAACAGGAAGCCGCTCAGCACAGAGCACTTCCCTTTCAGTCACTGTCCCATGCAGCTAAGGCTGCAGAGAAAGGCGTGTGTGTTGGAGCTTTGGGGTACACACCCTAATACAATAGGCTGCACACACCTATGGCACCCTGGGAAACTACATCACAAGTGCCTTCCTGGAGAGATTTCGCTCATAAAATTAAAAAACGTTTCCTCCAAGATCTTATGAGATTTCCTGAAATCTTGGGGGAAAATGCTTTTTTTCTCCCTAGATCTGCTCAAGAAGTCATCGTGGCCTGGCAAGAAAAACACGGGCCTGGCGAATGATGATTGTAACTTGTGAAAATGGCACAGGATTACTTACAGCTGCATCCCTGGAAGTTCCTGTCACACATTAAGATATGCTGTCAAACTAAACACACAGTTTGCGGTTCTCTGAGGGGAGAAGAGACAGATTGTCTGTTCATACAGAGTATGAACAGCGATATGTCATCTTCCCTACACAGTCCCTTCCCCCTTTCAGTTAGAATCACCTCCCAGGGAGCACAATAAACCCCTTGATTGCCCCCTAGTGTTAACCCCTTCCCTGCCAGTGACATTTTTACAGTAATCAATGCATTTTTATAGCACTGATCGCTGTATAAATGCCAATGGTCCCAAAAATGTGTCAAAATTGTCCGATGTGTCCGCCATAATGTCGCAGTCCTAATGAAAATCGCAGATCGCCGCCATTACTAGTATAAAAAAGATTATAATAAAAATGCCATTAAACTATCCTCTATTTTGTAGGCACTATCACTTTTGTGCAAAAAACAAGTAAAAAAGGCTCAACAGCACAAGTATATATACCTCACACAATATTACCAAATAGTCCAGGGATGATAACGGTATATATATGTGTATACATACATATACCCTCAAAGATTTAAATTGTCTTGGGGTCAGTCAGGGCAGCCTCCCAGGAGAACCAGAATTGTTCACTTTTGTGCAAACCAATCAATATACGCTTATTGCAATTTTTTTTTACCAAAAATATGTAGAAGAATACATATCGGCCTAAACTGAGGAAACAAATTTTTTTTATAAATTTTTGGGGGATATTATAGCAAAAAGTAAACAATATTGCGTTTTTTTATAAATTGTCGCACTTTTTTGTTTATAGCGCAAAATAAAAAAAAAACCACAGAGGTGATCAAAGACCACCAAAAAAAAACTTGATTTGTTGGAAAAAAAGGATGTCAATTTTGTTTGAGTGCAACGTGGCACGACTGCGCAATTGTCAGTTAAAGTGACGCAATGTAGAAAATGAAAAGAAGTTCCTGGATGGCCGCACGTCAGAGAAATGGAATCTTTATTGGTCGATTAAATTTCAAATGCAGTCACATATCAAATATGGAAAAACAGGATAAAGTGCTGAAGTGCAGTGCTGAATCGGAAAAAGTGCTCTGGTCAGGAAGGGGGTAAAATCTTCTGGGGCTGAAGCGGTTAATGCATAGAATGTATTAAGATAAAAAAACCTTCTGCCTTTACAACCACTTTAAGGTTTACATACATGATAATGCTTCCAAATGTTCAGTCTATTTTGCAATATTGCTATTTACAGTACTGCAGCTGTCTTCCAGCATGAGAGCACATCTGTGGGGATCAACCAGGTGACCCCAACATTCACAGGTCAGAATCTTTGTGGGTAGTCCTTGAAGCTTGGGCCGGTCTTAGCTACTCAATAAAAATCAAGCTGTGCTGCTGCACTGTGCATCAACATGTCAGCATAACCTGCAGTGTTCAAGGGTTGCATCATGTGGACCCTGCAAATCAAGAAGCCAAAGAAAGGGCTGGCAAAGGATGGAGCATTGACATTGCAGAGTTGGAAGGGATTGCTTTAAAGTAAGTCTGCCATAATGTGCTAATATGCTGTGCATACCAGCACACTATGGCAAAAAAACTCCTGGGGGACCAGAAATATTAATTTGGTCTGGCGATTTAGTTCCGCTTTAAGCTAATTTGATGCACAAAATTGCACTTTGTATTAGATATCTGCAGCATGTACTAGCCCAATGAAATAACACTAGGAATAAAGTTTAGGAATTTATTTTAGCGTAAAAGAATACCAAAATGCTACTTAGTAATCCTAAAATCTCAAGAATCTTGGAAACAAAAAGCAAATTGCAGAAAAACAACTGTCAGCAGAAAACAGACTGAAACAGAATAAACACAATTGTAATTCTACAGTACAAAAATGAGGAACAATTATTATTATCCAGGTATTAGATGATATGTATAAGAGCTCTTAGAAAAGCCCCCTTAAGATTTTGTTCTTGTGAACGAGTGTTTCTTGCTTAAGCTTGTTCTGGAGCTCCTTCCTTTAGCATGTCAGATGTTAATTTTTTGCTATTGTTTTAATGGCAAGTTCCCGTTCAAAATAGGGAAGGACTCCAGCAAGCCGGCATTCAAAGCATTCTTCCAGTATATCTAGAGCCAAAACATTTTTTCGTTAGTTTTGGATAGAAAGGAGAAGGGTTAGCAACCCTATGAACTTTTTATTCCAGTTTGTGGAGATTTGCTTTGTCTGTTTGTCCCAGTAACTATCAACAACAAAATTTAGAGTACGGGCAACATTCAAAATGTTGAGTTTTCACCAAAACAAGGAAAGAGGATAAATCTTGCACTGGTAGCACTTGTTTCACTGACAACTTTGGTGGGGATTTCCCTCACTTTGGAGATACTTCCTCTTATTTCCTGTTATGCTTCCAGGTCAGGTAGGAAAAGGGGTGAAATTTGGGTTAATCATTACCATTGGTTTGAGGTGAAACCTGATGGGTTTACTTCCTCTTTGTTTCCCTGCAAAGGTAAAGCATAATGGGCTACTATGCATCGCATAGTAGACCATTATGTGTCACTTACCTGACACAGGAGCCAGCAATGTCACCGATGTCCCCTCTTCTACGGAGCCTCCATCTTCTTTCTGTGTATCGCGGCTGTGGCGCTGTTCCTGTTATTCGCACGGGAGCCGCCACTAGGGGCATATCATCGTTAGCAGCAGCGTGCTCAGTGCGCCTGCGCGCCGCTGTTTACGGCGCATTCGCCGTAAACAGCGGTGCCTGTCTTTTGGCAAACCGTGCAGGTTTAGGAGATATTTCTTGGACCTACAGTTAAGCCTTAATCTAGGCTTACCTGTAGGTCAAAGTGGTCTGTAAGGGTTTACAACCACTTTAAGTCATATAGCCTTGCCTCAGAGTGTCAGTCAGGTAGCCTGGTGAAGAATGTCATTCAGGTAGACTGGTGAAGAATGTCATTCAGGTAGACTGGTGAAGAATGTCAGTCGGGTAGACTGGTGAAGAGACAGATGGGCTGGTAAAAAGGCAAAAAGGCAGCCAGCTGGGACCAGTGTCTACAAGGGAGTACTCCCGGATGCAGTTCACAAAACATGTGCTACTTTTCTAGGGGACTGAGAGTTCCTAGCCTGTAAGGGGCTGTTGCTAAGCTAACAAGAAGCTGCTGGTTTCCAAAAAGAGTAAATTAAGAGGAGCTGTATAGAGGATCAAGTCATTGTGAAAGTTGTCCCCGGTTTTTGTTACTGTCAGGTTGTGCATCCCGTAATTCCTAACCCTATTCAAGTTGTTATCCCTCAATAAAACAACAAAAACCTAGCTCAAGGATTGTTTTCTGTGTCTGGATGCAAATTGAAGATTGTATGTGCCTGGCTGTGCAACAGTGGTGAACCCTGTCACCCTACAGGGGTAGTGCTGCCCACTTGTTCGCATTTATAAAAAAATAAGTGAGAATGATTTTTTATGATACTGTTTACACAACACAAACACAACTTTAAACTACATTGCTTACAAAAATGAGTTGAAGTAAATGAAATGGCTCTAATCCCAATGAATACTCAAGTTTCCTGATCTTTGGGTGCAATATATGGAATAATTTCATCTGGTGACAGAGGTTCTTAATGACTTTTACTAAATACATTCCTTTCTAGCCCTGAACTAATTGTCCTTTAGTAAAGCTGTACTTACAATGCAATGTGCTAGTATATATTAACTGTGTAAATGTTTATTAGAAGAATAAAACAGGAACATTCTTCTATGGGTGCCAATAGTTCCACACGAAAACAAGTGAAAAAATATATTTATTTAAATGAATGTATATGCTACATGAAATACTGCTGTACTTTCAAACTTAATATCTTTGGATATACCTTATATAAACAAGACTAGGACAGTAAACCATTCCCCCCAGGGTGTATGATGTAGATTGTAAACCACAGTCTAAGAACTGGAGAACAAATGTATTTTGATGCAAGTTCTACCATTCATCTGGTAGTTTATATCTGTCTCCCAATCCATCTTTCTTGCTGCCTCTTTCTATCACAGGGCATAGAAAAGTGGAAAAATTATAATAAGAACTGTAGAAATGACCCTGAAGTAGCTCCTGGAAATGTTGGGTTCTTTACAGTGATGACCCACCATGTAACCACCAACACACCAATAACGATATTATTTGAGCTTTATTAAAGCAGAGATAAGACCTGAAGGAAAGTATTGAATACATAGGCTTGAAAGTGGTAAAAGCCACAGTTTGATGACAGCAATATAATCCAATAATACAAGATAAATAGTACTGGTGTTCGTTCTCTTTACTGCCAATGAGAGACTTTGCCTAAAATGCATTGGCCAAGTGGAGAACACCACTGCAGGCAATAATAAGCAACAAATAGTACAAGCCAATGCCTCTGTGTTTGAGTAAGAAGGATGGGCTAACTACATGAGCCTAACTGCAATTGAAGGTACCCTAACTAACCAAGGGCCCTGTCAATTAACCACAGAGAACAAGCTATGGTGTGGCCATGAAGCCCAGGCTATGCAGCTCCCTTGACTCAAAGGGGTTAACAGCCAGGGTCACAGAAGAAACAAATAGTTGTTACTGACAACTAATTACAATTTTTGCCTAATTAAAAGTGAGATCTCATTGGTTTGTATTGAAAACTATTTCAGTTTTGTACTCATTTTCTTTTCTTTAATGTTTATGAATAACACCCTCATTTAATGTGTCTGTAAAGCTCAATTTTTTTTTTTTTTGATAACATATGAATTGGCCAGATTCCCTGTCAGATTTCTATTGCTGTGTCCAGGTTGGGGTGTTTCACCCTCACTATAGGCTCTTGAGACCATTGTCTCTTCTACAAAAAATGATAATGATCTTTTGCATTTCTGATGTATATGTTTACTTGCCACTAGGGTGGTTAAGTATGGAATATGATCCTTGCCATGTAAAAAGCCCTGAGCAATAGTTCTGCTACAAACTTAGAGTTAAGGCAACAAAGCCAAAAGACCATACAAGTACTCTTTGATGAGTGAAACCTTTATATTAAAGTGTTACTAAACCCAGAACCCTGCAGTCACTATATCTGGTCCCACACAGTACACAGAACATGGAAATGCAATTATTTTAGTAAATATAAATTGCTAAATACCTTTTCTCATCAGCAGTTAGAGCAGTCTTGTGACTTCTATCAGTGTCTGATTAAAGCTTGTAGGAGGAGTTTTCATTATCTCATGATTGTCCTATGAGGAAGCAGGACCCCTGACCCTCTATCTGGACAGTGCTAATTTGCCCCGTGCTGATCACATGCACTCTTCCAAGAAAAAAAACTCTCTAGAGAATCTCAAATCATTTAGTAAATAAGCTCAGTTGCGGCAGGCAGGCAGACCACTTTTTCTGGACTGTGTATTGTACAGAACCATTTTGCAGAACTGTGTTTATTGTGCAAACTCAGTTTAGAGGAGAGTACTTTTTTTTTGAAAGCCCATGGCGTGTGAAACACACTCAAAAACTTGTGCACACACATAAAGAGTGAAACACAAAAATGTGCAACGGGTGTACACAAGCCCTCTAAAATCAGAGGGCCTTGCCTTGATCCCCTGGATCCCCCGGAGCGTTAGGCTCCAGACAGGGACTGGGGTACTTTACACTTGGTCCATCTGGACAAAACCAGACAAACCCCTTTCTCTGGAGGGTCTGCCAAAACAGACCCACCCAAGTACTTGGTGGGGCTCTCCTAAAGGCAGACCCCATGAGATAGGGCAAACCAAGCCAGAAGGCCATGTCCAACCCCTCCAAAGACTTTCAGGGCAGGCCAGAGGACCTACACCCTACCAGTCACACGTACAAAAACTGCGTACAAACATAAAAATACAAAAAGTGACGAACAAGGGCTTAAATAAAAGAAAGTGGGGGAGAAGGAAGTGGAGAGGAGAGTGAAAAGTGGTCATTGTGTGAAACAATAAGCAGGCCCTCTGGGAGAGTACTGCTTGCATTGGATTAATACTCTGAGTGCTTTGAAGGGCTGTGTTGCTTGACCTGTTATGTACTACAGGACACACTGGTGTGCAGGTCACTGGGGAGACACCTGCATTCAGTACTAAAGTTTGAGCAGCAAGGTCATTTTACAAGTTACGGATATGTAATAATGAAAGTATCTTTTTTTCTTTTTTTAATCTTTTTTTATTACGTTTTCAGATTGCACATATAGCTGTAGCCCACGCAGAGGCAGGACCAACAGGTCACATTTTCATACAGCAACATGTATCCTAAGAACTAAACAAAAACAATCTACTAAACTACTGCCCCTAATGTGGGGAGAGGGTTCAGTTCAGGATTAACTATGCTCAAACCCGGGATATCAGGATACAAATTAAGGTGGTTACATCAGGAATAATTGTGCGGTCAGAGACTATGCTTAACTAGCACAGGCCTAATCGCCGCCTGCTGTAGTGGAGTCATCAAGCCAACATGCCCAAACATTATTAAATCTATTGGGGCAACCCCTGTTCGCATTGGTAGCCTTATATAAGGATAGACCGGCGTTTATCAGACCCTTCCAGAATTAGACAGAGGGAGGGGATGGGTTCTTAGAATTCATTGTGATGACTTTATGAGCGTAAAACAGTAAAAGGTTAATGAGTATTCTCCTCGCCATGGTCACTGACAGTTCTTCAACCAATCCTAGCAAACAATATCTTGGGTCACATGGTATATGGATCTTGGTTACACGTTTAATCACTTGAAGAACCTCTTGCCAGTATTGTTGTATTGCCACAGCTCCAAAAAATATGGAAAAACCCTCCAGGCTGGTGCTTTCATTGCCAACACAATGAGGACAATGCTGCAGACATCCTGTGGAGCCAGTGGGGTGTATAGTATGCTCTGTACAAATCTTTTATATTGAACCATCTTATCCCTGGCTGAGACCAGGGGGCAGAAGGGGAAATCCCAAATCTCCCCTCAGTCATCCTCATCCAGTCCTGGGATGTCCCCCACCCATTTCCTGCAGAGGGAGAACAACTCAGTACTAGCAGCCACGAGTAGGTAGCCATAAAGTTGAGATGTGGGCTTCCCTAAGTCCTTCACTCCGAGGGTAGATTCCAGTTCTGAGTATGATAAAGTTACCGGTTGAAATTGACACCTAAAGGCATGAGCAATCTGGAGGTACATAACATTTTGCTTGTAGAGCATGAAAGAGCATGAAAAGAGGACAGCTCAGTGTTATGCCCTGTGTACATGATCGGATTTTCCGACAATAAATGTTGGATGTGAGCTTGTTGACGGAAAGTCCAACCGCGTGTATGCTCCATCGAAAATTTGTTGGCGGACTTTCCGCCAACAAATATTGGCTAGCAGGTTCTCAAATTTTCCACCAACAAATTTTTGTTGTTGGACTTTCCGAGCATGTGTACACAAGTTCGTTGAACAAAAGTCCACGCATGCTCGGAATCAAGTACGAGCCGGAAGCGCTCGGGTTTGTAAAACTAGCATTCGTAATGGAGATATCACATGACTATTGAACTTCCTTTTTATCGGCCCGCCGTACGTCTTGTACGTCACTACATTCGTAATTGTTGGCCAACATTTGTGTGACCGTGTGTATGCAAGATAAGTTGGAGCCAACAACCTTTGAACAAAATTCCACGGTTTTGGAATTTCAATTGTGTCCAATTGTGTGTACGGGGCATAAGTGATAATATGTTCCAGCTTCACAATTTTGTGTATGGCCCAAGCCTATGGATCTGGGAAGGTGTAGAAATGCGGGTTCCATGGCCAGGGCGAAGAGGGTTGGGGAGAGAGGTCATTCCTGTCTGGTGCCCCTCTGCAGGGGAAAGGAGGCAGACAGCAAGCCATTAAGCCTTATGCTTGCCAGTGAGACGGTGTAGAGTGTATGTACCCAATTAATACATTTTAGTGGGAATCCCATCTTCCTTATCACCTCCCATAGATACGCCCATTCCACAGTATCAAATGCCTTTTCCATGTCTAGGGTGGCAATCGTTCTAGCACCCTGATTTTGTTTGGGGGGTATGAATATTGGAGAATAATCTGCGTAAAGCCTGTTTGATCTAGGTCTACAAGGGATTTGATAACTTTATTTAGTCTGGTGGCAAGCAACTTGGTAAGGATCTTCAGATCACAACTGAGAAGAGCAATTGGTCTGTAGGAGGCGCATAGCTTGGGATCCTTATTTGGCTGAGGTATTAAAATAATATGGGCTTGGAGGGGGGTAAAGAGCCTGCTAATAAACAGGATTTAAACAACTCGGCCAGTCTTGGGTAAGCCATCAGGGCCCGAGGCCTTACCCGCCAGGAAAGACTGTATGGCAAGTGTGATTTCTTCTGGGGTGATGTCTGCAACTAGAAGATTCCTCTCATAATCAGAGAGCCAGCCTAACGCCAGAGTATCCAGGACAGAGGTCATGGGTGCAGGGTCAAAAGCATCCAGCAAGGAGGAAGTGTACAGTGTAGTGTAAAATCAAGTGAATTCAGTCAGGATATCCTGCTGTGAGATGGCCGTTACGCCATCTGCTGTGAGGATTTCCCAGACTACCGTAAGGGGTCTATCTTGCTGTGCTAGTAGCACCACTAATCTGTTGATTTTGTCCCCATGCTTAAAATGCTCCTGCCTACCAGACTGTATTCCAAGTCTAGTGACTTCTGAGATATGAAGATGCAATTCCCGCCTAAGTGAGGAGAAATGATCAAAGTTTCGGGCAGTGGGTGATGCAGAGTACTGACGCAAGGCCCTATCAACCTTGTGTGGCAGTGAACAGACCATATTACCATGCTCTGCCTTCACAGCAGCCACAGCAGAGTTGTACTCTCCCCTGCTGTGAGCCTTGAACCGATCCCAAGTCACCTCCGGGGAGGCAGACTCTGTATTAATTACCCAATATTCCTGCAATTGAGGGGGAATTCGGTCATGAACTGACTCGTAGTTAATCCAGTGGGGTTGTAACCTCCAAAGGGCTTGGTTGTGCAACTTTGGGGGCCTAGTGAATTGAAAATAGTTTAAGGTGAGGGTCTAAGTCACGTGATAGGGTGGCGTTAAAGTCACCCATGAACAGCATTTGGGCAGGGCAATGCGGAGCCAGCCTCTCATATAATGAGTACAGGGACAGCACCTGACTAGGAGGGGACAGGTAAATATTGACAACAATATATTTCCTATTGTATATGGTCAACACCAACATTTCCAATGAGGATCTAGATGGACATCATGAATTATACACAGTATTTGTTTACTGATCAGGATAGACACCCCATGGTATATGTGGAGTAGTCGCGTAAAATGCTTTTTGTACCCACGTTTTTTTAAATGCAAGTACTCTGCTTCCCAATAAGTGGGTCTCTTGCAGCAATACTATGTGGGGATTGTGTATTTTCAAATATTGAAATAGCAGCGACCACTTGTACTTGGAATTGAGCCCCCTGACATTTTATGACAAGATAGTCAAGCACTCTTTACCAGGATTGGCCATCATGGGCACAGGACCAGGATGAGGCCAGAGAGACACTCCACATTAATGTTATCATAGAAAAGAGCATTGTCTGTGCGAGTCTTTAGAGTAAAACACATTTGAGCAACAGTATATACATGTAGATCCTTGAAACATATACCCTCCTCTCCCCCAAAAAAATAACTTCCTACCCTGGCACTATAAAAACAATACACAACAGCCAAAAACAGGGGCCAAAAAGAAAAAAAAATCTGATCCATGGTTTATTCCCATAACTTGTCAACAAGGTGAAAACTTCAGGTCTCTGGGACCCCGTGAAGCCTTGCACACAGGGCTGGTGCAGATGGAGCACACCCCAAGGAAACTTCTAACAGTACCTGGGTGAGTTCCAGACGCAAGGTGGGTGAGGGAAAAACTGGGGTCAACTTCAGCAGTGTGCTGTGTAGACGAGGTGCTCCGCTTCTGGAGCATGCGCCCACTACAAATGTGGGTGGGAGATCCGTGAGGCCTAGCAGCATGGCGAGGAACCCCTCAGCAACTTCAGTAGGTTTGGCACCCTCAGCCCATTCAGGGAGCCCCACCACCCGCAGATTATTACGACGGAGTCTGTTCTCCATGTCCACAGTCTTTTCATGCAAGGATTGTACCTGTTTTTGGAGGATTCTCAGTTCCCTGGAGTCCTCGTGCACGTGTCTTCCACCTAAGGTATATGGGATTCCGCCTCAGACATCCGGGACAGGAACTTGTCCATATCATGCCTGATTAGACTGACCTCCATGGTCACTGTGTCGATCTCGGTGGTAAGTGTCTCCTTCAGTGAGGTGATAGCAGCCATCAGGTCCGCTGATGAAGGCTCTGTGTCTCCTATGCCTGTGGATGCTCTCTGAGTGCTTGCTGTTACACAGGATGGGGAGGAGGGGGCAGAGCGTGTGGTCTAGATGGCCACTGAAGGGGTAGATCGAGCCTGGGGCGCTGTGTACTTGCTGTATTTTCTCTTCCCCAGAGCCATCTAGGAGGTCAGGAGTAACTGGAAACCGTAGAGGCACTTTTCGGACACCCATTTATGAGCTTGGAGGTGCCGACCACGATGGCAGGATCATTAAAAGGATTAGGTAGAAGTGGAGCTCAGCTACTGCACGTCTGTCTTGCTTCACATCCAGACATGCCACCCCCATAATGAAAGTAACTTTAGATGATATTCAGAGGAATCCATAAAGAGTGTCTATGACACTCTTTAGAATTTTGTTGTGCCTTTGCATGACAAATTTTGGTGCAGGCAACAGTTTCATGCACTGTATCTGTTTGGAACCGATACATGGATTTGGGCCAAGCACCACATGCTGAATTGTACTAAGGCTGGAACATCTGTACAGACACTCTGTCCTCAGTGCAGCTGAGCTCTCTCCCTGCCATTGCCTTTTTATAAAAAGTCACAGCAGTGGCTCAGGGTTTTCTAAGCTGGGTGGGCAGAGCCTGATGGGGTCAGAGACACTAGTTCCCCATCAGGTTCTCTTCTGTTGTTATTGACATCTGTAGCCAATAGATAGCCAGCTATTAGTTATAGGATCAGCCCACTGCCTGCTGTCAATCAAAAGGGTAGAACTGACCTGACGGCAAACTAGTGTCTCTGAATGCCCATCATAATTTTCCAACTCTCAGCATCGCTACTTGCTAGAAGGCTGTCAGCTGTAAAGCTGACAGCATCCTTAACAACCAGTGATGGGCTGGAAGAGGAGGTGAGGTGGTGGAAAATGTGCCACCTGCTACAGAGCATACAGAGAAGGCCACTCTGCTTGCTTCTGTACACCAACTGTACACCAACTTGTACTTCTAAAAATTTAGCTATTAAGAACTATCTAATTCAGCTGCATATTTTGGTAAAACTACTAAAACTGGTGGCAGGGTTTTTAAATCTAGTGCAGGAACCATTTAAAGGTCATACTACCAGAAAATGCTTTATTGAATTCCTCTGTTGTGTTTACAATTCATACTCTATGGCTGTATATACAGTGCCTTGCGAAAGTATTCGGCCCCCTTGAACTTTTCAACATTTTGCCACATTTCAGGCTTCAAACATAAAGATATAAAATTTAAATTTTTTGTGAAGAATCACCAACAAGTGGGACACAATTGTAAAGTGGAACGAAATCTATTGGATTGTTGAAACTTTTTTAACTAATAAAAAAATGAAAAGTGGGGCGTGCAAAATTATTCGGCCCCCTTGCGTTAATACATTGTAGAGCCACCTTTTGCTGCGATTACAGCTGCAAGTCGCTTGGGGTATGTCTCTATCAGTTTTGCACATCGAGAGACTGAAATTCTTACCCATTCTTCCTTGCAAAACAGCTCGAGCTCAGTGAGGTTGGATGGAGAGCATTTGTGAACAGCAGTTTTCAGCTATTTCCACAGATTCTCGATTGGATTCAGGTCTGGACTTTGACTTGGCCATTCTAACACCTGGATATGTTTATTTGTGAACCATTCCTTTGTATATTTTGCTGTATGTTTGGGATCATTGTCTTGTTGGAAGATAAATCTCCGTCCCACTTTCAGGTCTTTTGCAGACTCCAACAGATTTTCATCCAGAATGGTCCTGTATTTGGCTGCATCCATCTTCCCCTCAATTTTAACCATCTTCCCTGTCCCTGCTGAAGAAAAGCAGGCCCAAACCATGATGCTGCCACCACCATGTTTGACAGTGGGGATGGTGTGTGTTGAGGGTGATGAGCTGTGTTGCTTTTACGCCAAACACATCGTTTTGCATTGTGGCCAAAAAGTTCGATTTTGGTTTCATCGGACCAGAGCACCTTCTTCCACATGTTTGGTGTGTCTCCCAGGTGGCTTGTGGCAAACTTTAGATGAGACTTTTTATGGATATCTTTGAGAAATGGCTTTCTGCTTGCCACTCTTCCATAAAGGCCAGATTTGTGCAGTGTACGACTGATTGTTGTCCTATGGACAGACTCTCCCACCTCAGCTGTAGTTCTTTGCAGTTCATCCAGAGTGATCATGGGCCTCTTGGCTACATTTCTGATCAGTCTTCTCCTTGTCTGAGCTGAAAGTTTAGAGGGACAGCCAGGTCTTGGTAGATTTGCAGTGGTCTGATACTCCTTCCATTTCAAAATGATCGCTTGCACAGTGCTCCTTGGGATGTTTAAAGCTTGGGAAATCTTTTTGTATCCAAATCCGGCTTTAAACTTCTCCACAACAGTATTACAGACCTGCCTGGTGTGTTCCTTGATCTTCATGATGCTCTCTGCGCTTTCAACAGAACCCTGAGACTATCACAGAGCAGGTGCATTTATACAGAGACTTGATTACACACAGGTGGATTCTATTTATCACCATCAGTCATTTAGGACAACATTGGATCATTCAGACATCCTCGCTGAACTTCTGGAGTGAGTTTGCTGCACTGAAAGTAAAGGGGCCGAATAATTTTGCACGCACCACTTTTCAGTTTTTTATTTGCTAAAAAAGTTTAAAATATCCAATAGATTTTGTTCCACTTCACAATTGTGTCCCACTTGTTGGTGATTCTTCACAAAAAAATAAAATTTTATATCTTTATGTTTGAAGCCTGAAATGTGGCAAAAGGTTGAAAAGTTCAAGGGGGCCGAATACTTTCGCAACGCACTGTATCAGTGCTATCATTTTCAACTTGTGGGTTCTCTAGAGAATTGTGTTGGGGGCTACAGGAACATGTTAATGGTCCCAGATGCTGAAACCTTTCATAACTGAAAGCAATTAAAGCTTAAATGCTCAGACTAAATATAGTAGCATCAATTTATTTAGAGTGGAGCTCCACCCAAAAGGGGAAGCTCCGCTTGTTCGCACCCCCCTTCCACTGCCACATTAGGTACTTTTTTGGGGGGGAGCGAGCACCTGGTTTTGACAGATACCTGCTCCCACTTTCAGGTAAGACTGCCGTGGCAATCTATGAGAATGTCAGGCCCCTCCTCCTCCCCCTGCTGCCTTCTGGGACACTCCCAGGTCCAAGAAGACAGCGTTACTATTCTCAAAGCTCAAAAGATGCCGGCACCTACACCCAAAGCCGATGGAAGGGCTTGGGTGCCGACATCGCTGGATCCCTGGACAGGTAAGCGTCATTGTATTAAAAGTCAGCAGCTACAGAATTTGTAGCTGCTGACTTTACATTTTTTGGGGGGGGGAGACTGGAGCTCCTCTTTAACTATGAAATCTATAACTCATTAATCAATTTGAAAGAGGAGTTTGTGTGCATTCCTAGTTCATTGCTGCATTGGTAATTAAAGCGGGACTGTACTGAATTTTTTTTTTTTAAAAGCCAGCAGCTACAAATACTGCAGCTGCTGACTTTTAAAAAACGGACACTTACCTGTTCCAGGGTCCAGCGGTGTCGGCAGCAGAGGCCGATCGATCGCTCGGCTCTCTGCTGTAGCCGGCGCCATTCTCGGTAAGGGAATCAGGAAGTGGCTTCACTTCCCGATTCCCTACTGCGCATGCGCGAGTCGCGCGGCGCAATGAGAATCTTCAGCGCTGTCTGCCGGGACACGTGAGTGTCCCGGCAGACAGCACGCTGGGACAGGAACTTGCGTAAACTCCCGTGGGAGTTTATGCCGGAAGTGGGTGCAGATACCTGTCTTAGACAGGTATCTGCACCCCCCTCCCCCCTGAAAGGTGCCAAATGTGACACCGGAGGGGGGGGAGGGTTCCGAAAAGCGGGAGTTCCACTTTAGGGTGGAATCCCGCTTTAATGCTGTCAAGGCATTAGACATTGTGAGCACAAGCTGGTAAAACAGCCAACAATATAACTTTTTACATGCGTTCAGGAAAGACACAATTTTCTCTTACCATAAAGCTGGTGTTTCATAGGAAATTTACCTTCTTTGCCACAAGTAATTCAAATGTATCCAATTTTGCCAGATAGGGAGTCACTTTACTGGTTTGCCAGAAAGAAATAAGTCAATTGAAATCTGAAAAGCCATTTTCTTCAATAAAATGAGTGTTTATTTCATGATGAAAGTCAATGATGCATATTTTTTGGGCAAAAGCACCCAGGAGGCTGTGCCATTAAACTGAAAAATATAGTCTAGCAAGACCCCAAGGGGTATAGTTTTTCATATTCTGTAAAATTAGTTGGCTTTTAAGCTGCAAAATGTATGTTGCAGCATAAAGCAACAGCCTGATAAAACAAACTAGCACAGTTCTTTGTTGTTGTAAGATAAACAGTGTGTTCTCTAGAATTACGGATCTGTAATTGGAAAATTGAAAGACTAGAAGCACTTAGAAATATCTGTAATCACTTTAGGTTGAGGTCACTTAACTTTCTATTTGAGATGAAAAGAGACACACTGCTCACAAAAAATTCAAGTTAGTTACCAAGTACCTTTATGTCACTCCTAGTTGCTTTACGGATGCTTAACAATTATAACACTCCATTAATTATCTCTGCTACAGTAAATGTCATATTCCTTAACCTTTTTAAAGCCTGTTTTTGCCTCCACATTCTTTTGTTTAATGACACTAAATCTACTGAATCTATGTAACTCATATAATAATGCATACATCTAATATGAGGTCTACCAACTTGTGTGTATTTTGATGTTATTTTTTTAAGCCCTATAAACATTTCTTATGTCAAATCCAACTTATTTTTTTTTTCTCATTGTCTTTCTTTTGAATATTTAATTATTGTTGCAAGGCAAGCCTAGATTTCTGGAAAGGCTGAATAAACCAGGGTCTTAGACGTACCGGTTTGTTCAATGCTTCATTACATTCATGCACTTCATTCCTTTGTAAGCATGCCATCTTAAAAGCAAATACATGTTCCTTTCATTTACATGTATTATAAACGTATTTATTTTATACCAAATGTTGTAAAATTTGCAGCTAAACTGGGCCCCCGAAGAGGTTTTTCCTATCCTATGGTGAATAAATGTTCTTGCCAGGTCCATCAGACTCCAATAATGATTGACAAGATGTCTATACAGATTTAATTTTGACTATACACAGTTGACAATTTGGAGCTTTCCAACCATTTTGAACTACAACAATCTGCCAACTGTGTTTCTAACCATTTTACCATTGGTGGCACAGTGGTGTAGTGGGTAGCACTCTCGCCTAGCAAAAAAGGGTCACTGATTCAAATCCCAACCACAACACTACCTGCCTGGAGTTTGCAGGTTCTCCATGTGCCTGCATGGGTTTCCTCCCACAGTCCAAAGACATGCTGGTAGGTTAATTGGCTTCTCTCCAAAAAAAATAATAATTGGCCCTAGTATATGAATGTGAGTTGGGGACCTTGGATTGTGGGTTCTTTGAGGGCAGGGACTGATGTGAGTGTGTGATGTATGTGTGGAGTGCTACATAAATTGACAGCACTATATGGGTACCTTAAATAAATAATATAAAATAGAGGAGTATGAGACACAATGTACTGGGATAGGGACAATTGTAGACATGCACTCACCCTCACTCAGGTTGGTTGGTTTATTCAACCTTACTAACTATGTAACTACCCATGCTGAGTGACTGAATAATCAAAACTTAAAGGGTAACGCCACTTTGGTGGGGAAAAAAAAATAGGAAATGAATATAGCATATACAATTACGACATAGTCATATTGTAATTGAATGTTATTAAAAATTACCTTTCGTTTTCAATCCGCAGCTTTCTCATTTTCTGTAAATGGATACCTGTACATAGAATGTGTACAGAATGCCCCCCCCCCCCCCCAAAACATAATTTCCTGCTTGTGTGATTGGCTCACTGATTTTCCCAAAAGTCTACACTAAGATACAAGTTAGATTTCAGGCATCCCCTGCAACAAAAATGTAATTTTTGTTGAGAAACTCCCAATAGGAAATCAGTTCTAAAGGGACGCAGACCTTGCATCTTACCTCATTAGAGCCTGGCAGCTGCAGCAGCTGGTTGATAATTATGAAACCACTCCCATTAGATTAACTTTCCACAAGGACACAGAGAAACTCACAGGGATTTCTTCAGAAAAAAAGGTGGAATCTGCAACAAAGTTTGTTAAAATCCTTGCAATGTACATTTTCTCAACAAAAGTGAATTTACTCTTTAAAATCATAAAGCATTTAAAATGCCCTTTAACCGCTTCCCGACCGGCCACTGCATATATACGTCAGCAGAATGGCACGGGCAGGCAGAATCACGTACCTGTACGTGATCGTGCATGTGCCTGCCCGGGGGTCGCGCGCGCGCCCGCTAGCGGCGCGCTCGCGACCCGGTCGGGAGCTCCGTGACCCCGGCCGCGGGACCAGCGGACCCGATCGCCGCTGGTATCCCGCGATCGGGTTACGGAGCGGAAGAACGGGGAGAGGTCTATGTAAACAAACCTCTCCCCGCGCTTCCTACACTGACTGTCAGTGATCGGCGGTTCCCTGTCATCGGGAACGCCGATCAATGACGTCAGACGTACAGCCACGCCCCCCTACAGTAAACACAACACATCACGTCACACTGACTCCTCCCCGCCCCCTTGTGGTTAACCCCCTAACTACAACTGTCATTTACATAGGAATCAGTGCTATTTAAATAGCACTGATTTCTGTATAAATGACAAATGTCCCAAAAATGTGTCAAAAATGTCCGATGTGTCCGCCAAAATGTCGCAGTCACAATAAAAATCGCTGATCGCCGCCATTACTAATAAAAAAAAAAATATTAATAAAAATGCTATAAAACTATCCCCTATTTTGTAAACGCTATAACTTTTGCGCAAACTAATCAATAATCGCTAATTGCGATTTTTTTTACCAAAAATATGTAGAAGAATACGTATCGGCCTAAACTGAGGAAAAAAAATGTTTTTTTTTATATATTTTTGGGGATATTTATTATAGCAAAAAGTAAAAAATATTGCATTTTTTTCAAAATTGTCGCTCTATTTTTGTTTATAGCGCAAAAAATAAAAACCGCAGGGGCGATCAAATACCACCAAAAGAAAGCTCTATTTGTGGGAAAAAAAGGACGCCAATTTTGTTTTGGAGCCACGTCGCATGACCGCGTAATTGTTAGTTAAAGCGACGCAGTGCCGAATTGCAAAAAGGGGCCTGGTCCTTTGGCTGCCAATTGGTCCAGGGCTGAAGTGGTTAATAGCCACTTTAGTATTCTATATAAATTGCTACCACAGTTTTGGTTATTTGGTGGCTGAAAACTTGGAAAGTCTGAATAGTGGATTACTGAGTTTAAAAGCAGAATCTGCCAAAAGTTTAGATGAGATTTCAAAGGTCTTTACCCACTTCAGCCCTGGAAGCTTTTCCCACTTAAGGACCAGGCCATTTTTTGCGATACGGCACTGCGTCGTTTTAACTGACAATTGTGCAGTCGTGTGACGTTGTACCCAAACAAAATTGACGTCCTTTTTCCCCCACAAATAGAGCTTTCTTTTGGTGATATTTGATCATCTGTGCGGTTTTCATTTTTTGCTCTATAAACAAAAAAAGCGTAAATTTTGAAAAAAAAAAAGATATTTTTTACTTTTTGCTATAATAATTATCCCCCCAAAAAATGTAAAAAGCGCCGACCTGATGCTGTATAACGATGGCAGCTGGTCGGCAAGTGGTTAACACCATAACCCACAGAACTATTGAAGGATAACAATTACTTTCTATTTTGTTCTATTAATATTACAATAAAGGGTCTCACTTTGTTATTGTTTGTATTTTTTTCTTTTATTTCTTTTTCTTTTGTTTTTCTATACTCCCCTATGGGTTATCCATGGGGATACTCTATATAGATTATATGGCTGTACTATCAAATAAAAGTTATCTACTAATTTATGCTCCCACTATAGATGGGGAGTTTACTAACCACTATCTGCATCCATTGTAATTAAGGTTAACAAGTTAAAAGTGTACATCACGCTGTAGAGAGCAAAACGAATACACTATACGAAAAATCGGCCAAACCCATTTTTAAAAAAAAAACATTCGGCCGTGAGTGCAAACGATAGTGCCATCATGTATTGAACGATAAATCGTTCATAAATGAATGCATTTTTTGTTTGTTTTTTTATATATACCTAGTGCAGACAGTTCGGAGGGGAAACACATTAACCTTTCAATTTATCGTTTGTTCGGCAGAAAATGTCTAAACTTGTCCTTTGTTTTTTTGGCTTAAAGACGACCCAACGATTATCGATTTTGTGCCCATTAACTGTTCCGAAGAACAAACGGACTGTCTAAATGACTGCATTTTTCGTATAGTGTATGGCCAACATAAGTGATACTAATTACAAGGATATAGGTAGTAATTGTTTTGTCATGCTTTCTATTTTTCTCTTTCTTTTTTGTTACTATATTTTTGATTTGATGTTTGTAAAATGGAAATCTTTAACAATAATAAAAAAAAAATAATATATATATATATATATATATATATATATATAAAAGCAGATAGAAAGGGACATATTTAGAAAGCAGTGAATGTGAAATTCACCAAACATTTATTGCAGGCAATCAATCACTGTAATTTAAAACACACCCACCAGGACAATTCATCTGCATTAAATCTTTGGTGAACGTCACATTCACTGCTTTATAAATATTTTTCTATGATGGCCAATTTAGTTGCTGAATGCATGAACAGCGTGAGCAGACTCTAACTAATAATTCTTGGGGAAATTATGTAAACCAGGAACGTTTTTTTCTCCTGCAATTGGAATTGCCACCCACTTATAGCGCTGGTTCCAAGGAAGCTATCTGCTGAGCATATAGACATGCATGCTCAGGAACAGGCTTCTTTAATTAATAAAAAAAAATATTTAGAAAGTCACACATGTTACCATTATGTATTGTCGAAAGCTCGCTTCTAATAAGGTTGGAAAAGTCAAGAAGAAGATACTTGTGGTTCCTTTAGGCAAAAAAGCCGTGTAAAGGGCAGAGAGATGTTTAAATGAGAGCAAGGAGAGGTGAGACATCTGCTCAATGTCTCCAGCGCTGTGCTCAAACCAGTTGTACCAGGTCATATATTAATGCACTAAGGACCTATTTATATTTGTCCTCTGTCTCACACTTTAACACATGCTTTCCTTTTCCCACAGAATAATTTGATCATGCACATACTACATTAAACCATGCCAACATGATTTCAGGGTCAAAGCAATGGCTGGTAACACAAAAAAGGCATCATACTATGCAAGTAAATTGGAGTACTGGGTCTCTGTGAACAGAGGGGATTCCTTTTCTGGGGAATTAGCCAGCAATGTTATTGGGAGCAGAGAAAATACTGCACCCAGCATTTAACAATAATCCACCAGTATGGAATTACTACAAACAATAACAATTTTACATTTTTTACAAAGTGGAGGATAGAAACACTAAGGTCATCCCTATGTGGGACCTCTATAAAGACAACATTGCTTCCACCAGCAGGCAAGGGTGCTTCTCTACAGCATGCTTAGAGAACAAGATTCCAAAGTAATTTAATGATAAAATCTTTATTCTGCTGTTTATCAATTTTATCATTAAATTACCTAGGGCTCTTGGACATTTGTTTGGCACTCGCTTTGGATTACAGTGGAAAGAAAAAAACCTACACACCCATGTAAAAATGTAAAATTTTGGAGAATTAAAAAAATCAGACCAAGATAAATCCCTTTAAAAAATTTTCCACCTTTAATGTGACCTATAATCTGTGCAAAAATGTTGTTTAGTGTAAAAAAATAAAAAAGTACTTGCATAGGTGTACAAACCCTCTAATAATTAGGGATGTGTCTATTTCCAGAATTAACGAGTCACATTCAAACTGATGCTAAATAGTAGTTAGTACAATAAAAGTGAGTCTGATTAGGCCCATATATAGTTTGGCTGTTCTATTAGGATTTTTCTGACATTTACTCAGTTGCCCCATGGTCTGCAAAGGGCTTACAAAGCATCCAAGAGATCTTATTGATGGAAGATATCAATCAGGAGAAGGTACAACAAATTTCCAAGGCATTAGATATACTGTACATTTAGACACAGTGAAGAAGGTGATCAACAAGTGGAGAAAATATTACATAATTCCTTAAAAATGTATGTGAAAAAACAAGAAGAAAACTGGCCTGGGAGGTTGGAAAGAGGTCCACAGCAACATTAACCACTTGCCTACTAGGCACTTTTATTTCCTCCCTCCCCAGCCAATTTTCATCTTTCAGCGCTGTCACAATTTAATGACAATTTTGTGGTCAATGCAAGGCTGTACGCAAACAAAATTTGTATAATTTTTTCAGTTAGAGCTTTCTTTTGGTGGTATTTAATCACCACTTTTTTTTTTTTTTTTTTAATAAGCAGCACTGATGTGCTGCACTGATGAGAAGGCACTGATGGGCACTGAAATGCAGCACTGATGGGCAGTAATTGGCATCACTGATGGGCACTGATTGGCATCACTGGTGGGCACTGATTGGCAACACTGCTGGGAACTGTTGAGGCTGCACTAATAATCAGGGCACTGGTGATCAGTGCCCTGATTATCTGTGCAGATCTCCCCTGTGAGGAAATGCTGCTGGTTGGCTCTTCTCTCCTCCCACTCTGTCAGCGATATCGGCATTTCCTTGTTTACATGTGATTAGCTGTGATTAGACACAGCTGATCACATGGGTAAATGGCTTCATTATTGGCTCTTTATTGGGATCGGTGATATCCCAGGGACAGAGCGCACCACCGATCGCCGCAATGCGTTCCCATCCCCAAACGTGCATTCGCAGTGAGAGTATATGTTATATGAGGCAGTTAAAGGAGCTGCAGGTATTTCTAGCAAGTACTGGTTGTGTACTATGTTTGATATCAATCTCCTGTATTTTTCATATGTCTGGGCTGGGGGTAGGGTGGCAAGACAGTAGCCTTTTCTTATTAAAAAACACATCCAAGCTTGGCTACAGTTTGCTAAAGCCTACATCAAGTCTGCCAAAAGCATGTGGGAAAATGTGTTATGGCCTGATGAGACCAAGGCTGAACTCTAATTTCAAATAGTATGTTTGGCACAAAACCAACTATGCACATAACCAAGAAAATGCCATACCCACAGTAAAGCATGGTGGTGGCAACATTATGCTTTGGTGCTATTTTTCTTAAGCTGGATCTGGGGTTTTAGTCAAGGTGGAGGGACTTTTGCAGAGTTTGAAATATCTGTACATTTTGGCACAAAAACTTCAGGCCTATGCTAAATAATCTGAAGATGAAGAGGAATTTTACCTTTCAGCAGGAAAACGACCCAAAGTATAACTCCAAAACAAAAGAATGGCTTCGCCAGAAGAAGATCAAGGTTTTGGAATGGTCGAGCCAGAGCCCAGACCTAAATCCAGTCCTTAGGACAGAGCACGCCCCGATCTCAGTAAAGAGCCGATGACGTGGCTCTTTACCCATATGATAAGCTGTGTCCAATCACAGCTGAGCACATATAAATGCGGAAGTGCCGTTTATTGTCTCTCCTCTCCTCTCCGATCAGTGGCATCTCCTCGCAGGGGAGACTGTACAGGTAATCAGGGCACTGATCATCATTGCCCTGATTTCAGTGCAGCCTCAACAGTGCCCAGCAAGTGATGCCAGTCTGTGCCCATAAGTGACACCAATCAGTGCCCACCAGTAACACCAATCAGTGCTCATCAGTGACACCAATAGGTGCCCATCATTGACACCAATCAGTGCCCATCAGTGACACAAATCAATGCTGCCTTTCAGTGCCCATCAGTGCCTGCTCATCAGTGCCACCCATCAGTGCCCATCAGTGCTGCCCATCAGTGCCGCCTATCAATGCCCATTAGTGCTGTATATCAGTGCCCATCAGTGCCACCTATCAATGCCCATCAGTGTCACCTATCAGTGCTCATCAGTGTAACATATCAGTTCCACCATTCAGTGTCCATTAGTGTGAAATATTAGTGCCTCCTCATCAGTGCCACAAATCAGTGCCCTTCATTGCCGCCTCATCAGTGCCCATCAGTGCCCATCATTGCCGCCTCATCAATGCCCATCAGTGCAGCCTATCAGTGCCCATCAGTGCCGCCTCATCAGCACACATCAGTGAAGGAGAAAAATTACTTATTTACACAATTTTTGGACACAAACTAAGGAAAACGTTTTTTTCCTCAAAATGTCAGTTTTTTTAGCTTTTTTTTGTAGCAAAAAATAAAAAAACCCAGTGGTGATTAAATACCACCAAAAGAAAGCTCTATATGTGTGAAAAAAAATGATAAAAATGTAATTTGTGTACAGTGTTGCATGACTGTGCAATTGTCATTGAAAGTGTGACAGCACTAAAAGGTGAAAGTTGGCCTGGGCAGGAAGGGGGTGAAAGTGCCCTGTATTAAAGCGGTTAAATAATTCAGTTTGTTTTTAATTGAATTGTACAGATTATAGGTCACATTAAAGGTGGAACAAATTAATTTTGGTTGGATTTTTTCACATCTCAAAAACATGTAATTTTTACAGAGGTGTGTAAACTTTTTCTTTCCATGGTATATGTATGTAGATTCTTAAATCTTGGTGTTTTCCCTGTTTCTGAGGGTGATTCCTGTTTTGTGGAGTGCTGCTGAACCACCTCTGACCCTTTTCTTCTTTTCTTGTTTTCTCTACAGCATGCTGCCAAGGGGACAGGCTTTCTTACTCAAACTGTGGCTACTTTCTAAAGAAAAACTGTAATTCTGTGTACAGGTTTTTGATATGATGCTCCTGGACTATATTTAGCTGATTTAAACTGAAAGTTCATTTGGGTTTTAATATTTTGTCAAACTACAGTGAAATCCTAGGCCTACTTCCACTATCTCAGTGCTATGAAAATATCAGGTTTCATAAAATATAGAACTGTCAAAATTGCAAAAATTGCGTATTTACGTTACATGCAAAGTTATGTCAGCTGCCGCTTAAAATACAATACATAACACAATTATTAAAATTGTAATAGAAATAGTACAAAAAAGTCCAGCTCAAGTGCCTATAATCATTACAGCAGCGCTACTGTCATAATAGATTATGATCAGCTTTCATGTGTTAGAAGCACACGAGGAAAGAAAGTTGATAGATGGTGAGAAAAGTCCCGGAAGACACGCAGATGGTTATCCTACTTTGATAGACAAAAGTGCACCTCACACCAGAGTCCGTGCATCACACTCCCCTTTGGGGTTCACACTCACTAGAAAGATGAACACATTGGGCATTGATATGTTAGCCACGGCTATCCTTAATGTCATGGAGGGTGTCACAGCATATCCTGGGGTCTCCACTGGCACTTGAAGAGAAAACAGGCTCATATAGCTTAAATACATTTTTCTCTCACAAATTTATTGAATTTCCAAATCAGCAGATTCCATAAAATGGCATCAGTCAAACTGTATAAAAGACTATCTAGGTATAAACGAGCGTTCCACTCGGCACAAGAAATAGTGAGACTCACACACTATAGGAAGGCAGCGTCCACTGCTTACTTCCTGGCTTGTCTCTTGCTGATCGTGGAACGCACAGGTAGCTTCCGATCGCTGTAAGGTCACACTGATGCGTTTCGTCATCACGACTTCCTCTGAGGGCGTGGCCTTACGGCGCGGTGTCCTGGATTTATATATCATTATACTGATATACAGACATTAACCCTGCGAGTGCGCAAAGCTTAGACGCACCTGTGGCTTCTATATTACAGCTTGGGTATCATTCTATTATAGGTATTGCATGACATAAATAACCTATATGTCTGCATACACTAAGCATAGCACAATCTATAAAACATTACACTAACATTGATATATCATAATACACCAAAAGGACATCATTCAATATAACATCATCTTCATAGACACATACCTTAGATAGACTCAATTATATAATATAAAATTAAACACTCAAAAAATGTAAAATCCTAAAACTTCACTGAATTTATTAATGCATAAATGTTAAGTAACACTAAACGTTACATGCATTAAACCCATTGGCAGTAACAAAGTGCTTATAACAATAATTGCAATAACTTGTATACTAACAATAGCAGCCATATAAAGTGCAGAACAAGGGACTGAATTGATAATCAGTAATATATTAAAATTCATACATAATAAATCCACAATTACTTTTAAAATGACTTATAAATCCCCCTATGTGGAGTTGAATATTAGACAGCCTCAATAATCGCTAATGAAGCAATTTATATGCAGCTCCACATTTAACCCCTTAGGGGTGAGGGTATCTATTAAAAAAATCCAGTATGTTTCACGTTTGGAAAGCTCCCTAACCTGGTTGGACCCTCTCCACACTGGTTTTACATGATCTACCCCCCAAAATCTCGATCCTGAGGGGTCCTTATTATGTTAAAGTTTAAAGTGCAGCAAGACATTATGGTCTTTAACCTCCCTGGCGGTATGATTATTTCTGATTTTAGGTGCGGAAAGCGGTACAATTATTTTGCATGGAAATTTGGCGTTTTATATTGTAGGCCTGAAATTAGGAATAACTCACTTAAAACTTTCCAAACCGGAGTCTAGTAGATATCCCAGGTATGATAAAGTTTGAAACACAAAATCATAAATTATAATATAATAAATAACTATAAATAATTATAACAAATAATAATAATAATAATAATAAAAAAATATTCAATAATGTAATCAAATCAAAGACACTGAAATTTGCTCAGTTGCAGAATTGTCGCTGTCATTAGATCTAGTGTTTGATGACGAATTTCCCCACAAATCGCTATCACTCAATTTTGCAAGTGATTCTAATTTATTATTGCTGTTTTCTAGCTGGTTTTGACATAAAGGGACACTTTTTGGTTGCTATGGACAATCTCCAAATTCCAGGCAGAAAAAAAAACAGTATTTATAATATAAAAGTGCATGCAGGGCACTGGACAGAGCACTAGGGACAAAGGGGATGTGTATTTTTTTTATACAGTAGTGTAATCTGTAAGATTACAGTGTACTGTATGTGTACTGTGTTTTAACTTTTTTGAATTTGGCACGATCTCCGCTCCTGTGTGTCGCAACGGCTCAGCGGCACTCGGCATGTGAATCGAGCGAGGAGACAGCTTGCACGCACAGCGGGGAGACATCGCAGGATCCAGGGGACAAGGTATCCTGCAATGCGATCCCAAGTCTGGCTCGTGGTTACCGCTAGTGGTACTGAAATTCCACCCCGAGCCAGACTCGGGAATACCGCCAGGGAGGTTAAACCCAAGGTTAATATTCTGTATGTGTTCCGCAATACGGACCTTTAAGGGTCTTTTAGTCCGACCCACATACATCAGCCCACATGGGCACTTCAAAACATACAAAACGTGCGTAATGTTACTCGTAATGAATTCCTTTACTTCAAATTCTCTATGATTCACAGTCAAGGTAAATTTGACTACTCCTCTCATAGGGACAGCCACTTCCCTGCATGCCTTACATTTTTGTCAAGCATAAAAGCCATCTTTTTCTCAAAAAGTGGAAGATCTAGAGGGAGGGTCTAAGATTTTCTTGATGATGCCACTGATGCCATTTTATGGAATATGCTGATTTGGAAATTCAATAAATTTGTGAGAGAAAAACGGAATTACGCTATACAGTATGAGCCTGTTTTCTCTCAGCGGTCCGGTGGAGACCCCAGGATAAGCTGTGACACCCTCCATGACAATGCCCGATGTGTTCATCTTTCTGGTGAGTGTGAACCCCAAAGGATAATGTGACACATGGACTCTGGTGTGAGGTGCACTTTTGTCTATCAAAGTAGGATCACCATCTGCGTGTCTTCTGGGACTTTTCTCACCATCTACCAACTTTCTTTCCTCGTGTGCTTCTAACACATGTAAGTTGATCATAATCTATTATGACAGTAGCACTGCTGTAATGATTATAGGCACTTGAGCTGGACTTTCTTGTACTATTTCTATTACAATTTTAATAATATTGTTATGTATTGGGTTTTAATATTTGTATAGCAGGATTATATACAGGGCCTTCAGAACTAAATACGATATAAAACTTCACTGTTCATTTATGCAAAGAAGATCTTTTATTTCTTCCATTTGGAAAAACAAAAAATTGATTCTTCAAAAATCACATAGATTGTGGATAGGGTGGAGCCTAGAATGGAAACTTTTAAAAAGCAGCTATAGGCACCAAGCGATTAAAGAAGTCAATTAAAATATCACTGAATATCACAATAAAAAAAGAAAACTGCCCACTTTTAGGTGGGATTTACTTTGTTTTTTCTGATAAAAAAACATGGCAATTCTGCTTTGGACTTTCTTTAATGTGGTGACAACTCAGATTCCCCTACAGTGAAATCATTGTTGTGTTGTTACTCTGGAGGAGATTTACTAAAACTGGAAAGTGCAAAATCTGGTGCAGCTGTGCAGAGAAACTTCCAGGTTTTATTGTCAAAACTTAATTTAACAATCTGAAGTTAGAAGCTGATTGGCTGCCATGCACTGCTGCACCAGATTCTGAGTGCTCCAGTATTAGTAAATCTATTCAGTGCTGCACATCACGCACATAGTGGAGGAGAGCCACTAAAGGCCTCCACTTCCAACTCAGCCAGCACTGGCCACATGCCTCTCCTGCTTGGGGAGAAGAGTAATGTAAGTGGTACATGATGCCCTCTTCCATCCATCTAGTTGGCTTTGGCAGCCAGAAGTGCACTGTAGGCCATGTGGTGATGTCACAGGGTTATGAAAGTGTTTCCATCATCCTGGACTAAGTAGATAAAAAATAAAAGAATGAAGATATCAACTAAATACCAATATTTAGAAGTAATAACACCAGGGGTAGTTGATCCAGGGAATATCCAATTGCCTCATAGGGAATCAGGACAGATTTTTTTTTATCCTGCTGGAGTAAATTGGTTCATGATTTATCTTTTTTGTTATTTTGCCTTTCTCTGGTTCAACTGTTTGTATAGGATTGTGTATATGGAGGGTTTTTCTATTTGTGTGCTTTTTTTATTTTTTATTGGTTGAACTTTTTCTTTTACAATCTACAGTATCTCACAAAAGTGAGTAAACCCCTCACATTTTTGTAAATATTGTATTCTATCTTTTCATGTGACAACACTGAAGAAATTACACTTTGCTACAATGTAAAGTAGTGAGTGTACAGCTTGTATAACAGTGTAAATTTGCTGTCCCCCCAAAAGAACTCAACACACAGCCATTAATGTGTGTTTTGCAATTAATTGTGTGGCCACCATTATTTTCCAGCACTGCCTTAACCCTCTTGGGCATGGAGTTCACCAGAGCTTCACAGGTTGCCACTGGAGTCCTCTTCCACTCCTCCATGATGACATTACGGAGCTGGTGGATGTTAGAGACCTTGCGCTCCCCCACCTTCCATTTGAGGATGCCCCACAGATGCTCAATAGGGTTTAGGTCTGGAGACATGCTTGGCCAGTCCATCACCTTTACCCTCAGCTTCTTTAACAAGGCAGTGGTCATCTTGGAGGTGTGTTTGGGATTGTTATCATGTTGGAATACTGCCCTGCGGCCAAGTCTCTGAAGGGAGGGGATCATGCTTTGCTTCAGTATGTCACAGTACATGTTGGCATTCATGGTTCCCTCAATGAACTGTAGCTCTCCAGTGCCAGCAGCACTCAGTTTCAGGGTCTTGGCAATCTTCTTATAGCCTAGGCCATCTTTATGTAGAGCAACAATTTTATTTTTTCAGATCCTCAGAGAGTTCTTTGCCATGAGGTGCCATGTTGAGCTTCCAGTAACCAGTATGAGAGAGTGAGAGCGATAACACCAAATTTAACACACCTGCTCCCCATTCACACCTGAGACCTTGTCATGACTGGGGAAGGGAAATGGCTAATTGGGCCCAATTTGGCCATTTTCACTTAGGGGTGTACTTACTTTCTTTGCCAGTGGTTTAGACATTAATGGCTGTGTTTTGAGGTATATTGAGGGGACAGCAAATTTACACTGTTATACAAGTGGTACACTCACTACTTTACATAGTAGCAAAGTGTCATTTCTTAAGTGTTATCGCATGAAAAGATATAGAAAAATGTTTACAAAAATGTGAGGGGTATACTGTATATTGTAAATCCACTTTGCACTTCAAGTGCAAGCTGCAAGCTACAAGTACAAAGTGCAACACACAGCCATTAATGTGTGTTTTGCAATTAATTGTGTGGCCACCATTATTTTCCAGCACTGCCTTAACCCTCTTGGGCATGGAGTTCACCAGAGCTTCACAGGTTGCCACTGGAGTCCTCTTCCACTCCTCCATGATGACATTACAGAGCTGGTGGATGTTAGAGACCTTGCGCTCCCCCACCTTCCATTTGAGGATGCCCCACAGATGCTCAATAGGGTTTAGGTCTGGAGACATGCTTGGCCAGTCCATCACCTTTACCCTCAGCTTCTTTAACAAGGCAGTGGTCATCTTGGAGGTGTGTTTGGGATTGTTATCATGTTGGAATACTGCCCTGCGGCCAAGTCTCTGAAGGGAGGGGATCATGCTTTGCTTCAGTATGTCACAGTACATGTTGGCATTCATGGTTCCCTCAATGAACTGTAGCTCTCCAGTGCCAGCAGCACTCAGTTTCAGGGTCTTGGCAATCTTCTTATAGCCTAGGCCATCTTTATGTAGAGCAACAATTTTTTTTTTTCAGATCCTCAGAGAGTTCTTTGCCATGAGGTGCCATGTTGAGCTTCCAGTAACCAGTATGAGAGAGTGAGAGCGATAACACCAAATTTAACACACCTGCTCCCCATTCACACCTGAGACCTTGTCATGACCGGGGAAGGGAAATGGCTAATTGGGCCCAATTTGGCCATTTTCACTTAGGGGTGTACTTACTTTCTTTGCCAGTGGTTTAGACATTAATGGCTGTGTTTTGAGGTATATTGAGGGGACAGCAAATTTACACTGTTATACAAGTGGTACACTCACTACTTTACATAGTAGCAAAGTGTCATTTCTTAAGTGTTATCGCATGAAAAGATATAATAAAATGTTTACAAAAATGTGAGGGGTATACTGTATATTGTAAATCCACTTTGCACTTCAAGTGCAAGCTACAAGTACAAAGTGCACTTGAAATTCCACTGAAAGTGCACTTGGAAGTGCAGTCGCTGTAAATCTGAGGGGTAGATCTGAAATGAAGGGAAGCTCTGCTGATTTTTATTATCCAATCATGTGCAAGCTAAAAAATGCTGTTTTTTATTTTCCTTGCATGTCCCTTTTGGATCTACAGCGACTGCACTTTGCACTTGTAGTGCAAAGGGGAGTTGCCTTTAGTAATACCAGTGAATACATGAACGCCGCCATGTATACTCACATCACAGAGCTTTTGCCATTCTCAGATTAGTACCAATAAGAGTTACAGTGATGGGCATGAAATATTACAGCTATACCTAAGAATAGGAAAATTGTAAATCCACTTTTGTGAAAAAAAGAAAAATAGCAAATAAAAAAATTATAGCGTATAATTGCTGCATAAGAGATATTGTAATTTATTGTTATTAAAAGGGGGTGAGTCATAAGAGAGTCAATGAGAGCTGCAGAGCCCCTAGAACCCTGCCCCCCTACGTGCCCATGGGCCGCACATTGGGCCCACTCAGTGATGGTAGTGTCCTTCGAAAACAGCTGATCACAGATCGATGTAGGGGGTCAATCACAGTGGTCCTTTACCATGTGATCTGTTGTGTCCAATCACAGCTTATCCTATGTACACAAATGACGGTTATCATAATTTCCTTTCCTCAGTGCTGTCACTGTGTGAGGAAAGGAAAGCGGATAACCAGCTTTCTTGTGATAGCAGATATTTACACTGATAATCAGGGCACTGATCATCAGTACTCTGATGATTAGTGCAGTCCCATCAGTGCCAATCAGTGTCCATCAGTGCAGCATATCAGTGCCGATCAGTGCTGCCTTATCAGTGCAGCCTCATCAGTGCCTATTCATCAGTGCCCATCAGTGCAGCATATCAGTGCCCATCAATGCAGCCTATCAGTGCCCATCAATGTAGCCTTTCAGTGCCCATCAGTGCAGCCTCATCAGCACAAATCATTGAAGAAGAAAAATTACTTATTTGCAAAATTTTATAACAGAATTGAAGAAAAAGGTTTTTTTTTTAAAAAAAAAACGTTTGGTCTTTTTCCGTTTGTTTAGCAAAAAAAAAAAAAGAAACCCAGTGGTAAGTAAATATCGCTAAACGACAGCTCTATCTGTCTTAAAAAAAATTATATACATTTAATTTGTGTACAGTGTTGCATGACCGCGCAATTGTCATTCAAAGTGCGACAGCACCCAAAGCTGAAAATTGGCCTGGACAGAAAGGGAGTGAAAGTGCCCATTATGCAAGTGGTTAAAATCTTTGCAATGTACACTAAACACCCAGAGAGGATGTTTTTTTTCCCCAACAAAAGTGGTGTTAATATTTAAGATTTAATCTGAATACAAGTTCGGACCTAACTTTATCTGTTCAGGAATTTGGTATAATTGCAATTTTACTACAGCATTCCACTGTTAATGATTGTTAAGGACACTGGTCAGTGCAGGCAGCACCAAGTCCTTACAACCAGGGATGTCTCCAGCCCCATTCACTTATATGACTGGAAATTCCTATCCATGTAAGCAAAGGGGGGAGGTAACATTACTGAGAAAAATGGCCATGGCTCTAGACCAAATATGACTATTTCCATATTTGGTCAGTGATGTCACCACAGCCAAGTCCTGCATATAAATGTAATGACAGTCATTAGCACAGGAGTGTGGCGTGAGTGGGCAGGCCGGTGTAATGACAGATTTTTTTTCTTTTAATGATTGGTGGGCGACAATTGATGGGTGGTGTTCACTGCAATTGGTTCTGGATTTACACTGTATTTTTTTTAAATAAAGGACTTTTCAAAAACTTATGTGTGTTACAACTGACTTTTTTTTGCAAATGAGTAGGAGTACCCTTTACATAACCTTTACTGTTGTGGGGAACCCCCACCAGGATTTCTGGGGGCCCCCTCACCTTAAAGTGGCTTTCCAGATTCTGATAATTCCACTGGGACAGGGTTTGGCCCTTGTCGTCATCAAAACAATCCCCCATGTTACGGGTATGTGGCCTGGTTTGGTTCAGGAGGGGGGAAGGCCCCTTTTCCTGGCCTTCCAAGCTGTATGCTGAGATTAAGCATCTTAAGTCTGGTATGGATTTAAAGTGATCCCCATGCCATTATTTTGTACTTGGACTTCCCCCTAAAACCCATATTAGATCTGAAGGGTCTGGTATAGATTTAAAGGGCCCAATGTTTTTCTTTTTTTTGCGCTGGGTTCCCCATCAAAATCTATACATGTATAGCAAAAATGACATATTGAAAAAAGTTATTAATTCAATTTTCCCTCCAAACTACATATCAAACCCTCAGAGTCTGGTATATATTTTGGGATGTCCCCATTGCAATATTTACAAAATTCCATGCTAGTGGTGAACCACATCACAGGCATGTTTAGACGACCACCTCCAAACACACACACACATAGTTTTTTTTGTTATAGTCTATTGTGTTTTAATGTTGCATTTTAGGGACTAATAAATTCAATGCTCCCTGAAAAAAAGTTTTTGCATTACATGTTCCCTGGGGCAGTGCCCCGCCCCCCATGCACTTTTTCCCCTTGTCAATCCCTTGACTGTTAACCTTATAAATTGATTTGGTAGATTCAGCTTCCATTGATTTTAATGGGGTTCAGACTTGGCATTTGAAATTTTTTGATATGTTCTACATGTTTGGCTGATAGCAAATATCTACAGGGAGCTTTGTGTACTGTTATGAACACTTTGGAGCTAAGAGACAGCATGTGTTATCATCACTCCTGTAGTAAAGTATTTTCCCCGTACAGTCAGATATTATTATATTAAATAACTGCTTTGAACCATACCACTGGCTTTCCTCAATAAGCAATTATTATTAAGTCCTGGAATGCTGAGTATATAGAGATGACATTCCTATATATTTAAAACGGCAGTTGAGGTGTATTCTTATAAATGTATTTTAAAATGAAGTGACCTGAAGAAGTGGCTATCAGTAAACCATTAGCCAGGAAGGAACCTTCCCCATAAAATTACCAGCAGGACATTGAATCATTTGTTCTGTTGGTGAAAGTCACAAAGAAAGTCTTAAAATTATACAATTATAAACATAAATCAATTTATGGTGTCATTTCTGCTTTTCTATATTAATAAATTAAGCATGTAACATTGTTCAAAATTATGTCAGTTACGCATATAATAATCTTTTAAATTAATGAAGTGATGGAACAGCTTGATGACGACCGTGATTTACTAGCCTGCTTTTAGCTGATGCTAAAAGCTTTTCATTTAATAAATTGCCCCCTTGAGAAATTACCAAAAATGAATATTTTCTGTGCTAAATGTTCCAAGGTTTACACTTTTTCAATATATTAATAAATGGCAAGGGATATGCATTTTTCAAAATATATCTTCTTTTACATATATTTAATTGAAATTAATTAGTGTAATACGTTTGAGGCAAGTGGTCAAGCCGAGAGGTTCAAGATCATTTATAACAATTTCTTTTAGTAATAAAAAAAGGAATTTTAACAATAGCATTGATCGCATTCTTAAAACTTTTATAGTAGCTTAGGAAATATTCCAAGATATTTTGATTAATTAAAGGGGAACCTCACTTACATTAGAAGACTACATGGCTTTTACTATTAAAATATCTCTTTCAATTTATCCTTTCATTTGGAATACAATCTCTTTACCAGAAAATCATCAAGATTTGTTTTCTTCTCTGCATGGGATTAAATTTGGAATAGCAACAGAATTGTGTAATAATATATTTGGAAGTTAAAACGGGTGAAGAATTTACTCTTTAAGTGTAAAAGCTTTCTTTCTATATAGTCAGTTATTTTATTGATGTCAAGAACTGGCACACTGAACATGTTAGAAATTAGATACAGTTGAAGTGTATATATGGCCCAAACTTTTTAGGTTTTGGATAGAGTAGAGAAAGGTGAAAATCTTTGTCAGTTTAATTCTTCTTGTCTTGGAGACAGGAAATGAGAAGAAATATCTTCAAACAGTTGTCACGGGGACAGGTGTCCCGATTGGAAGGTTTATCCTCACCTCCTGTTCTGGTGACACCTGTAAAATTTTGGATTTCCCATCATTTTCTGTTTCAGTGACAGTGGTCACTAAGTCAAAGAAAAAGGTGAAAATACCAAGTAGGGACACAAACAACAATAAAAGGGTTCTAGTATTTCCCAAGTCTAACACATAAAAAAATGTTTTTGCCTATACATATACTTTAAGTCCACAGATACCACTTTACAACAGTAGGAGAACCAATGCCACTCTGTAAGGGTCATTACTAAGTCTGACCTGTTGTCCCCTACCATAGTTGAGTAACAGAGGCCTCTCAGTGTTGCTTGTTTGAGCCCCAAACATATAAAAAGGGCGGAATGTTCCTAATGGTTCAAGGTCATTCTGCTAAAAATATAAAGTAAAGCTGATCATTACCCTTGAGAAAAGAATAAGAAAAACATATTCCCAAAGAAGTGAACAAAGTATTGGACATTAACATAGATTTCTATAGTTCAGTAATATTGGAAAGTTATGGTTTGTAATTGAGGAATAACCAGTCATGTGTACACCTCATTATTCTAAAATAAAATTGAAAGAAAATCGACAAAACTAGTCCCTGGGACTAGTGCTTCTAGTGTGAACTATAATGATAATTCCCTGTGCATAAGTGTGAAGGCCAAAATAATAAAAGTACGCTGTAGTAAGAAGTGGATAATACTTTTGAAGCCTTGCTGTCCTCTAGGACTGGGGTTGTCCTCAGAACACTGTAGACATTAAATAAAAACAGAGGGTGCACTTGCCTAGTGCATTATACAACAACAATTTTTACTAAGGATTAAATATAATAAATAACTACTTACAAACATAGGTATTAAAAGCGCAAAATCTTCCAGGCTAGCCAATACATTGAGCTTAGGGTCCCTGCTGGCTGATGTGTTTCGAAGGTATGACCTTCTTCATCAGAGCCAACTTCACACTGATGAAGAAGGACATACCTTCGAAACACATACTACCTATGTTTGTGAGTAGCTATTTAATATAATTTACCCTTAATAAAAATAGTTGTTGGATAATGCACTAGGCCAGTAGGCCCTCTATTTTCGAAAGTGCTTCTAGTGTGTCAGAACTTGAATAGGACACTCTCAGGACTGCCATATTGCAACACTAGCAAAGAGAGATCCTCTGGTACTAGCAGTTTGCCTAGCAGTCAGACCAGTTAATGACTGGGGACCCTAAGGCTTTTACAGGATTATCCATGTTGTAAGCCTTTTGACCCATGTGCTACCTAAACATTTGCCTGGCGCATGGACTCCACAGCTGATGTCCCATCAAGTTTCTGCTGCGCATACCTCCCCAACATCTTTTCAGTGTATAGGATGAGTGATATCCCATTGTCATTCATCCTTTACCATCATTGGGTTATAATCATTGGTTTGCCTAGGAACCTATCAAGTCACTCACCCAACTTCCCTTCTCTTTGATCACCGAAGAAGCAAACAACAAACAGAATTAGAGGCAAATAAAGTTCTATCCCTATGCCAACAGCAACAACAGCAATGGCACTGTTTCTTTTTTGTTGTGCCTAGAGAAAATAGAAGCACATACATCCTTTTTAACAAGCACCAGGTTCAAATAAAAAAATTACTCCAAACTGGTGCTATGTGCTAAAAGTTATAGTCATTGACAAACAAACATTCAGTACATATCGTGCAATGGAAGAATTAAACTTGGAAAAGAACATAGTAAAATATATAAAAATTAACAAGCTCTTTTTGGCAAGTGGATTTTTTTCGTGTTATTTGTCAGCTTTATCTTTGGCTGTTCTGTGTGTCATCCCTATATTTTTTCATATTTTAGACTACTTCAATTCCACTGATTATTGAAAAAGAAAAAGAAAAAAAAACAATATACAGAATGTTTCAGAAAAGTCTAGCTGTATTGTTCTGTCCAGGGCAATAATTGCAGTGCATTTAAAAAAAATATCTTGCATGCTGTAGGTTTGAGTGTGTGGACCTGCAATTTTCCACTCCAACAATTTAACCACTTAAGCCCGGGAAGGACTTGCCCCCTTAATGACCAGGCAATTTTTTGCGATACGACACTGCGTCGCTTTAACTGACAATTACGCGGTCATGTATATATTTATGGCATTTTTATTATTATTTTTTACTAGTAATGGTGGTGATCTGCCATTTTTAGTGGGACTGCAACATTGCGGCGGACAGATCGGACACGTTTGACACTTTTTTAGGACCATTGACATTTAGTAATCAGAGCTAAAAATAAGGGGTTAACACTAGGGGACGATCAAGGGGTTAAATGTGTGTCCTAGGGAGTGATTCTAACTGTGGGGGGATGGGACTGCCTGGAAGAGGAGAGTGATCGCTGTTCATACTTAGTATGAACAACAGATCTGTCTCCTCTCTCCTGACAGAACGGAGATCTGTCTGTTTGCATTGACAGACCTTTATTCTGTCTCTCTCAGGAGTGATCACTAGACATGGGAACTGTCAAAAAATTCGTTTCGTTTCGTTTCGTCCCGTTTCGTATATAAAAAAATTCGTAATTCGTAATTCGTGTACGAAATTCCGTTCGAATTCGTACGAAATACGAAATTCGGACGAATCGTATTTTTTTACGAATCGTTAGTAAAGTTACGAATCGTTACGAATCGTTACGAATCGTTAACGCGGCTAATGTATTGTTGGTTCTCATAACACAGAGAACAATTCGAATCCAACTACAAATATCGAATTTCAATTTCAAGTTACGAATCGTTACGAATCGTTACGAATCGTTACGAATCGTTATGAATAGTTACGAATCGTTAGTAAATCCAACTACCAATATCGAATTTCAACTTATTTGAACGAAATTATTATAGCAGATATAACGAATGAATTCGAATGAATTCGAATGAATTCGAATGACAAAGTGTCATTTTTGCAGAAAAAAAAAAAGCGTAGGGGTCCCCCCAAATTCAATAACCAGGCCCTTCAGGTCTGGTATGGATATTAAGGGGGACCCCAGCAAAAAAAAAAAAAATGGCGTGGGGTCCCCCCCAAATATCCATACCAGACCCTTCAGGTCTGGGATGGATTTTAAGGGGAACCCCGGCCAAAAAAAAAATAAAAAAATGGCGTGGGGTCCCCCTCAAAATCCATACCAGACCCTTTATCCGAGCACGCAACCTGGCAGGCCGCAGGAAAGGAGGGGGGGACGAGAGCGGCCCCCCCTCCCGCCTGAACCGTACCAGGCCACATGCCCTCAACATTGGGAGGGTGCTTTGGGGTCCCCCCCAAAGCACCTTGTCCCCATGTTGATGAGGACAAGGGCCTCATCCCCACAACCCTGGCCGGTGGTTGTGGGGGTCTGCGGGCGGGGGGCTTATCGGAATCTGGAAGCCCCCTTTAACAAGGGGACCCCCAGATCCCTGCCCCCCCCCTGTGTGAAATGGTAAGGGGGTACAAAAGTACCCCTACCATTTCACCAAAAAAGGTGACAAAATGGTAAAAATGACAGGAGACGGTCTTTGACAATTCCTTTATTAAAATCTTCTTTCTTCTGGTCTTCCTTCTTCATCTTCTCCTTCCGGCATCTTCTTCCATCTTCTTCTTCCTTCGATTCGCTTCTTCTTCCTCCGGTCTTCTCGTCCTTCTCGTCCGGCGTCGTCCTTCTCGTCCGGCATCGTCGTCTCTTCTCGCAGGCCGCTCCTCGCAATGGGAGGCTCCCGCTCTGTGAGGCTCCGCTCCGGGTGACAGGTCTTTTATAACGAAGGCACCTGGTGACCCCGCCCCCTCTGACGCACGGGGACGTCATGTGGAATTCCCTATGGCTTTCCCCATGACGTCAGAGGGGGGGGCGGGGTCACCAGATGCCTTCGTTATACAAGACCTGTCACCCGGAGCGGAGCCTCACAGAGCGGGAGCCTCCCATTGCGAGGAGCGGCCTGCGAGAAGAGACGACGATGCCGGACGAGAAGGACGACGCCGGACGAGAAGGACGAGAAGACCGGAGGAAGAAGAAGCGAATCGGAGGAAGAAGACGATGGAAGAAGATGACGGAAGGAGAAGATGAAGAAACCGAAGGATGAAGAAAGAAGATTTTAATAAAGGAATTGTCAAAGACCGTCTCCTGTCATTTTTACCATTTTTGCCACTTTTTTGGTGAAATGGTAGGGGTACTTTTGTACCCCCTTACCATTTCACACAGGGGGGGAGGCCGGGATCTGGGGGTCCCCTTGTTAAAGGGGGCTTCCAGATTCCGATAAGCCCCCCGCCCGCAGACCCCCACAACCACCGGCCAGGGTTGTGGGGATGAGGCCCTTGTCCTCATCAACATGGGGACAAGGTGCTTTGGGGGGGACCCCAAAGCACCCTCCCAATGTTGAGGGCATGTGGCCTGGTACGGTTCAGGCGGGAGGGGGGCCGCTCTCGTCCCCCCTCCTTTCCTGCGGCCTGCCAGGTTGCGTGCTCGGATAAGGGTCTGGTATGGATTTTGAGGGGGACCCCATGCCATTTTTTTTGGGCTAGGGTTCCCCTTAAAATCCATCCCAGACCTCAAGGGTCTGATATGGATTTTGAGGGGGACCCTACGCCATTTTTTTTTTATTTTTTTGGCTGGGGTCCCCCTTAATATCCATCCCAGACCTGAAGGGCCTGGTTATTGAATTTGGGGGGACCCCTACGCATTTTTTTTATCAATGACTTCAATGAATGACAGTTCTCTGTATTACGGATCCAACAATTCATTTGCCGGCAAATAGCTGCGAGTGATTTTAAATAGTTTTTTTTTCCTGCAAAAATGACACTGCAGGAACAGTTCTCTATATTAGATATACTGAATCTCGAATCATTCGAAGCATTCGTTATATCCGCTATTATAATTTCTTTCATGTTAGTTGAAATTACATATTTGTTAGTTACAATACAACATTCGAATTGTTCTCTGTATTACGGGAATCGGCAATTAGCCGCGAGTGATTTTAAATGTCTTTTTTTCCTGCAAAAATGACACATTGTACAGAGAGAGTTCTAAACACGGGAAACCTGACCCCCCTTCATAGGCATACTATAGAGTATATAGTATATAGAAGGGCGCAGGTTTCCCGTGTTTAGAACTCTCTCTGTACAATGTGTCATTTTTGCAGGAAAAAAAGACATTTAAAATCACTCGCGGCTAATTGCCGATTCCCGCAATACAGAGAACAATTCGAATGTTGTATTGTAACTAACAAATATGTAATTTCAACTAACATGAAAGAAATTATAATAGCGGATATAACGAATGCTTCGAATGATTCGAGATTCAGTATATCTAATATAGAGAACTGTTCCTGCAGTGTCATTTTTGCAGGAAAAAAAAACTATTTAAAATCTCGACTCGCAGCTATTGCCGGCAAATGAATTGTTGGATCCGTAATACAGAGAACTGTCATTCATTGAAGTCATTGATAAAAAAAAACGTAGGGGTCCCCCCAAATTCAATAACCAGGCCCTTCAGGTCTGGGATGGATATTAAGGGGGACCCCAGCCAAAAAAAAAAAAAAAATGGCGTAGGGTCCCCCTCAAAATCCATATCAGACCCTTGAGGTCTGGGATGGATTTTAAGGGGAACCCTAGCCCAAAAAAATGGCGTGGGGTCCCCCATAAAATCCATACCAGACCCTTATCCGAGCATGCAACCTGGCAGGCCGCAGGAAAGGAGGGGGGGACGAGAGCGGCCCCCCCTCCCGCCTGAACCGTACCAGGCCACATGCCCTCAACATTGGGAGGGTGCTTTGGGGTCCCCCCCAAAGCACCTTGTCCCCATGTTGATGAGGACAAGGGCCTCATCCCCACAACCCTGGCCGGTGGTTGTGGGGGTCTGCGGGCGGGGGGCTTATCGGAATCTGGAAGCCCCCTTTAACAAGGGGACCCCCAGATCCCTGCCCCCCCTGTGTGAAATGGTAAGGGGGTACAAAAGTACCCCTACCATTTCACCAAAAAAGGTGACAAAATGGTAAAAATGACAGGAGACGGTCTTTGACAATTCCTTTATTAAAATCTTCTTTCTTCTGGTCTTCCTTCTTCATCTTCTCCTTCCGGCATCTTCTTCCATCTTCTTCTTCCTTCGATTCGCTTCTTCTTCCTCCGGTCTTCTCGTCCTTCTCGTCCGGCGTCGTCCTTCTCGTCCGGCATCGTCGTCTCTTCTCGCAGGCCGCTCCTCGCAATGGGAGGCTCCCGCTCTGTGAGGCTCCGCTCCGGGTGACAGGTCTTGTATAACGAAGGCATCTGGTGACCCCGCCCCCCCTCTGACGTCATGGGGAAAGCCATAGGGAATTCCACATGACGTCCCCGTGCGTCAGAGGGGGCGGGGTCACCAGGTGCCTTCGTTATAAAAGACCTGTCACCCGGAGCGGAGCCTCACAGAGCGGGAGCCTCCCATTGCGAGGAGCGGCCTGCGAGAAGAGACGCCGATGCCGGACGAGAAGGACGACGCCGGACGAGAAGGACGACGCCGGACGAGAAGGACGAGAAGACCGGAGGAAGAAGAAGCAAATCGAAGGAAGAAGAAGATGGAAGAAGATGCCGGAAGGAGAAGATGAAGAAAGGAGAAGATGAAGAAGGAAGACCAGAAGAAAGAAGATTTTAATAAAGGAATTGTCAAAGACCGTCTCCTGTCATTTTTACCATTTTGTCACCTTTTTTGGTGAAATGGTAGGGGTACTTTTGTACCCCCTTACCATTTCACACAGGGGGGGGCAGGGATCTGGGGGTCCCCTTGTTAAAGGGGGCTTCCAGATTCCGATAAGCCCCCCACCCGCAGACCCCCACAACCACCGGCCAGGGTTGTGGGGATGAGGCCCTTGTCCTCATCAACATGGGGACAAGGTGCTTTGGGGGGGACCCCAAAGCACCCTCCCAATGTTGAGGGCATGTGGCCTGGTACGGTTCAGGCGGGAGGGGGGGCCGCTCTCGTCCCCCCCTCCTTTCCTGCGGCCTGCCAGGTTGCGTGCTCGGATAAAGGGTCTGGTATGGATTTTGAGGGGGACCCCACGCCATTTTTTTATTTTTTTTTTTTGGCCGGGGTTCCCCTTAAAATCCATCCCAGACCTGAAGGGTCTGGTATGGATATTTGGGGGGGACCCCACGCCATTTTTTTTTTTTTTTTTTTTTTTGGCTGGGGTATCCATACCAGACCTTAATATCCATACCAGACCTGAAGGGCCTGGTTATTGAATTTGGGGGGACCCCTACGCTTTTTTTTTTTTTTTTTATATCAATGAATGACTGTTTTTTAAATAGCTTTTTTTTCTGCAAAAATGACACTTTGTCATTCGAATTCATTCGAATGCATTCGAATTCATTCGTTATATCTGCTATAATAATTTCGTTTGAATTAGTTGAAATTTGATATTGGTAGTTGGATTCGAATAATTTGGAGCTGAAATTCGTAAACGGAATTTTTCCTGCAAAAATGACACTTTGTCATTCGAATTCATTCGAATCCATTCGAATTCATTCGAATTCATTCGAATCATTCGGCGACGAAATTCGTAAACGGAATTTCGTATTCCGTACGGAATTCGTAAAAAAAAAAAATTCGTACTACAGATTCGTAAATTCGTACGAATTTCGAAAAATTCGTACGAATTACGAATTCGTACGAAACGAATCGCACATGTCTAGTGATCACAGGCGCATCGGCTTCGTTGTTACACCTTGGGCGACCCTAGTGGTCTTAAAGCGGCCAACGTACAGCTGCGGCGATTTGCCCAGGGGAGCCAACCTGCCGCAGTATAACTGCAGTGGCTGGTCCTCTAGTGGTTAACAAACACACTGCAGCAAGTCCAAAATAGCATAACAATGAAAGTAGTTATGGAATATTGCATATATTTTCAATTGCAATTAAAGTTGAACATCAGGCAAAACATTGTTTTTTTATTTTTTTTATTTTGGATAGAGTAAGGGAGGATTATAACCCCTGTCAGTTTTTTGCCATCTGTTCCATTGGTGAGATTTACCTTTTCCTCCTCTCCCATTGGCAAAATAGGAAGTGAGAGGAAATCCCTGAAAATTAAGGGAATACCTTGGGCCCCCAGGTCACCAGAACTATAGGCAAAACTTTTTTTTCATTTAGGATAGAGATAGGGAGGGATATAAGTTTTGTCATTTCCTTGCCATCTGTTACATTGGTGAGATTTACCTTTTCTTCCTGTTCCATTGCCAAAATAGTAAGTGAAAGGAAATTCCTGCAAATTAAGGGAATACCTTGGACTCTATCTACCCCCCCCCCCCCGTCACCAGAACTTCCTGTTCCATAGCCAAAACAGGAAGTGAGTGGAAATCTCTGCAAATTCAAGGAATCCCTTGGGGTTTCCCAGGTCACCAAAGCTAGTGTTTCCGTTGGAAAATGTCCCCTCTAATTACTTTTCAGGGAAAAACCCACTTTCAATGATAATGGTAAACAGGATAAATAGTGAGAATGAATCTCCCTAACGGAGAGTACAGACAGCAATAAAAGCCTAATAGGTGTTATAATCCATCTCTCCTCTTTAAAAAAAAGTTTTGCCTTTAGATATACTGTAATCTCTACATATTCTGTGTATCTAAAATATACCACAGTGATAAGTTCTCCTTTAATAATAAAAAATCAACTCTTTTTAGCCCGTTTTTTTTAACATTTACACCCATGGGCTAGCTCAGTAGATTGCTTTAAGAAAGGCCTGGATACTTTCGTAAATGTACATAATATAACTGGGTACCAACATTTATAGGTAAAGTTGATCCGGGGAAAACTCAATTGTCTCTCAGGGGCTCAGGAAGGAATTTTTTCCCCTGTTGTAGCAAATTGGAGCATGCTCTGCTGAGGTGTTTTGCCTTCCTCTGGATCAACTGTGGGTATAGAATTGGGTATATTGGATTGTACAATCTTTTTTTTTTTTGATTTTTTTTTTTATAGTTGAACTGGATGGACTTGTGTCTTCTTTCAACCTAACTAACTATGTAACTATGTAACTATGGTCTACATATACTCACATCATGGTCAGCTACACATCTTTGTTCTGGACTGGCATGCTGGTAGTGAAAATCACGGTCATGCCTGAGCAATTCTTCTAAGCATGGCTGCTTATAGTCTTCAACAGGGCTGCATGTGACAACAGAGTGGCAATGTAAGAGAACAATTGGGGCACAGTTGTCACCACATGACAGAAAGTGTCTGAACAGGAACCTTTATGACAAATGCACCAGGTATTCTTATAAAGAAAGCTGCAGATTTTAAAATTTAAATAAATATGTTAGCTTATGAAATTTTAGTGACGGTTTAGATTTACTTTTAAAAATATATTTTGTAATACAAATTATAATAATAATAATAATAAAACAGGGATAATTTTCTCAAAATTAGCCCCGCAAAACATTGTGTGGCTAAACACTTTATAACAAACAAATGTGATGCTCTAAATTGCATGCTTATGGTTCAGATTGATTGATCTGAGATAAAAACTCTGTATATTCAAGCCAAGCTGTTATCCAGACTGAGGCTTTGAAGGCATCACATTAGGAACCAGGATTCAGCTCTTCTCCCTTTTTCTATTTAATCTCTTAGTTTATGATCATATGCAAAGCTGAGAAAAGCTGAGAAAGACTGCCATAAAAATAAAGAATTTCGTTTCGGCCACTTGTTTCACTTACATAAATGAATCACAGTGTATGAGTATGGTACCGCGAATACCTTAGCAATAACAAGAGCTACATGCAACGCAAATGAGAAACATACGGAGGAATTTGTGTAGCTCCAGAGTTTGTAAGTTCATGGTAACGCATAAAATGCCAAAAATATGTGCATTCCTTTTTTATGTTGAATCGTTTCAAAAACACTTTAAATGATCCCAGGGGATCATTTCAAAGTAAATTTTTTTTTTTTTCTGGCTGTAAATTATCCAGATGGGCAAGTTTGTCTGTTGATTATAGAAGCTGAGTTACAAAACACAAACAGTGCCACACAAAACGATGTTTTCCCTATAAACATCAATTACAGAGCGATTAAGTATACACAATTTTTGCACGATTGCTATGAAAATATAATATACATTTTTTCCTAATGACTGTGACATGTGGAAGGTTTACATTTTTAGAATATTGCATTGTTGCTAAGCTAATATTTAATTAATCTTATCTTACCTGGGGCACACACTTTAATAATGCACATTTCAGAATTCAGAAACTCCAATATTTTTATAATCTAATATTGGTGGCTGGGGAGAAAAGATTGTATGTCATGTACTGGATCACACAAAGCTTTTTTAATGTAAGATTTTCATCCAAAATTTGTAGCAAGTTTAAGGGAAACAAAATTAATATAACTCTTGTATGAACTTACAAACAATGTGGGAGAATGCTTACAAACCAAAAGAGAAGTGTGAGAGATTGCTTCCTGCTGTGTCCAGTCTGAAATTTCAGTTTTATTCATGTACATAAATGTTTAAACAATAATAAAAAAAGATTATAATAATAATAATAATAAACAATAATAGTAACAAAACATCAACAATAATAATAATTATATTAATATTAAAATGATTGTACCAGCAATGTTACTAAAAATAGTTTTCACCCACAATTTGGATTTATTACATTTTAAAAATTATTATTACTATTATTATACAGGATTTATATAGCGACAGTTTGCGAAGCGCTTTAAAACATTAGGGCAGACATTACAATTACAATGAAATTCGATACAGGATGAATCGGAGGGCCCTGTTCGTTATAGCTTAAGGTCTAGGAGGGAGGGTCAAGTGATACGAAGGGTAATAACTGTGGGGGATGAGCTGATGAAGAAAATAAAAGTGCAGTTGTTAGGTGGAAGCAGGGTAGGCTTCTCCAAAGAGAAAGGTTTTCAGGGGTCACCTAAAAGTAGATAGATTTGCAGATAGTCTAACAGATTGTGAGGGTATTCCAGAGGTTGGGAGAGGTTTGGGAGAAGTGCTGGAGGTCAATATGGGAGGAGGTGATGAGGGAGCTTGTTCCTCCCAGAAGGACTTGGCCGGAACAAAGAGGGCGATTAAGTAGGTATTTTGAGACTAGGCTAGTGATGTAGCTGGGGGCAGAGTTGTGGATGGCTTTGTAAATTATTGTTAATATTTTTAATTTTATTTGTGGGGCGTGTGGCAGCCAATGGAGGGATTGGCAGAGAGGGGTTGCAGATGCTGAGCGGTTTGTAAGGTGGATGAGTCTGGCAGCAGCATTCATGATGGACTGAAGGGGGGATAGTCTATTTAAAGGTAAGCCAATGAGGAGGGAGTTGCAGTAGTCAAGGTGAGAGATAATCATGGAGTGAATCAGGAGCTTTGTGGTTTCATTGGTTAGGAAGGGACCTAGTTTGGAGATGTTGCAGAGGTTGAAGTGGCAAGCTTTGGAAAGGGATTGGATGTGGGGCCAAAATGAGATTTCGGAGTCCAGGATAACACCTATCACCCTGGCTTGTGGGGATGGGTGCATGGTTGTGCCATTGCTCTTGACAGAGAAGTCAGGGGAAGAGGCATGTGGGGGTGGGAATATTATAAGTTTGGTTTTGGACAAGTTGAGTTTGAGGAAGTGGTGTGACATCCATACAGATATGTCTGTTAGTAAGTTAGTGATGTGTGAGGAGACTGATGGAGTGAGTTGAGGGGTAGAGAGATAGATTTGTGTGTCATCAGCATAGCAATGATATTGAAAGCCGTGTGGGGCTATCAGCTGAACCAGGGAAGAGGTGTAGATTGAAAATAGGAGAGGTCCAAATAAAAAAATGCTTTTTTATGGCCCTCTGGATTTATATTTTATATTTTCTCAATGTGTATTCTCATTATATTTCTGTATCGTTGCATGTTATTATTTTAACTGGCTTACCTTTTGCTATTGTGTCATTCCTTCCTTGAACAGACCAGGGAGATTTTGCTCTGTTATTAAACTTTTAATGTTGTTTTGTTAAACTCAATCATTTACAAGAAAGATAAAAAATAAAAATAAAAAAATTGAATATTTGCGTCTATATGATTATATAAGGTATTAAGGTATTTAAAGTGAATGCATCTTCACGTTTCTAACATTCACTCTGCAAACATTTTACTAAGTGAACAGTATTTATCCATTTAGTAAATCAACCTCATAGTCTGTCTGACTAAGTATTCATTTTTTTTGTTTGGTTTTTTATTCCACTGGGTCTTTAAATGTGTTTAACTTTAGTAATCATTTTTTTTCCTGAAGTCATCAAATGTATTCTCCAATCCCCTCTTTTTCTCTTTAGGATGCTTCCATTGGCAGCCAGAACTACAGACCCTCTGGCATTTTCCCACATAAACAATATACAGTTTTTGCTGAAAGTGGAGCAGGGTGACAGGAAGTGAGGTCATTTCCCATGTGTTTACCATGGCAGGGATGGAGAGAAATTTTATAGAATGTTATAAACAAAACACTTTTTGTGGTAAATAAAGGAGGGGTCAAAATCTTGGTCAAGCGTCAAGTCTGTCACTATCCTTGTTAAAAAAAAAATATATTTTATTTTATTTAAGACCCCTAGTACAGGGAGTGATGGAAATCTCTGCAATCTCAGACAACAATAAATCATAATTTAAAACCTTTCTCACTCTATCTGAAAGTATGAGTTTAACACCCATCTCGCTCAAAACCCTTCCCACCCTTTCCTTCCTGCCTCCCTCTGATCCATTCAATATTTCAAACAAATTCCTGTTTGAGCACTATTATACTTGCCTACATCCCTCATCCATGCCCCTTGCTGGTGCTCTTTCTAGGTGTGGGATACCTGCTGTCAGGAAGGGCATATTATGCTCAGGTGAAAATGTGTGCTCAAGTGCAGAACTACTGTGAGCCATGCTCATGCGCGTGCATGTGCCCATGTGCCACCGCACACATCAGTGTGCCCGCCCACCACTACCAGGTAAGCAGCACTCCTACTCATTGCCATATGGTCTATAACGTTTCCTGTATACCTGCTATCCATTCCTGCATTTGATATCCTGCTGTCGATCTACCTTGACAATGTCTGAACTTTGCCTGCATCAACCCCTGGCTTGCCTCTGGTCAACATCTCTGTCTGTTCCCTTTTCCAACCTACCTCACCGTTACCCACGCTGGCCTGGACCCTGACTGCTAACCCGGCTTACATTTCCTCCTGACCTGCATGCCTGTTACCGATCCGGCTTGGCTGACTCTGCTCTGCACCCTAAGCCTGTGCCTACCATCTGTGCTCAGGCACCTTCAGTCTGCCAAGTGCCTGCTGTCTGTCTTTCAGTACCTTACCAGCCTATCTTCTCTGCTGCTCGGCAATCAGGGTCCATCTGGAAATGCACAGACAATTCTCCCGCATCTGTCATCTTGAAAACTGCCTGTGTGCTCTCATGCCTCCTGTTGCCTTACCATGGTCTCTGAGCTGGAGGTGTAAGAGATGCCTACCTCCTACCTCTTCATGTCAGGCTCCACCACAAGGTACTTGACACCTGCATATATTTCTGCACTGGCCAGTCCACTCTCATTGATGTCATCACTCCAGTCTATCTTCTGTATCTCTCCACCACTGGATAGCCAATAAACGTTTTCACACCACAAAGGCAGTGACATGAACACCTGAAGAAAGGCCCTCCTGCTGTGCATAAAAGAAGAGAGAAAATTTGGGAGCAGAACATTACAGGGCCATAGATTTAATTGCGTAAAAAGAGGAATTTCTATATTTTGAATGCCAGTATATAGTTAGAGAGCTGGGGGGGGGGGGGGGGGTGGTTGGTGTATGTTGGAGGATAACATGCAAAATAGTTTGAAAGCCTAACACCAAGTTTCTTCTGACTTGAATTATTTAATTTGGACCAAACTGATCCACGTAAAGCTTTACTAAGAAATGCACCCACTGGGATCACTGTATAAGTGCATGTAGCATTGGTTGCAGTATACAGCGCTATGTTTTGGCTGCAGGATGGGGACTTCCTGTCCCACTCACAGAACAAAATCTAGTTATGCTGTGCACTGCTCAGACATTCACAGGGAGCCTTGTATTTCATCAATGAATGCAAGGCTTCCTCTGGTTGGATTCTCCACTCCACACCTCTTCACTTCAGCCAATCAGAGAAAGCCCTGTATTCATTGATGCAATAAAGGCTTCCTCTGAATGCCTGAGCATCGCTTACCCAATTTTGTTCTGGAAACGTGATGGGTTGTCCCCATATCGATGCCAGAACAATGTGTTATTTACTGTATGTAGCTGATACAGTTTATATAGCGCTCCCAACAGACGCATCTGCTAGTTAAGCAAATAGTTCATTTGGACCAGCTTGGTCCAAACAATCTATCTAATGTCACGAAAAACCTAAAGTTAAACTTTAAATTGGTCCTAAAATGTGTATGAACTTGTCTGCAACTGCTTTACAGATTATACATTTTAAGCTCTGCAGAATAAGTCAGCAAATATGGGAAATCATCGAATTTGCCTGGAATTCTTTTTTTCTTGTAGGAGTAAGGCTAACAGCGATTGTACAGTAATAAAGGTTTCTATGTAGCTATTTACCACAACAGCCATATGATGTGTTTACACTTCACAACAAGTATCATAATTTGCACAAATTGTAGAATTGGATAATTGGTATGAAAAAAGACTGCCTGTGAATGCTTCATAGGCACCAGACAAAAATACAGTAATTGAAAGGAGATGGGAAAGACAGTAGAAGGAATCATAACAGTATCATCTGCTGAACAATAGTGTATATAACTACTGCCAGCAGTCAAAGCTCTGTAAATTTATTCTGACATAAAGAAGATCCAGAAAATTTCAACAAATTATTCCAGTCTGACTGGCTTAGCCTATGTCTTATCATGGAAAGATATATTTTGCCAAAACTGGATTTTGTAGAAAATCCATAAAGACAAATGGGATTCAGAAGTGATGACTTTACAGGCTGGATTATAACTCCCCAGTGTCTTTTGTCTGGTTGATGAACGTTGTCACTCACTCCGTAGGGGAATCTGTTAACATTGGGACACTAAAGCCCCATACACACGGTCGGATTTTCCGATGGATTCTGTCCTATCAGACAATGTTGTCGGAAATTCCGACCGTGTGTAGGCACCATCGGACAGTTTCCATCGGATTGTCCGACGGACAAAGTCCTATCTCCTGCTGGATAGATTTTTTGACAACAAAGTCCGATCACACCAAATCCGATCGTGTGTAGCGAATTCCGACGGACAAAGTGCTACGCATGCTCAGATCACATTACAAGACCAAAGCTATTGGGTACTAGCCTCTACGTAGTCCCGTCGTAGGCAACAAACGTCACCACGTTCAGAATGATCGGATTTTCCGACAACTTTGTCCAACCGTGTGTACGCAAAACCAACATCCGACAAAGTACGACGGACATGATCCGACGGACCTGGTCCTCGGATAATCCGAGCGTGTGTATGGGGCTTTACAGGGAAGAAATCTGGTTCATAGTAGGTAAGAAAAAATGAATGACCACTTGTATTCCAGATACAACCAGAGAGGTGAAAGAGGCGCTCCATTGCTCACTAGTTACATCTACACTGGTAAAAAACATAACCCCAAAATATTTTTAGAAACCTTGCAATTATTCCTGTGAAGAAAGAAAGAAATTATTATTGTGTATAGGGTGCTAAAACTTTTAAAAGTCACACACATAAAGGAACCGTGCATTTACACTCTTCATCATCATGTTATTGTTGTCAATTGTAGTGGTGGGACCATACACAGGATAGTTCAAAGTGACTTGCAATATTCTTAAAGTGTACATATAGCCAAACACTTTTTTCTTTAATTTTGGATAGAATATGGAAGGGTTAAAACCTCTAACAGGTTTTTTTTTTGCTACCTGTGTCCTACCAGAAAGGGGAGGAAATCTCTAATCTTAGCCAGTTGTCATCAGAAGGGAACAGTTTGCTTTTGTTTGGACCCGGGTTTGGGTCCCAACCAGGAAGCCAGCTGTCATTCTTGATCCAATGAGCTGTGGGTGGAGCATCCCCCGCCCCACATCTGATGTTACAAAGGGGTGGGGATGCTAGTGACATCATTGACCTGATATGGCCACTTTTATGTCCAAGCAAACTCAAGTTTGTTCCTAGTCACCAGGACATTTATCCCTCACTTATTGCTCTTGTGACAACTCTACAATGTAGGGTTTAATTATTATTTTCCTTTATGACAATAGTCACCAGTACAAATATAAAGGTGACGTTTCCCAGTAGGGACACAGACTGAAATAAAAACTTGGCCAGGGACCTACCCCACTTTATCCAAAACATAAAAAATGCCTTTACATACACTTTAAGACAAGCCATGCAAAGATAGAAATTAACTCTTGCTATTAGACTGAAATGCAGCAATTAATAATCCAGACCACAGCAGGCGGTGTACGGCAGCATTCCTTCCCAAGTGGACATAGCTGAAAAGTTCAAAAGAGCCAGCACTCATTCCCGATCCAAGAGTTTAATTTATTTAAAGCACATGAGAAAAAAGGGACATTCAAACTGATGCAACCAAGTTGTCCCAAGACATCAAAGTGTTCACTTCTCCTCTCTAAGCCCACTGCAACCAAAAATAGGGGATAACAGGAGAATATAAATCACAATACACAGGCACACAAGAGGAGGTGGACTGTTATGGATGGGGTACAGAGGACACAAGGATGATGAGGAAGGCTAGACAATGCACAAGGTATTGCCATCTGTTATGTGTCCTCAGAAACGGACAAGCACACTAGCAAACTTTCAAAAGAAACCAAAGTTCTCAAGTCTGGACACAGGGAGCAATTGAGAACCGCATGCACACACTGCAGTTTAACAGCGGACTGGTCTGCTAGGTAACCATACATACCATGCATACACACAGATCTCTGCTGCTGGCTATGAGATTTCCCACACACTGACAACAATCCTCACGTAGTCAGGTTGGCTGTCTCATTTCCTGTCAGACACCCAATGCAATTACAGAGAACACACGATGGAGAATCCTAAAGAGATCATGATGGCCTCTCTTACAACTCTGGCTCAGGGACCCTCGTAAATCAAACAGATGGAGCAAGGGCACAGAGTGGCACAAGTGCCTCATAGTTCTTGATAGCAGCTGGTACAGGTAGACAGACTTATGTAATCTGTTAAGCATTGAGTAGCTTACCCTCAAGAGATCACTGACAGGAGACTGGACAAAGGAATACCAAGCAGAACTCCACAGCAGTGGGTAACAACCACAGGAACAGATGACAAGTGGTAGGTTGCCACTTAGGTTGTGACCTGAAGCAGGTGTGTAGACAGGAGTGTTGTCTAAAAGACTACATGCTGAAGATGACCTTGGCACAGAAACTCAGGAGTAGTGCAAAGTCAGGCAAGCCAGGTCAGCAACTGGCGTTCAAATCAAGTAGAATAAAATAGGCAGAAATGTAATAGGGGTCCAGATTGGAGCCAGTAACAAACAAGCAGGTCAGGAACCGAAGGAAAAGGGTAAAGAAAGAGGCGCCTTCTAAGTATGAACTGTAGAAACTTTATGGTGCAATAAATAAAAACACTCACATTGAGGTTAAAAACGATCAGCATGAGGAAAGTCATGCAGCGGTGTGTCTCCTTGTTCGCTAGGTCAACAGGCTGTGTCACTCAGGGACCCATAGAAAGCTGTCCGTTGGGTCTGTACACTCTGTGGCTCAGTAAAGAAGAGAGGTCTGAGGCGCTCGTGGACCGCAGCGGTGTCTGATGTCACTGGAAGTGTTGCAACGCCATTTCTGAGCCTGGGCACTGTCGGTGGGAAGGACAGGCACGCTCCTTTGTCAAGCCTTGGCATAAAGTTCCTACAGTTCATATTTAGAAGACGCCTCTTTCTTTACCTTTTTTCTACATGTTTTGGAGCATGCTTCTGCTAGCCTGAAGAGGCCAGCCCTGAGTTATGGAATGTTTCTTCTTCACCCCTGGATATCATTATCCATCTTGCACGGTTTGTGCTCTCCCCTGATCCAACCCCCATTATAATATCACAGACTCAGGTTCTCTGACATCATTTGAACTACAGTTTGCACCAGAACCACCCCCATTTCCACAGGTCCAAGTTCAAGTCCAAGTTCAGTAACAGGTAGTCAGGGACAGAGTCAAAGATTTTACATAAATTCTATAGACAAGACAGCACTGGCTACGTGCAGCTGATCAGTTTAAATAACCCATTTGGAAACAGCATTAGTGACAGGCTTGTATGCATATTATTGTGCACATTCTCGCACATGTGCTTGCTCACTTACATTTGCATATGCACAGCTATGAGCCAGCCTGCGTCTGAGCACTGATGTCCATCCAAATGCGGCATTCTGCATACTGACCTTCCTGGCAGTCACAAACTTACAACCAAGCTTATAGGCACTGGTAATACAATACAGCAGTCTCTTGGAGTGTGATTGCTTTGCTTAGTGCATAGAAGGCCAACTTATTAATTGTATATTTAATATTCCTAGATGAGTAGTGTATAGAATTATGTACAGAACCAATAATCGCAAAAAAATAGAAAGCAGTCAACATACAAAAACACTGGCAACTTGTTATAAAATTAACAGAAGAAAAACAGAATGAAACTTTATTGTTTGGGCAGAATCATTATATCCAGTTAGTGGGAGCACGCAGGGGAAACCCAGTTACTGCCTTGTTTTGAACTACTTTATAATGGTAAGAATGTGGAATAGATGCTTTCCCCTTGGCCAATTACCTTTGAAGATGGTACTCCACTGGGTGTAAGGAAAGTTCTTGGCTCTAAAGGGACTGTAGCTTATTTGGACCAGCTGGTTCTGATGGCTAGATCGCAGTTACGATTGCTAACACCAGCGCATCAGATTGATTTTGGTGAGTCCAAGCAACAAAATTACTATTAATTAATATTATTTTGGATCACAAGAGAGGTGAAACATATATCCTCTGATCTTTAAAAATGAGTAATGATCCCAAACAGTGTTGTGCCACAATGTGGAATGAATAGAGGATTATTTTAATGGCTTGCAGTGAGGTGATAGCTGATTACCTATAGTCAAAAGTCCAGTGGCAGCCCGTCCATTGGGGGCGCAGGGGAGCCACCCCTCCCTAAATTATGTGCTCGGCCCCCAATTTACATGCATGTGATGGGGACCCCCTCTCCCACACCCTTCATCCTCACATGAGCCAGTTTAGTTCTTGGGCTGATCTGTAAGTATTAGTATATCTAAATATTCCCTAAGGGAACATTTTTGTATCGTTCAGAATATTTTCTCTCCCTCATTTTTATGAAGGGTTTATTATATTTATATATATGATTTTTCTGTACTTAAAGTGAATTAATTTTTGCATCCATACTCCTGATGAGTGAACATGATTTGCGAAACGCGTAGAATTTTTCAATTCATGTGATGCCAAGACAGATTGGCTTTTATGCAACATGTACTCAGTTATGAATATGTATAATTATGTATCATCATTATATACAGTGTATGTGTTCATGGTATATTTTTACCAAAATGTCAGCCTTTGCATATGGTTATGTATGATTTGAAAACATTACCATGCGTTTCTAGACCACGGAATTACTTTTGATACAATAAAGGTTTTTATCATATATTTACGCCATACACTAATTTTTGCAGCAATACGCCTAATTTAAAGTCCCATTCTTCTCTGTTTCTATTTTATATAGCCAGGGATGGAGGCCTTTTACTGTGGACAGGTCAGGTCACACTTTTATTTTTTTACTATAATTAGGGTGGAAGACACACACTTTTCCTGTGTGACCTGCCATGTCAGTATTACCATAAGAGATTATACATCCAGATTCTAAGCCGTCTGTCCATATTCTCTTTTAAATATATTGCATTAGTCTACATATACACAGACAAGTTGCCTACATCACCAGGTTTAATCCAGTCTCGAGCCTGACCTGAATGTGTGTGTTTTGGGGGGGGGGGGGGGGGGCAGTGTTCCTTTTTTGTTTGTCTGGTCTGGAGCTGCGATGCGCAGCAGTGCCTCCCCTCCCTGCCCCTTTTGGGTGGTGGTGGGGGGGTGTCCTCCTGCGCATCGGTGCCATGCACAGCACCCTGCCAGCACCCTGCCAGCTGCGTCCTAGTGGAACTGGGAGACATGGATGCTTTGTATCCACCTTACGCTTTATATGTAGATACATGTCCAGCAATCCTGCTGGACGTGTGATCTGTATCTTTGTCCAATCCAGCTCACAGAGTGTAGTATGACACAGGTAGGGACCCGCCCTGGATCTTGGGTATATCATCTGGGGTTTGGCCGGGAAATCACTCTTCAATCCTTCACCATGAGAGAGACACCACATCACTGGTTTCACATTGTTCTTTACACATGCAAGGTAGGCAGGAGTCATTTTGTGACTCCACTCACACTTTTTTCTCATTTCCTGTTTAGGGTTTTTTTCTATATATAATTTTATTTTATAAATTTTATATTTTTTTATGATTTATTTAAGTTTAATTTTTTTTCCCTTACACAACACACATCCTTACAATAACCTTTTTTAAATGTATACATTCACATACTTTTTTTTCATATTTTTTCCCCTTTTTTCCACTTTTTCACTATTAATCAATTTCACACACCACTCACCATACACTCATTATCTTCCAGATTGATGCGGATTGTTATTAGATCATTTATCCTCTCTGGGATTGCATTGTGATGACCTGACCTGCCTACGAGCTGACCCCCTGACTTGGTTTGGGCTTCTTGCCTCAGCTCCGGGCCGGGCATGTGATGGGGACTCACTCTCCCACTCCCTTCATTGTCATATGAGCCAGTTTAGTTCTTGGGCTGATTTTTTGTTGTGTTTTTTTTTTTTTTTGTATTGTTCAGAAAGTTTTCCCTCCCTCATTTTTATGAAGGGTTTATTATTTATTTTATTTATTTATTACAGGATTTATATAGCGCCAACAGTTTACGCAGCGCTTTATTATATTTATATATATGATTTTTCTGTACTTACAGTGAATTAATTTTTGCATCCATACTCCTGAGCAGTGTACATGATTCATGAAAACGCGTAGAGTTTCAGACAGTTCAGCTTTTATACAGCATGTACTCAGTTATGAATATGTATAATTATGTATCATCATTGTATACAGTGTATCTGTTCATGGTATATTTTTACCAAAATGTCAACCTTTGTATATGGTTATGTATGTTTTGAAAAGATTATCATGCGTTTCAAGACCACAGAATTGCTTTTGATACAATAAAGGTTTTATCATATATTTACTCCATATACAAATTTTTGCAGCAATAAGCCAACCAATAAGCCAGCAAATTTAAAGTCCAATTCTTCTCCTTTGTTTCTATTTCATATAACCAGGGATGGAGGCCTTTTACTGTGGACAGGTCAGGTCACACTTTTCTCCTTTTACTAACAACAAATAATATTTTGGATCTCAAGAGAGGTGAAACATATATCCTCTGATCTTTAAAAATGAGTAATGATCCCAGACAGTGTTGTGCCACAATGTGAAATGAACAGAGGATTCATTTAATGGCTTGCACCTCAGTGAGGTGATAATTCATTATCTATAGTCAAAATTTCAGTGGCAGCCCGCCCATTAGGGGCGCAGGGGCACCGCCCTCCCTAATCCATGTGCCCGGTCCCTAATTTACATGCAGGGCGCCGGACGCATGAAGTCCAATGTTTTTTTTTTTTTTAAAGCAAGACATCAAAGTGTTTTTTTGCCAAAGCTAGGCTTAAGCTTGACATAAACAGACAGATCAGGCTACCTCACACTTTTCTGTTAAACGTGTACAGGACCTGCCTGCAACCGATCTGTCCAGCCTCAATTGCCACTAAATTTTACAGATGTCAGCATGGGTACTACATACAGTATACAGTATGCATTGATCTGATCCTTATTCATTATATGATACATCCCAGTTGTCTGAATTCTGAGCATATATACATTGGTCTTAAAAGCATTGTTTTACACAGAATATAAGGTGTGACCCAAGTCCGAATCAGGTGTTAACATCTCAATATTTAATATATAAAGTGTAAATAGGTGAATGGGAATTTGAGGGCACCAATACAAAAATACAAAGATGTATAAAATGAAATTAACTTTTATTTATACAAAAGGTAAAATTGTTTAAAAACCAATGGCTGATCAGACAAGAAAGGCATTCACACTGACAGATACTATATTTCAAAAACGTAATATTCAAATATCTATGATGACAAACACAAATTCTTATAGATTACATATACTTTTTGTTGTAAATATGGTAATGAATGATTGAAGAAGAAGATGAGATTTTGCCCTTTTCTAACGCATTTCCAGCAACTCGTCCTCAGGGGCAGAGATGGAACTTCCAGATTTATATATTGATACACAATAAGATCATAAATATGCCACACATAAAAAAGCATAATCATCTAAAACCATGAATATCAAAAAATCCTAGGACGTATATCAACAATAAGAGTACTATACTATATCAGCCATATGCAAGTTAAAATCAGGTAACCCCATTGGGTGACAGCAGCATTTTTGTTCATATTTGTTTATGCTTGCTGCCACCACTGGGTGGCAGCAGCACTTTTGTTCCCTTGGATTTCCCTACACATTCCCACATTGCCCTTGCATTTCTTCTTCCTCTCTGGATCACTTTTTAAAGGATTTTCCCAGTGGACGGTGCTTTTTCCCTTTTGCGGGAACTTTGCAGATGGTCTGTTCCTTGTGGTGCATCAGTACTAAGTCATGTTAAGGTAAGCTTATTGTTACCTTTTTGCTTATGCTAATTTATGGTAGAATTAGAATTTATGAATAGTAGACATGTTCAATTTGTTTCGGTCCGAATACAAATTTAGACAAATTTTGGGCTATTCAGAGATTCGGATGTACCTTTCAGGTCTGGTATGGATTTTTAAGGTGAACCCCAAGACAAAATAATAAAAAACAAATGTTGTGGGGTCCCCCACCAAAATCCATAGCAGACCCTTATCCGAGCATGCAATCTGTCAGGTCAGGAATGGGAGGGGGACGAGCGAGCTTTGGGCCAGGGAAGACTCTGCAGTGGCCATCGTGATGGACATCAAGAGACTCTATTTTTTTTCTTTTAATAAAGGATTTGTCAAAAACTGTTTTCTGTGTTTCTTACCTTTTGTCACTTTTTTTGATGAATGGGTACGGGTGCGATATACCCGATACCCATTCACATAGAGGGGGTGGGCTTCCAGATTGTTAAAGGGGGCTTCCAGATTCCGATAAGCCTGGATTTTGGGTGGGACCCCAAACCGTTTTTTTTTTTTGAATTTTGGCGTGGGGTTTCCCTTAAAATCCATACCAGACCCTAAGCCATTTTAAAAACATTTTTCCCATGTTCTTCATCTGTCGATTACCATTTTTACAACAAAGTATATATGCAGTCTATAGGAATTTGTGTTTTGTCATTATGGATATTCAAATATTGAGTTATTGTAATATTGTATCTATGAGAGCGAATATGAGTCTCGTCTGATCAGCGTTGTTTTTAAAACAGTTTTACTCTTTGTATAAATAAAAGTAATTTTTTTTTATACATCTGTGTATTTTTGTATTGGTGTCCTCAAAGTCTCTGTCAGGAGACCAATACTCATACAGCTAATGCTTCTGCTCATACTCATGCAGCTAATGCTCATTGTTCTGCTTTTGTGCTTGTACCAGGCACACAGATGGACTTTGGCCAGTAACCGGTGTGCACAGACACATTGGCACACATTAATGCACACCAGAGCATGTCCACTGCCTGGAATGATGCCAAGCTGCCTATTTTAAGGAGGCCCTGATGTGTACTAATCACTGGATGTTCTTCAGCTGCCCATGATCTATGTTCCTAACTCTGACCTTGGTTTCCCTCTGACCACACTCTGCTGTCTTCATGGTATCGACCTCGGCCTGCTGCTTGACTATGCTGACTCCAGCTCCCCGTGTATGACTCTGGCTTTGCTACTGTCTATGTCCTTGCTGTCCATCCATGCCAGCTGACAAGGTCCTGTAATTACCTCTGTCTGTGCATCCTTGCCTTCTCTGTACCAAACTTCCATGGTTCAGTTCCTTTTCTTTTTGCCCTGTTTCCACACTCAGGCATACTTTACTCAGATCAGAGCCGCAAGGAGAAGCCCTCTCATCACTTTTGCCTCCAACCAAGGTACGTGACAGTTCAGTTTACCCATATATACCATTCTATTTATAAAAAGCATGGTTTGTCAAACTAAAATAATCTCTTGACCATTAATATCCCTATGTATTAGAACAATAAACTGTAAGCCTAGGACTAGACCTTTTGGGAATGCATTTCTCAGGTTAAAGGGGTTGTAAAGTCTCAAGGTTTTTCAACTTAATGCATTCCATGCTTTAAGGTGAAAAGCTTTCTGTGGTGCAGCTGCCCCCCAGACCCCCCTTTTTCTTACCTGAACCCAGTCGTTAAAGTGACGAGCACAAGCCCAGAAGTTCCAGCCACTGTATCGGGTCCTCATTGTATAGATTGATAGCAGCGGGAGCCATTGGCTCCCGCTGCTGTCAATCAAATCCAGTGACATGGGGTGCAGCAGCAGGACTCAGGAACATCCCCGAACGGGAGCCCCCATGAAATGCGGCTCTCCGTGGGAGCACATGGTGAGGAGGAGGAGCCAGGAGCGCCACCGGGGGGGACCCCAGAAAAGAAGGAACGGGGCCGCTCGGTGCAAAACCCCTGCACAGAGTAGGTAAGTATGACATGTTTCTTTTTTTTCTTAAATAACCTTTAATCTGTGTCCTGTTACGCCCGTGGAAAATTATCTATATCTTACTGTTTTAAAATGCCAATCAGCAATTTTTGCCATCTGGGTTTCATTAGGGAAATTTACCTTCATTCTCTGTCCTGTAGACTTAACAGGAAGTGAAAGGTTATCTTTCCAATGCAACTAAAGTGTCATGGGAACAAGGGTCCCTATTTTTCTCCCTATTCCTGTTCTGCCAGCAACCAGGTTGTGGATTTACCCTCACTTTCATTGCTGGTGACTTTGAGCATTTCGACAATTACAACTCTATCTTTCTCTCTATATATAATATATTATAAACTGTATATATATATATATATATATATATATATATATATATATATATATATATATATATATATATATATATATATACATATACACGCACGTGCACATACGCACACCATTATAACAGAGATAGTATAATGTATGTAAAGCAACATAACAAAATATGATTAGAGCTTTATACATTTTAGGCATTGGCACCAAGATTTAGTGACTTTGCTGCAACTTTTCTTGTATATTTTACTGGTGTCTTTAGAAGTGCAGTAAAAATAAAGTAAAAATAAACAAATGAGAAAATTAACAGTACAAATGAATTTGGTTTATGTTACGCTCTGACAATCCTATGAAATAGTGCAGGTTCATCTTGGGTTTCACAAATAAATGGCTTAAGAGTTTAAAGTAAGAACTTAAACGTAAGATGAACTGAATATGTATAAGCACCCAAAGAAGACTATAACAAAAGGAAGAACACAAAAGCTATTCATAATGAAACACACATGTCAGCAATTAGACTGCAACTTTGTTTCTACACTGATGTTCTTTGCAACTTTAATTTATTTTAATTTGGGACATCAAACATCTGCATAAACCTTTAGTGTAGCTGTCACTTAAATATATTCCATTCTTTATCATTTTAAGTTTTATTTTAATTTCTTACATGAGCGGTGTCGCCAGTAAAACGGCACTATTTTTAGCGCCGCCTTACCGTCGTTTTAGCGGCGATATTCGGCCGCTAGTGGGGCGGTTTTAACCCCCGCTAGTGGCCGAAAAAGGGTTAAAACTACCTGCAAAGCGCAGCTGCAGCGGCGCTTTCGGAGCTTTGCCGGCGGTATAGCTGCGCTTCCCCATTGATTTCAATGGGCAGTAGCGGTGAAGGAGCGGTGTATACACCGCTCCTTCACCGCTCCAAAGATGCTGCTTGCAGGAGTTTTTTTAACGTCCTGCAAACGCACCACTCCCGTGTAAAAGCCCTCGGGAGACATAGCAGGGTGCTTTGCAGGCGCTATTTTTAGCGCTGTAGCGCCTGAAAAGCGCCCCAGTGTGAAAGGGGCCTAGGCATTGACCAATAAATAGCTGCTAATAATAACTTGTGATATGTGATATGATATCTAAACAGATACCTGTTGGTTTTTAAATTATTGGCTAGCCCATTCAATAGCTATTTATAAACAGAGAAAACAGAAATAGAAGTTAATTATATATTAGACAACATTATTCTTTCTATTTAGGTGTCCATTGTATTAAACAAAAAAAAAGTAAAAAATCTGTTTCACATAAAATAAAATGATATGCATAGAGAGTGGGATGCAACACTGTTTTGTTACCTTTCTGTTAATGTATTTTATTTTTGTTTGTTTCATAACACTGTCATTATAAGGATATGGTACTAGAAGTGGGTAGGCTATGCTTAATCCCCCTTTTCATTCTTTGTTTCTGGTAAAAATATCCTCATGACACTGTTTACAATGCCATTGTGCTCATTATGTGATTCTCATATAGAGGGGGGGGGGGGGGGGGGGTTGCATAAGCCTACTGATTAGTTGTGCTTGTACACTACTTACTTCAATGTCACAGTTATGTTTATTTTTTCTTCTTTGTTGTGTGTTTGTTTTGTACAATTTTGAGAAATTTAAATAAAAAGTACTTGTTAAAAAAAAATTATATTCATACTGGAAGATAACCACCCTTTACCTACTTGCTGACCAGCCGCCGCAGTTGTACTGCAGCAGGTTGGCATGGCTGGGCGAATCGCCGTCATTGTACGTCAGAAGCTATAGGGGGGCGCAACACCAGGGCCAATGTGCGTGGTCAGCGGCCGCGATGTCCGGCGGCCACCCGCGATCGCTCCTCAGAGAGCCAGAATGGGGATCTGTCAATGTAAACAGATAGATCCTCATTTTGACAGGGGAGTAGAGAGAGATCTCTCTCCTCCTCTAGTCAGTTTACTCCCCCCACAGTTAGAAACACCTCCCTAGGGGACACTTAACCCCTTGATTGCCCCCTTCCCTGCCAGTGACATTTATACAGTAATCAGTGTTTTTTTTTTAGCTCTGATCGCTGTATAAATGTCACTGGTCCCAAAAAAGTGTCAAAAGTGTCCGATCTGTCCACTGCAATGTCGCAGTCTCGCTAAAAATCGCAGATCACCGCCATTACTAGTAAAACATACAAGCATACCCCACTTTTAAGTACACAATGTGCTTTGTTTACTAAAGCTGGAAAGTGCAAAAGCAGGCTCACTTCTGCATAGAAACCAATGAGCTTCTAACCTCAGCTTGTTCAATTAAGCTTTGGTAATAAAACCTGGAAGCTCATTGTTTCTATGCAGAAGTGAGCCTGATTTTGCACTTTCCAGCTTTAGTAAATAAACCCCATTGTGTACTTAAAAGTGGAGTATGCCTGTAATAAACAATAAAAATGCCCAAAATGTATCCCCTATTTTGCAGACGCTATAACTTTTGCGCAAACCAATCAATATACGCTTATTACGATTTTTTTTACCAAAAATATTTAGAAGAATACATATTGGCCTAAACTGATGAAGAAATTCGTTTTTTTTAAATGCTTTTTTTTGCATATTTATTATAGTGAAAAGTAAAAAATATAGTTTTTTTTTTAAAATTGTCGCTCCTCTTTTGTTTATAGTGCAAAAAAATAAAAAACGCACAGGTGATCAAATACCACCAAAAGAAAGCTCTATTTGTGGGAAAAAAAACCATCAAGTTTGTTTGGGTACAGTGTCGCACGACCGTGCAATTGTCAGTTAAAGTGACGCAGTGCCGTATCACAAAAAAAGGCCTGGTCGTTAAGGGGGCAAATCCTCCCGGTTCTTAAGTGGTTAATGTGTACCCTTACAGTGGACATAACGTTAGATATATTTTTTCAGGTTAGTTGATATATAAATGTAACAGTTACAGGTATTTATTACTTCTGGACTTTGTAACAGAAAGATTCACTGAGGGTAGCTTACAAAACATTTGAAAACTTGCTGCCTTTGAACCAAAGCTGATGGGAAAACAGGGGAGTAGAATCTGTAGGCGGTAGATGAGCATTGGAGGCTGGAGTTGTTATTGGGAGAGCATGGGGTTGAAATTGTGGAGAAACCATTCTGCAAAGTCAGACATTGCCACCTGAGCAGACACTGAGGTAGTCTGGAGTTGGACCTCAAGCCTAGACATGAGTGGAAATTGGAGTATGCATCAGTTCCTGGCAGGCCCGGATTTACTCCCTTTGCCGCCCCAAGGCCGGGTCCTTCAATGCCGCCCCCCCCCCCTCCACACACACACACCTCCCGGGGGGAGGGTGCTAGATGAGTTTGCTGGGGGGGAGGGTGCTGGATGAGTCTGCTGGTTGCTGGTGGGGGGGGGGGGGTGCTAGATGAGTTTGCTGGGGGGGAGGGTGCTGGATGAGTCTGCTGGTGGGGGGAAGGGTGCTGGTGGGGGGGGGGGGCTAGATGAGTTTGCGGGGGGGGGGGTGCTGGATGAGTCTGCTGGTGGGGGGGGGGGGGGGGGGCGCTAGATGAGTTTGCTGGGGGGGGAGGGTGCTGGATGAGTCTGCTGGTGGGGGGGGGGGTGCTAAAAAAAAAAACGCCACTGCAAAATTAAAAATATCATGATGACATCATTACCTAAATTTGCCTTACTTCAGGCTGAGGAGCGTTGTTTCAGTGAGGAGACACTGAGACAGATCCTTGCCACTCTTCGGGGGTGGGGTGTTGATTCTTTCTGAAGCGTGAAACACGTCTCATCTTCTCTTCTCTGCAGCCTGGCTGCAGCTAAGCACTCCTCCGTAATCCCAGCAGGTCACGTGCGACGTGACGTTCTTGACGCCGGGCGTCCCTTTCCCTGCCTCTGAGAGACTCCTGGGAGGTGGGAGTTGTAGTCCGGCTGCGCTCACACCTCTAGTAAATTTAGCGCAGCCAGACTACAACTCCCACAATGCAGTGCTGCCAGTGCAGGTGGATCGAGCTAGCCAATCAGCGGCCGCCGCGGCCGACATGCAATAACAAAAAAAAAAAAAACAACAAACAGCTGTTTTAAGGATAATGTACGCGCACCAGCCTGCCCTGCGACTGTGGGGGGAAGCACAGAAGTCGCCGGCCGCGGGAGCGGAGCCGCCCCTGCCCCACTGCCGCCCCGAGGCCTGGCCTCGGTGGCCTTGTGGGGAATCCGGCCCTGGTTCCTGGTATCCATATTGATGACCTGCAAAATCTTTCAACCGTGATTCTCTTTCTTTTTAATTTACTTCATATTTTTCTAAAAAGTGTCCCCAATGAAAGTTCACATGTTTTAATTTAAAGTTTCAAATAGAAAAGTCAATCTTAATAGAGCAGCTTTGGAAAATAGAATAGATTACTCACCAGTATTTGAAGGGTACATTGGAGCCAGGCAATGAATCCCATTTTATTAATAGTAAGATGAGTCTTTAATTGAGTTTAAAATGAATTGAATTGACATGACAATACCTTATACTTATATAAGAATGCAAACCTTTAGTTCACAAGATATAAGTGGAGTTATGGTTACCATTTATTTCTCTATATTATGATGATATTTGATTAAAATAAAATTAATTAATTAAATTACCTAAAATTACAATGTCTCATTGTGTCCCAAACTCTATTACATAGCACTTAAGGTTACCATATATAGCACTGACAAGGCCATATAGGTTGGAAACAGGTGTATGCTTTGGATATATTTTAGACTACTGCTGTGTTTTCAGTTCATAATCAGTGTGCCACATGCAGGCTTAGTGTTGGTTTATTCTTACTGGTGTCAGTTATTCAAGTGTATCTAATGATTTTTATTTTGGTGGAGCAGTGAATAGTTTAAACTGTTGTCAGAGCAGAGAATGATCAGCCTGCTGATTGTCTCTGCACTGAATGAAACTGGCTGCTATGGCCAGGGAAAAAGCTTATCAAGCAAGATATGCGCTTGATTAGCTTCAATGGGGTACAAATGTAACAATAGGTGTCCCTTCAAGACCCATTAAACAGGAACTGTCATGTTCATTGTACTATCAGCTCCCTATGTGATAGCAACAACAAAGTGGTTTTGGGTGCTCCTAGACCACACTATATAACTACAATGTCAAAGCAAAAGCAATCAGTTTAGGGCCATCACTCATGCTTAAAGTGTTACTAAACCCACAACAGTAAAATCAGTCTGTATATTCAGTAAAGCATGCTTGTTATACTCACTGTGGAACCTAAGGGGTTAATCCTCCACATTGTGTAAAACGACTGTTTGATCCTGGCTTCTTTGATCCTCCCCTCCTTCCACTGTCCCCTGATAATTTCCTGATAACACAGAGTCTATTGAGGCGGGCTGCAAATGCTCACCTTGGTGTGTATTGCTAGAAAAGTTGTGATCAGCACAGGACCAATCAGCGCTGTCCAGACAGAAAGTCAGGGGTCTTAAGCCCCATACACACGATTCTGTCCTATCGGACAATGTTGTCGGAAATTTCGACCGTGTGTAGGCACCATCGGACATTTTCCATCGGATTGTCCGACGGACAAAGTTGTATCTCCTGCTCTAAAAATTTTCCGACAACAAAGTCCGATCACACCAATTCCGATCGTGTGTAGCGAATTCCGACGGACAAAGTGCCACGCATGCTCAGATCACATTACAAGACCAAAGCTATTGGCTACTAGCCTCTACGTAGTCCCGTCGTCGTCACCACGTTCAGAATGATCGGATTTTCCGTCAACTTTGTCTGACCGTGTGTATGCAACACCAGTGTCGGACTAAATCCGTCGGAAAAAATCCGATGGATTTTGTGGTCGGATTTTCTGACCGTGTGTACGGGGCATTACAGTATCATAGGACAGTCAGAAAACTCCTCCTACAAGCTTTAACCAGTGCTTGGCTGGACACTGAAAGAAGTCACAAGACTGCTATATACTGCTGATGAGAAAAGGAATTTAGCAGTTTATATTTACTAAAATTATTGCATTGCCATGTTCTGTGTACTGTGGGAGACCAGATATAGTGAATGCGGGGTTCTGGGTTTAGCAACACTTTATCTCTAAATTGATGAGCTGTAATGCCTTTTAAAACTTCTTCTATGGGCAGTTTTTGGTACAGAAGTTTGTCGCCATTTCATGGGTCTTCACAATTTTAAAGAGGAAGTAAACTCTAATGGGTTTACTTCCTCTTTGTTTCCCTGCAAAGGTAAAGCATAATGGACTACACTGCATAGCATAGTAGTCCATTATGTGTCACTTACCTGACACAGGAGCCAGCAAAGTCACTGATGTCCCCTTGTGTACGGAGCCTCCATCTTCTTGGTGGGTCTCGCGTCTCCGGCGCTGTCATTCGACGGCGCCGCAATGATGTCACTCCGCGCATGCGCACGGGAGCCGCCACTCGCGGCATATCGCCGTTGAAAGCGGCGCACTCAGTGCGCCTGCGTGCCGCTGTCTACGTAGACATCGGTGCCTGTCTTTTACCAAATATCTCCTAAACCGTGTAGGTTTAGGAGATATTTCTTGGACCTACAGGTAAGCCTAGATTAAGCCTAGATTAAGGCTTACCTGTAGGTCAAAGTGGTTTGTAAGGGTTTACAACCACTTTAAACTTGACATGTTTAGCATATATTTATTTAATGCAATATCATATTTAAAATTTTACATAAAATGGGGTAATATATTGTGTTTGCGTGCACAAAATAACTTTTTTTTTAAACTAGCATCCCCATCCCTTCATGCATGTGCAGCTGTGGGGCAGGAATGCTACGCCTGCAGCTCATTTACCCAGCAGTGATAATTGTTTTCCAGGTTCTGGACAAAATCCAAACTCATCCCTACTTTGGAGATTTTTCCTCCTATTTCCTGTTGCATCTCCAGGACACAAAGTAAGGGGTAAATCCCCCATGTGGCATATGTAGCAAGATTAGCCTGATAGGGGGGTTAACTCTTCCCTACTCTTTTCAAAACTGAAAAAAGTTTGTGCTTTATATAAACTTAAAGAAATTCTGCAGAAATTTGGACAACAGAGCTGGACAAAATGCCTATCAAAGCCAAGTGTAATTGGTGTCATTATTATGGAATTATGCCAGATGAAACACACCATTTTATTATATGAATTGCTTTCTTCTTAATGACTACATAAGTCATTAAATTGTGTCATTTAGAAATGGTAGTGAAGGGAGTGTCCTTACTGTGGAGTCCCCTCTTCATCTGGAAATATCAGAAAGAAAAAGATGAGCCTGGAACAAAGCCAGTATAATCAATTTCATTTTCCTATGGGGCTAAATGAGATTTAACTATCCTCTATTTAATTTGACATTCGTCTGAAGATTTGTGATTATATTATTCCCCTTTAACTATTCTTTTTTACATTTAACTTCTAAGTTACCCAAAATCTGCAATATTTAAGTTGAGAGATTGGTAAAAACTATCTTTATTAATAATTCAATACAGTTAAAATTATTACACGTAGCTTTCTTGATATCCTCCATTTAAGGTCTTAATAATATTTCACTCATTAAATGTGTGCATATTACCACTATCAGCTATATAGAGAAATGTGTAAAAACGGGTTTATCTACAAGTGTTTCCAAGGTATTGTATTATGCTAATATTATATGATAGAGTTGGGCAAACAGCTTGGCCCAACCATGAGTTTGGGCCGAACATTGGCTGTTCACCGGTTCGACGAAAACCCGAATTATCGGGGCTTTCGACCATTTGTTAGGCCAGCGAAACAACCGCCACACAGTGCATTGGAAGCCCTGATTGGCTGAAGCAATGAAAGCTTTGCTCAATCAGGGCACATAGCACTGTAAGAGCCATGATTGGACACTGTGATGATGGCTCTATCCAATCATGGCTCATTGCTCTTAGTCACACCCCACACTATAAAAATATTCTTCCCGTTGCCGCCATTTTTAGTGGAGTGAGATAGAACAGGGCTCTGTTCAGTTCTACTACTATTGTCAGTGTAGAGTGCCACATTAGTGTCAATCTAGTGATAGTACAGTGTGAGAGTAGTGCATTAGTGCACTTTTACTGCAGTATATTGAAGTGCGTCAGGGCATGTTTACTGCAGTATATTGTAGTCTGTCAGTGGAGTGTGTCTGTGTAGTGAGTACTGAAGTTAAAGTGCACCAAACACCACTTTCCATTGATTAAAGTGCAGCCACGTACACATTTCCCCATTTATATTACAATTAGTTTATAAGCCCCCCATCATGTTTGGGAGGCCAACAAGGAGAGGCCAGCAGTGTATGTGTCCACAGGCAAAGGTGGATGTGGTCAGTCCTCAGGCAGGGCATCAATTCTGTTTAGTGATGTTGCCCATGCTATCCAGAGAAGGTGGTGGACTGGCTTACTAAACCATCCTCATCCTCCTCATCCTCTATGACCCAAGCAGAGACTAGTGCGCAGTCCACCGCAGCTGCCAGAGCAGCTTATTCTACCTCCTTGTCCACAACTGCTACTGCCATAGCCCCAGCATCATGCATGGAGGAGTCAGTTGAATTATTTAAATACAGTGTCAGCCACTTGCTCCTTGACGATGCACAGCCATTACTCAATTCAGATGTTGGTTCTGAGGTTGAGGAAGGGAGTAACATGAGCCTACAGAGAGAGGAGAACACTGGTAAACAACAAATTGGCAGACATATTCCCCCATAAACTTAGGCCTGAGTGTACTTCTTCACATAAGGCCCGCTCACTGTGATGCAAAACTTTGTTATTTCCATCCAAAGTCTGCCAAAGAGACACCAGAATGTATCCAAAAAATCTCTAATCTTGTTCCGAGTGCACTAAATTGTGGCCTCATACAGATTAGCCAAGCAGTTGCTTACAATTTATAAAATAAAGAAAGCTTGCAGGGAAAAATCCATTTAAATGTCATTTTTTTTCTTTATAAATGTCAGTTTTGCTACAGCAGGTTCAATACACGGTACAGATGTGCCACTTTACAGGCAGACTAAGGGGACCCCTCAGGCACTATATTTAAGGGAATTTCTCATTTTAAGTATTTTAAATTAAGCATCAGTAACTCACTGCTCATTTAAAAATTATGTTTTTTACAAACTTTTTTAATTGATATATGTCCCCCGGGGCAATACCTGGACCCCCATACCCTTCATATGCCTAATAACTTGCATCTAAGCCCTCAAAATTGACACTTTTGATTTTTCCAGTTCGGGTCCCAATAAACTTTAATGGGGTTTGTTGTTCGGCTCCAAATTTTTGCAATGTTCAAATGTTCTGGCACGAACTGAACAGGGGGTTGTTCAGCCCATCTCTACCAATCATATACAATATGTGCTGAAACAACTTATAAACAACAAATCATATAGGTATAACAATATGATAGTACACCAATGTGCAAAAATTGCATAATCCTAAAGTGCAAAAGTGCAAATAACAAAATATATAAATAATGCATCATGAAACAATCAAAAAAACTATAAAAAGTCCATATGTGATTTGGTGACTGATGGTACTGATGTTTAAACAAACAAAAAAACGACAACTCTAATGTTCCTATCACTGATATCAGCCAACATGACATGAAATGAACTGGTGCAGCTTCAATATGCTACAAGAAAATGGCAACTGATTGCACACAGGATGCCTACTCACTGTGAGCAAAATTAAACTAGTAATATGGCTTCAGCCCTCCCTTCCCCGGCAGAGCTTCTGACTTCCCCCCTCTCCTCTCTCGCCAGTTGGCCAGTTGCTGTAGGGTGATGTTTCAGGATGGAGAGCGGGGGAAAGGGCCGGTAAATATGTAATTTACTGGCCCCTTCCTTTTCTGAATGAACACAGTGAGTGATCAGTACCGATCACTTATTGTGTTCATTAATTACTGAAGCATAATAAACGATGTTTACTATGCTTCAGTTTGTATATAAACAGGAAGCCGCTCAGCACAGAGCACTTCCAATTCATTCACTGGCCAGTGCAGCTGAGGCTGCAGAGAAAGAGACTTGGGAGTCCCTGTTTTTCTCTGTCTCAAAAGTGAGATATCAGGGGTCTGTTTAAACCCCTGATATTTCACCAAAGCCCCTCAACGGGGCTCCTAAAAAATAAAAATAAATAATATTGTAAAAAATGAAAAAATAAAATAATAAAAATAAAAGAAAATTACTGACACCATCCACTACCCTACCACTGCTCTACTGACAAGGTCCACTGCCTTACTGACACACCCACTGCTCTATTGACACCATCCATTGGTCTACTGATTCTGTCCACTGCCCTACTGACACTGTCCTCTGCTCTACTGACACCATCCTATGCCCTAATGACACCAACCTCTGCCCTACTGACACTAACCTCTGCCTTACTGACACACGTCCACTGCTCTACTGACTGACACTATCCACTTTTAAGGAAGTGTAAGCAGGGCCGCCATCAGGGGTGTACAGGCCATACACATGTAAGAGGCCCGTGCGTTGAGAGGGGCCCGGCTCCAGGAAGGGGGGGTACAAATGCCCATTCGCCTGTGTGCACCGTCCCTGAACCTCAGCCATGTCAGCAGACAGCAGCTCATAATCGCTGACAGGAGACAGACTGTCCTCTTGTTCCTCCCTGATCTCTGCACAGGCGACCCCTGCAGGATAATGGCGAAGCTCCAGATAGGAAAGTAACTGCAGGCAACAGGAGTGTGTGGGCTCTGCAATGTTAGGGGGATGAGCCGGTTCTGGTCACTCTGGGATGCCTGCTGCATGCTCAGCCCAGCAAAGTGCACTCGACCTCCCCTCAGCTCCTGTCAGCAGAGTGCAGAGCTGGGGTCCTGCTTCCCGATCATTCTGGTCAGTTCTGGCAGCCAGGGCAGGCTGAACTCCTTCACCTATGGAATCCTGCTGGCCACTTTCAGCAGGATATGTGCTGCGCAGAGCTTCTCCAGTGCTGACCCACAAAGCATGGAGTGATTGTTGCCTTCAAATGTCCAAATTATGTCCATATTAAACATTATGTTTATTATACTGGATAGACTGGAATTGAGGGGAGATCTCAGTATATTGCTGGCTATGTCCCCAATGAGATTTCTCTCACTTCCTGTCTTGGTGTCACCAAGGATGAGGGAGGAGGAGGACATTGGATGGGGGTGGGGGTGTTACTGGTGGAGGAGGACGTGGGAGGGAGGAGGAGGAGGACATTGGAGGGACTGGAGGAAGAGGACATAGGATGGAGGAGGAGGAGGCAAACATGGGATGGGACTGAAGAAGGAGGACATGGGATGGAGGAGGTGGAGGACATGGGATGGAGGAGGAGGAAAACATGAGATTGGACTGGAGGAGGAAGACATGGGATGGAGGAGATGTAGGACATGGAATGGGACTGGAGGAGGAGGACATGGGATGGAGGAGGAGGACATGGTGTGGGACTGGATGAGGAGAAAGACATGGGATGGAGGAGGAGGAGAACATGTGATGGGACTAGAGGAGGACATAGGATTGGACTGGAGGAGGATATGGGATGGGACTAGATGAGGAGGAGGACATGGGATGGAGGAGAAGGACGTGGGATGGGGGGGGGGGGGGGGTGGGACAGAAGAAGGAGGAAGACATGGGATGGGGGATGGGACTGGAGGAGGAAGAGGACATGGGAATGAGGAGAAGAAGCACATGGGATGGAGGAAATGGGACAGGAGGAGTAGAAGGCCATGGGATGGAGGAGGAGGAGGACATGGGCTAGAGGAGGAGGAGGACAACATGGGATGGGGGATGGGACTGGAGAACAAGGAGGATATATGATGAGATTTTGTGGGACTGCCAGTGGGTGGATTCGGTGGGATGGCTAGTGGGTGGGCCCTGGTGAATGTTGGGGGTCAAGCCCAGGGGGGCCCAGGCCTAAAGCTGTGTAAGGGGCCCCAGAATTTCTGATGGCTGCCCTGAGTGTAAGTATATATTTTTCAAGTGACATTTGTTAAATTATATTTTTCTAAGTTTTCCTTACTACTAAGTCAGTGCTTGCTAGTTAATTTCTTTGGGGAAAAAAAGGGTGCATAGCCCGGTGATCTTTGATTTCTTTCATGTTGTTCACTGCCTCTCAAAGGTTGTCTACCCCTGGTGTACATTATTATCACTGATCACTGTATTAGTGTCTCTAGTGATGTCAGTGTCAGTTAGTGTCCCTCTCAGCCAGTGTCAGTTAGCACCAGAGTTCCCACCACACTGTCACAGTCACACTATTTGGTTGATTTTCTAAAGGCACTGCAAGTGCACTTGCTCCAGAGCTTAGTAAATCAGACATCCCAACCTGCAAAAACTAATTTCAGGGAGATGGCGCTCCGCGCTGACCCCGCCCACCAATTTAACACAACTTGAGGATGATCAAATCTAGTGGAATCAGTACACAGAGATTTACTTCTTCCGATAGATAATAAAGGAACACTCTAACCACCATGATCACTTAAGTGATTTGAAGTGGTCATAGTGGTAGGAGTCAGTATGTGAAATACAGCCTGATCAGTGCCCATGAAATGCAGCCTTACCAGTGCCCATGAAATGCAGCCTTACCAGTGCCCATGAAATGAAGCCTGATCAGTGCCAATTAAATGCAGCCTCATCAATGCCTTTAGTAAATCAACCTCCATAAGTCGCTGGTCACTGCCCTTACTAGTTTAGTGTGTGTGGAGAATTAGTATCTTGATCACAACCTGAACTACACTAGTGTCCCCAATAGTATAGTGTCCCAAAAAACACAGCCCCTGATCACTATCAGCACTTGCAACATGTGGCAGAATACATTTTTAAATACATTTTTTACCAGTTAACAACCGGCCCATAACCGAAAAAACGCTACAGGGCGGTTGCTTAACTCTGAGAGGCCGTTAATTAACGGCCTCACAGAGTTCCCCTCTTGCGCACCCCCTGGGGCGCGCACTCGAGAGCATCCATGATCGATCATGGATCACGTTAAACGGTCGCTCATCGCGGCCGTTTACTACGTGATCGTTCCGTCAATTGACGGAGTGATCACATGTAAGCAAACCGGCGTCATTTGATGACGCCGGTTCCTCTCTCCTTCTCTCTCTGTACCAATTGGTACAGTGTGAGAGGGATCGGTGGCAGCAGTGCTGTGGGCGGGATCTGTAGTGCCCACAGCCTGCTCTGCAGTCACCACCGATCCATCCACCCATCCATGCTCAGCCATCCCTCCATACCCTGCAATACACAGCAATAGCCTGCAGTGTATTGCTGGGTATTGCAGGGTATGGAGGGATGGCTGAGCATGGATGGATGGATACCCAGCAGTACCCTGCAGTACTCTGCAATGCCCTGCAATACTCTGCAATGCCCTGCAATGCTCTGCAATACTCTGCAATGCCCTTCAATACTCTACAATACCCTGCAATGCAGTGCAATACCCTGCAATACTCTGCAATACCCTGCAATACTCGGCGATACCCAACAATACTCTGCGATACCCAACAATACTCTGCGATACCCAATACTCTGCCATACCCTGCAATACTCTGCCATACCCTGCAATACTCTGCCATACCCAATACTCTGCCATATCCTGCGATACTCTGCAATACCCTGCAATACTCTGCCATACCCTGCAATACTCTGCCATACCCAATACTCTGCGATACCCTGCGATATTCTGCAATACCCTGCAATACTATGCCATACCCAATACTCTGCCATACCCTGCAATACTCTGCAATACCCTGCAATACTCTGCCATACCCTGCAATACTCTGCCATACCCAATACTCTGCCATAACCTGCGATATTCTGCAATACCCTGCAATACTCTGCCATACCCAATACTCTGCCATACCCTGCGATACTCTGCGATACCCTGCGATACTCGCTACTAGGGATGAGCCGAACACCCCCGGGTTCGGTTCGAACCAGAACCTTCGAACGGACCGAAAGTTCGCGCGAATTTTCGAACCCTATACGTTATAATGGACGCGAACGTTCGAAATCAAAAGTGCTAATTACAACGGCCAATATGCATGTTAATGTCATAAAACAGGTTTGGGGACCGGGTCCTGCCCCAGGGGACATATATCAATGCAAAAAGAACTTTTAAAAACTAACGTTTTTTCGGGAGCAGTCATTTTAATGATGCATAAAGTGAAAAAAAAAAAGTGACATTTTCCTTTAAATATGGTACCTGGGGGGTGTCCAAAGTATGCCTGTGAAGTGGCATGTGTTTCCCGTGTTTAGAACTGTCCTTGCACAAAATGACATTTGTAAAGGAAAAAAAGAAGCCATTTAAAACCACTTGCGGCTTTAGGTTTGATCTTAAGTAGAATCTGAACAGGTACATTATGAAGTGTAGCTCCATCCCAAAAAAATCTATTTTTAAGCTTTTTGGAGAACATAGGGAGGGGTTATCACCCCTGTAACATTTGCTGTCTTTGCACATCTGTTCAGAACATGTCACCTCACTTTCCGTCCCAATGACAAATGTTTTTGGAAAAGTGGGGTTTTAATTGAAACAAGGATTGGTGATAAAGTATCAGTAGAGAGGAGATACCTTTTTCCCAAATTAAATCTAACAGGATAGAATTTCCCTTCCTAGGGGTAGATTTCCTCTCACTTCCTGTTTTCTCTTTCCATTTGCAAGTAGGAGTCGTTTGTAAGTTGGATGTTTGAAAGTAGGGGCCTGGCGTATATACTCTGCAGAAATTTGCCCTATTAGATGTTGGTGTAGCCACAAGACTGGTGGGCACAGGAATGGGCCCTGCTGTGAGTTAATAGATCAAGATTTGTAATTGCATGCACCTGTTGAACAGGGCAGAAAAATTGGGGGTGGTGGTGGTGGTGGACGGTTTTGCCACAAGACTGTAAGCTCTCACAGTTACTCTTGGTGGGCGCAGGAATGGGCCCTGCTGTGAGTTATTAGATCAAGATTTGTAATTGCAAGCACCTGATGAACAGGGCAGAAAAATTGGGCCTTTGGCGGTGGTGGTGGACGGTGTTGCCACAAGACTGTAGGCCCTCATAGTTACTCTTGGTGGGCGCAGGAATGGGCCCTGCTGTGAGTTATTAGATCAAGATTTGTAATTGCAAGCACCTGATGAACAGGGCAGAAAAATTGGGCCTTTGGCGGTGGTGGTGGACGGTGTTGCCACAAGACTGCAGGCCCTCATAGTTACTCTTGGTGGGCGCAGGAATGGGCCCTGCTGTGAACTATTAGATCAAGATTTGTAATTACCCGCCCCTGTTAAACAGGGGCTGAAAAATTGTGCCTTAGGCACTGGTGCTGGTGCCACAACACTGCAACCCCTCACAGAGACTGTACTTGGAGCACAGCAGTCACACGTGTTGCGAAGCATTTTTTTAAAAAATTGTAAGTACACGCCCCTGTTAAACAGGGGCTGAAAAATTGTGCCTTAGGCACTGGTGCTGGTGCCACAACACTGCAACCCGGCCCTCACAGATACTGTACTTGGAGCACAGCAGTCACACGTGTTGCGAAGCATTTTTTTAAAAAATTGTAAGTACACGCCCCTGTTAAACAGGGGCTGAAAAATTGTGCCTTAGGCACTGGTGCTGGTGCCACAACACTGCAACACGGCCCTCACAGAGACTGTACTTGGAGCACAGCAGTCACACGTGTTGCGAAGCATTTTTTTAAAAAATTGTAAGTACACGCCCCTGTTAAACAGGGGCTGAAAAATTGTGCCTTAGGCACTGGTGCTGGTGCCACAACACTGCAACCCGGCCCTCACAGATACTGTACTTGGAGCACAGCAGTCACACGTGTTGCGAAGCATTTTTTTAAAAAAATTGTAAGTACACGCCCCTGTTAAACAGGGGCTGAAAAATTGTGCCTTAGGCACTGGTGCTGGTGCCACAACACTGCAACACGGCCCTCACAGAGACTGTACTTGGAGCACAGCAGTCACACGTGTTGCGAAGCATTTTTTTAAAAAATTGTAAGTACACGCCCCTGTTAAACAGGGGCTGAAAAATTGTGCCTTAGGCACTGGTGCTGGTGCCACAACACTGCAACACGGCCCTCACAGAGACTGTACTTGGAGCACAGCAGTCACACGTGTTGCGAAGCATTTTTTTTAAAAATTGTAAGTACACGCCCCTGTTAAACAGGGGCTGAAAAATTGTGCCTTAGGCACTGGTGCTGTGGCATGGATCATTGAGGAGGAGGAAGAGGATAGTCAGTGAACATAAGAGGACAGTCACTCAGCATCAGCATAGGCAGTCTTGAAGGGATGTGACATTAAAAATTATTCGGTTATATCCGCCTCAGGTGCCTGGTAGCTGGTGGTGATCCAAGACTGATTCATTTTGATGAATGTCAGTCGATCAACCGAGGCGGTGGACAGGCGCACCCTATGATCAGTCACAAATCCTCCAGCAGCACTGAATGTGCGTTCGGAAAGAACGCTGGAGGCAGGACAGGCCAGTAGCTCAATTGCATACTGTGCAAGCTCTGGCCAGTGATCCATCCTCAGGACCCAGTAAGCCAGAGGATTTTCGGTGGGAAAGGTGTCCAAGTCTGACCTTGCCCAAGGTATTCCTGCACCATGTATATCAGACGCTGGCGATGGTTGCTGGAACCGATCATACCTTGGGGCTGCGGACTAAAAAATTGTCTGAACGCATCGGTCAGACGTCCACCTTCCCCACCGCTCCTTCTGCCACTGACCGAAGCCTCAGCAACTCGTCGCCCAGGACCAGGAGTTTGTAGCCTCCCAGTTTCTGGGAACGCGTTGCACAGACCTTTCTGCAAGGCCTCCCTGAGATGTCTCATCCTCTGCTCCCTCTGCGACGGCAAGATAAGGTCCGCAACCTTACCCTTGTACCGCGGATCAAGGAGAGTGGCCAGCCAGTAATGGTCCCTCTCCTTGATCCGAAGAACACGAGGATCCTTCCGCAGGCTTTGCAGGATCAGGGAGGCCATGCAGCGTAGGTTAGCTGAGGCATTCGGTCCGGAGTCTTCTGGGTCACTGAGGATGACATGATCGCCAGCCACCTCCTCCCAGCCACGTACAAGTCCACTGGCTTGTTGGGACTGTACATCATCCCTAAAAGACTGCTGCTGCTGATGCTGAGTGCCAGGCTCCACCTCCATGCTCACACAATCCTCCTCCTCCTCCTCCTCTCCTCATCCTCTTCCTGTGTGATGGGTGGGACAGAAGGAACACTGTCCGGATAAAGGGGGCCTTGAGAGGCAAGGAAGTCCTCCTCTTCTGCCTCTGTTCTGCCTCAAGTGCCCTGTCCATTATCCCACGCAGCGTATGCTCCAACAGGTGGACAAGAGGGACAGTGTCACTGATGCATGCACTGTCACTGCTCACCATCCTCGTGGCCTCCTCAAATGGTGAGAGGACAGTGCATGCATCCTGATCATGCTCCACTGACGTGGGGAAAAAAAACCAAGCTCCCTGACCCTGTCCTGGTGCCGTAGTCGCAAAGGTACTCATTGATGGCCCTCTGCTGCGTGTGCAGTCGCTGCAGCATGGCCAACGTTGAGTTCCACCTGGTGGGCATGTCAGATATTAGGCGGTTCTTGGGCAGGTTCAGCTCCTTTTGCAGCTCAGTCAGCCGAGCACTGGCATTATAAGATCGGCGGAAATGCACACAGACTTTCCTGGCCTGCCTCAGGACATCCTGTAAGCCTGGGAACCTGCCCAAGAACCGCTGCACCACCAGGTTGAGGACGTGAGCCATGCAGGGCACATGGGTGAGCTGCCCCTGTCGCAGGGCGGAGAGGAGGTTGGTGCCATTGTCAGAAACGACCATTCCTGGCTTAAGCTGACGTGGCGTCAACCACCTCTCGGCCTGCCCCTGCAGAGCTGCCAGAACCTCTGGCCCAGTGTGGCTCCTGTCCCCCAAACACACCAGCGCAAGCACGGCATGGCATCTTTTTGCCTGCGTACTTGCGTAGCCCCTTGTACGCCTACGGAGCACCGCTGGTTCCAAGGACAGAGCACTGGAGGAAGAAGAAGAGGAGGGGGTGGAGGAGAGAGGTGTGTCACAACCAGTAGCAGTAGTCGCGTTTTGGAGGCGTGGTGGCGGAAAAACCTCCAACACTACTGCACCTTGTCCTGCATCCCTCCCAGCTGCCAATAGAGTGACCCAATGGGCCGTGAAAGAAAGGTACCGTCCCTGTCCATGCCTGCTGGACCATGAGTCAGCGGTAATATGCACCTTACCGCTGACCGCCCTGTCCAGCGAGGCATGGACATTGCCCTCCACATGCCGGTAGAGAGACGGAATCGCCTTCCGCGAGAAAAAGTGGCGTTTGGGAACCTGCCACTGAGGAACCGCACATTGAACAAACTCACGGAAGGGGGCCGAGTCTACCAACTGAAAAGGCAGCAGTTGAAGTGCTAGCAATTTAGCAAGGCTAGCATTCAACCGCTGGGCATGTGGATGGCTGGGAGTGTACTTCTTTCTACGGTCCAGCAGCTGGGGCAGGGAAATTTGCCTGCTGCATTCGGACGTCGGTGTACTGCAAGTACTTGGTTGTGACACACCGAATTCTACACCTTCAGTCCTCTCAGAGCAGCTTTCAGAGAGGACTGAAGGTGTAGTGGGGATGGAGATCCCAGCTGAGGAGGAGCAAGGAGAGGTCCGCTTAGTTCTTTGGTGTGGGTCTTTTATGTGTGCCTGCCAACGAGCTGCATGGCAGGTCGCCATATGTCTGGTCATGCTTGTCGTGCCCAAGCGGCTGATGTTTTGGCCACGCGAGATACGCTTGAGACAAATATTGCAAATAGCAGTGGTGCGATCTGCTGCACTCGTCTCAAAAAAGGCCCACACCAAAGAACTTTTCTGATAACGTGCAGAGGCAGCGCCCTGCACAGGCGGAGCTCTGCGGTGTTGTACAGTTGCTGTGCTGGCCTCTACCTGGCCTCCAGGGGGCATCCTGCCTCGTTGGACATGTGACGCCGCATCCTCCTCCTCCTCGTCCTCCTCCTCATCCTCTCTCCCTTGAGGCACCCACGTGGAGTCAGTGACCTCATCATCCCCTCCCTCTTCACCACTAGAGCAAACCTGGCAGTAAGCTGCAGCTGGTGGAACTGTACTGCCAGATTCCTCAAGCTGGGTATCGTCATCCGAGCCTTCGAATCGTTGGGCATCCTCCTGGAGCATGTACCCAACACTGTGCTCAAAGAGTTCGGGGGACTCCTCAGGAGGACATGGTGGGTCTAGGGAAGGGGTGGCTGATGATGCTCTGTCAGTACCCTGAGCCTGGGTGAGAGAGGATGAGGAGGATGAGGAGGGCTTGGTCATCCATTCTACCAAGCCTTCAGCATGATGCGGCTCCACATGTCCAGCTGCCGAAAACAAAGACGCGCGTGTCCCATGGCCACGTGCTGATGACGATGCACGACCACGTCCACGTCCACGGCCACGTCCACTAGAAACAGAGCCTGCCTGCCCTGTGTTCTTGGCTCTGCACGCTCTGCCTCCCCTTGGCGGTCTTCCAGCCATTGTAGTCGGTAGTCCTGTGGGTGCTGCTGAGAAGAAAATATAGGAGCTCTGTGTGATGCCACTAACACACTAGAAGTCCTATGGGTGCTTCTGCAAAGAAAATAGAGGAGCTCTGTGTGATGCCACTAACACACTAGAAGTCCTATGGGTGCTTCTGCAAAGAAAATAGAGGAGCTCTGTGTGATGCCACTAACACACTAGAAGTCCTGTGGGTGCTTATGAAAAGAAAATAGAGGAGCTCTGTGTGATGCCACTAACACACTAGAAGTCCTGTGGGTGCTTATGCAAAGAAAATAGAGGAGCTCTGTGTGATGCCACTAACACACTAGAAGTCCTGTGGGTGCTGCTGAGAAGAATATATAGGAGCTCTGTGTGATGCCACTAACACACTAGAAGTCCTATGGGTGCTTCTGCAAAGAAAATAGAGGAGCTCTGTGTGATGCCACTAACACACTAGAAGTCCTGTGGGTGCTGCTGAGAAGAATATATAGGAGCTCTGTGTGATGCCACTAACACACTAGAAGTCCTATGGGTGCTTCTGCAAAGAAAATAGAGGAGCTCTGTGTGATGCCACTAACACACTAGAAGTCCTGTGGGTGCTTCTGCAAAGAAAATAGAGGAGCTCTGTGTGATGCCACTAACACACTAGAAGTCCTGTGGGTGCTTATGCAAAGAAAATAGAGGAGCTCTGTGTGATGCCACTAACACACTAGAAGTCCTGTGGGTGCTTATGCAAAGAAAATAGAGGAGCTCTGTGTGATGCCACTAACACACTAGAAGTCCTGTGGGTGCTGCTGAGAAGAATATATAGGAGCTCTGTGTGATGCCACTAACACACTAGAAGTCCTATGGGTGCTTCTGCAAAGAAAATAGAGGAGCTCTGTGTGATGCCACTAACACACTAGAAGTCCTGTGGGTGCTTATGCAAAGAAAATAGAGGAGCTCTGTGTGATGCCACTAACACACTAGAAGTCCTGTGGGTGCTTATGCAAAGAAAATAGAGGAGCTCTGTGTGATGCCACTAACACACTAGAAGTCCTGTGGGTGCTTATGCAAAGAAAATAGAGGAGCTCTGTGTGATGCCACTAACACACTAGAAGTCCTGTGGGTGCTGCTGAGAAGAATATATAGGAGCTCTGTGTGATGCCACTAACACACTAGAAGTCCTGTGGGTGCTTCTGCAAAGAAAATAGAGGAGCTCTGTGTGATGCCACTAACACACTAGAAGTCCTGTGGGTGCTTCTGCAAAGAAAATAGAGGAGCTCTGTGTGATGCCACTAACACACTAGAAGTCCTGTGGGTGCTTATGCAAAGAAAATAGAGGAGCTCTGTGTGATGCCACTAACACACTAGAAGTCCTGTGGGTGCTGCTGAGAAGAATATATAGGAGCTCTGTGTGATGCCACTAACACACTAGAAGTCCTGTGGGTGCTTCTGCAAAGAAAATAGAGGAGCTCTGTGTGATGCCACTAACACACTAGAAGTCCTGTGGGTGCTGCTGAGAAGAATATATAGGAGCTCTGTGTGATGCCACTAACACACTAGAAGTCCTATGGGTGCTTCTGCAAAGAAAATAGAGGAGCTCTGTGTGATGCCACTAACACACTAGAAGTCCTGTGGGTGCTGCTGAGAAGAATATATAGGAGCTCTGTGTGATGCCACTAACACACTAGAAGTCCTGTGGGTGCTTATGCAAAGAAAATAGAGGAGCTCTGTGTGATGGGACTAACACACTTCAAGTCCTATAGGTGCTTCTGGGAAGAAAATATAGCTCTGTGTGTGTGATGGGACTAACACACTTCAAGTCCTATAGGTGCTTCTGGGAAGAAAATATAGCTCTGTGTGTGTAATGGGACTAACACACTTCAAGTCCTATAGGTGCTTCTGGGAACAAAATATAGCTCTGTGTGTGTAATGGGACTAACACACTTCAAGTCCTATAGGTGCTTCTGGGAACAAAATATAGCTCTGTGTGTGTGATGGGACTAACACACTTCAAGTCCTATAGGTGCTTCTGGGAAGAAAATATAGCTCTGTGTGTGTAATGGGACTAACACACTTCAAGTCCTATAGGTGCTTCTGGGAAGAAAATATAGCTCTGTGTGTGTGATGGGACTAACACACTTCAAGTCCTATAGGTGCTTCTGGGAAGAAAATATAGCTCTGTGTGTGTAATGGGACTAACACACTTCAAGTCCTATAGGTGCTTCTGGGAAGAAAATATAGCTCTGTGTGTGTGATGGGACTAACACACTTCAAGTCCTATAGGTGCTTCTGGGAAGAAAATATAGCTCTGTGTGTGTAATGGGACTAACACACTTCAAGTCCTATAGGTGCTTCTGGGAACAAAATATAGCTCTGTGTGTGTGATGGGACTAACACACTTCAAGTCCTATAGGTGCTTCTGGGAAGAAAATATAGCTCTGTGTGTGTGATGGGACTAACACACTTCAAGTCCTATAGGTGCTTCTGGGAACAAAATATAGCTCTGTGTGTGTGATGGGACTAACACACTTCAAGTCCTATAGGTGCTTCTGGGAACAAAGTATAGCTCTTTGTGTGTGATGGGACTAACACACTTCAAGTCCTATAGGTGCTTCTGGGAAGAAAATATAGCTCTGTGTGTGTAATGGGACTAACACACTTCAAGTCCTATAGGTGCTTCTGGGAACAAAATATAGCTCTGTGTGTGTAATGGGACTAACACACTTCAAGTCCTATAGGTGCTTCTGGGAACAAAATATAGCTCTGTGTGTGTGATGGGACTAACACACTTCAAGTCCTATAGGTGCTTCTGGGAAGAAAATATAGCTCTGTGTGTGTAATGGGACTAACACACTTCAAGTCCTATAGGTGCTTCTGGGAACAAAATATAGCTCTGTGTGTGTGATGGGACTAACACACTTCAAGTCCTATAGGTGCTTCTGGGAAGAAAATATAGCTCTGTGTGTGTGTAATGGGACTAACACACTTCAAGTCCTATAGGTGCTTCTGGGAACAAAATATAGCTCTGTGTGTGTGATGGGACTAACACACTTCAAGTCCTATAGGTGCTTCTGGGAAGAAAATATAGCTCTGTGTGTGTGATGGGACTAACACACTTCAAGTCCTATAGGTGCTTCTGGGAACAAAATATAGCTCTGTGTGTGTGATGGGACTAACACACTTCAAGTCCTATAGGTGCTTCTGGGAACAAAGTATAGCTCTTTGTGTGTGATGGGACTAACACACTTCAAGTCCTATAGGTGCTTCTGGGAAGAAAATATAGCTCTGTGTGTGTAATGGGACTAACACACTTCAAGTCCTATAGGTGCTTCTGGGAACAAAATATAGCTCTGTGTGTGTAATGGGACTAACACACTTCAAGTCCTATAGGTGCTTCTGGGAACAAAATATAGCTCTGTGTGTGTGATGGGACTAACACACTTCAAGTCCTATAGGTGCTTCTGGGAAGAAAATATAGCTCTGTGTGTGTAATGGGACTAACACACTTCAAGTCCTATAGGTGCTTCTGGGAACAAAATATAGCTCTGTGTGTGTGATGGGACTAACACACTTCAAGTCCTATAGGTGCTTCTGGGAAGAAAATATAGCTCTGTGTGTGTAATGGGACTAACACACTTCAAGTCCTATAGGTGCTTCTGGGAACAAAATATAGCTCTGTGTGTGTAATGGGACTAACACACTTCAAGTCCTATAGGTGCTTCTGGGAAGAAAATATAGCTCTGTGTGTGTGATGGGACTAACACACTTCAAGTCCTATAGGTGCTTCTGGGAAGAAAATATAGCTCTGTGTGTGTAATGGGACTAACACACTTCAAGTCCTATAGGTGCTTCTGGGAACAAAATATAGCTCTGTGTGTGTGATGGGACTAACACACTTCAAGTCCTATAGGTGCTTCTGGGAAGAAAATATAGCTCTGTGTGTGTAATGGGACTAACACACTTCAAGTCCTATAGGTGCTTCTGGGAACAAAATATAGCTCTGTGTGTGTGATGGGACTAACACACTTCAAGTCCTATAGGTGCTTCTGGGAAGAAAATATAGCTCTGTGTGTGTAATGGGACTAACACACTTCAAGTCCTATAGGTGCTTCTGGGAAGAAAATATAGCTCTGTGTGTGTGATGGGACTAACACACTTCAAGTCCTATAGGTGCTTCTGGGAAGAAAATATAGCTCTGTGTGTGTAATGGGACTAACACACTTCAAGTCCTATAGGTGCCTCTGGGAACAAAATATAGGAGCTCTGCCTGCCTGCCACGAACACACTACAAGTCCTATAGGTGCTTCTGGTAACAAAATATAGGAGCTCTGCCTGCCTGCCACTAACACACTACAAGTCCTATAGGTGCTTCTGGTAACAAAATATAGGAGCTCTGCCTGCCTGCCACGAACACACTACAAGTCCTATAGGTGCTTCTGGTAACAAAATATAGGAGCTCTGCCTGCCTGCCACTAACACACTACAAGTCCTATAGGTGCTTCTGGTTACAAAATATAGGAGCTCTGCCTGCCTGCCACGAACACACTACAAGTCCTATAGGTGCTTCTGGTAACAAAATATAGGAGCTCTGCCTGCCTGCCACGAACACACTACAAGTTCTATAGGTGCTTCTGGTAACAAAATATAGGAGCTCTGCCTGCCTGCCACGAACACACTACAAGTCCTATAGGTGCTTCTGGTAACAAAATATAGGAGCTCTGCCTGCCTGCCACGAGCACACTACAAGCCCCTCTTTGTCAATCAATCTTTGTAACTGAATCTATCTAACTCAATCTCTGCAAATGAATCTCTCTATCTATCTAAATGCAGCAGAGTGTCACAGAAACAGCCTGCTCAATCTGCGCCGGAACAGCATGTGACCGGCGCAGACGGCGTGGCGGCGTTTTATAGGGGGGGGCGTGTACTACAGCCCCTGAGCTGTAATTGGCTACAGGCGTCCTGCCTGTAGCCAATTATGGCTCTTCGAGTTTCCGGGGCTGTGATTGGCCAAGCATGCGGGGTCACAGTGCATGCTTGGCCAATCATCAGCCAGCAATGCACTGCGTCGGCCGCGCCGGCCGCAATGCATTGCGGGGCCGCTCGCATCACACGAACGTGATGCGAGCGGCCAAAATAGTTCTGGGCTCGCCGAGCGAGCGAACGCCCGGTGCTCGATGCGAACGTGGGTTCGCATCGAGCACCGGGCCCATCCTTACTCGCTACGATTGAAGCCAGGATCGTTTTTTATTTTTTATTTCATGCTTTCCAGCCTAGTGGTGAGATGTGGGGTCTTATTGACCCCATATCTCACTGTAAAGAGGACCTGTCATGTCATATTCCTATTACAAGGGATGTTTACATTCCTTGTAATAGGAATAAAAGTGATCAAAAAAATTTTTTGGGGGAAAAAAAGTGTCAAACTAAAATAAATAAAGTAAAATGAACAATAATTTTTTTTTTTTTAAAGCGCCCCTGTCCCTGTATGCTCGCATGCAGAAGTGAACGCATACGTAAGTCCCGCCCACATATGAAAACGGTGTTCAAACCACACATGTGAGGTTTCGCTGCGAACGTTGGAGCGAGAACAATAATTTTGGCCCTAGACCTCTGTAACTCAAAACATGTAACCAGTAAAAAAAATTAAAGCCTATGGGGATTTTTAAGTAGCGAAGTTTGACGCCATTCCACGAGCGTGGGCAAAAAGGGGGACGTGTTAGGTATCTATTTACTCGGCGTAACTTCATCTTTCACATTATGCAAAAACATTGGGCTAAATTTACAGTTTTGTTTTTTTGTAAAGCACAAAACATTTTTTTTCAAAAAAACGCGTTCGAAAAATTGCTGTGCAAGTACCGTGCTAGATAAAAAGTTGCAACGACCGCCATTGTATTCTCTAGGGTCTTTGTTAAAAAATCATATATGATGTTTTGGGGTTCTATGTAATTTTCTAGAGAATAAATGATAATGTTTACATGTAGGAGAGAAATGTCAGAATTGGCCCGGGTGCTCCAGAACACCTGATGGTGCTCCCTGCATGTTGGGCCTCTGTATGTGGCCACGCTGTGTAAAAGGAGCAGCTAAAACATGTCATTCTTCTTGCATTGTAAAGAAAAAGAGAATGCGCTGCATTAAAGACATTTTAACATTGCAGCGTGACGAATGTGCTGTGTCGATTAGGAAAGGTGAGCATGCGTAGCACTTTGTCCGTCGGACTACGCTACACACGATCGGATTTGGTGTGATCGGACTTTGTTGTCAAAAAATCTATCCAGCAGGAGATAGAACTTTGTCCGTCGGACAATCCGATGGAAACTGTCCGATGGTGCCTACACACGGTCGGAATTTCCGACAACATTGTCCGATAGGACAGAATCCATCGGAAAATCCGACCGTGTGTATGGGGCTTTAGGCTTATGCCGCGTACACACGAGCGGATTTTCCATTGGAAAAATCTTGGATGTTTTTTCCAACGGAATTCCGCTCAAGCTTGGCTTGCATACACACGGTCACACAAAAGTTTGCTGAACTTTCGACCGTCAAGAACATGGTGACGTAGAACACTACGACGAGCCAAGAAAACTAAGTTCAATGCTTCCGAGCATGCGTCGAATTGTTTCCGAGCATGCGTAGGAATTTTGCGCGTCGGAATAGGTACAGCCGATTGGAATTTCCGATCAAAACTTTTTCCGACCGAGAAATTGAAAACCTGCTTTTAATCTTTTGCTGGCTGGAACTCTGCCAGCAAAAGTCTGATGGAGCATACACACGGTCGTATTTTCTGACCAAAAGCTCTCATCGGACTTTTGCTGGCGGAATTTCCGATCGTGTGTATGCTCCATGCTCCATTAATTTACACAGTGTAGAAGTTTTACAACCTCTCCTGAATGATTTAACTTGACAGATAGTAAGTAACATTAAAAAATGTCAATTTTGCTGCGTTTACATTTAGAAGCATTTTATTTTATTTTTTTCACATAGTCAAAATTTTAAAACACCTGTAAATGAAACGTGGCTAAATGCGAGTTACCGCGTTTACACGCATTTACAAGCTGTTACAAGCGTTTGGCGTTTCAAATGCCTCTGAACATCCGTCCTGAATGCATTTTTTTCTATCTAAAATTCTTCTAAACTCAACTGTCTAGAAACGACTATAAACGGCCCTGTGTACATGTACTGATAAGATAACATAGAGGAGAGTTCAGGGGCAGCGGCAAAAAAAACCCCAACTGCTCCTACACATCCGTTTACCAGCAGCAGTGTACATGAAGTCTTAGTTGTAAATACAGCAAACACAATATATGTTTTTTCAAGCAATGTAACATTTTATTAATTTCTTCTCTTTTGGTTGCTGCAGCAATGTATACTTCTAGTACTAAACATAGCAAATTGGCAGTATTTCCAGCCTAATAGTAGTGAATATGAAGAAAAGCATGTCCTGAGGACAGCTGGCAGTCAGTTTATGCTGATAGCTGCTAAGGACTGGATCGGAATTACCCAAAAAAATACAGATCTTTTAGAGAGTAATGAAAAGAAGCAAAAGTGGAATAGCTACCTATACTGGAATTTTCTTCTTCAGTTCATGTGAACGTTGTTTAACACCCCAAGGGAAGAAGCTTGGCAAGTGGCTAACATGCAAGTAAAAGTACTGGTGCGCGTATATAAATTTTAACAATGTGCAAATGTAACTTGTAATGCCAATAATACAAATGTATCAAAATGTGGAAATCTGCTTGAGTACATCATTTGTTTGCAATTATCTATAAAGCACAGAATGGTCAAGACGTGTCACCTTGAGCCGCAGGGTTTCATGTGTAAATAAATCTCATTCATTTTCATTAGTGAGCAGAAAGATTTGTCAGTCGAGGTTTCTTTTGTAAAAATAAGAAGTTACTTCAACTCAAAGCACCCATAAGCACAAGGAAAGCATTCCTTTGTAATAAAGGTCTGCGATAAAGAGATATAGATTGTCTTTCTTTGGCGATATAGTGCTATAAAAGAACAAAAAATGGCTGTGGTCAATACTTACTGAAAACCATTGTTTGGTTTAATTATACTGTGTTAGACTGATAATTTGAAGAATAACAATATCACAAAGACCAACACTGTCTTAATTTACGCAGGAGGCTTTTACCACATGTCTAATAAATAATTACCTGATAATGGATCCTCAGAACAAGAATAAAAGAAGGCACAGTAGACCTTTGCCTAGTGGCAGTAGAGTACACAAGAAGCTGTTCTTGACAGCATCTGACAGTTCCATCAGGACAATCTTTGAATAATTGTGTTTTATCCAACATGCACATCCACTAAACAGTGCATGTTGGATAAATAAATTCTTTTTTGAGGAATACAGTAAGCTTAAAGTAGAAGTAAACCCTAATTTTTAACTTGATAAACAACTGTGTATCATAAACACGTTCAATTTTTTTCCCCATACATTACTGTTTATACCTTTTTAGCTTTTGCTGCATCTCAGGACTACTGATCTCCTCAAACATGTTCAACTCTTTCCTTTTTATTTGCACTGATAGCATTGGTACATCATTGTTTAAACACAGCTTCCTGATAGTGACCATGATGGATCATACCTGGCCTTCTTTTATCAGTACATCTTCATGTACGACAGTCTCCACCAGGGGTGCGTGATTTCAAGAGTAAAAGAAGTGCCTGAACAAGGCCATCAATAGCATAATCACCAGGTATTCTCTTAAAAAGATTGAACATTTTGATATTACATTAATTTGCAGGAACTTACTTGAGATTTTAGTGATTGTATTTAGACCTAATCTGTCAGTAACTTTTTGTAAGTGTGACAGTTTGCCTCCATGCATGGGTACCTAAGAGATGGAACCTTTTTTGTTTAAAAAGCAAAAATTAACACTATGGATTTCTGTAGAAGGGCACCTGAGTGATTTATGTTTATACTACTGGAAGATGGGAAATTAAAAGCAGAGTTAACATGATCTCTTCTCTCCTTTTCTCCTATACCTCCTTTATGACTAAAAACTATCCACCATTTACTAGTTGTTATTTTTTGCTTATCCTTAACTCCTAAACTTATGACCTGCATAAGTTGACTCCTAGGGGGTTTCCTCTTCCACATGGCTTAGCCTCATCCTTTCTCTGCACTGCCCAACATAATTGACCCTATAAGCATTATTGGACCTTCACAAGCCTAGTTGGTTTGATCTTGTTGTAAGAGCTGATTTACCTCTCAAGCTCCTTCACCTGGAGTCCACAGTGTTACTTGGTATTGGTGCTGACTTTTGAACGTTTCTTTCCCTGTTTATTACACTACAAGGAGAGACACTTAGTTGATACCAATGCATGCACTTTATGGAAAGTTGAGGTGGCCATATCACCCTTTTCTGCCTTGCAGTGATTTTTCACTTCCTTAGTTGTACATCTTTGCATAGTGATATTTGTCTATGGTTTGCATATATAAGATTTTTCACCTTGTGCTATTCAGTGTTATAAGTGCAATGCACTCGTCCCCTTTTATTTTCCTTGTTAATGCTCTTCTTTTCTCAACAGTTCTGGGAACTATACTCACACAAATTGGGGTACCTGCAGTGGTGGGAAGTTTGGGATGAGTTATCACTATTGCTTCATTTGTCGTGTATCAAACAACACTGTCTTAGCATTACTTGGTGTATCTTTATACATGTACTCCACAACTTTAAGCCACATTATTTAAAATATAAATTTACCTGGGGTTCACCTGCCTGTCCAGAAATCTTATATTCTGATTTGTCATGGGATCCCTTAAATTGACTAGGTGGAATGTTGGAGGTATGTGTCACAAAGTTAAATGCTCCTCCATTCTTGCTTTTCTTAAGAAGCAAATGGCAGATGTCATCACCTTATTTGCAACCCACTTGACTGACATGACCCAACACTCTCTCAGGAGGCAGTGGATGGACTGGGATTATTATGCAGCTCATACATCCTCTTCCTGGGGGTTTTCATCCTTACCCCTAAATTTGTTCAGTTTTGTTACATCAAGTGGAGCTCAACCAGCAGGAATGATATCTTTTCCTGTACGGTACATTTTTTGGGCTACCTCTGTTAATATTGACTTACTCCATGATAGATGCCTGGCATCATAAATATGTTGATCATCAGGTTTTCTTCATGCTTTTCAACATCCTTTGGCTCAACTTCCTGTTTTGACCTAATTCTACCAAACTCTCTGGTCTTGCTTTATTTTGGAAGATGAATACATTTTGGCTTTCCCTGCCTCTGGATGCATCCATCATTTTCTAAGAATTGCTTTCCTTCTTTGAAAGGAATGAAGTCTCTGATGGTCCCTTGGTGGTCTGGGAAACGTTTAAAATGTAAGCATTCACGTCTCTTCTCTGATCAAAGAGGTTAAACAGACACCTGCTGCTGTTGAACAACCGGCTGATCAGACTCTGGTGGATGCCACTGATGCTTTTGCTCAGAGTCACCACCATGCAAATGTGTTTAAATTACAATAGAGGATTTTTGAACATGGAAAGAGCTGTGGTAAACTCTAGCTAATTTTAAATGTAACCCTTCTGTGGTTATCGCTCTCTGCTCTCCCAGGGGCTTCCTGATTGTGGATCTTAAAGAGGTGCTTCAAGTTTTTTCCTCCTTTTACCAGTAACATTCTGCTTCTTTGCAACAACTTCCCTCCTAAGAGATTGTCATGTTGTAATCAACATTTACCCTTACTGATGTACAGATTGCCATAGATATACTACTATGCCACTATAGATGTCCCCCTGTTCTGCATGTCCCGCTGAGAAGGGCTGCGTGGGCACATTTGCGCACACCTGCGCACACCTATGCACACGCGCACACACTTGCGCACTAGTGCCGCACGAAATGCCAACATTTGCGCGCGCGGGCACACACACGCGCATACGCACGCGTATGGTGACGTTTGTGGCGCTAACAGACTATTTAAACTGCCTTACTTCCTTGGATCGGTGCTGTCTGGTCTACAGCGTTACCTGAAACCCCTGATTGTCGTTTGCCTGTATCCTGCTCCAGTTCACCCTACCCGGATTGCTCCTGACTATCCCTACTTATCTGCCTGCATCTGACCTTAGGCTGTTTTGACTACGTTCCTGCCTGTTTCTTCTGCTACCTTGCTGCCAGCCTGTTGCCGAACCTGCCTGTACCTGAGACCATGTTCCTGCCTGCTTCTTCTGCTACCTTGCTGCCAGCCTGTTGCTGAACCTGCCTGCATCTGACCCTGCTCCAGTGTCCACCTGCTTTGGACTTGTGTGCCTACGCTTCCAGTCCATCTGCCTGCACCTGCCTGAGCTCCAGTTTCCTGTCTGACAGCTATTTCTGGGTCCGTTCCAGTTCCTGCTTCAGTTCCGGCCCAGCTCGTCTACCAGCAACCTTGCCAGGCAATCGTGCGCCTCTGCACTCCCGTGCCTTACTTCCTTGGATCGGTGCTGTCTGGTCTACAGCATTACCTGAGACCCCTGATTGTCGTTTGCCTGTATCCTGCTCCAGTTCACCCTACCCGGATTGCTCCTGACTATCCCTACTTATCTGCCTGCATCTGACCTTAGGCTGTTTTGACTACGTTCCTGCCTGTTTCTTCTGCTACCTTGCTGCCAGCCTGTTGCCGAACCTGCCTGTACCTGAGACCATGTTCCTGCCTGCTTCTTCTGCTACCTTGCTGCCAGCCTGTTGCTGAACCTGCCTGCATCTGACCCTGCTCCAGTGTCCACCTGCTTTGGACTTGTGTGCCTACGCTTCCAGTCCATCTGCCTGCACCTGCCTGAGCTCCAGTTTCCTGTCTGACAGCTGTTTCTGGGTCCGTTCCAGTTTCTGCTTCAGTTCTGGCCCAGCTCGTCTACCAGCAACCTTGCCAGGCAATCGTGCGCCTCTGCACTCCCGTGCCTCCTGTTTTCTCTATCAGGGGCCTCGAGTCAGAGGTGTAAGAGAGGCTTCTCTCTGCATACCAGACTCTACCACCAGGTACGTGACAAAGACACTTAGAAGCCACCTCACCTCCTAGCTTTATATAAAGAAATAAATGCAACATTTTCATTTCTGCCATCCATGTCTAGAGAGCTTATAATTTTTATCCCAAAGCCATATAAGGACCCTCTTGATTCATCTTATAGACCTATATCTTTACCTCAGCCAGATGTTAAAATGTAAGCAAAAATTTTTTCCCTCTGGCTTAATCAATACACCTGGACCAAGCTGGCTTTATGGTTGGTAAAAACACCTCACCTAACAAGGGAAATGTATTCATAAACTTAAAAGCCTTTCATGACTGGGCGTGCACTAAGATTGTGGTGAGTCTGGATGCAGATGTTTCACTTAATACTGCATTTAATAATGATTTTGGTGCTTATTCAGGTAAATCACAAATTTTGCCTATTTATACCTTCCATGCTACTAGTAATCAGGCCTCTCTTATGTAAATTGTGAACATGTAATGCATGACTAGTATAATTAAATACCTTGATATAGATATTTCCAGGGAACTTTAGTATCATATCTGTTTAAATGTTGAACTCCCATTTACTACAGTTAAAACTAAGATTTGCATTTGGTTTAGGCTCCAGGATGATTTCATGGGTCACATTAAACTTGTTAAAATGATTCTTCTCCCCTAAACTCTTTATATTTTTTGTATTTATTGTATTGCCCTTGAAATTATTATTATTGTTTTTGCCCTTGAAATATTTTAAAGTGTTAGATATCACTTCTCACAGATGTTAAACTTCTAGAAAAAACTTTATTAAATAGGATTAACACATTATTAGAAACCATAACCATAAGGATATGGTTGGTTTTTTACCCACACAACAAGCAGGTGACAACATTCACCATATGCTACAACTCATCCACCTTTCCAGATCCAGATCAATTGAGAACACACAGCTTTGACTCAATGCTCAAAAAGCCTTTGACACATTATTGTGGCAGTACATGTTTGAAAATGGGGGTTTGACGAGGGCTTCTTGGCTTGGATTACAGCTCTATATGCCAACCTCACTATGTCTGTCAAGTAGACAGGATTTGGTTTGGAACCATTCTGTATGCTATGTAGAACAAAGCAGGAATGCCCTTTTTCACCAGTCCTCTTTAACTTAGCTCTAGAGCCACTCACAGATGCAATCCATGTTAATATGCCAACATTCACCATAAAATCATACTGTTTGCTGATGATATCCTTTTAAACATATCCTCCCCACATATCACTTTACCTAACCTGCTTTTTACCCTCCTGGACTTTGCATCATTTTCAAGACTGAAAGCCAATGAGGCTAAACCCAGAGCATTAAATATCACCTTAAATTCCCAACTCTTTTACCAAGTTAAAGTGGTTCTGCACCCATTTCATTTAGTAAATCTATTTGCCTTCCAAATCAGGCAAAGAGTACTAAATGAAATGTGTTTTTTTTTTTTTTACTTACCTTGTAATTGATGACTTCCGGTCTTCTGTCTCTTCGGGGGTGGGCGGGGTCTCTGCGTCGATCGTCGTCAGGCCGCACTGTCTCCTGGGATCTGGTGTCATTGTTCCCAGGAGTCAGTGCGGACATCTTCCGAAATCTCACGAGACTTCGGTCACATCTTCCGAAATCTCGCGAGATTTCGGACACATCTTCCGAAATCTCGTGAGATGTCGGCAGATGTGCCGTTACTGCGCACGCGCGAGTAACGGCGGTGCATGCTGGGCCATCTAAAGTGCCTGTGGGGGTTTCACATGCCCACAGGCAAGATGGCCCCCAGCACAAAAGAAGAAGATGAAGAACTTCATCGGACGAAAACCGGCGGCGATCGTGATGGAAGATGGAACAGGTAAGTCCCCCAATTGAGCTATATGCCCTTGGCATATAGCCCAAAAAAAAAAAAACGGGTGCAGAACCGCTTTAAAGTTAATTACCATTTTACCTGGCCTTCAACACTACCCTACATAGGCATTAATATCTCTTCCTCCCTTGACTCTATGTACAAAACAAACTTTCCACCTTACATACCTTACATACCTATCTATTGTTTTGCTTCGACCGGATTTGCACGATTAAAATGTCCTATCTTCATAAACTACTTTATTACTTTAGAGTCCCTTCAGGACCCATTCCAGCTCACATTATCAGAACTGAACAAAGGAAAATGTTAAAATGTATCTTTTGTATCCCCAACTTAGCAAAAGATTACAAAGAAGAGCAAATAGCACCATTAGCAACACTTCACACTGCCTCAGAACTCCCTATGTAGTTTTATCTAAATATTACATACTGCTCTCTTACTCTGATCTTCAACTTACTGGATCCCTCTTCAACCCAATGTTCCTTCCAGCATTGGAAAACCTTTTAGCCTTTGCTCAGTGGTCTACTAAAGGTATTACGTGTATATATACAACCTTTTCTTTTTATACAGCATCAAATCGTTCACATAACTCGAGAAACACTGGAAAGGTCCTCATTTGGAATACTTTTAACGCAATCAAATCACCCATTTTATACATACTTCTCCTAAACAAAGTCAATGTGAGTCTGATACTTCTGTCCCCTCTGTGAGCAAATGCAAAAATTCTCTGCACTTGAGTGGCTTGATTTTTTTTCTATATAGCCCCTCTTATACAAGAATTCAAGCTGCAATATATCCATAGCTGGGAATGAGACCTGGGGGAAACACTAAGAGTATACAACTTGATCTGGGCCATCCAAAACCATAAACTATAGCCCAAAACCCATGGGAAGCATTACTCAACAGACCTAACCCAGACAGATCTGAGTGAAAATTGATATCCTTTAATTTCTTAGCCACAATCCACACCATTGCTAGGGCATAGAGGCAACCGACTCAGGACTTCATGGAGGTGAAGTAGCAGATAATGGGTACCATGGTTCATGAAAAACTAATTTCTATTCTAAGTGACACCTATTCAAAGTTTTGGAAATCATGGGCCTCATGGTTGGAGCGTAATCAAAACCTCAACCTTGACCATTCACTTCTATCCTCTTGACTTAATAAGGAACTGGATGGAAGGCAGCAGCTGGCCAGACCCTCCCCACTCACTGACCCCCTTCTTAACTTGCCCCTATTTTTCTACCACTGTCATTTTATCTTTCTTTCTACCCTTTTCCCTGCCTTTTCTCATTCACAATTGCGGTGCCTTTAGTCTCATCTTCCTCATAGCTCAACTGCAAAACCTCCCTGTTTGTTTGATATTTGATACCAGTCAGCCAGTACTATCTGAACTATGTATTTTTTTCTTAAAACCTGCAAATCAGCATGCACAGAAGAATGTCACTCTGGTAAATTGCATTTAAAGGATTGTATCCTTCATTTATGTATCTGAATTCATACTGAAAAAAAAAAATTAAAGAAACATGTTGCGAATTAAATAGTTTAAAGTATTATTTTTCCTTCTAAACCACTTCTCACCCAGCCTATTGTCAAATGACAGCTAAGTGAGAATAAAGTATCTTTTTATTTTTTTTCTCTCTGTGGTATATCTGAAGAAAGGTTGAACCAATGGTAGAAAATATAATTATTTTTTTTCTTCGTTGATGTATGTGTTAAAAAGGGAAGATGCTAAATAGAAGATAAGATGTATGGATATTCTGATGTATAATTGTGAAACTATCTTTGGGAAAATAAAATAAAGAATTTATAAAAAAAAAATGACAGCTGGGTGTGATATTCGTCACCCACCGGACACAACTGATGACTGCTCAGTGTACCGGCCACTGCCTGTACCAAGTAATCACTGCAACAAATCACAGCACATCACATGACAATTGTGCACAATGGATGGCTTCCTTTCATGCGATTCATTGTCTACAATTGGGTTACTAGCTGTGATTGGCCACAATGATCATATGGTACAAAAATGCTGTTTTTATTTTCCTTGCACGTGATTGGGTATTCCTTTCAAAGTGAAAACTCACCACATTCACTAAACTCTGGGGAAAATTGCCATGCAAAGTGCAACTTTCCTTGAAAAGTGAACTGTCTATTTGTCTTTAGTAAATCAACTTCACAGTCTCAAGCTTTGGAACATAGCTTTCTCCAAACTAAGTATTCCAATAGTTAATAGTCACATATCAATTTGACAAAATCAAACTTTGAGGGAGCTTTGTATGGTGCTACATCCTGAGCTCTGTTGTAGACTCATTTAATTCAGATCTTAACTGGTGGGCAACTCAAATCTTTTACAGGTTTAAAAAGGGCATTTAATTTGCTGAATTGTATGCTTTTTCACATACATTCAGCTTGGACATGCAGTCATCATGCAATTGGGGCCTGTCGTACCTTTGCCGCTTAGGTTAGAGCTTCTCCCAAACAAATGATTTTCTACGCATACTTTCAGGACACCATGGCACAAGCACAGCCTTATAACAGAAAGATTTTGTGGGAGGCTGATTTGTGTCCCATTGATGATGAGACCTGTTAACAGGTTCCAACTAGCCACTAATTACTCTCCCTGAAACCAACTGATAAGCTCACCAATCTATGCCTCAGCATATACCGATGCCAGTTTGGTTAGCCAGAAATAAACGGTCTTATAATTGACTGGGGGGAATAGTTACTAAAATGAGTGCACACAGAATCTGTTGAAGCTGTGCATAGTAACCAATCAGCTTCTAGGTTTTATTGTCAAAGCTGAAAGTGGTAATAAAACTTTAAGGTTTTTCACTTTAACCACTTTCAGACCGGACCAATTTGCAGCCAAAGGACCAGGCCCCTTTTTGCGATTCGGCACTGCGTCGCTTTAACTAACAATTGCGCGGTCGTGCAAAGTGGCTCCCAAACAAAATTGACGTCCTTTTTTTCCCCACAAATAGAGCTTTCTTTTGGTGGTATTTGATCGCCCCTGCGGTTTTTATTTTTTGCGCTATAAACAAAAAAGAGCGACAATTTTGAAAAAAAAACGCATTCTTTTTTGCTATAATAAATATCCCCCAAAAATATATAAAAAAAATTTTTTTTCCTCAGTTTAGGCCGATACGTATTCTTCTACATATTTTTGGTAAAAAAAATCGCAATAAGCGATTATTGATTGGTTTGCGCAGAAGTTATAGCATTTACAAGATAGGGGATAGTTTTTATAGCATTTTTATTAATATTTTTTTTTTTTTTATTAATAATGGCGGCGATCATCAATTTTTATTTTGACTGCGACATTATGGCGGACACATCGGACATTTTTGACACATTTTTGGGACCATTGTCATTTTTACAGCAATCAATGCTATTTAAATGCATTGATTCCTGTATAAATGGCACTGGCAGTGAAGGGGTTAACCACAAGGGGGCAGTGTAGGGGTTAAGTATGCCTAGGGGTGTGTTTCTTACTGTGGGGGGGCGTGGCTGTCAGCTAGTGAATGCCAATCTCTGCTCCAATCACAGGGAGCAGAGATCGGCGTCACTAGTTGCTAGGCAGAATGGGGAGATGCTGTTTTTCTTGGCATCTCCCCGTTCAGCCTTCCCAAGAGAAAATCGCGGGTGTCCCCGCGGCGATCGAGTCCGCGGGGACCGCGACCGGACTCACGGGGGTCCGCTCCCGGCACGCTCCCGATGGCACGGACAGGCATTAAGGAGGGACTTATATATACACCCTCCTGCCTGTACGTGCCATTCTGCCGACGTATATCTGTGTGCGACGGTCGGGAAGTGGTTAATGCATTCTATGCTTTAAGGTGAAAAACCTTTTGTGCTGCAGCTCCCCCAAGACCCCCCCCCCCACTTTGCTTACCTAAGGCCGATCCGACCCAGCAACATGCACGATAGCAGCGCCTCCCACTGCTGTCTCCCTTCTCAATGGACAGATTGATAGCAGCAGCTCCTGCTGCTGTCTACCAAAAACTGTGACATGCAGGGGGGGGGGGGGCGAGTCCCGTTGTCTGTTTCAGGACTCGGGAGCGAGCATGCACAGGTGGCCCCATGGAAAGTGGGTTTTTCGTGGGGGCACACTTCAAAGAGGAGGTGCCTGGAGCACTGGTGGGGGACCCCAGAAGAAGAGGATCGTGGCTGCTCTGTGCAAAATCGTTGCACAGAGCAGGTAAGTATAGGCATGTTTGTTATATTTTTTAAACAAGGGTTTAGTAACATTTTAATTGAACAAACCGATGTTAGAAAGCTGATTGCTTACTATGCACAGCTGCACCAGATCCAGTTTTAGTAAGTGCCGGTTCACACTGGGGCAACACGACTTACAGCGCCACTTAGCAAGGCAACTTGGAAGCAACTTGGAAGCAACTTCAACGTGACTTGGAATTATTTACAACACAACTTCAAGTTGCCCCCAGGCCAGGCGACTTTGGCTGTGGCCAATCACAGAATAATCAGCTCTCTGGGAGGGTGGGGTTTGCCTGAGTAAACAAATTTATTTTCCTGTAAAGTCGCTTCAAAATAAATGGAGATCCGACTTGGAGGCGACTTCCATTGAAATCAATGGGTACAAGTCCCCTAGAAGTCGGATTGAAGTAGTACAGGAACCTTTTTTGAAGTCGGAGCGACTTCAGTAGTGTGCATTGAGACAGCTCCATAGATTAACATTACAGCGCGACTAGGGACGACTTGGGGCCTCTCGGTGGCAACCTGAAGTCGGATCCTGAGTCGCCCTGGTGTGAACCGGCTCTAAGTCTCCTCCATTATGTCCAGAGTGTCGAGGGGTCCTGGCTCCTTTTTTTCCACCTCCTCTGATCCTGTTCACAGATACAGGCTTACTTACTGGCATACAGGCTTACTGGAAGCAAATGTCATGGGTTCCTTGGTACAGCTAGACCAGGGGTCTCCAAACAAAGGGCCAGTTTACTGTCCTTCAGACTTCAGGGGGGCCTGGACTGTGGCCAGTTGGAGTAGAACATGCCCTAGCATCAGTAGGAGTAAACAATGCCCCATCATTAGTTTTAGTGGGAGGAATAGTGTCTCATTATCCTGCTGACACACTGTTATGCTGATGACACACAGCTATATGTAAATGCAACAGCTGAAACCTCACCTTGACAGTCATCCTTATCAGGCACAAGCAAAGGGCCACAGTTTGGAGACCATTGAGCTAGACTGCTGGGTCCTCCCCAGTCTTTAGATTTAAATATTTATCTGTGAACATTTTTGCATGAGGTAACAGTGTTTCTTGGCAGTATACAAATACTGCCAAGAAACTGATAGCTGGGGTATGGATCCAAGCTGGGGAATCTACCTTATAACAATGGAAAGTTGAGTTTAATAAAGCAATCCCGTATCAGAAACTGATCTATGATCCGAGAGATTGCCCCAAATTTTCTGAAAAATTTGAGGTATTTGGCAACTGGAATTGTCTACTTGCTGTCTATTAGATGCAGCTCCTATTTTATTTTGAACAGTGGATGTTTTTTGTTTAGGCCCAATGTGTATGGTTGCAGTGACATATACTCATTCATAATCTGTCAGGGTACTACTAAGTTCCAAATATCGAAATATTTGAAATGGCACACAACACTTTTTTGATTAGCTTTTCATAGACCTTGTCTTATCTATTCCTTTGACTGAATATGTACACATATAACACTTTTGGATTAAAAATAATTGCTTTATTGAGATCACATTTTTTAAATACCTTAGTACTCAAGATTAAGATGGCCAAGATATAGTCACTCGCTATATGGCTTGCTGGTAAAGAATTACTCACATATGAAACCAGATGGGGCAATCTCTAAATTACATTTCACGTTGCTGAAACTTGTTTACAATTAGACACATCTGATTAAATCAGAGGAAGGGAATAAGACATAACTTTTAACTTGTATTTAAGATTTAGAAGTAAATAAATAATTTACTCATTAAGAACTTTTCTGTGTTTAACATATTCGTTGTGCGATTTTAATTTTCAAATTTTTATGTAATTGCCTTTCTTTTCCACGTTTCATGATTGTTTAGCTGTGTCATTCTGGTCTGGTCTAAATTTCAAACACTTCACTGTTAAAGTCTTTGTGTGGGCTTCATGTATCAAGGTGTTTTGTATTGCGAACTGTCATTATATTCCCCATAGCCACCAATCAAATTCACATGTTTTAGTTTGCTCAGTGACTGCAGGGAAATAAACGCAGTTGTTAGCATTTTGATACATAAGGCATAATTCAATCAAATAGATAAGGAGAAAATGAGATTAAATCAGAATACTTTATTAATCCCAAAGGGAAATTATTGCAACACAGCCACACTCAACGAAAACAACAGACGATAACAACAATGAACAGAATAAGACTATATGACACAAACAGCAATTAACACCAACAAAACAAATCAAAAACAAATCAAAACTATACTCTAATACAGGGGTTTCCAAACTTTTCACTTCAAGGGCCACATTGTAAATTTTACACAAATTTGTGGCCTGAAAAAAATCTGTTATTTATAAATGAATCCGCAGGGGAGAAGAAAGTTGAGGTAGGTCGAACTATAGGTGGGCAAACATCCCAAATGGTAAGAAAAGGAAGGGTTCCCCCTTACAGACAGTCACCACAGATACTACATAATCATAGTAAAGAGTAGATAAATAGAAAAAAGTATGAAAAAATATTAGGGCTGTTACTGATTAAAATTTTCATGTTTGATTAATCAATTTTTTTTGTAATCGATTAATTGACCAATTTTGATTAATTATAACGCACAGTAAAGTCAATTTATATAGTGAAATACAGTACTTACAACTCCGCCTGACTACTTAGATCTTGAATTTTAAAAGCAGCGGCAACCCTGGTCATCTCACAGGATTGCTAATCTGACAGAAGTTCGCTGCTTTTAAAATTTAACATCTAAGCAGTCAGACGGAGTTCTAAGTACTGTATTTCACTATAGAAAGTGACTTTACTGTTATAAATATATCTAAAATGCAAAACGCCGGTGGGTGTAACAACATGTGCGCTTTCCCCCTTCTTATGCAGCGTACACACGGTCGGAATTCTCATCGGAAAAAGCTCTGATGGTTTTCCCGTCAGAATTACGATGGAATTTCGCTCAAACAGTCTTGCCTACACACGGTCACACCAAATTCCGACGGTCAATAACACCACGCCTTAAAAAACGTTCGACTGCACTATAAAAGGGAAGTTTAATGCTTCCGAGCATGCGTCGAATTGTTTTCCGAGCATGTGTCAGAATTTTGCGTGTCGGAATTGCATACACACGATCGGAAAATCCAATCCAAAGTCCGTCGGAAATTCCGACAGAAAAAGACTGATGGGCATACACACGGTCGAAAAATCCGATGAAAAGCTCCCATCAGACTGTTTCCATCGGAAATTCCGACCGTGTGTACGCGGCATTAGTGTATCCTTACTGTGGATGAGTGTGGGGTGTAGCAAGATGGCGGCGACGGAACGTCACTTCCGTAGCAAACTGCGATGGGTCGCTGATTATGTCGTTACAGAGGCACTTGGGGAAGGGAGAGGAGTCCGGTGATGTCACGGACATCTCCGACAGAACTCCCTGAAGACCCGGAAGCTGGCGGAGAGGTGAGTACCGATCAAAATAATTTTTATGAATCAAAAAAATGAACGATTAATCGAGGAATTAATCTTTAAATTCCCCAGCCCTAAAAAATAAAATTTTATTGTACAAGAATAAAAAATATTATCAAAATACATGCAAACATAATACATGGCAGTGGGAATGCACGTCAAAATAACACAACAAGGCTGTATACTACTGAAGGGTTCCGGACCACCGATGGTGGATAAACTGAGTAATTGAACCACACCCAACGCGTTTCAAAATGTCTTCTTTCTTCAGGGGTGTTTTTTTATAGCAAAAAGAGATAATAAAAATAATCACACTAAATGCAAACAAACAAAATTTAGAGGATACTATAGTATACATCGTACATAATATAAATAGCAAAGACATCGCTCAATATAGTGGTTGTGTCCAAATAAACTCACATGTTGACGAATAGAAAGCAATATAACAGCCACAACAGTTTAAAAGCAGCCAAATTCATCCAGAGATGGCTCAAGACCCAACGCCAACTCACCACCAACTCTCCCTGCAAATTGGTGTCCCCATCAGAGTCTCCCTGCAAATTTGTGTCCCCATCAGTCTCCTCGTAAATTTGTGTCCCCATCAGAGCCCCCCACTTATTTGTGTTTCCCCTTTATGGACCCCCTCAAACACATATGTGTCCCCACCACAGCCACATGCACATTTGTGTCCCCCTCAGGGTCCTCACATGCACATTTATGTCCCCATCACAACCCCCCTCCCATTTGTGTCATCATCAGAGCCCCCCACTTATTTGTGTTTCCCCTTCATAGACCCCCTCAAACGCCTTTGTGTCCCCATCACAGCCACATGCAAATGTATGTCCCCCTCAGAGCCCCCCAGGTACATTTATGTCCTCATCACAGCCCCTCATGTACATTTGTGTCCCCCTGAGAGCCCCCCATGTCCCCATGTACTTTTTTTGTCCCCCTCAGAGCCCTCCATGTACTTTTTTGTCCCCTTCAGAGTGCCCCTCATGCACATTTATGTCCCCATCACAGCCCCCTCACACACATTTATGTCCCCCTCAGAGCACCCCCATGTACATGTATCTCCCCATCACAGCCCCCTCATACACATTTATGTCCCCCTCAGAATACCCCATGCACATTTATGTCCCCATTACAGCCCCCTCACACACATTTATGTCCTCTTCAGAGCCCCCCTGCATATTTATGTCCTCATCACAGCCCCCATGTACATTTGTGTCACCATCAGAGCCCCCCACTTATTTTTGTTTCCCCTTCATAGACCCCCTCAAACACATTTGTGTTCCCACCACAGCCACATGCACATTTGTGTGCCCTTCAGAGTCCTCCCATGCACATTTATGTCCCCATCACAACCCCCCTCACATTTGTGTCACCATCAGAGCCCCCCACCTTTTTGTGTCCCCATCACAGCCACATGCACATTTATGTCCCCACCAGAGCCCCCAGGTACATTTATGTCCTCATCACAGCCCCCAACGTACATTTGTGTCCCCTTGAGAGCCCCCCATGTCCCCATGTACTTTTTTTTGTCCCCCTTTAGAGCCCTCCATGTACTTTTATGTCCCCATCACAGCCCCCTCACACACATTTATGCCCCCCTCAGAGCACCCCCATGCACATTTATCTCCCCATCACAGCCTCCTCACACACATTTATGTCCTCTTTAGAGCCCCCCTGCATATTTATGTCCTAATCACAGCCCCCATGTACATTTTTGTCCCCCTCAGAGCCCCCCATATACATCGTTATGTCTTTGCTCTTTGAGTCTGGTGTGGGTTTAATGGGGATCTTAACCACTTCAGCTCCGGAAGCTTTTACCCACTTAATGACCAGAGCATTTTTTTGCGATACAGCACTGCGTTGTTTTAACTGACAATTGCGCTGTCATACCATGTGCTACCCAAACAGAATTGATGTACTTTTTTTCCCCACAAATAGAGCTTTCTTTTGGAGGTATTTGATCACCTCTGCTGTTTTTATTTTTTGTGCTATAGACAAAAAAAGAGTGTCAATTTTGGAAAAAAAAAACAATGTTTTTGTTTTTGCTATAATAAACATCCCACATTTTTTTTTAAAAACAAATTTCTTCATCAGTTTAGGCCAATATATATGCTTCTACATATTTTTGGTAAAAAAAATTGCAATACGCGTATATTGATTGGTTTGCGCAAAAGTTATAGCGTCTACAATATAGGGGATAGATTTATGGCATTTTTAGCATTTTTTTTTTACTAGTAATGGCGGCAATCTGCGATTTTTATCGGGACTGCGACATTGCAGCAGACAGATCAGACACTTTTGACACTTATTTGGGACCATTGACATTTATACAGCAGAGCTAAAAATAGCCACTAATTACTTTAAAAATGCCACTGGCAGGGAAGGGGTTAACACTAGGGGCAGATCAAGGGGTTAAATGTGTTCCCTCATGTGTGCTCTAACTGTGGGGGGATGGGAGTGAATAGAGGAGGAGACATATTGCTGTTCCTAACTAAAAGAAACACACGATCTGTCTCTCCACTCCTGACAGAACTGGAATTTGTGTGTTTTACCTGTACGTCGCTTTGCGCAGGAGAGCCAACCTGTATATGTATGTGAGTCGGTCGGGAAGTGGTTAAAAAGTTGTGTGAGGTGCCCCTACAAAAATTAATACCAGACTCTTAATCTGAACATGTAGCCCAGCTGGCAAGGAAAGGGAATGGGGGTCAGCGTGCAACCCTCCCCTCCTGAACCATACCAGGCCACATGCCCTCATGTTGACATGTTTTATTGATTAAAGTTGTACATTTTAGTGGCAGGTCAGATTTAGGCTGGGTTCACACTATTGCGAATTGGATTAAAAAGTTTAATTTTTTTTGACAGTAAAAGGGAACAAGTGGGAAAATCTAGTGAGATGGGGGAAAACAACAAAAGCAATAAAAAGGTACTGTATCAGTGAAAACCCAAATTACACAAAGGTGGATTTGCTTTTTGCTGAGATAATACTATCAAAGGAGGAAAGAAAAGACCATTGCTGCTTATGAGGAGTCCATAATGGAGATGCTACATTCAGATGTCAGAAGCAGGTCTTAGAACTGACATCGTTATTTAAAGAAAGACTTTAATGGCATTGAACCATGTTTCTTTTCAATTTTTTTAATTGACATATTTTGAAACTGATATTCATGATTTTTACATGTTTATAAAATGTATATTTAAATCCTAATGGACTTCATCTGTTTGCCCCCTTTTGATCTCTTAAATATACTCTATAATTAAAAGCATTTTAAAAGCATGTCATTTATGTGTAAATCTCAGGCATTGTTATTAGCCCTTCCCAGTTGACCTCAGTGAATTACAGAACACCTTCTCCCTATGATAGGGAGATGAGGAGGTGGGAGGTGTTTGTAATCCAAATCAGAAGCGAGCAGCCTAGGTTTTGTTCTTCTATAGATACAGCATGTTGATTAAACTTTGTAGGAGTATGGACACCTGCTGAAATGGTACCATCTACAGGCAGCGTAATTTTTCAATAGGACACAAAAGTTAAATCCAACAAAGTTTTACTGCAGACAATTGCAATACAGAGGATGTTTTTTTCCAGTCCTTTGAAGTGTAATGCCCTGTACACACGATCGGATTTTCTGACAACAAATGTTTGATGTGAGCTTGTTGCGGATAGCCCGACCGTGTGTATGCTTGTTGGCTAGCAGGTTCTCAAATTTTCCGCCAACAAATGTTTGTTGTCGGACTTTCCGATCGTGTGTACACAAGTCCTTTGCACAAAAGTCCATTCATGCTCGGAATCAAGTACGAGCCGGAGATATAACTAGCGTTCGTAATGGAGATATCACGTACGTCTTGTATGTTACTACGTTCGTAATTGTTGGCCAACATTTGTGTGACCGTGTGTATGCAAGACAAGTTGGAGCCAACATCCTTCGAACAAAAATCCACGGTTTTGTTGTCAGAAAGTCCGATCGTGTGTATGGGGCATTGGAAATCCATGACTTTTCTGAGCACTGTCTCTAAGAATAACTAACACTGACTGAGGGAACATGGAAAAAATGGGTAGGATCGAGCTAGGACTAAACTGACCAGCACTAAACAGAAGGAGAGGACAGAGGAAAATACCAAAATCACATTTGTAAGCACGTTGTTGTGGCCAGAAACCACCACCAGATGTCTACATACTACAGAACAATGATAACCTAATGCCGTTCAATACAACACATAAAAATTACACGAAAATGGGGAAGAACAATTGTACATTTGTGTTCTTGGATTTAAACCTACTGGTTCTCTATGAGTTCTCTAAAGAGGGAATGCAGCAGTACCCTTTTCCTTTCAAACTATCTCTTTCTAATTGAAACCCTGTAGAGCCATGCAGAGCACGGACATAGAGTTGACAGGCTGGTTCAGTCATTTATATAACTTTACCTATCCAGCTCAGTAAACATGTAGCTCTTTTCTCCAGCGGTCAATGATAGCCCTGTAAACATCACAAGTTCCCCAGAGCTTAACTTGCAAGCTAATATTTACTTGGCTAATAAAGATCCCTTTAAATCATTTTCAATCTTTCCATGTCTACCAAATGTTTGCCCATTCTCAAAGCCATCTTGTTCCAGGATTAAAGACCTAAAGCTTGGGTCAAATTGGACTACCATAGGGGAGATAACAACCACTAACAACCATCATAGGTGCCGATTATCAATGCAAACTTTTTGTAGATTGTTGGAACATCACTGTGCAACATGCCCATTCCTGTTTTCATTTCAGTGAGACAAAGCAAGCAAGCAAGCGGTTGGTTGTAAGTACAGTAGTTGCTTTTGCCCCTTAACTGTGCCACATGACATATTGATTTACTAAAACTGGAGAGTGCAAATTTTGGTGCAACTCTGCACAGAAACCAATTAGTTTCCAGGTTTTTTGTCAAAATGTAATTGAGCAAGCTGAAGGTAGAAGCTGGTTGGCTACCATACACAGCTGCGCCAGATTTTGCACTCTCCAGTTTTAGTAAATCAACCTCATTGGGTGGTTTAAGAATGAGCAGATTTCTCTGACAGCTACCCATCTAGGGCCAATATGGATGTGACCATTATTATAATTATTGTTATACACGATTTATATAGCGCCAACAGTTTCCCCAGAGCTTTACAATGTAGAGAGGGGACAGCACAAATACAATAAAGTTCAATACAGAAAGGACAGGAGGGCCCTGCTCGTGGAACTTACATTCTAAAGGGAAAGGGGAGGTGGAACAAAAGGTAATAGCTGCGGTGGATGATTTATGGGGGTGGCTCGGGTACAAATCTTAGGTGGATGTGGGCTAGGCTTCCCTGAATAAATGAGTTTTCAGGGATCTCATGCAGCAAGCAGCATAAAGTGACGGCGGTGCTCCCCTTCAGTTTCCCACTCACCAGATTTCCAAACCCCTGCAGGTTTGCAGGTTTGTTAGCGTTCGTAGGGATCAGGCCTGACACTGTGAACGCTGCAGTTATGTGTTTTGTGTCTTGTGACATTGATCGATTGATACTGCACTTGGGTGTGCTGGGCTGACACTAATACAGCGATCAGAATATAGATCTATACACTATATTAGTGACACTGGTGACAGGGGGTGAAAGGGTTAACTGGGGGCGAACAAGGGGTTAAACCTTTATTAGAGGGGTTACCCTAGACCTACCGGGGCCTACTACTAACTGCCCTAACACTTATTAGTCACAAATGACACCAATTCAGTGATCAGCGGAAACTGCACTTGGTGACACTGTGATAGGAAGTGAAGGGGTTAACTGGGGGGGGGATCGGGGGGTGGCAAGCGTGCCTACGTGTACTGGTGCTAGTGTAGTGTTGTGCAACTGACAGTTAGAGGTACTCTATCCTCTCTCTGGAACGGAAAAGAGTTCCACATAGGGAGATGACATAATTTCCTCTGCCTGTGTTTACACTTACAGGCAGAGGACAGTCTCTCATTCGCCAGAACCGACCACCAGGTCCAGGCCAGAAATCATTGGCCTGGGCCTGGAAAATTATTGGTTCTGAAGCGAATCCGATCGCTGCAGGTGCACCCAGGCTGCTGCGCGCCCGACGTATACCTACGTCGATTTGCCAAGAACAGCCGACCTGCTGCCGTAAAATGACGGCGGCTGGTTGGCTACTGGTTAAGATTGGTCTTCAATATTAGCATCTTCTGTAACCAATTTATAATAATGAGACATGATGGGTGATGTAAGCCTCTGTAGGTATAGTAATACTAGTAATACTAGTAAGCAATTTTATAATATACTTATTTATTGCATCAACAACTGATGGCTAGATAAGTAGGCTGGGTTGTTTTTCCACCTTTGAAAGTATAAACTAGCACGCTAATAAAATATATATTTTTTCTCATTAAACTAGGATAGGATATGTATCCTTAACAAGAAAAAGCATCACTTTAGTATTGCTTTCATTTCTTTAACTTGCATGTGCACTAAAACCCTTTCAACACGTAACCTAGGGGGCTGTGCACACATCAAAAATGCTTAGATAGGTAGTTTTGAAAAGCAGTTCATTAAAATATGGTAACTACCTATGTGAAGGCAATTTTTATGATATCCCATCACATAAATACTGCCAGAAATACACTCGCGTTAAGAATAACACTTCATATACTTCAATGTATTTCCCAACAAAGTTGAGTCTGAGCTAGCAAGAACTTTCCTCTAACTACTAGATTTTGCTTGGCAAGTCAGACAGTGAATATCTATGAATGAGGCTTTTTAAGTGTAGAAACTCAACACCTATATTGTCAGTTAATAAGATCCTTGCTGACTTTAATATATTTTATGGGAACAATATGAAATTAAACATCAAGGAGTTTGCACCGTTAGATCTTAATTGTTCGAAAATGATGTAAGTTTAAAAGAGGTTAAATCAGGTTTTATTTGAGCTGCATTCAAGCGTGGTTCCTCTTTACAAAGAAAACATCTTAGATTCGAAACCTTTTTGCTATCTGTTTTGAGTTTGTTTTCTTTTGTCACTTACAAAGGGAAGATTTTCTGTTGTAAACCCTAAATAATGAAAACCTATGACTTCTCAAGCGGTGACCTCAAAGTTCTTGTTTCCTAGGTTCTCCCTTTAACACCTATATTACCCCACGTCTTAGCCTACTTAGCACTAAACCAATTGATGCCTGCTCAGTGGCTGAAAGCAAGGAAATATTCATTAATGGTACTTCATTAAAGGATGGCAGTAGGAAAGCCTAAATGGTTCTCCAGAAACTAAAATCCAGAGCAAGCTGTCTATTAGAATAGTAACAAAGACAGTTTAGGAAACTGGACTCCAGCTCAACTGCAGCGGATTAGGAAGGCTGATGGGATTAGTGTTTAATGACTTGGGGCAAGAGACAAAGGAAAATTCTACAAAGAAGCTTAGATATGGAAGAATTAACACTCTCTATTCCAACCATGACTCTGATGACTTGCAGCATTCTTTTCTCTCTCTAAGAGAGAAAATCTCACAGAGGAAAAACAGCTTTCATACTCTGTCACTCTTATTTACAATTGTATATAAAATGGCATCACATTAAAATCAAAGTTCAAACGAACACAAAGGAATTTTACTTTATAATTCTAGGTCAATATAACATTTTACAAAAAAAAGGTAATATTCTTGTATTAGGAAAAAAAATAACAAAATGACAGTAGTAGTGTAAATTAGCAATGCAAAGAAAATCAGTTTTTATTGTATGTGCTGTTTATTTATTATTAATATTATTAATCATTTTTATTATTATATCTGATATTAAATAAGGCAAGAAAAGTGAATTAAAAAGAATAATGCAATGAGAAAATAATCTAATAATATATAATTAAAATTCTGATATATTTATATGTGCATTTATTGATATAACTATTGCTGTTTAGTACAAAATGTCATTAAACCTAGTAACTAAAATGCCACATAAGATTTAACATGTTCTTGTCATTTCAAAAGTTGTTTTTAATCTTTTTAAGCTTACATTATAATAATATTTGATCCTGCAGTGAAAGTCCTTGTTTAGGCACCCACTATTATCAGATGATAACTATACTAACTGTGCTCCTGTGCATTGTCACACTGTCACATGTGCCACTGGTTGAGATTACAGGCAGCCATTCTGACAAAACCTGTGTTGGTCCACCGTTGTCACTATCAGGAAGCCGATGCAGCTGACGATCAAGTGAGTGCATGACAGGGAGTGGCTAAATAGGGCTGCAGAAAATCACCAACAATGAGATGTAAAAAAAGTGAGAAAGAAGTATAAAAATAATATTTCATGGTGAAAAGCATTTTTTTTTATGATACTGTATTTTAGCAAACTAATTTTCATTCAGTTAGGGTAAAGACTTTAAAGCCCAATTCCTAAAAAAAAAATCAAAAATTATCCTTTGCAGTGCAGGTGCAGCTCCATATTTTTTTAACCATATTAACCATAGTTAATTACCTGGGGAGAGATAAAAAAGAAGGTCTACTTACCCAATCCACTGCTCCTCCATGCTGCTAAAACAATCCTCACAGCATCTTCACCCCCTATACTCCACTGGTCTAAGATCCGGACATCATTAAGACCAAGGTAGGATCCTTAGCCCTGCACTAGATGTGATGATGCCAAGGGACAGTCCACATGAAACATAGGGAGCGCCATCTGCTGGGGCAGCGGAGGATGAGGTAAGTTAAAGTTCTTCTCCTTTCCCCTAGACAGCAGTTAACCCTTGTAGTGTGGGCACAGCCCCAATGCAAGGGATTTGGGCTTTAATGTTAAACTGCTATAAAATAAGATGTATTTATTTACTGCTTTAAGCACAAATGATTCTACTTAAATCATTTAACAATCCAACCGTGTATATATATAGAAAACCTTCACTCCACTATTAATCTGCAAGATGATTGTAGGAAAGTATGAAAATTTAAAGTAAAAAAAATAAATAAAATTATTTAATTAATTTTCAATAAAGAATTAAATGAACATATTTTACTTGTATCTCTTCTGCCATCTTAATTTATTTAACTTTATTTAAAAAAAATAGAATTGGGGAAGTCCGGCAACCTTGGGCTGGAAATCAAACAATTTTTCAAAGATAGTAAGGGCACTGCATGATCTTCCTGTATTCCTCTTAGCTTTCAAACAGTGCTGCTGCTATAAACTGTGCTGAATGAGTTTACCTCCTGACAATATTTATTAAAGCGGAGCTCCACCCTAAAGTGGAACTTCCGCTCATCGAACTCCTCCCCCCCTCTGGTGCCACAATTGGCACCTTTCAGGGGGAGGGGGGTGCAGATACCTGTTTAATACAGGTATCTGCACCAACTTCCGGGCATAGATATCGACAGAGTATCCGCAGATACATCACTCCCCCCCCATTGTGTTCTGGGAAACACACAGTTCCCAGAACACAACGGGGACCAGTGAAGACACATGGCGTGCCTCGCACATGCACAGTAGGGAACCGGGCAGTGAAGCCGCAATGCTTCACTTCCTGATTCCCTCACCGAGGATGGCAGCGGGGGCAGCCGAGAGACGAGCGAGTGCTCGTCTTCTGCTGCCGACATCGCGGGCACCCTGGACAAGTAAGTGTCCATTTATTAAAAGTCAGCAGCTGCAGTATTTATAGCTGCTGGCTTTCAATCATTTTTTTTAAGGTGGAGCTCCGCTTTAAGACATTTAAAGCAGGAGTAAACTCCCATCTCTGACTTTTACCTATAGGTAAGCCTATAATAAGGCTTACCTATACGTACTGTACGTACTGTAAATATCCCTCTCCCCAGTGACATAAACCCTCTCAGCAGTGACAGCACGGGGCTTCGTTTTCAGGTAAATTTCACGTAATGTGCTAGGATGCAATGCATTTCTGATATAAAACAATATGGAGTATACAATAACAGTACAATTTCGCAAAAAAAAATGGACTTTGTGGTGGTTACTTTACTAAGCTGAGATGATGTCTACAGCGGCCAGGAGAGAACATTCCCTTAGTCTTCTTTACCCCAGTGTCCAGAGCGCAACTTTGTAACTTTGTAGCAATGCAAATGTTTAGAGGCTGCAGCAGAACACTGATCTGTGTCAGACATTTTTGAACAAAGCTAAGGAACCAGGATTGAGACAGTTGTGTAATCTCTGAGCTAGCATCTCAGTCCAGGAAGTAGATGCTGACTCTGGCTAGAGCCTGAACCTAGATGGCTCTTTACTTGGGCAAAGAGAGGCAGATGAAGACATTGTCAGTGATCTCCGTGATAGGTAATAATGTAAGTGTTACAATTACACGCTATTTAGAATGCATGTAATCCGCATGAAGAAAAATAGTAGTAGAAGCATCTTTGTAAGGGACGTTGCACTTTACAAGGGAATTTTTTCCCAAGAGCTTAGTGAATGTGGTGAAATTTCACTTTGCAAAGAATACCCAACTACATGCAAAAATGATAATTAAAAAAAAACCCAGCATTTCTGCATGTATATGATTGAGTGATGGTAGTCAGCAGAACTTCACTTCATTCACTAAGCTCTGGGGAAAATTCCCTTACAAAACTACAAATTCCTTGCAAAGTGAACAGTCTATTTTCCTTTAGTAAATCAACCCCAAGGTCCACTTTAACTAGAAAGACCTGACCATTGCCTGGCAGCAGGAAGACATTGGTAGTGCCATATATAGCAACAGAAGTGCAGCAAGTATTAGAAAGTTCCATGCAGACCACACAGTGAGAAGGTACTCTAGCTATCTTCACAAGCCTCTTAAGTACTATTTAAATGGCAACCCAAAACTTAAAATGTTAACCCAAAATTCCAAAAGTTACAACTACAGTTTAAAAGAAGGATTGATCTACTTATACATATTATAATCATTTTTGTACTAATCACATGATTTCATAGTGAGGAAGCTGGGGCAATTGCCCTTTATTCCCTTTTACAAAAGTAACTTAGATTGGGTTTGATCTATTTTAACATAACTGTTATTCTTTCTTGTTCACAATATATTTCGTAATTGAAAGAGGATTTTATATGAATATAGAAAAAAAAATGAAAACACAGCTGAAGACATAAAAAATGTTCTTATGATATTATATTATGAACTGGCTATTTTGTAGCAATGTAAATAGTTTTACAAATGTAGTGAATTCCTCTTACAAGCTCCAATGTGTAAGAAGTGGTCTTTCTGCCAGATTGTAAGTGCCAGGAATATTTGGCAGTCTCGCACAGCCCTATCACATGTCACTATGTGTAATCCACCTTCTCTCACTTTTTTCTTCCAGTTGAATAGGCAAAATGTGTTTTAAGGTAGGGCAGAAATGAATAGGAATATGATGTGATCCTATTTGCCAAATTACTTTGGCTACTTTCACGTTAATGAGATGCTGGTTAATTGGCTATTGTTTTTTATTTAATAACTTATAACTATTCCTGTCCAAAAGGTAAAGTGTTTTTTTTTTTTTTTTTTATATATATATTTTATCTATATTGGAAAATTACAGTTATTAAATGCATTAAGTCTTTGTTTTCTTTCTTTTTCTTTTTGTTTCTTTTCATCACACATTGTATAAAGGCATTTAGCCTGGTAGGGGAAGCCAATCAGGTGTACTGCATCCACATAACAAGAGACGTGCTGAAAGGAGAGAGAGCAGAGTGGAGCTCATCAGTCTGCTGCTGCTTCTTCACTGTCCAGTCACAGGTTGACCTAGTTGTATGGCTGAAATTTGAACAGTAGAAGGTCACATCACCAAACAGGCCTTGTTATATCTTTCAGGGCTGTTGAAACCATCCGATGTACAGAAATAGGTAAATGTGTTTTAAGGTAGGCCAAAAATGAATAGGAATATGATGTGATCCTATTTCCCAAATTACTTTGGCTACTTTCTCGTTAATTTTAAATGCTGGTTAATTGACTGTTGTTTTTCATTTAATGGCTTCTAACTATTCTTGTCTAAAAGGTAAAGTGTTTTTTATTTATCTATTATCTATATTTTAATATTGCAGTTACTAAAAGCATTAGGTATTTTTTTACTTTTCTTTTCGTTACACATTGTATAAATTCTTTTATCCTGGTAGGGGAAGCCAATCAGGTGTGCTGCATCCACATGTCCTAACAAGGAGCAGAGTGCAGGATACAGCTCATCAGTCTGCTGCTGCTCCTTCACTGTCCAGTCACAGGTTGACCTAGTTGTATGGCTGAAATTTGAACAGTGGAAGGTCACATCACCAAACAGTCCCTATTATATTTCAGAACTGTTTAAAGAGGAGGTCCAGCCTCCTTCTGAAAAAATCGTCAGCAGCTACAAACACTGTAATATTAGTACACTTACCTGGTCAGGGATCCCGTGATGTCAGCAGCCCAGCCGATTTTTACATGGGCTCTGTGGTGCTGCCACGGCCATTGCTGCTAGGGGAAACAGTCAGTGAAGCCTTGCTGCTTCACAGCTGATTCCCTACTCTGCATGTGCAAAGCGCACTACACTTTCTGAATGGCCCGGCAGTGGGGGAAGGTGGAGGAGGGCCAAACTTCTGAGTGCTCTTGCTGTGGCAAGGTTTCCTGGAAGTGGAGGCGGTACCGGTCAAAAACAGGTACCCACTCCCTCCCCCCCGAAAGGTGCCAAATGTGGCACTAGAGGGGGGGAGGAGGAAGATAAGCGGAGCTTCCACCTTTGGGTAGAGCTACGCTTTAAATCATTGGATGGACAGAAATACAAATACTTCAACAGCTCCCTCTCATTTTTTTTTTTAACTGTATTGCAGCTATTTCACTGGAGCCTTTTGCAGTGACAATATGCTAGTATAGAACTGCCCATTAAAACTAGCTGGAAGTGGAAAAACCTTTATGCCGTGTACACACTACCGGACTATTCGACGGACTGGATTCCGTCTGACTTTTCAACGGACTTTCGACGGACTTCCATCTAATCAGACTTGTCTACACACAATCACACCAAAGTCCGACGGATTCGACCGTGATGACGTATGACCGGACTAGAGTAAGGAAGTTCATAGCAAGTAGCCAATAGCTGCCCTAGCATCGGTTTTCGGCCGTCGGACTAGCATACAGACGAACAGATTTTTCGACTGGACTTGAGTCTGTCAGAAAGATTTGAAACATGTTCTAAATCTAAAGTCCGTCTGATTTTTCGACAGCAAAGGTCCGATGAAGCCCACACACGATCGAATTGTACGGCGTATTCGTTCCGTTGGACCTTTGCTGTCGAAAAGTCTGGTCGTGTGTACACGGCATTATATATTATGATTATTCTTATACAGGGTTTATATAGCGTCAACAGTTTGTGTAGGGCTTTGCAAAATGAGGGCAGACAATACAGTTACAATAAAATTCAATGCAAGAGGAACCAGAGGGCACTGCTTGTTAGAGTTTAGATGTAGCCGTAAAAAGAATTACCAGATTTAGACATTCAGTGGCAGAGCTAGATCTCTGGACTGCATAGATGACAATAAACATGGTCATACAGTGGTTGCACATATAGTAGTAAAAGTAGTACAGAAACTATTTTTGGGTATTGGTGTGGCACCACAAATGTGGTGTTGCACCAATTTAGTTTTTTTTTTTTTTTTTTTTGTAAAATCTTTTTTATTGAATTTTTCATTAGCACAAAAACTAGCCCACGCAGGGGCCAAACATTACCCACGCAGGGGCAAATCCTCTGATGCGACAACAACCACAACAGGGTACATCTTATAACAGAAACAACTGCCTCTGAAGCGGCAACAGACCGCAACAGGGCAGACAATAAAAACACAACCTTACTTATCCATACCCCAATGTGGGGAGAGGTTATTTCAGGAGATTCCGTGCTCAAAATTGTGATGACAGGATAATGTTACATGAGGGGTACTTGGGTCAATTTGCTATCATACTATAACCGTAATGTTAGTCTAGGGATCGGCTACTGCATCAGTTGCCGTAGTGTTATCCTCTAACCAACAGGCCCACACTTTCTCAAATTTTTGCGGACATCCCCTGCCCGAGTAGGTGGCTTTATACAGGGGCAAACTGGCGTTTACTAGGTTTTTCCAGAACCTGACAGAAGGGGGAGATGATTGTTTCCAGCTCATTGTGATAGCCTTGCGGGCATAGTACAATAATAGGGATATGAGTAATTTTCTAGCTCTGAGGATTGACATTTGTTCCACTAGCCCCAGCAGACAGTATTTAGGATCGTAGGGGACACTAGTCTTGGTGATCTTAGCTATCACATGAAGAACTTCTTTCCAATAATGCGCAATTGCTGGGCAAGCCCAGAAAATGTGAAAGAAATCCCCTGGTTGATAGGAGCAACGCCAGCACTCCGGGGAAAGTGCCGGCGACATCTTGTGCAGCCTGTGGGGTGTGTAGTGAGCTCTGTGTAAAATTTTATATTGGACCAGTTTGTCCCTGGCTGAGACCAGAGGGGAGAATGGAAAATCCCAAATCTCCCTCCAACCATCTTCATCCAGCTCCGGTATGTCCCCCACCCATTGCCTGCGGAGGGAGGACAGCTCGGGGATGGCAGCAACCAACAGGGACCCGTAAATCTGGGATGTGGGTTTCTTCAAATCTTTCACCCGAAGGGTAGATTCAAGCTCAGAATACTCCAATATGATCGGTTGGCCTAAGAATTGGCACCTATAAGCGTGTGCAATTTGAAGATACCTGAAATGGGCAGGTACATTAAATTTGGTACACAATACATGAAAGGGAGTGAGCTCCCCGTTGGTGATAACATGTTCAAGAGTCAGTATCTTGTATTTGGCCCAGGCCTGTGGATCCGGGATGGTATTGAACTGTGACAGGTTAGGATTCCAACACAGGGGGGTGTGAGGAGACCAGGAGTTCTACAGGGATGCCCTCAGTGTCTCTCCCGCCTTCCATGCCCTTATAGTGGTGCGCATAGAAGGGGTGAGGCAGTGAGGATTTTTTTGCCCCCTGAATACCAATCCTCTCAAGGCCTCCAGAGACCCCACTATAGCCGCCTCCAGCACCGTTGCAGAGTTGGTCAGGTCTGGCTGCAGCCACCAGTGGGCGGTTACAAGCTGAGTAGCCAAGAAATATTTATGACAATCAGGGAGAGCCAAACCGCCACTGTCCATAGGCCTGGTCAGCGTAGTGTATTTGAATCTAGGCGATATACACCCCCAAATAAAGGAGAGGAAAAGTTGCTTAAGAGAGGTAAAGAAGGTTTTAGTCAGCCATTGTGGGGAATTCCTAAATATATACGTAAGTTTAGGGAGGACTTTCATTTTCAGGAGGTTGATGCGCCCAATGAGGGAGAGGGGAAGATTGCCCCACGCCCTCAGTTTGGATTTGATCCCTATCAGGACAAGTTCAAGATTGAGCCGGACAAAGTCCCTGTTCTCTCTTGAGATAATAATTCCCAAATATGTAAACTTGTCAACCCATTGAAGCGGGGTAGACGAGGGTGAGGAGGTCCTGGCCCCCTCGTCCACCGGAAAGAGCTGAGACTTATGCCAATTCACCTTCAACCCGGTGAGGGCGGAGAAGGCATCCATGATTCCGAGTGCACCCCGCAGAGAGCCACCAGCGTCATTTAGGAAAAGCAGTAGATCATCCGCGTATAGGGCCACTCTCTCCTCCAACCAGCCCACCCTAAGACCACGAACCTCGGCCGAGCTCCTGAGGGCCTCAGCAATAGGCTCCATGGCCAGGGCGAACAAGGCCGGGGAGAGAGGGCATCCCTGCCTGGTGCCCCTCTGCAGGGGGAACGAAGGAGACAGGGAGCCATTCAGTTTAATACATGCTAGGGGGCCGGTGTAGAGTGTGCGCATCCAGTCAATGAATTTCAGTGGGAAACCCATTCGTCTAAGCACCTCCCCCAGACACCCACTCCACCGTATCAAATGCCTTCTCCATATCAAGAGTAGCAATGGTCCTAGTGCCTTGATTAGTATGGGGGGCATGAATATTAGAAAACAGTCTACGTATGTTGATGTCTGTGGACCTACCTGGCATAAAGCCTGTTTGATCAGAGTCAATTAGCGATTTTATTACTTTATTGAGTCTGGTGGCCAATATCTTGGTTAGTATTTTTAGGTCACAATTTAGGAGTGCTATTGGCCTATAGGAGGCACACAGCTGGGGATCCTTGTTAGGCTTTGGAATGAGGACTATATGTGCCTCTCTCATAGAGGATGGTAGGGAGCCCTGTTGGAGACAGGCTCGATACATCTGAGCCAACCTGGGGGCAAGTAGTTCCACATGGGCTCTATAGTACTCTATAGGCAGTCCATCTGGCCCCGGGGTCTTTCCTGCCGAGAAACACCCGATGGCCATCGCAACCTCTTCTGGGGTGATCTCCGAGACAAGGAGTTGCCTCTCCGGATCAGAGAGCCACCCCAGTGCTAGCGTATCCAACATGGAGGTCATAGGTGTGGGGTCAAATCTATCAGGTAGCGAGGAAACATATAGAGAGGCATAAAACCTGGTGAAAGCAGACAGAATATCCTCCTGAGAGGTGACCAGCACTCCTTCTGCTGTGAGTATTTCTGATATGATCGCTAAGGGCCTATCCTGCTGCGCTAGCATCGCTAGTAGTTTGCTGTTCTTATCACCATACTCAAAATATTTCTGTCTGCTATTTTGTATACCAAGCTTGGTGGTGTCTGAAACATGGAGATGCAGTTCTCGCCTAAGCGATGAAAGGTGCTCGAAGTTGGGGACTGTCGTCGAGGCCGAGTATTTATGCAGAGCCTCCTCAACTTTGTGCTGCAGGTCAGAGACCTTGTCCCCAAGTTCTGCCCTGACAGCCGCCACAGCTGAGATATACTGACCCCTGCAGTGGGCCTTGGAAGCATCCCATGTCATCTCCAGGGAGGCTGACCCCGAATTGTGTACCCAGTAATCCTGCAAGGAGGGAGAGACCCTGTCATGGACTTCCTCATTGTTGATCCAATGGGGTTGTAACCTCCAAAGGGCTTTACTCCTTGTCTTGGGGGTCCTAATGGTTAGTTTGAGAGGATGATGGTCCGATAGGCCAGAGGGAAGGTAACTGGCCTCCTGGATATTGGCCAGGAGGGCATCATTGGCAAAAGCCAAATCAATTCGGGAGGACATTTTAAATGTGGATGAGAAGCAGGAGTACGTTCTGTCCTGGGGATGGAGCCATCTCCATGCCTCATGGAATGCTGTTGCCTGGGCCCACGTACCAAGATCAGGATTTAAAGTAGATTGTGGGGAGGGTCTGTCTAGCTCACAGGACAGTGTGGCATTAAAATCTCCCATGAACAGGATATACGCCGGGCAATGCGGAGCCAGCCTTTCATACAGTGTGTACAGAATGTGTATCTGGCTCGGAGGAGGCAGATAGACGTTCACAATGACATATTTCTTATTGTAGATGTTTAGCACCACCATAGCAAATTTCCCCTGGGGATCTAGATGAATCTCATGAACCGTACATGGGATTCGTTTACTGATCAATATAGACACCCCTCGAGAATACGAGGAGTAGGTCGCATGAAGCGCCTTTTGCACCCAGGGTTTTTTCAAAGCCAGGACCTTACTACCAGTTAAGTGCGTTTCCTGCAACAGGACTATATGGGGGTTATGCAATTTTAAATATTGGAACAGCAGCGAACGTTTGTATTTGGACATAAGCCCCCTGACGTTCCACGATAGAATGGTCAGTGACTCAGTATCTGAGGGGACCATCATGGAACACCAGGGGGAAATTGGAGCAGGACAACACTAACCAACCAGTAGATGCAAACAGACCCAAATTTGGCACACATATTAAGCAGCAGTTGAAGAGCACAATACGTATTCATTACTTTAAAGCAGATAAACCCCTCCCCCCAAAACACATAACACCCTACCCAAACATCATAAGAACCAAGTTCAATGACAAAAAAACCAGGCCAGAGAGCCATACAAACCGATGTAGGGTTTTGTCCCATAACTAGAGAAAAAAATAGAGTCCTTAGGTCACTGGGACCCCCTGGACGTTGGGCCACAAGGCCGAAGGTGGATACAGTCCTTCCCGAGAGAGTCCGTTCTGATTCCGGGAGGGAAGTCTAAAGTGTGGTAGGTGGAACAAGGGGGTAAACAGGGGGGCGCTTCTGAGCAAAAAGTGGGGTAATTCAATGGCAATCATTGGAGCTCCTTAGGCAGGAGTAAATGGCAAACTATCCAGCATCGGAAGACAAAAATAGATAACCCGGGCAAAATTGGGATACAGTGGGGAGGAAAGGACTGGGAACAGAAAGTAAGTAATGGCAGGAGGCAGCAAGAGGTAGTCCTCTTGAAAGTGATAGGGATACTTGGCTGTTTCCTGCTGGTTACAATCGGTCCTTTTCCTCCCTTGACCACGTACACTTAGCGGGTATCCAGCCACGCTGCCGCAGCCTCTGGCGTGTCAAAGAAACGAGTGTTGTCTCCATCAGTAATTCGTAGTCTGCTGGGATACAGAAGGCCGAAACAAATTCCTTTTTCACAAAGCCGGCGTCTCACATCAGTAAAGGATTTGCGTCTTTGCTGCACTTCCTGAGAGAAATCCGGTAAAAAAAGCAATCTGGTATTCTCATATTTAATTTCAGGTATAACACGAGCCGCCGCCAGGATGCGGTCCCGATCACGGAAATTTAGCAGCCGCAGCAGAAAAGGGCGCGGAGGCGCTCCCGGCCTCGGAGGGAGTGGTGGGACCCTATGGACCCTTTCAACTACAAAGGTGGGCAGCATCTCTCCCAGGTTAAACAGGGTGGACAGCAACTGTTCAGTGAACTCAGCGGGTCGGGAGCCTTCAGCCCTCTCGGGCAATCCGAGTATGCGGATATTGTTCCGCCTGAGGCGGTTTTCAGTATCTATTGCCCGCTCCTGAAGCGCTTTCACCTGAAGCTGCAAGGCCTTCACCTCCCTGGAGTCTGATTGGACCGTGTCCTCCACCGCGGAGATCCTGTCCTCCACTTCAGCGACGCGTGATCGGAATTTATCCATATCCTGGCGGATGAGACCGTCATCCACCGTCAGGAAATCAGGAAATCGATTTTTGCTGTTAGAGTTTCTTTGCAGGATGTTATGGCGGCTAGGATCTCTGCTCCTGTGGGAGCCGCCACCTCCCCCGATTCCACCACCTCCCGCACATTGGCCGCCATCTTAGCCGTGGACCTTCCCGCAGACAAGGCAGCCGCCGGCGGGGGGGCACGATTAGTTTTAGGAGTGGATTTAGAATAACGGGTTTTAGGGTGGCCCATCCGAGGATCACCAAGAGGTGCAGGAGAGTCCTGAAGGAGTCTGAGAGCCGAGAGTCTGAGTCCCAGCAACAGGGCTAACCAGTGTCAGTATGGACTCTCAGTAACTGATTCCCGTTGTTGGGGGGCAGGAGGCAGGCTCCGGGGTTCTGATGGCAGGATGGAGGGTGTATTCATAAAGAGTCTCCTATACAGGATCAGGGCCGTCAGTAAAGCAGAGCCCTTGTAGGGATGGAAGCACTGGGAGGGCAGAGCAGGCCTGCTGGGGCACAGATGATGGTACAGGGAGGAGAGAGTGGTGCTGGCATGAACTGAGGCACAGGTTGGGGAGTATAATGAAGCTGTGGCACAGTTCCTTACAGTGGAGGATGATCCTGGCACATTAGGCCGCAAGATGGCGTCTGCAGTTAGCTCCTCTGGATCCCCCAGCAATTCCACAGGCCCCCACATAGACCTGCCTCCCCCCCAGGGGCAGCCGCCGGATGAGTAGGGATTCACTGCCTCTCCCTCCGCAGATCACATTAACTGAGTCCGGGGACGGTGGAAGCAAGGTAGGCCGCAAAGTGATGGCAGATCCTTGAAGTTTGCAGGCCCCACGGAGAGTCGATCGCCCGACCAAGCTCCTTAATATCCGCTGGGACCGATGCAGCCGATGTCCGGTGGCTATTAGGGAGAGCCTGGAGGATGGCTGTGGATTTGTTGTTAGGCCACAAGATGGCAGCGGCCGCGAGCACCCGGGAACGGGCTCCGTGGATCCCCCTCAATCCACCAGGCCCCCTCAGTGCTCTACTTCCTCCCTGGGACGGCCGATGCCGATGCAAGGGGATTTGCCGGCTCACCTCCCGCCGATCGCGGCACTCGAGCCCGCGGATGTCGGAGGCAATGTAGGCCTCAAGATGGCGGCGGGTGCCTGAAGTATGCAGCCTTTTGGAGAATCAATCAGTTGGCTGGATTCCACAATTTTTGCGGGGGCCGATGCAGATGCTGTGTGGTATCTTTCAGGGAGAGTTTGGAGACTCTCCAGGTGGTATATTGGTCAGGATGGATGCGGATGGTATCAGGATGAGCGGAGCTCCTCTGGAACACGTCCTGTTCCTTCTACATCCGGACACGCCCCCCGCACCAATTTAGTTTAGACTACAAAGGGTTCAGCCCAGGTTCACACTGACTGCGGGAATGAAATTGTGCAAGCTCAGCTGAACTCGCACATTTCATTCCCGCATGTCAGTCCCAACTTTGGGGGGTGATTTCAGAGACATCTGTGTGGGTTTCTGTACAGATGTCAATGGAAACCGCACCCCAAAAGCACCAGAAGTAGTACAGAAACTACTTCTGGGTATCGGTGCGGCACCGCAAATGTGCGGCGCACCAATTCGGATGCTGCTATTGCCGACAATTGCCACCGATTTGACATGCGATTTGACATGTCAAATCACATGCCAAATTGCATCAATGTGAACCAGGGCTCAATAAGAGAACAGTTAAAATCCACTCACATTTCTCGAGTTCAAAACAGGCATGATAAGTTCTTTAATCTGGTATAGACAGTCAGGGGCTTGCTCTGTAACAATCACTGCTACTGCTTCTCCGTTTCCTCAGTCGGCTGGAAAGATGGGGGTGGGCTCTTTTACAGCTGGTGGTTGTAAAGTCTTTTTTTTTCATTAAAATAAAAAACACGTTATACTTACCTGCTCTGTGTAATGGTATTGCACAGAGGAGTCCCTTGTCTACTCATCTGGATTCCCCTGCCAGAGCTGTCTGCTCTTCCTTATCTCTGAGTGCCCCCTCAGCAGGCCGTGTACTGAGGGGGCATCTGTGCAGGCACACTCCCTAGCAGGGGCTGTGTGCCCACAGCTCTGGCTGCACTCAATCTGCTGCAGATGGTACAGCAATGGATTGAAGGAGGAGTCAGTTAAGTGTTCAGTGAGCACAACAAATAGTGGGACATTTTTTACCTTAACGCAGAGAAAGCATAAAAGTGGTTGTAAAGACTAAAGGTTTTTTACCTGAATGCATTCTCTGTATTTAAGTAAAAAACTTCCTGAGTGCAGCGACCCCCCACCCCACCCCACCCCACCTTTTACTTACATTACCCTGATCTCGATACAGCGATATGCAGGAAAGCAACAGCTCTCTTGGCTCTCTCTCTCCTTATAGGCTCAAAGACAGCAATGGGAGCCATTGGCAATTACAGCCAGTAAGAAGAGAGCGGGGGGCAGGGCCGAACCCTGCTCTGTGTGTCAACAGACACACAGAACCGGCTTGGGGGTGAGTCCACAAAAGTGACCCCATAGCACAAGGCTTGCTATGGTGGGCACTTGGTGGGTGGGAGGAGCCAGGAGTGCCAGCAGGGAACCCCAGAGGAGGAGAATCGGGGCTGCTCTGTACAAAATCATTGCACAGAGCAGGTAAATATGACATGTTTGTATTTTTTTTTTAAAGTACAAATTCTACACTTGCAATCACTTAAAAAATGTTTATACTTTAGAATCACTTTTATAAATATTTTTTTTTTTTTACTGTTACAATTATTTTGTAACTTTTATTCTGCAAATTCCACAGACATGTGTTTATTGCTGCCTGACCATGTAATGGCTATTTTAACCTTGGCAAATGCTATTTTTAATAAAAATGTGGCATTTGTACATTTATATAAAAGCCTCTTATGTCATTGATAGGGTAAAATGCAGTCTCCATCTGACACGCATGTATGTAGGAATATAGATTTTTCTGGCTAGGTGCTGTGTTCAGGGTATTTGGCTTCAGTAAGTAGTAGGTTCTGGCCTTTGTCTAGAGGAGAGCTTGAAGAGTCTCTTATTAGATTATGGTACTGTGTAGCCAAAACACACAGGAATGCTTCCAAGAACAATACCGACTGGTAATATTGGGATGGGGATTGATCTCAGCAGGATCTTTTTTGGGTAAAACAATTTATTTCTTGGAGGTGCTTGGAGTGTCAAGTCAATGGCAACTTGGGTGACCTCCCAGAGTAAAGTGCTGTATGAAGTCAAATGAATATACACTGCTTGGCCAATTTGAGTAAGACTGTCACATGATGGGTCCAATTCATTTTGAGGACATCAAGAGGCCCGAGGATTTATTTACTTAAGGCAAATAGGCTATTTACTTTGCAAGGGAATCATCTCCAGAGCCTAGTGAATACGATAAAATTTCACTTTGCAAAGAATATCAAACCATGTGCAAAGAAAATGAAATAAAAAAAAAAGCATTTTTGCATGTACATGTTAGGATACAGGGAGTCCCCGGGTTACAAACATGATAGGGTCTGTAGGTTTGTTCTTAAGTTGAATCTGTTTGTAAGTCGGAACAGGTATATTTTTTTAAGTGTAGTTCCAGCCAGAAAAACTATTTTTAAGCTTTTTGGATAGCATAGGGAAGGGTTGACACCCCTGTAATGTTTGTTTTGCTGTCTGTGCCCCTGTTCAGAAGATTTCACCTCACAACCTGTCCCAATGACAATTGGATTTTGAAAATGTTGGGTTGTTGTGGAAAAAAGCCTTGATAAAAAAGCATCAGTGGAGGTACCTTTTTCCCATAATAACTCTTATGCCCCGTACACACGGAAATCGGAAATTCCGATGGAAAATGTCTGATCGGACCATGTTGTCGGGAAATCTGACCGTGTGTGGGCTCCATCAGACTTTTTCTGTCGGAATTTTCAGACGGAAAAAAATTGAGATTCCGACAACAAAATCCGATCGGACTTTTTCTGTGTGTAGAGAATTCCGACGGACAAAGTGCCACGCATGCTCAGATCAAATTACGAGACCAAAGCTATTGACTACTAGCCTCTACGTAGTTCCGTCGTACGCAACGAACGTCACCACATTCAGAATGATCGGATTTTCCGACAACGTTGTCCGACCGTGTGTATGCAACACCAGTGTCGGACAAAATCCGTTGGAAAAAATCCAACGGATTTTGTGGTCGGAATTTCCGACCGTGTGTACCTAATGCGGCGTACTCACGAAGGGACTATCCCGCGGGATTATCCGCTGGACTGAAGTCCAGCGGATAATCCCCTCGTGTGTGGGCGCCGGCGGACTTTTTGGCGCCAAAGTCCGGCGGACTTTTTGGCGCCAAAGTTTTAAGTTTGGTTTTAAAATTATCCGCTGGACTTGGCAGTCCGGCGGACAATCCCGCCGTTAGTAGGCAAGTCCGTGGGACTTTTGAAATGAACGGACTTGCCGCTCATCGGCAAGTCCGTTCATTTAGCACGTGACTTCAGGTTACGTAGCTAGCGTAGGCAGTAAATGCCGCCGCGCTAGCTCCGTAAGCTGGCATGGATTTAAAGGGACTCCCCATGCCGAAAAAACGGCGTGGGGGTTCCCCCCAAATCCAAGTTAGACCCTCATCCGAGCACGCAGCCTGGCAGGCCAGGAAAGGGGTGGGGACGAACGAGCGCCCCCCCTCCTGAGCCGTACCAGGCCGCGTGCCCTCAACATGGGGGGTGCCCTGGGGAAAGGGGGGCCGTGCGGCCCCCCCACCCCAAAGCACCTTGTCCCCATGTTGATGAGGACAAGGGCCTCTTCCCAACAACCCTGGCCGTTGGTTGTCGGGGTCTGCGGGCGGGGGCTTATCGGAATCTGGGAGCCCCCTTTAATAAGGGGGCCCCCAGATACCGGCCCCCCACCCTATGTGAATGAGTATGGGGTACGATGTACCCCTACCCATTCACCTAAGGTGTAAAATGTAAAGTACATAAACACACACACTTTTGAAAAAATATTTTATTGCACTGCTCCGGGGGTCTTCTTCCGTCTTGGGGGGTCTTCTCGCCGGACTCCCCTGCCATTTACCAAGCTCTTTTACCGAGCGGGGGAAGTCCGGCTACCTTCTTCGTCGTCGCCGCCGTCGTCTGGGGGTCTCGATCCGCCTTCGGGGGTCTTCCGGGGGTCTCTTCTGTTCTTGCGGCGGTCGTCGTCTTCCGCGCCGCCGGCGCCACCTTCTTCTTCTTGTCCTTCTTCTTGTTCTTCTTCTTCTTCCGATGTTGACCCGTCGCTGTCTCTGCCCGGAATGCCTGTGCCGCGCTGCGCTGGGACTTATATAGGGGCATGGGGACAGGGTCACATGCTCATGTCACATGGTGACCCCGCCCCCTTGCGATGTCACAGTTCCAGCATCCTCCGGGACTGTGACAACACAAGGGGGCGGGGTCACCATGTGACATGAGCATGTGACCCTGTCCCCCATGTCCCTATATAAGTCCCAGCGCAGAGCGGCACAGGCATTCCGGGCAGAGACAGCGACGGGTCAACATCGGAAGAAGAAGAAGAACAAGAAGAAGGACAAGAAGAAGAAGGCGGCGCCGGCGGCGCGGAAGACGACGACCGCCGCAAGAACAGAAGAGACCCCCGGAAGACCCCCGAAGACCCCCGAAGGCGGATCGAGACCCCCAGCTGACGGCGGCGACGACGAAGAAGGTAGCCGGACTTCCCCGCTCGGTAAAAGAGCTTGGTAAATGGCGGGGGAGTCCGGCGAGAAGACCCCCAAGACGGAAGAAGACCCCCGGAGCAGTGCAATAAAATATTTTTTCAAAAGTGTGTGTGTGTTTTTGTACTTTACATTTTACACCTTAGGTGAATGGGTAGGGGTACATCGTACCCCATACTCATTCACATAGGGTGGGGGGCCGGGATCTGGGGGCCCCCTTATTAAAGGGGGCTCCCAGATTCCGATATGCCCCCGCCCGCAGACCCCGACAACCAACGGCCAGGGTTGTCGGGAAGAGGCCCTTGTCCTCATCAACATGGGGACAAGGTGCTTTGGGGTGGGGGGGGCACCCCCCATGTTGAGGGCACGCGGCCTGGTACGGCTCAGGAGGGGGGGGGGGGGGGGGCGCTCGTTCGTCCCCACCCCTTTCCTGGCCTGCCAGGCTGCGTGCTCGGATGAGGGTCTGACTTGGATTTGGGGGGAACCCCCACGCCGTTTTTTCGGCGTGGGGAGTCCCTTTAAATCCATGCCAGCTTACGGAGCTAGCGCGGCGGCATTTACTGCCTACGCTAGCTACGTAACCTGAAGTTACGTTCTAAATGAACGGACTGCTCCGTGTGTGGGCAAGTCCGTTCATTTTCAAAAGTCCCGCGGACTTTTGGCCGGCGGATTATCCGCCGGAGAAGTCCGTGCGTGTGTGGGCAAGTCCACACGCTCGGAAAGTCCAGCGGACCCAGCTGGAAAGTCCGGCGGGATTGTCCGCTGGACTAAGTCCGCCGGCAAAAGTCCGCACGTGTGTACGCGGCATATGGGTAGATTTCCTCTCACTTCCTGTTGTCTCCCTCCGTTTGTAAGTAGGAGTCGTTTGTAAGTTGGATGTTTGTAACTAGGGGACCTTCTATAATGAAGTGAGCACTAAGCTCTGGGGAAAATTCCATTAAAAGTACAACTTACCTTGCAAATTGAACAGTCTATTTACTTTAGTAAATCAACCTCCCAATATCAATGCCTACAGGAGAGCTACCATCTGCTTCAAACACCCTGTTGAAGTGTAAATCAACCTTTGTATAATTTTTTAGCTAAACATATTGTCCAAACAAGCCAGTTTTCACCAATATAATGGCTTTCCTTTTTTCTGTACATTTTGTTTAATAACTGATCTTCCCAGTTTTGTCCATGATTTATTTTCTTAATAAACTGGCTTTCCACCATTTCCCTGCAGAATCCCCAATATGAATGCAGACGGGCACTAAAATATTTGTGAATGTGTGATTAATCTGACATTCACATTATGTTCCTAGTATCATACATTAACATTTTAGAGTAAAGAACAGTTTTACAGAAAAGCTACTTGGCAGGATTTTTTTTAGCCATAACTAACTATGGTAATGCCACTATAAGCCAATCATTAGTATGGCTGGTAGTTTTTGAAGCCGATTACCTCAATCAGATATAGAAAGTATGCTGTTGCAGGGGTTAACTTAATGCTAGGGATTAGGTTTGTGCTAGGGGACAATGGTGAGGAGGGAATGTCCAGCGTCAGGATTAAGGCAAGAGTTAAGCCTCGTATACACGATCATATTTTCCGATGGCAAATGTGTGATGACAGGCTGTTGGCGGAAAATCCGACCGCGTGTATGCTCCATCGGACAATTGTTGTCGGATTTTCCACGGACAAATGTTGGATAGCAGGTTTTAAAATTTTCCGTGGACAAATGTCTGTTGTCGGCTTTTCCGAGCGTGTCTACACAAGTCCGTCGGAAAAAAGTCCAAAGTACAAACACGCTTGCTCGGAAGCAAGGACGAGCCAGAAGTGTTCGTAATGGAGAATTAACATTAGTGACGCAGCAAATTATGAAATCTCGAAAAGCAGCATACAATTCTCTTCTTCTTTAACCGCTTCAGCACCGGCCATTTTACACCCTTCCTTACCAGAGCACTTTTTGCGATTCGGCACTGCGCCGCTTTAACTAACAATTGCGCGGTCGTGCGACGTTACACCCAAACAAAATTGACGTCCTTTTTTTCCCACAAATAGAGCTGTCTTTTGGTGGTATTTGATCGCCCCTGCGGTTTTTATTTTTTGCGCTATAAACAAAAGAAGAGCGACAATTTTGAAAAAAAAAACACAATATTTTTTACTTTTTGCTATAATAAATATTCCATTTTTTTTTTAAAAAACATTTTTTTTACTCAGTTTAGGCCGATACGTATTCTTCTACATATTTTTGGTAAAAAAAATCGCAATAAGCGTATATTGATCGGTTTGCGCAAAAGTTATAGCGTCGACAAAATAGGGGGATAGATTTATTGCATTTTTTTTTTTTTTTTTTACTAGTAATGGTGGCGATCTGCGATTTTTTTTTCGTGACTGCGACATTGCAGCGGACACTTCGGACACTTTTGACACATTTTTGGGACCATTCACATTTACACAGCGATCGTTGCTATAAAATTGCATTGATTACTGTGTAAATGTGACTGGCAGGGAAGGGGTTAACACTAGGGGGCGCTGCAGGGGTTAATGTATTCCCTATAGGAGTGATTCTAACTGTGGGGGAAGGGGACTCAAGGGGAGGAGACCGATCATGTGTTCCTCCGTACTGGGATCACATGATCGGTCTCCTCTCCGCTGACAGGACGTGGAGCTGTGTGTTTACACACACAGCTCCACGGTCCCGCACGGTCCCGTTGTTTTAACGGGCAATCGCGGGTGCCCGGCGGACATCGCGGCCGCCGGGCACTCGCACCGGGTCCCGAGCGACGCCGCGGGCGCGCCCCCCAGGCGGCCGGGAATGGGAGGACGTCATATGATGCCCACCCAGGATGGGAGATCCACCTTGTGGGCGTCATATGACTATGGGCGGGTAGGGAAGTGGTTAATGAGATAATAATGAAGCTGCTTTGCTGGTGATACTGATGGAGTTATGGCAAACTAATTTTTAAAGGTTTTTTTTTCTAGTTATATCAAAAATAATATTATTATTATTATTTAAATTTTTTTTGGGCAAGTTATCACAACACCATTATCCTGTAGTTTTTAAGATCAAAGATACAACTATGTTGGTGTCCCTTGTCAATTTTACATTGTATTTTTTTGAATGTAACTGCCCACTCCCAAACTGTTATTTGAAGTAAAACACATAGCCAAGTATTATTCTACACAATTTTTTAATTGTGCATTAAAAAAAATTCAATTAGACATGCTATTTGCCAATAGAACTTAACCAAAAATTGCATTCTATGCATCCAAAAATATAGAAAATATACCAAATCAAATCATTATTCAACCAAAAAAATTATGTTAAAGCAATAACTCCAAGGCCAATAATAAATAACACGTTATCTCCTCCGATTCCGCAACATGGCTGGTTGACGAACGGCTGTTCAGAAACTAACTGAAAAGCGTGAAATGAAAAGCGCAAATCAACACTCACCAAACTTCTACTAACACAAAATTAGCAGAAGGAGCTCAAAGGGTGGCGCTAAAGAGCTGAAAAAACATGTAGTACACCACTTTGTACATGATTGTTGGTCAACAATTGTGTGGCCGTGTGTATGCCAGACAAGTTTGGGCGAATGCCCTTCGGACAACAGTCCATGGTTTTGTTGGCTAACAATCCGATCGTGTGTACGAGGCTTTAGGGTTCATGATGTAAAACCCACAAACAAAGATGTAACATTGTGCAACTTACCAGTCATTAGAAGTAGTGGCTGAATTTTTATTTTTTTTGCTTAATTTTTACCTGGTGATCTTGCCAGTAACACGCTTCCTGCCCTAGGGGGACAACACTCACTCAACATACAGTATCTCTGGAGGGGCAGTGTGGCACCCTAGGGCAGGAAGTATTTTAGAACAACAGAACACCTATTCCTCTACTCTTCTTCGTAACATAGAGGGCAGATGTTCTTTAGTCCACAGGAGTTCAGTTATCCCGGCACACAAGCACTGCTCCAGAATGTAAACTGAACTGCACATGTGCAGCTCAGTGTACATTTTACAGGTAACTGCAGAGATGTTTTATTGCAGAAGAGATACTGCATGCTCACAGTTATATTTTTTTATTTTTTTTGAGACTTTGGTTCCACAGGATTTAGTTTATGATGGAAGGGGGGGGGGGGGTGTTATTTCTTAACCTCCCTAGCGGTATTCCCAAGTTTGACTCGGGGTGAATTTTCAAAAGCGGTAACCCCGAGCCACACTCGGGATTACATCGCAGTATACTGTTAAAGTTACTTACCTTGTCCCCAGGATCTTGCAATGTCCTCCCGCTGTATCCATGGGCTGTGTCCTCCGTCCGATTCATCACTGTGCCAGGCTCCGCTCCCTGCGAGCATCGTGTGCTATATAAAAAGATGGCATCCACCCCAATGTATAACTAGCCCTTGCAGTAAGATGAACATGGAGGGGCAACACACAACACAAACAAAGAAAAGTTTCCCAGCACACTTAACAGCTAGCCTGTAAAAAACAAATTGACCCTGTCTAACAAATTCACGTTAAAAACAGAGGTTTTCTGTGCACATATTTGCAAATATATATGGAAGCTGCAGTGTCCACGCCAAGGCTCCTCTGTGTACTACGGCCCCAACTGATTTTTTTTAGAGTCTCCAAGTTGGTGCATATATAGCAGTGGATAAATTAAAGGATAAGTTCACCTTTGGCACATGTGACACATTCCACTTTTTTTTAATTTGGAACACGGAACATGTTTCAACATCCTCCCCCTCTCCCCCGATCCCCCCTCCCTGTGACAGTGGGCAGGGGATCTTCTTCTCACACGACTGCTGTCACAATTCAAAAACAGCATGGCTGTGCAGGGCTCCGCCCACATGTCTGCCTCATTCCTTCACAGTTTTCTGTGAATGAATGGACTACAAGTACTGTCAGCCATTGCAACTGACAGCTTGTAGTCCTTAACCACTTCCCTACCGCCCACTGTCATATGACGCCCACAAGGTGGATCTTCCATCCTGGGTGGGCGTCATATGACGTCCTCCCATTCCCGGCCACCTAGGGGGCGCGCGCGCGCCGCGGCGTCGCTCGGGACCCGGTGCGAGTGCCCATCGGCCGCGATGTCCGGCGGGCACCCGTGATTGCCCGTTAAAACAACGGGACCGTGCGGGACCGTGGAGCTGTGTGTGTAAACACACAGCTCCACGTCCTGTCAGCGGAGAGGAGACCGATCATGTGATCCCAGTACGGAGGAACACCGATCGGTCTCCTCCCCTTTGTCAGTCCCCTCCCCCCACAGTTAGAATCATTACCTTAGGGAACATTTTAACCCCTGCAGCGCCCCCTAGTGTTAACCCCTTCCCTGCCAGTCACATTTACACAGTAATCACTGCAATTTTATAGCAACGATCGCTGTGTAAATGTGAATGGTCCCAAAAATGTGTCAAAAGTGTCCGAAGTGTCCGCCGCAATGTCACAGTCACGAAAAAAAAAATCGCAGATCCCCGCCATTACTAGTAAAAAAAAAAAATGCAATAAATCTATCCCCTATTTTGTAAACGCTATAACTTTTGCGCAAACCGATCTATATACGCTTATTGCGATTTTTTTTACCAAAAATATGTACAAGAATACATATCGGCCTAAACTGAGGAAAAAATTATTTTTTTAAAAAAAACGGGATATTTATTATAGCAAAAAGTAAAAAATATTGTGTTTTTTTTCAAAATTGTCGCTCTTCTTTTGTTTATAGCGCAAAAAATAAAAACCTCAGAGGTGATCAAATACCACCAAAAGAAAGCTCTATTTGTGGGAAAAAAAGGACTTCAATTTTGTTTGGGTGTAACGTCGCACGACCGCGCAATTGTTAGTTAAAGGGACACAGTGCCGAATCGCAAAAAGTGCTCTGTTAAGGAAGGGTGTAAAATGGCCCGGTGCTGAAGCGGTTAATGAACTACAATGGCGCTGGTGAGTGCTCTCATAGTTCATTGATCTTCTTGCTCTCTTTCTGCCTGTATGGGCGGTACAGGCAGTCAGCTATCCTGAGAGTCTGAAGGGGCTGGACATTGCAACCATATTTGCTGATGACCGTGGGAGTGATGCTCTGCAGGCTCCTTGGGGAAAAAAAATGATTTTTTTTTTTTACCTGCAAAAAAATGTGCATTTACTAATTTTTTTCAAAAGGTTTGCCTGGAGGGAGCTCACATTAGACGCCCAGCATTGGATCGCTATTCAGAGGGTATTTAATAGGTAGCGAGGAGGAGTTTTATTACCACCTCACCTCCTATTGTAACCCTTTAAACTTCAAACCAGCATGCAGCATCCATGTGCATTGCAAGTGGATGCAGGGTGCCCCATTGTGCTGAATAGAGGGCATTACATGGGCAACAATGGGGATAATTTGTGCCATGCTGCAATGCAAAGCATCTTGGTTGCTGCATTTGTACACCCCCCCCCTCCTCTGCCTTTGCACATCATACAGGCACAGTGATGTACTGGTAAGTTGCTGCCTGTTTCTGGGTTTAGGGAGAATGCATGCGTCCCCCTGCTGACACCCACAATGATTGTACACATCAGTAACTTATCAGCAGGTCTCGGCCAATGATTCATTGCCAGTATCTGCTGCTCGGCTGTGTCCAATCAGTCCTGACAATCAATACAGGGTTCTGTACAGAAGGAGCAATCTCTCTGATTCTTCTCCCTGTAAAGCAAAGAGATCCTTAGTAAAAATCAGTACACTTTACACAAATTAACACATCATTAGGCACACATTTAACCCCTTGATTACCCAAGATGTTAACCCCTCCCAATCAGTGTCATTAGTACAGTGACAGCGTATAGTATGATCACTGATCACTGTATTGGTATCACTGGTGATGTCAGTTCCCACTCAATATCAGTTAGTGTCAGATTGTCCGCTGCACTATCGCAGTCCCATTATAAGTCGCTGACCATTGCCATCAGTAGTATTAAATAAACAAATTCCAGTATATGTACCATGGTTTGTAGAAGCTAGAACCTTTACCCAAGCCAATAAAAATGCACTTTTTTTGTTTTTAACCAAAGACATGTAGCATAAAAGTTTTTGGCCAAAATGTATGAAGAATTTTTTTTTTAATATGTTTTTTAGCAGAAAGTAAAAAATATTGTTTTTTCAACATTATTTTTTTTTTCATTTATATAATAAAAATAAAAACCCAGTGGTGATCAAATACCATCAAAAGAAAGCTCTAGTTGTGTAAAAAAATGATATACATTATGTTTGTGTACAGCGTTGCATGACCATGCAATTATCAGTTAAAGTAGCGCAGTGCTAAATAGCAAGAGATGTCCTGGTCATGAAGGGGGTAAAACCATCCAGAGCAGAGGTGGTTAAGAGAGAGCAGTGGTGGTGGTAAAATTGTGGCTAACCACAAGTATAAATGAGGCATTAGTGAATTGCTCTTCTATGTACCACCCATGCTAGTTTTAAATTGATTTAGCAGCTGCCATTTTTTCTATTTATTTTGGGCAGTGTAGATACTTTACCTTTACTGAGTTTTTCTTTGTAAACGTACTACTGTAAATTTTTTCAAGCACTGTGTCCACTGCTCAGCTGCTAATAATAATGAGCTAATGAAAGCATGTGCTGAAAGCCGATGCACTTCACTGGAGTGTTAAATATGTGTGTATTATCTGTTGATTTGATATTTTTCTAGGCACACATATGCCCTTAACAGGCAATGCAAACACATGGCTTGCAGCTTTCTCACAGCAAAACTGCCTTAGCAACACCTCCATACCATTAAAAAAATGACAGTTCTTAAACAAGTTGCAGGCTGTCCCCTTTTAAGTGTTTATTTTACAAAGTAACAACTCAAGTTTTACTTAAAGCAGAGCTACAGCCAAACAGCTATGTACACAGTTGAAACACATAAGAGAATTGTTTTACATGCCAAGTATTTGTAATTGTTCAACCAATTTTGTAATTTATACACTACTGCATACAGGTCAAAACAATAACATTTTCCCCTTCACCGGTTCCCCCCCCCCCCCATGACTTTACCATTAAGATCAACAGCACAACCATTGGTTCCTCTACACATGCCAGGGTGCTGGGTGTAATCCTTGACTCTGACATCTCCTTCAGCCCCCATATCCAATCACTGGCTAAATTCTACCGCCTTAACCTCCGCAACATCTCCAGATTTCGACCCTTCCTGACTAATGACACCACAAAGCAACTTATTCACTCCTTGATTATTTCCCGCCTTGACTACTGCAACTCTCTCCTTAACCTCCCTAGCGGTATTCCCGAGTCTGGCTCGGGTTGAGTTTTTTTCTACCAGGAGCAGTAACCGCGAGCCAGACTAGGGCTGCGTTGCAGGATACAGGGGGAAGTTACTTACCTTGTCCCCTGGATCCTGCGATGTCTCCCCGCTGTGTGAGCGAGCCGTCCGCTCGCTCGATTCACACAGTGCCCGAGTGCCGCTGATCTCCGTTCCCTGCGACGTTCCGACGCACGGGAGCGGAGATCGGCGCCAAATTTAAAAAAGTTTAAAAACACACAACACATACAGTACTGTAATCTTACAGATTACAGTACTGTATACAAAAAATACACATCCCCTTTGTTCCTAGTGGTCTGCCCAGTGCCCTGCATGTCATTTTATATAATAAAAAGATTTTTTTTCTGCCTGGAAACTGGAGATTGTCCATAGCAACCAAAAAGTGTCCCTTTATGTCAAAAGTGGTTTTAGACCAGCTAGAAAACACGATAAAAAATTAGAATCACAATTTATCATCAAACAATAAATTTAATGACAGCGACTATTCTGCAACTGAGCAAATTTCAGTGTTTTTGACTTGATTACATTATTGAATCATTTTTATATATATTTTTATTATATTATAATTTATGATTTTGTGTTTCAAACTTAATCATACCCGGGATGTCTACTAGACTCTGTTTCTGACAGATTTAAGTGAGTTATTCATAAGAATTGCATGCCTACAATATAAAAACGCCAAATTTCCATGCAAAATAATTGTACCGCTTTCAGCACTAAATTCCGGACAGAATCATACCGCCAGGGAGGTTAATGGCCTAGCCTTACGCAGGCTATCCCCCCTTCAGTCTATTATGAATGCTGCTGCTAGACTAATACAAAAATGACCATATAGTGTCACCAAATCCCTATATTTTTTGAATATGTTCAGGTGTTTTTAAATAGCCTTGCAGAATTTAAATATAATTTTTGCATTGTAATCTATTTTGTACTGTTTGTTGGTCTTAAAGCAGCACCATCATGAATGAAAATGCATTTTTAGGGTGTGCCCCCCAAGTATTATTTTGTTTGTTTCACAGAGAGGTCCTCTTCTTCAGGAGATTTAGAGAGCGAATGCAACATTTTTTTCTACAAAAAAGAAAATAGTATTTATAGTAACAACTATAACTATGTTACTATTTTCCTTCTTGTAGAAAAAATGTTTGTGCTAGTTTTTGTGCTAGGTTTTAAGTATCAGCCTTTTGCCATCACTATACTATTGTCCAGCCAATAGAGAGCAATTGAGCGCCTTTTTGTGGCACAATCCTTCTTTTATATGTATTTTTAAAATGTAATAAATACTACTTTTTTAACATCTATGTGTTGAAGTTCTTATACAGTACCATTAAAGTCCATGATAGCTTCTAAACACAGTTTCCATACAACGAATAGAGGACGTAGGTACACTTTGCAGTTTTCTGGCACATATTCTGTATTTTACTGCATGTTATTAGTTATACAGTATCTCACAAAAGTGAGTACACCCCTCACATTTTTGTAAATATTTTATTATATCTTTTCATGTGACAACACTGAAGAAATGACACTACAATGTAATGTACAGCTTGTATAACAGGGTAAATTTGCTGTCCCCTCAAAATAACTCAACACACAGCCATTAATTACTAAACCACTGGCAACACAAGTGAGTACACCTCTAAGTAAAAATGTCCAACTTTGGTCGAATTAGCCATTTTCCCTCCTCGATATCATGTGACTCGTTTTTTAGTTTTAGGTCTCAGGTGTGAAGAGGGAGCAGGTGTGTTAAATTTGGTGTTATCGCTCTCACTCTCCCATACTGGTCACTGGAAGTTCAACATGGCACCTCATGGCAAAGAAATCTCTGAAGATCTGAAAAAAATAATTGTTGCTCTACATAAAGATGGTCTAGGCTATAAGAAGATTGCCAAGACCCTGAAACTGAGCTGCAGCATGGTGGCCAAGACCATACAGCGGTTTAACAGGACAGATTTCACTCAGAACAGGCCTTGCCATGGTCAGCCAAAGAAGTTGAGTGCACGTGCTCAGCGTCATATCCAGAGGTTGTCTTTGGGAAATAGATGTATAAGTGCTGCCAGCATTGCTGCAGTGGTTGAAGGGGTGGGGGATCTACATGTCAGTGCTCAGACCAAACGCCGCACACTGCATCAAATTGGTCTGCATGGCTGTCATCCCAGAAGGAAGCCTCTTCTAAAGATGATGCACAAGAAAGCCTGCAAACAGTTTGCTGAAGACAAGCAGACTAAGAACATGGATTACTGGAACCATGTCCTGTGCTCTGATGAGACCAAGAAAAACGTGTTTGGTTCAGATGGTGTCAAGCGTGTGGGGCGGCAACCAGGTGAGGAGTACAAAGATAAGTGTGTTTTGCCTACAGTCAAGCATGGTGGTGGGATTATCATGGTCTGGGGCTACATGAGTACTGCCAGCAATGGGGAGCTACAGTTCATTGAGAGAACCATGAATGCCAACATGTACTGTGACATACTGAAGCAGAGCATGATCCCCTCCCTTCAGAGACTGGGCAGCAGGGCAGTATTCCAACATGATAACAACCCCAAACCTACCTCCAAGATGACCACTGCCTTGCAAAAGAAGCTGAGGGTAAAGGTGATGGACTGGCCAAGCATATCTCCAGACCTAAACTCTATTGAGCATCTGTGGGGCATCCTCAAGTGGAAGGTGGAAAAGCGAAAGGTCTCTAACATACACCAGCTCTGTGATGTCGTCATGGAGGAGTGGAAGAGGACTCCAGTGGCAACCTGTGAAGCTCTGGTGAACTTCATGCCCGAGAGGGGTAAGGCAGTGCTGTAAAATAATGGTGGCCACAGAAAATATTGACACTTTGGGCCCAATTTGGACATTTTCACTTAGGGGTGTGCTCACTTTTGTTGCCAGCGGTTTAGACATTTAGACATTGGCTGTGTGTTGCGTTATTTTGAGGGGACAGCAAATTTACACTGTTATACAAGCTGTACACTCACTACTTTACATTGTAGAAAAGTGTCATTTCTTCAGTGTTGTCACATGAAAAGATATAATAAAATATTTACAAAAATGTGAGGGGTGTCCTAAGTTTTGTAAAATTCTGTATATTATCTGCCAGTATTACCAATAAAAAACAGCTTTACCCACTTCATCTCCAATACTATCCCTCCCTGCAGTAACTCCGCAAGGTATTCAACCCCTGAGTCATTCAGCCAAAAAGACTGAAAACATACTGTGAGTGCAGGGCACCATAGACCCAAGCCCTGACAATTAATTGCCATGCACAGTTTATTGATGCTGAGAGCAGCTTTGACATCATCTCAGTTCTGCTCTCTGTATCATTAAAGTGATTGTAAACTTCCATTTTCAATTTGTACCTATAGGTAAGCCTATAATAAGGCTTACCTATAGGCAGAGCCGATCGGCCCTATAGGCACACTATGCAAGCTGCTTAGGGCCCCGCCGCTTGGGGGGGCCCCCCCAAGACCCAGAATCCCCCCTGCACTTTTAGAGTGCAGTGAGGAGAGGTGGGAGGAGCAGGGCCATCTTAAGAGCGTTATAGGCCCCCGGGCAATACATTGCACTGGGGCCCTGTCTACAGGATCATGCACGAGAATAAAAATGCAAATTATCAATAAGGCTATATTTATTGGTACCTCCAACAAAATCAGTGTTTAAAAATTAACACAACAATATAACACGAGTTTGATGGGCACAGTGGCAGCGTTTGATGGGCAGTGGCAGCGTTTGATGGACATAGTGGCTGAGTTTAATGGGCACAGTGGCAGCGTTTGATGAGCACGGTGGCAGCTTTTGATGGGCACTGGCTGTGTTTGATGGGCTCAGTGGCAGCGTTGATGGGCACAGTGGCAGCTTCGATGGGCACAGTGGCAGCTTCGATGGGCACAGTGGCTGTTTAATGGGCAAAGTGGCTGTTTGATGGGCACAGTGGCCGCTTTTGAGGGGCACAGACAGTGGCTGTGTTTGATGCACAACTTGAACTTACTTAAGTAGACATTGTTAGACTTACTTGAGGCCACCGGCCTGGTGCAGTACAGTGTGTCACTCACAGCAGCAGCGCCAGCTATCAAGGAATGGCAGTGGTGGGCGGAGCCTGTTCACTAGCCACTGGGGCAATATGAATGCTGGGGCGGTCGCGGCCTCTGATTGACGTCACTGGTTGCTAGCTAGATGCCGGACGGCGAAGTGAGCAACCAGTGTAGTCAGTCAATTTAACCACTTACCGATCACTCACTATATATACGTCATTTTTTTGAAGAGGGATATCTCGGTAACGACAGCAGCTGCTGCCACAACCGAGGTATCCCTCTTCAGTGAGCGGTCCCCTTTCCGATAATGGTGGTCTCTGCGGCGGGTTCACCGCAAGATCACCGTTATCGGCGGGAGAGCTGCCCCCCCCTCCCGCCGCTCTCCCGTGCCTTCTGCCGCTTACCGGAGCCATCGGCAGCGGCGGAGGCGATCGGGTCCTTTCCCTGCCTGTGTATAGAGATGAGTGAGGCTAAGATGGCCCCCACTCATCTCTATACCATAGGAGGGCGGAAGCGACGTCAAAACGTCACTTCCCATATGTCTTAAAGGGGAATTTCCAAATGTCATTTTTTTTAATTTTTTTTTTTGTATTCAAGTCCAAATATGAGATCTTTTTTGACCCCAGATCTCATATTTAAGAGGACCTGTCATGCTTTTTTCTATTACAAGGGATGTTTACATTCCTTGTAATAGGAATAAAAGTGATCCATTTTTTTTTTTAAAACAGTGTAAAAAATAATAAAATTAAGTAAAATAAATAAGAAAACCCCCCCCCAAAAATTTTCAAAACACCCCGTCCCGACGAGCTTGCGCGCAGAAGCGAACACATACGCGAGCAGCTTCCGCATATGAAAACGGTAGTCAAACCACACATGTGATGTATCACCGCGATCGGTAGAGCGAGAGCAATAATTCTAGCCATAGACCTCCTCTGTAACTCAAAAAATGCAACCTGTAGAATTTTTTAAATGTCGCTTATGGAGATTTTTGAGGGTAAAAGTTTGACGCCATTCCACGAGCGGGCGCATTTTTGAAGCAGGACATGTTGGGTATCAATTTACTCGGCGTAACATTATCTTTCACAATTCAAAAAAAATTGGGCTAATTTTACTGTTGTCTTATTTTTTTTATTCAAAAAAGTGACTTTTTTCCAAAAAAAAAGTGCGCTTGTAAGACCGCTGCGCAAATACAGTGTAAAAAAAAGTATTGCAATGACTGCCATTTTATTCTCTAGGGTGTTAGAAAAAAAACAATATATAATGTTTGGGGGTTCTAAGTCATTTTCTAGCAAAAAAACTGTTTTAAACATGTAAACACCTAAAATCCAAAACGAGGCTGGTTGCAGCACTAAGGACCAGACCTGGATGGGGCCCTCCAGACAAGTGGGGCCCCTGGGCAACTGCCCAGCATGCCCAATGGAAAAAACGGCCCTGGGGAGGAGGTGGAAGGCGGCGATCGGCAGCTCTATGGTGCCTGAGTGGGCGGCGGGATCTCCCTGGGGTTTGTAGTACTCTCAGTGTATACAGTGGAGAGGAGAAGGGAGGGGACTCTGACCCAGGCAGGTATCAGTTTCACTTTCACTCTGCTTGAACACTGTTGCTGCTGCCCGGGTCAGAGGCCCCTCCCCTCTCCGCTGTATACATTCGGAGATAGAACTACTAGCCCCAGGGAGATCCCCCTGCCTGTGGACACCATATAGCTGCCGATCACCGCCTCCCACCTCCACCAGCCAGGTACAGGGGAACCTCTGCAAGGGGGGGAGTCAGCTGTTTGGGAGCCCAAATGTAAGAGGGGGGGGCTTTCTGGGGACACTAATGTAAGGAAGGGGCCCTCTGGGGACACTGATGTAAGGACGGGGCCCTCTGGGGACACTGATGTAAAGACGGGGCCATCTGGGGACACTGATGTAAGGGGGGGCCCCCTGGGGACACTAATGTCAGAGGGGGGGGGCTCTCTGGGGACTCTGTGTAAGGAGGGGCTCTCGGGGGGCCCTGTGTAAGCATAGGCTCTCTGGGGACACTAATGTAAGAGGGAAGGCTCTCTTGGGATACTAATGTAAGGGGAGGCTCTCTTGGGACCCTGGTGTAAGGGGGGGGCTCTCTGGGGACCCTGGTGTAAGGGGGGGGGCTCTCTGGGGACCCTGGTGTAAGAAGGGGCTCTCTGAGGACCCTGATGTAAAGAGGGGCTCTCTGGGGAGCCTGGTGTAAGGGGAGGCTCTCTGGGGACCCTGGTGTAAGTGGAGGCTCTCTGAGGACCCTGATGTAAGGGGAGGCTCTCTGGGGACCCTGATGTAGGGGGATACCCTCTGGGGACCCTGATGTAAGTAGGGAGGCTCACTGGGGACCCTGATGTAAAGAGGGGCTCTCTGAGGACACTGATGTAAGGGGGGCTCTCTGGGGACTCTGATGTAAGGAGGGGCTTTCTGGGGACCCTGATGTAAGGGGAGGCTCTCTGTGGACTCTGATGTAAGGAGGAGGCTCTCTGGGAAACCTAATGTAGGGGGAGGCTCTCTGGGGACCCTGATGTAGGGGGAGACTCTCTGAGGGCACTGATTTAAGGGGGGGGGGGGGGTTTGGGGACCGTGATGTAAGGGGAGGCTCTCTGGGGACCCTGATGTAAGGGGGGGCTCTCTGGGGACCCTAATGTAGGGGGAGGCTCTCTGGGGACCCAAATGTAGGGGGAGGCTCTCTAGGGACCCTGATGTAAGGGGGGCTCTCTGGGGACCCTAATGTAGGGGGAGGCTCTCTGGGGACCCTGATGTAAGGGGAGGCTCTCTGGGGACCCTAATGTAGGGGAATGCTTTCTGGGGACCCTGATGTAGGGTGAGAAGGGGGGCTCTCTGGGGACCTTGGTGTAAAGAGGGGCTCTCTGAGGACCCTGATGTAAGGGGGGCTCTGAGGACCCTGATGTAAGGGGGGCTCTCTGGTTACCTCATTCTGTTCTATATTGTTGTACTTATTCTTTGACTGTTTTGTTTAAAGGAGGGAGGATTGTTTTGGGAGCACTGAAGTGTCAGGTTAAAGTGATTGTAAAAAGAGGGCCCCTTAGCAGAATTTTGCTTAGGGCCCCAGGGAGGTCAGGATCGGCACTGCCTATAGGTACAGCAAATATCTTGTAAAAAAAAAACATTCATTTTAAAATAGAAAGGAAAGGCAAAACATTTTTATATAGATATAATTTTTTATATTTTTGTTTTGTAAAATAAAAATGAAATATAGATATTTTTTTTTTTTACCTTTTTTTTTAAAATAAATGATCACATTCCCTCTGTTCTCAGCTGCATAAGATTTGAGGGGAGGAGAACCAGCAGCACATGGAGCTTGCCAGTGAATGGCTGTGCAGTTGGGGCATGTCAGGACAAGTCTGATCATTGGAGGAGAGTACACGGAGTTCCCAGCATAACTAGAGAACTGACCAAGGTGTGCTCTCCTGCTTATTGTGGCCAGTTTTTAATAGGAAAGCAAGGAGACCACCAGGAACACCAGAGATTTCACACAAACGAAGCAATACAAAGAGAACAGGAGACTATCTCGTACAAGTACATGGTACAGCAGGCACATATCAGGATTCAGGAACATGAAGTGTTGGGGTAACAAATGCTTTAAAACAAAGAGGACTCTGAACATCACGTGAGTGTCCTGAAGACTAGGGAGGAGGTTCAGAGTTGCGGCTACTATGGGCTCTCAAAAATTCACAAAGTTCACAAATTCTTATCTTTTGGGAGGAAAGTTTGCAAGTTTACCACCAGAAATAAGAAAATAAATATATTTCAATGTAAAACCTGTCACCCCTGTTGCAGAGGTTGGATCTCCTTCGAGTGGACTCAGACAGTAATAAAAACTTGACACAACTTCTAACCCTTCAGGTTCTTTCAGACAGGCGGTAATTTTTACCATCCTCTAAAAATCTGGATTGCTTTTCAGGAGGCAGTAAAGCAGAGTCTGACAGGCCTTCAGGATGTGCTACTGCTGCCTCATGACACCTATTTTTTTTTCTCTTAAAGCGGAGCTCCAGCCCCCTCCAAAAAATGTAACATCATCAGCTACAAATACTGTAGCTGCTGACTTTTAATATTAGGACACTTACCTGTCTAGGGATCCCGCGATGTTGGCACCCCAGTCGATTTTTCAATCGGCTCTCGGGGGCTGCTGCCGCCATTCCTTCTAAACGAAACCGGTAGTGAAGCCTTGCGGTTTCACAGCCGGTACCCTACTGTGCATGCCCGAAGCGTGCTGCGCTTTGTGGATGGCCTGGCGTTGGGGGAAGGAGGAGGGGGGCCGAACTTCCAGGTCACCTCGCCGTGGCGAGGTCCCCCAGAATTGGGGATGGGTACCTCTCAAAAACAGGTACGCGCTCCCCCTGAAAGGTGCCAAATGTGGCATCGGAGAAGGGGAGGAAGCAAACAAGCAGAGCTTCCCCTTTTGGGTGAATGGCAATAAAAAAATTTGATTCTGATAAATGGAAAATTTATATTGTGGGATTGTGCTGCAACTGAGAGCTAAGCATTGGGCTTGTGGTTGCAGTGAGGCCCTACTGATCTCAGTGGCTGTATTTGACATCCTTAAGCCTTGTACACACAATCAGATTGTTGGCCAACAAAACCGTGGAATTTTGTCCGAAGGGCATTGGCCCAAACTTGTCTTGCATACACACGGCCACACAATTGTTGGCCAACAATTACGAACGTATGTGGTTTTTCAACTCTTTAGCGCCACCCTTTGGGCTCCTTCTGCTAATTTCGTGTTAGTAGAAGTTTGTGAGTTTTTCAACTCTTTAGCGCCACCATTTGGGCTCCTTCTGAACGGCCGTTCGTTAACCAGCCATGTTGCGGAATCGGAGGAGATAATGTGTTATTTTTTATTGGCCTTGGAGTTATTACTTTGACATTATTTTTTGGTTGAATAATGATTTGATTTGGTATATTTTCTATATTTTTGAATGCATAAAATGTACTTTTTGGTTAAGTTCTATTGGCAGATAGCATCTCTAATTTTATTTGTTTTCTTTTTTTAATGCACAATAAAAAATTGTGGAGAATACTACTTGGCTATGTGTTTTACTTCAAATGACAGTTTGGGAGTAGGCAGTTACATTTAAAAAATACAATGTAAAATTGACAAGGGACACCAACATAGTTGTATCTTTGATCTTAAAAAATACGGGATAATGGTGTTGTGGTAACTTGCCCAAATAAAAATAAAAAAAGCTTACTAATATTATTCTTGATATCACTAGAAAAAAAAACCTTTGAAAATTTGTTTGCAATAACACCATCAGTATCACCAGCAAAGCAGCTTCATTATTATCCCATTAAAGAAGAAGAGAATGTGCGCTGCTTTTGGAGATTTCATAATTTACCATGTTAATTCTCCATTAGGATCGCTAGTTTACAAGACCGACCGCTTCTGGCTCGTCCTTGCTTCCGAGCATGCGTGTTTGTACTTTGGACTTTTTTCCGAGGGACTTGTGTACACATGTTAAAAAAATCCAACAGCACACATTTGTCCGCAAATTTTTTTTAAAACCTGCTATCCAACATTTGTCCCCGGAAAGTCCGACAACAATTGTCCGATGGAGCAACACATGGTCAGATTTACCGCCAACAGCCTGTCATCGAAAATTTCCCGTCATAAAGTCCGATCGAGGCTGTGACATGTGCCTAGCCCTGTCAAGCTATATTGTTGGCATTTCAGTGGACAGTCAGAGAGTGATAAAACTGAGACTCGGCTGCCTGGTGCCCTTTCACAATTTACCCAAAACAATTAATTTTAATAAAAAAACTTAATGAACTCTGTTCTGTTGTAAAAATGTTCTTAAAAAAAAAAACACCACAAAAAAATAAATAAAAAGCCAGTCAACTGATTATGCAAAGCACTGTTGCGATCAGAGACGTGGAACTAGTACAATATTTTTTAGAATTTACTGTGAACAATGAAATAAAAATAGTTTGCACTGTTTCAGTTTAAATTTAAGGGTGAATTTTTATTGGTAAATGTTTTGAATGTGAGAGAAGGGACTTGACAACAGTTCACCTAAGAAAATGAACCTATTTTAAGATGAAATGTAATGTTTTCATTACTGCTGTAGTTTAACAAGCATCTGTATCACAATCTCCCGGCTAATGGGGCTGCGTGGAAGTTTTAGCTAAGCCCACAGTGACATCAAATGGAAACAAGAAGCTTAAGCAGAACTATATAAAACAATTCTTATTTATACTTGGGACGTCAGTTAAAAAAAGTTCACTGGCTATGAACTGAATTTTACTCTTATACCCTTAAATAATAAGAAAACACTTTAATATTCAAGAAAAAGAATATGCAGAAAGGAATTAACACAATGGGCAACATTTCAGTGCACAGTCACTTTTTATCAAGTAATGTAACATAAGTGACTGCAGAACTTGTGACTAAGTACCTAAAGATTGATGAAAGGTCCGAACGAGGGCACATGGAATAAATACACAAACCAATCATTCGGGTTTCCTGTCTCCATGAATAATGAGCATAAACAAACCCTGTGGCAAAAAGAGGACCAAGTAAGTGTGAAGAGTACTGTGTAGCAGCGGAGAAAGATTAATTAACAATAAATGTCATTTAGAGAACATGTCAGATTTGCATCATGATAAACTTTTAAAATATTTTTATTATTATTGTTTTATTTATTTTTGCACCTATCAAAATTGCATTAATTCATACATTTTTAGGCAATTTTATTTATTTATTTTTTAGCTTCTAAGGGGCTTATTTATAGCACAGTGAAGGTAACATCCACTAAACATTCACTGGTGGTGAATCAGTTAATACCATCAAAAATACATGCACCTGGGAGATACACCTGCAGTGAATGTTTGGTGAATGTCAGATTCACTGTGTCATTATATATATATATATATATATATATATATATATATATATATATTATATTATATACTGTATATTGTTGTTTAACCACTTGACCACTGGCCACTTAAACCCTGTTCCTAACCAGACCAATTTTTAGCTTTCGGTGCTCTCACACTTTGAATGACATTTACTCAGTCATGCAACACTGTACCCATATGAAATGTTTGTCCTTTTTTTGCACACAAATAGAGCTTTCTTTTGGTGGTATTTAATCACCGCTGGGTTTCTTATTTTTTGTGCTATAAATCAAAAAAGCCTGAAAATTCAGTAAAAAATAAATAAAACATTCTTTGTTTCTGTTAAAATGTATTGCAGAGTATTGGCAGAGTATTAGTAGAGTATTGGCAGAGTATTGGCGAGTATTGGCAAGTATTTGCAGAGTATTGTAGAGTATTGCAGAGTATCGCAGAGTATTGTAGAGTATTGTAGAGTATTGTAGAGTATTGTAGAGTATTGGCAGAGTATTGGCAGAGTATTGGCAGAGTATTGGCGAGTATTGGCGAGTATTTGCAGAGTATTGCAGTGTTGCAGAGTATTGGCGAGTAGTTGCAGCGTATTGCAGTGTTGCAGAGTATTGCAGAGTATTGGCCGAGTATTGCACAGTGTTGCAGAGTATGGGCAGAGTACTGCAGAGTATCGTCACAGAGCAGCGCTGTGGGCACTACACATCCAGCCCACAGCACTGCTGCAATCTCTCCCCTCTCACTGTACTGATCGGTACAGAGAGGGGAGGGAGGAATCGGCGTCATGACATGATGCCGATATGTTTACAAGTGATCGCTCCATCATTTGATCCGAGATCTGAGAGCAAGATTCTGGGAGGACGCCCATGGATGTCCACCCAGAAAAACCTGACCGCGGTGTAGCTGTCTTTCGGCTATGGTCCGGTCGGCAAGTGGTTAACTAGTGTCACAGGCTACCAGCAATAGTACAGAATATAAAAATCTATTTTTTTTACCTATCACTAGAACAGAATTGGGGAACATAGGAAACATATTTTCCAATGAGGACATTTATTCTGGTGACAACCGTCTAAGAAAAGACTTTGCTATTTTTGAAGAGATATCTTACTTCCTGTTGTATCTCGATGTAGGAAGTGATGGAAAATACCCCTAAAAGGACATAGGCAGCAAAAAAAAAGAAAGAGGCTCCACTTGTTCGCCCCTCCCCCCACCTCTACTGCCACATTTGTCACTTTTTTTTTGGAGGGGGGGGGGGAGTGGGTACCTGATTTTGACAGGTACCCGCAATCACTTCCGGGTAAGATTACTGTGGCAATCTTTGAGTATGTCTGGCACCCTCGCTACCTTCTGGGACACACATAATACATCGGGCCATTCAGAAAATGCATGTGCATATGCATGCGCAGTAGGAAACCGGCTGAAGGCTTCATTGCCGGGTACATTAAGTGAAGATGTCGGTGCCTGCACGCAAAGCCGATTGAAGAATCGGCAAGGATGATGACACCGTTGGATCCCTGGACAAATAAGTTTCCTTATATCAAAAGTCAGCAGCTACAATATTTGTTGCTGCTGACTTTAAGAAAAAATTTTGGGGGGAGACTGGAGCTCCTTGTTAACAGGAGTTTTAACAATTCACTAACCTCTCAAAAACGTTAAAAAAGGCTTTATGCATAATTTACTAACCATAGTAGCTCAATTTCCTGAAGAATATTAGCAGCTTGACAGTATGAGCTAGCTATTATCCTGAGCTATCCACAGTGTATTAACATCAGCCCCTCCTGCAAGCTCCCCCCCCCCCTCGCAAGCGGGAATGCCAAAGAGAGTTACCAAGGACAAGTTGGCTCACATGGCACAGATATTAGAAAAAACAATATGTAACATATATATTTATTATATGTACATTATTTAAGACCAAGCGTCTATAACTATTACAGCTACCATCATCAGCTGTAATTTTGATTTAGTTGCCAAACTTGATTGTTCTCATCCATATCTAACCCATAGAAAACATGAACGTTGAAAACCCTAGAGGTAGCATTGAATCCTACCAATAGGAGTTTAAAGTTTCCATTAAATATATCTGAAGACCATATATTCAATATGGGCTATAATATCAGAGGAATTACGAACTCTGGTCATTGAGATTACTAAGCTTTAACCATCAGCAGAGCAGGATTTTATAAACAGGCTCCACAAGGTCACTGTACCTTCTCAATGACCATAGATATTTGCAGTTTTATAATTGAATGCACTGTCTGTATATATATATATATATATATATATATATATATATATATAAAGTTTAAACGCCATATAATGAATGTTTTGTTCAAGTGGGGGGTTAAGTTGGTTATCACCATAAGATGATTATTGCCCAAGCAAGTCAATTTTAATTTGACCTGTTGGAAAATTGATACTACTTCCCAGAGGAAAGAATATCATCATGGATGTCTGCACATTATTTGACCATTACATTTCCCATTATCTTATGTCCATAGGTGTGCGCAGGGTGGTGTGCCAGGTGTGCCTGGGCACACCCTAATCACCCTGTGCAGTGCTTATTTCCCCTACTGCCCAGGCTTCCCCTGTGTTGCACCCCCCCCCATCGCAGTGCTGCTGGCTTCTCACCTTTTCTCTCCCCACCGGTTGCTACCGGGTATGTTTTAAGATGAAGAGTGGGGGAAGGGGCTAATCAATATGTAATTTACCGGCCCCTTCCTTTTCTAAATGAACACACTCACTCACTGTGTTCAATCACAACTGAAGTATAGTAAACCGTGTTTACTATGCTTCAGTTTGGGAATGAACAGGGAACCGCTCAGCACAGAGCACTTCCCATTCATTCACTGTCCAATGCAGCTGAGGCTACAGAGAAAGGCATGTGTGTTGGAGCTTTGGGGTGCATACCCTATTACAATAGGCTGTGTACACCTATGTCTATGATGAGCTTTATAAAAGAAAGAAATGTAATAAGATAAGGAGAAGAGTAAAACCTGTTTTTGGCTTAAGTTTTGAATACTTAGGTTATGGCCTACATGTGTTGGTCCTAGAATGGCAAAGCTTACGATTGATACCCAAGCCAAACAATTTCAAAAATAATTTTATAGTTCCTATAGGCCGAAATGTTGGCCTCATTGTGTTGAAATTTAACCTGATGGCCCCCAGGGTCTCCCAGCTAACGCTCACGGTAGGCTACTGGAGGATAATGAGGAAGCAGCAGACTGGGACAACAAAGGATAGTCAGGACATAAGCCAAAAGTTCAGGGCAAATAGCAGGCAGGGATAGTCAAAGAACATGGCAAAGGTTGGGATATGAAGCAGACAGAGACAGTCAAAAACAAGCCAAGGTCGGTAAACAGGATCAGACGTAGAGCACACGGCAAGAGCACACAGGTAGCCAAACACACAATATTGATCAGCGAAGCTGGCTTGCAGTGCCCAGGTTAATATAGTGTTCCCAGTTAGAGGCTGGGGTGGAGCCATGCTTGAGGGAAGATTACTTAAGCAGACAGGTGAACAGGCTGCCGGTCTCTTAAGCTGAACACAGCGGAAAGCAGACAGACATGAACATTACTGCAGATTCGTGACAGTAATACCTTGGATTTCAAGCATAATTCGTTCCAGAAGAATGCTTGTAATCCAAAGCACTTGTATATCAAATTGAGTTTCCCCATAGGAAATAATGGAAACTCAGATAATCCGTTCCACAGCCACTGCTTGTCTATGCAGTATCGCATCTGGCCAGAGAAAACTCGGAAACACTCGGAGACCACTCGGAGACACTCGGAGATGCTTGTGAACGGAGTATTTCAGAGTGTCTGCGAGCGGCTCCGGGTGTTTCCGAGCATCACCGGCACCTCTGGCAAAATGCGGTACTGCACGCCCCAGAGGCTTGAATCCTGCTCATCTTGCAGGACAACGCTTGAAAAACGAGTCAGGATGTAAAAAAAAAAAACAACTCATATTGCAAAACGCTCGTAAACTGCATTACTCGCAATCTGAGGTTCCACTGTATTCAAGGCAAGAGAAACCAGCAGTGAAATTCATGGCAACCTCAAACCCTGCGAGCAACAATGGGGTCACTGCTCACCTCCTCCTACTCCTGAGACTAGGAAAACCACATTCATATGGTAATGAAAAAGCCACAGTCAATTTTTTCATAAACTAAAGTAAAAGTTTTAAACTCTTGCCCAATGCCATTATAGTCAAATTTTGTTGAAACGGGCTGGCCTGGAACCAACCCACTTAATTTAAATTTATTCTGGAGCCTAGTAATTTGTTCTTCTTTATTGTTTAAAATGCTCAAATTACATCATCAGATCTTTTTTTTTTAAATAGCTAAACATAAAAAAAAAAAAAATACACGCACAGAACATTTTATTAATGGACAATGCTTCTATTGTTACAAGTCAGCAACAATATGGAATGACACCTACAATCCAAAGACTTTCATTTTTTCATTAGCTTTTAGTCCGCTAGCTGTGACCTCGGTGGTGTAATGTTAATGTGACATAAAATTCGGCAAGAAAAATGTATAGTGTTTATTTCTAACAATTCGGCCTGGGTCTAGTTATGTCTAATCTCGGATGATTTCCCAGAGAAACTACTTAGAGCAGAATGTAATGTTGGCCTGTTCACATCATCTGGAAATATAAACTGAGGTCAAGAAAACCACAACATCTGGAACGTGAGAAAAAGGTTTTGCTGTGAAGTAGTTAATGAACTCTGAAAATAAAGTCCCAGACTTCTCTAATTTGTTTAGGCTTCAAAGAAGAGTTTAATGCAAAACTGAAATTGCTGTGGTGTTGTTCTTCTGAAGAAATAAAAGGAACACCTTGCTTGATTTAAAAAATGTACGTTTTCTTTTTTAGGCAGCTCCAGAGCCTAAAATAGACACCGGGTACATTGCGCGACATGCACTGAGGTTTTCATGCGTGAAGGACTCTGTATATCAACCGTAAATAAACATTGGTGATTTTAATGAAATGACTACGGAGTAATTAGGGGTTTCCTCCTTTGGCTTACCTTGGCAATCCTAGGCCTTGGTGCAAGAAAGTGCCATTGACAAATTGGCAAGATGACAATGCCATGTTTAGGAGTAAGCAGTTGGAAAGATGTGCATTTTTTGGATGCTTTTTTTATTTTTAGATCACCTTCATTGTGTTCATCTCTAACTTGTTACCTTGGCACATGGAGGCCTCTATGAAGACACTATTGTGCCATATTTAGACATATTTCTGCTCTAGGCCAACCTGAAAGATGTCGTTTTGTACAAGTCCAATCCATTGTGATGTGGTATTGCACTATAAGGCTGTATTCACACCTGAGAGTTTTGTAACTTGAAGCTCAAAAACTTTGGAGGAGAAAAAAATCAATGATTCTCTGTGGAGATGGTTCACATCCCCACTCCATGTCACCTGAAGCCAAACGCCTGAAGCTCAAACAAGTTCTGGAGCTTTTTTGCCGCTCAAATCGGGCTGATTTGGGCATTTTGGGCGCGTTTCTATTCTCATAGAAATGAATGGAAATGCGCCAATCGCTGTGCGTATTCGTGCATTTTGTCATGATTTTCTGATCAAATAAAAAAATTGAATATTCATAATATATGATTAAATAAATGTAAAATAAATACACAAATAACTAAAAAGCATCAGAAATAAGTAAAATTAATTAATAATATGTAATAATACATTAATAAACAATAACTAACCTCAATAAAAATATTAAATACATTATTATGATTGTTATTATTATTATTAATAATAATAATAATAATAATAATATAACAATAATCACCCAAACTCGAACAAAATACATTATTTATAATAATAATAATAATTTATTTTGTGTTAGGGTGTTTAGTTATTTATTATTATTTTATTTTTTAAAGAGGTAATGGTTAAAGTTAAGGATTAATTATTTATTTATTGTTACTTAGTATTAATTTATTAAATTTATTTATTTTTTATTTATGATTTTTATTTATTTTTTATTTATTTTATATTTATTTATTCATTTATTATTATTCATATAATAATAAATAAAAATAATAGTAAACAGCCCTAACCCCAACTCCTAATCCTAACCTAAACTGAACTCGAACCTCTTACCCAAAGGGTCTCAAACTGAAGGCCCTCCAGCTGTTATAAAACTACAATTCCCATGAGGCATTGCAAGGCTGACAGTTACAAGCATGAGTCCCACAGGCAGAGGCATGATGGGAGTTCTAGTTTCACAACAGCTGGAGGGCCGCCAGTTTGAGACCCCTGCCTTACCCTAACAAAAAAAATTATAATAAATGAATAATAATAATAATAAAAGAAGAAATAAAAGCTAATGGAAAAGCTAAAAAAGCTGAAATACCTAGCAAAAAATAATGCAACAGATAATAGTTTTCTCTATTGACTAATAAAACAAATGCCAAAGCCCAAAAATGCTGCATACAAATGCGCAAGTCACGGAAAAACGGCCAAAAAATGGAAAAACGCTCAAAGATGCTTCACTCAGGTGTAAATGCAGCCTAAGCTAATGCTAGACTGACCTATCGGAGGTAGCATGGTGTCTGCTTTACATGCATAGATACCTTTCCACTGTACAAAACAGCAATAGTGCAGATAAAATTAAGGTGGATATTTTGTGTTTTTTAAGTGTATGACTCCTTATTGTTACAAAATTTGCTTTTAACTATACTAGACCTGTTTTTGTGGCAAAAAAATTACTCATCATTTTATGTTTTTTACATTTTTTTCATGGAAAGAAAATAACAGAGTGAAAAAAAGTAAAAAAAAAACAAAAAAACAAACAAATTAAAGAACCAGTACATAAACAATGATCAAATATACAACAAAAGAAAAAAAATGGAAAATTTATATCAAATACTTACCGTAATTTTCCTTTCCTGATGGACTCCATGGCAGCCAACGTATGGGTTAATCCCGCCTCTCCTACCTCATAGGACCCCACTCCCATAAATCTTTGCTCCCAGCTAGGTACCGTGTTCCATAACTTAGCCTACTCCAGCAATGGGAGGGAACTCCGGCTGCCATGGAGTCCATCAGGAAAGGAAAATTACGGTAAGTATTTGATATAAATTTTCCATTTTCCTGACAGACTCCATGGCAGCCAACGTATGGGAAATAACTAGCCATACACATCCGGGTGGGACAAATTGCTGGTTTTAGAAAAAAAAATTTAATTGGCATTGTCAACAGATAAGACATTCAAACCAAAATTAACTGAAGAAAGAGCCGCCGGCTCAACACAATAGTGTGTCATAAATGTATGTATCGATGACCATGATGCTGCTTTGCAAATCACTTCCGCAGACACATGACGGGAAGCTGCCCAAGACGTCGAAACACTTCTAGTCGAGTGTGCTGTCACCGCCTCTGGAGGGACCATACCCTTAGCCGTATACGCCCTTTGAATAGCCTGGACAATCCAGGCTGATATGGATCTGGAGGAAGCACGTAATCCTCTATTCTTCCCTTGAAAGTAAATGAAGAGGTAATCCGATTTCCGGAAGGGAGCCGTTGCTTCCAGATAGACTCTTAGGATTTCTCCGACATCTAGAGGATGGATACTAGAATCGTCAGATGAATGGAATGTTGGGAGAACTATTTCTTGATTCTCATGAAAGACCACCCTATCCGGAAAAAAGGTGATAAACGGTTCTTTGAAACCCAGAGAGCTGATCTCAGATACCCTTTTGGCAGATGTTATGGCCACCAGGAACACTGTCTTGAGAAAAAGATCTTTGATGGACAATTGATCCATTTGTCGAAAATCCTCTCCTGAAAAGAAGTCCAAAACGAGGGGAAGATCCCACTTGGAGAATCTTGGCCTCCTTTGAGGTCTAAGTCTTGATGCACCTTTAAAGAATTGCCTGACGAGAGGATGTTTTGCCCAAGCAACGCCTGTGAATGCAGAAATCGCAGAGACCTGAACTCTAAGAGAGCTAACGGCCAAGGGCAACTCCAGGCCTGTCTGCAGGAAACCCAGAATGTCCGATATTTTCGGGTCTTTAAATGAACCTCCAACAGTAGGGATGAAACTCACAAATCTTGCCCAGATTCTTTGGTACACTCTGTTAGTACCCTCTCTCCTGGCACTCATCAAGGTTTCAATTGCTGTGTTAGGACACCCTAAGGCTGTCAACCTTTCCCTTTCAACCACCAGACCATCAGGTGGAGATGGGATGGACATGGGTGAAGCGATGCTCCCTGTAGCAGGAGATCTGGCCTGGGAGGAAGAGGGACTGGGTCCCGACAACTGAGCTGCGTCAGGAGAGGAAACCATGGCCTGTTGGGCCAATATGGAATTACCGCTATTATTTCGGCTTCTTCCCAGCGGAGTCTTGACAGAAAACGGAGAATGACCGGTACTGGGGGAAAGGCATACGCCTTGAGAAACCTCCACTGGTCCGTCAACGCATCTATCCCATAAGCTTGGGGACAACGATTCCTCGTGTAATACTTCTCGAGTTTCGCATTGCAGGGTGATGCAAAGAGGTCCACTTCTGGTGTTACTCCTAGAGACAGAATCCAATTGAACACTTCTATATGGAGGGACCACTCGTTGTTGTCCAATGCTACTCTTGAGAGGAAGTCCGCCTGGACATTCTGGACTCCGGGGAGGTAAACAGCCGTCAGATTCGACAAATTCGCCTGGGCCCAAGCCATAATCGGACTGACCTCCTCTAGTAGATCTAGACTGCGAGTACCCCCTTGTCTCTTGATGTAGGCTACCGCAGTCGTGTTGTCCAACCTCAACAGAACCGAAGCTCCTGAAATCAGGTGACGGAAGGCTTGAAGAGCTTGAAAGGCAGCTCGGAGCTCCAAGACATTTGACACCACCCCTTGAGATGGGAAGTCCCATTTCCCCTGGGCTACTTCTGATAGACAGAGGGCTCCCCAGCCGCTGTTGCTGGCATCCGTCGTTACCACAATCCAGGAGATTGGTGCAATAGAGTGGCACTTGAGGAGATTCTCCTGATGAAGCCACCATGGAAGACACTCCCTCATGGACGGGGTCATCCTGACAAAGTGATCTTGTGACTCTGGGATCCATTGTTGAAGAAAGCCCTTTTGGAAGGGTCGCATCCTCCACTGTGCCCATTTTACCATGGGAGCTGTGGCCACCATGGTGCCGATAACTCTGAGGCAATCTGAAGCCCTGAGGCGAGGACATGTCAGGGCGAGCCGAATCCTGTCTTGAATTACTGGGATCTTCTCCATGGGTAAGGAGATGGTACTCTTTACCGTGTCGAACTGCGCCCCTAGGAATATCAGGGACTGGGTCGGATCCAACTGACTCTTCTCCCTGTTCAACAACCAGCCGAACTCCGTCAAGACCGAGATGACTTGGTCCCGATGTAAACGAAGCTGGTCTCTGTCCTGCGAAAGCAGGAGTAGATCGTCCAGGTAGTGGTGTAACCGGACACCTTTGACCCTGATTAGGGCTACCACTGCCAGTAGTACCTTTGAGAACACTCGAGGCGATGTTGTCAGCCCGAAAGGAAGACAGGTGAACTGGAGATGTCTCTGTTCCACTGCGAACCTGAGGTATTGCTGAAAATTCTTCGCGATTGGAACATGAAAATACGCATCCTTCAGGTCTACTGAGACCATCCAATCCCCTGGCTGAATCGTTTGACTTATGGTCAAGAGGGTCTCCATCTTGAACCTCTCCTTCTGGATGAAGGAGTTCAAGTACGTTAGGTCGATGACTGGCCTCCATGACCCGTTCTTTTTGAGAACCATGAAGAGAGGAGAATATATTCCCTGGAATTTTTCTTCTACTGGCACCGGAATGACGGCCCCTTGAGATATCAGAGAGTCCGTGTAGGATAAAAGAATTTCTCTCTTTTCTTCTGACTGTGGAAGAACTGTGGGAATAAAGCGGTGTGTAGGTGGGTTGGTGAAAGTCCAGGTATGACCTGTAGAAATAGTTTTGACTGTCCAGAAATCTTGGACCGAGGCTGCCCAGACGTGCTGGAAACGGAGTAATCGTGCTCCTACCTGCTCCACCTGGACAGGCTCCATATCAAAAGGACTTAGTCGTATCCCGACCCCCAGAGGGTGTGGTTTTTGTGGACTTCTGTCCTGAAGGTTGATTTCTTCGCCAGTTTTTCCTGAATTCCCTGCCAGGTCTGTAACGACGTGCGTCTCTAGCACGCTCCTGATCATGTCTAGGTTGAGCTCTTCTCTGGCTCAAGATACGACGATCCTGGGGTAGGAAACCTGACTTACCCCCGGTAGCGCGTGTGATGGCCGAGTCCAGCTTGTTCCCAAGAGGGAGGAACCCTCAAAGGGAATCTTGCACCATGCCTGTTTGGAGGCCGGATCCGCCACCCATGGACGCAACCACAGGGCCCGTTTAGCTGTGACCGAGGATAGCATGACACGCGATACCAACCGGATAATGTCCAGGGATGCCTCACCCAGAAAAGCCGATGCCATCCTCAATTCGTGCACTGGGGAATTCCTGACCACGTCATCGGATATACTTCCCAGGGTTGCACCTACATCATCTGTCCATGATTCCATGGCTTTCGACAAAGCCGCAAGAGCTAAGGCCGGTTTGCAGGCCATCCCTGCAGTAATATATATCCGTTTGAGATCAGTGTCGATCTTCCTTTCCAAACCATCTCTGAATGACACTGTATCCTCCAGTGGAAGCGTGACATGTCTCACCAATCTCATGAGCGCCGCATCAATGAGGGGGGCTGAATCCAGATATTTCACCTCCTCGCTCTTGAATGGGTACATTTTTGCCACTTTGGTGATTAAAGAGTTCTTTCTTTCAACCTTCCCCCATTCATCAGATATGATTTCACCAAGCTCACTTAGGAAAGGGAAATTCGGGCGCTCTTTTTTCAGATGTTTAAAATACTTCTTTTGTTTGGAGGGCATCTCTATTGGGTCTTCCCATTTTAGCGCATCTTTAACTGCCCTGACCAAATGAGGGACTTGAGAGAAGTCGAACCCCGCTCCATATTCATCCACCTCGACCTCCTCATCTGAGGATCCATTTGACGAGAGATAGTCATGAGAGGGACCCGGAACCTCAAGTTCGACTGCATCCGCAGTTGAGGCCGGTGCTGAAGGGGAAATGGTTATGTTGGCTGACTCTGTTCTGCTCAGAGATTCTTGCACAACCTTCCTGACCAGTGCTTCCACCTGCTGGTCACCTGCACCTCTCTCTTTCGCAGCTCTAGAGTAGCATGCTTCGCAGAGAGATCTGTCCTCCGGGACATAAGCCCTACACCCCCAGCAGGCTTTTTTCTCCGTGCGACCGGAATGGCGGCGGGAATCATGTTTAGATCCGGACCTTGATCTGTCCGTGTGATGTTTAGAAGAAGATCTTGACTTTGATTGGTCACGTTGTGACCTGGATTTCTCTTCACGTGCTACTGGATGATGATCGGACCTAGAAGGGCTGAGAAAAAAAACAGGAAACAAAATATTTTATAATTCCCCAATAACCCTGACAACCCCTGCAAAACAGGTAGAGGAAAAAAATTCCGTCCTACCTGCGGCATAAGGGCTGACCACTAGGCGGCGACGACACATCCATGGCAATGGCAAAAACAGCAGAGACTGCAGGCAAGACATAATATATAAACATCCCACAATAGCCTAGGCAAGTAACATATTGCTGCATAAGACAAAGGGGTGTTCAGCCTACCTTCCACAGAAACCGCTATATGAGCAAGAAAACCAGCGTTTGCAGATTCCTCTCAGAAGCCAGGGCATAGCTGTCTCTGACAGCTATTTGAATCTGCCGCCCTGGATGACGTCACGGCGCTCCGAGCGTCGTCGTGCGCCGCCTTACGACGTCCGCGCGCATGCGCGGCCACCGCCGTTCCGCCCGGACTGCGCATGCGCGAGCCAAGCCTCACTCTGGCTCAGGGCCGTGCGCATGCGCCGTAGGGACGAACAGCGGCGGACTGGAACGCAAATGCGCTCCAGCCGCCATACTGAGGACAAACAGGAAACAAACACACAGAATAAACACCGGCTGCCATGGAATATGATAAAAGCATACGATACCCATCCAGTATGACGAAGCGATCCGACCTGACCCTCCAAGCGCCGTTCACAGGCGGGCACGACCGGGCATCAAATGGAAGGCCTCCTGCTAATAGCGAGGACGAATGGCCAAATTGCCGCTTGCCAGTCAATGACTGGATAGTAAGCTCTTCAGGCACCACAACATCACCCGTGTCCACCCTGCTAATAGCTGGGCAACTGGACTCCAAAACCGCCATCTCTTCACCGCCAACGCAAGGGGAACGCCAGGACTGGATCACTACTCCTTAAGGTAAGAACTACCTCTTTAGTCCTAAGGAGGAGGACAAAAAAGGAACACGGTACCTAGCTGGGAGCAAAGATTTATGGGAGTGGGGTCCTATGAGGTAGGAGAGGCGGGATTAACCCATACGTTGGCTGCCATGGAGTCTGTCAGGAAAATACAAATACAAAGAACACCTAATCAAATAAACAAAACTACAAAAAATACACAACAAAAACACAACCTCTAAATCAAGAAAAAAAAGATTAAATATTCTTTCCAAGCAAACTTTGCCTGTGCAGCTCAAAGAGTAAAATTGAGAGTTTTCATTTTTCAAAAAGTCCAACAAAAGCAAAATGGGCAATTCTGCTCATTCCTACTCATTACCTGTGGTACTGGTTTCATTTCAGACTTTGAAGAAAACTTCACCGACACATGACATGAATGGACACCTATGGTTTCAGTGGTCTACTACCATTTTCCAACTCCTAGGATCCTAGGAAAGGAGATTCCCCTCTAACTCCAACCATCAAATGTAAGTATAATATCTCATTATCTCCATAAGCAAAGTAACATGCTGGTACTGCTGGTTTCTGCATTTGTTCATGATTTAGCAGGCAAATCCTGACATCCATGCTTTGCAAAAGCTGAGCTAGATGTCTTGGTATGGGAAATCAGAGCCTCTGGGTGTAGCTCCCTTAAACGGGTCATAGATGGTTCGAATCTCGGCAGGTTCTGTAGGAAGCAATCGGGATTCGAACCATGTATGGGCAGACTGATTGTACTCAAGTTGACCGAGCAATCAACTTGGGTACAGCCAGCCTGTTGGAATTTACATGCTGGGCCCCCCCCTCCCCGTCGGGAGAACACAGTAGCTCCGCAGTAGCTTCCCCATCAACAGTCAGTGTTGATGGGGAAAATCAACCCATGGTTGCAGGAAAGAAAATCATACCATCTGTGGTGGGCTTTAGACATTTGGGGGGTTTATTAAAACTGGGGTGTGCAAAATCTGGTGCAGCTCTGCATAGAAATCAATCAGCTTTTAATTTTTATTGCCAAAGCCTAATTGAACAAGCTAAGGTATAAACTCCTTGACTACTCTGCACAGCTGCACCAGATTCTGAGTGCTCCAGTTTTAGCAAATCTCCCTCCCCCAAATAACTTAGATTAAGCCCTGGTTCACATTGGTGTGTTTTGACATGCAATTTGACATGTCAAATCGCCGGCAATGGCACCGTCCTAATCGGAGTGACGCTGCATTTGTGACTCTGCACCGATTTCAAAAAGTCGTTTCTGTACTACTTTTTGCAATTTTGGGGTGCGATTTCCATTGATATCTGTGCAGAAACCCGCACAGATGTCTGTTAAATCTCCGCTGAAATCGGGGCTGACACGCGGGATTGAAATTGTGCGAGTTCAGCTGAACTCACACGGCTTCATTCCCACAGCTCAATGTGAACCAGGGCTAAAGGATACATTCACTTTTTAAGAAAAAAAACTAAATACACATATTTTTGCAGACAAAAATGGGTATTAAATATTTTTTACTGTAGGAGACTGGAAAGCATTGCACCCATCATCAGGGAATCAGAGGTACAATGTCAGGCTTCTGCAGACAAGCCCTACAGCTTTCAGCGTATACCTCCGATATGGGTTGACTGTTTACAAGCTGTAGTGCTTGTGAATGAACTACGAGGGTGCATTCTATTCAGAACTACACCGTGGCGGCTGACGGTAGTTGTATAACTGTATATTCATTCACAGGAACCTACAGGGTCCCGCACAGCTGCGCTGTTTTTAAATTGTGACAGTGGGTGCAGGGAGAAGATCCCCCACCCACTGTCACAGTGAGGTGGGGGATTGGAGGGAGAGGCTGCAGGACCTGAAACATGTCACATGTTCCACTCTAAATACAGGTGTAACATGTTCCAAAAGGTGAACTTATCCTTTAAATGTAAGTATTTTTTGTTTTAGGAAATTCCTTCCCTCAGAGGGTCAATCTAAATGTAAGGTATCTCTTTAAACATATTCCCTTCTATGCATTTAGGTAATATGAAGCTGGACTCCAGCTAAAAAGAATATTAATAAATAAAAATATAATTAATAGCCTAGTAATAGTAAAAAATTGAAAATGAGCTTTTACTGCAATACTCATTTCAGTTTTGAGCTACCCACACAGTAATTCCTTTCCACCACTAGATGTCCTCAGTCTTCTAGGTTGAATGATAGCCAGCTTTATTCAACCAACTTCCTCTGAGCCCAGGCTGTCGTGGTCCCACCCACTGGGGCGGCCTGATCAAGCAGCAATATTACTGCATTCTCACATCACTAATCATCTTTTTTTTCTTTAATATACGTCTGCTTTAGTCAGAGATGTATTTGCGTTTTAAGATCAGAGATGCTATAAATATGACATTTCCATCCTACAGAGACAGGCATTTGTTAACTTTTCCGTCAATGATTACAATGTGAACATACTGTATGCAGTGTATACATAGACTGAAAGAGAGAGGAAGAGAGTTTTGGAAATTGTTCTGCTGAAGCACATTACTAGTTAACCTTCTCATCCATTTGCTCTGTTTTTGTACATTTCCTATGGAATGCCTCTTCACAGAAGTTATTAACGTCTGGTAACGTGAGCCGAACTGCTTGCATATTCAAAGGAAAGTATTTCTACTAAAATTCATATTTCACAAAGAGAAATGCATGCTGCCAGAATCGGTTTTTGGAACTTGAAGGAAAGGGAAAAAAACTGTGAAACTGTAACCCACATATGTTAGTTCACATAAACATATTGTATGTGTCACAGGAATGGGAATGAGAGAAGTTCCAAGGTCTTGAGATAAAATCTGAACTTCAGGCAGATACAAAAAACACAAACTAATAAGAACAAACACAAGCCAATGCATGTATTAAAGTGATACTAAAGATTTTTTTTTAAAAATAACAAATATGTTATACTTACCTGCTCTGTGGCATTTATGGCTCCTCCCCCTGCTGAGTGCCCCCATAGCAGGCCACTTGAGCATGATCGCTCCTGAGCCCCGCTCTGTTTGTTCATAAGACACCCAGAGCGGGGCTCGGTTCTGCCCCCTGCTCTCTCCTTACTGGTTGGATCAGGCTCAGGTAAGGCCCCTTTCACATGTGGTGGACTCCGTAATGCGCATCTGCCTTCTCAATGGGGAAGCTCTCCACTGATTCCTGCTGAGCAAGTGGATGACAGGTCTGTGTCTGCTCTGCTTTGCAGAGCAGACACAGACACAGCTCCGCTGTTCTCTATGGGGCAGTCAGATGGAAACGGACCACCTGTCCGTTTCCATCCAACTGTCATCCAATTTGCCAGGCGGGTGGGGAATGGATCCCCCATCCGGCTGTTTTTGCCAGACAGGATCGGATTGGATGCCGGCAGGTGCCACACATGTCCGCTGACATCCGCTGCTCGATATATGGCTGGTCCAAGCAGGTCCACCTGAAAAACTGTAATGCCCCATACACACGCTCGGATTATCCGCGGACTTTGTCCGATGTTGGTGTTGCGTACACACGGTCGGACAAAGTTGTCGGAAAATCCGATCATTCTGAACGTGGTGACGTTTGTTGCCTACGACGGGACTACGTAGAGGCTAGTAGCCAATAGCTTTGGTCTTGTAATGTGATCTGAGCATGCGTAGCACTTTGTCCGTCGGAATTCGATACACACGATCGGATTTGGTGTGATCGGACTTTGTTGTCGAAAAATCTATCCAGCAGGAGATAGGACTTTGTCCGTCGGACAATCCGACGTACACTGTCCGATGGTGCCTACACACGGTCGGAATTTACGACAACATTGTCCGATAGGACAGAATCCATGGGAAAATCCGACCGTGTGTATGGGGCTTTAGAATGGACCACCCATGTGAAACCAGCCTTAGTATTAGGGGGGGTGGGGGGAGGAACTGCATACTGAACGTTTTTAACCTTGCACAGAATGCAATATGGTAAAAAAAAACTTCAGCCTTTAGAACCACTTTAATTAACTACTTCAGCCCTGGAAGATTTACCCCCTTAAAGACCAGGCCATTTTTTGTGATACAGCACTGCGTCGCCTTAACTGACAATTGCACGGTCATGCGACATTGTACCCAAACACATTTTTTTTCCCACGAATAGAGCTTTCTTTTGGTGGTATTTGATCACCTCTGCGTTTTTTATTTAATTTTGAAAAAAAAAAAAAAACAATATTTTTGCTATAATAAATATCCAAAAAAAATGTCTTTATCAGTTTAGGCCAATATGTATTCTTCTACATATTTTTTGTTAAAAAAAAAAAAAAAATCATAAACTGTTGGTGCTTTATAAATCCTGTATAATATTAATAATAATAATAACTTATCAGTCCGCTGCTGTTCCTTCAGTGTCTAATCCCTGGCTGGGGGCAGGGAGGTGACCTGGCGGCTTTGCTTAACTGCAGTGGAGAAAGTCAAGCCACTGACCTGTCTGTGCTGTGTGATAGGGCACATGTATATGTTAGGATTGTGTAAATGGAAATTGAAATCTTTTGGCAGGTAAAACAGATCCCATATATGTATGTTAACTATTAGTTTAGCTGTTTGCCCGAAGTTAAACTTTAGTACATAATGTCAAATTGTCTATAAAAATGTTAACAAACACATGCATGCTGGTAATGTACCAGTGACTACTTTTATTTTACAGAGCATGAGCATGCCATGTTGGATGTATGAACAACAATTTTGGCATGTATTGTCTTAGCATTGCATTTACCTAAAGGGACCTGTCACCAGTGGTGTATTTTGGTTTTGTGCTGCCCTATGTAAGACTAAAATTGGGCGCCCCCATCTAAATTTGCCCCACCCCTTTCTGTTTAAGATCCACCCCTTCATTTGAAAACCCCACCCTTCCTCTTTAGGCTCCACCTCTTCCTATTAGCGCTCCACCTCAAGAGTTGGTCAGACTGCAGACACGATACAGGAGAGGGTCAGAGACTGCAGACATAATACAGGAGATGGTCAGAGACTGCGGACATGATAGAGGAGAGGGTCAGAGACTGCGGACATGATACAGGAGACTGCAGACATGACTCCCATGGTCATCATATTAGTAAATAGAAAAATCTGCAGCCATTCATTCACTGTAATCACAGTGGGGAACAGCTTAAGTTCTAAAACATAACAAGTAAGATAAGTCATCTTCTGTGACATGATCATTATGCTTCTTCTAATAGTAATAATAATGCCGGTTACCATTAAATCACTGTGACCTCCCCCGCCCAAGCACATAGAACCGAGGTGAGCCGAGTCTGCCCTTCCTGAGCACAGCCGAGGTGAGCTGAGCCCGCCCCTTCTGAGCATAGCCGATGTGAGCCGAGCCCGCCCCCTCCCAAGCACAGCTGAGGTGAGGCGAGCCAGCCCCCTCCTGAGCACAGCTGAGGTGAGCCGAGCCGAGCCTGCCCCCTCTCAAGCAAAGCCGAGGTGAGCCGAGTCACCCCCTCCCAAGCACAGCTGAGGTGAGCCGAGCCCACCCCCTCCCAAGCAAAGCCGAGGTGAGCCGAGCCCGTCACTTCCCGAGCACAGCTGAGGTGAGCCGAGCCCACCCCCTCCTGAGCATAGCTGAGGTGAGCTGAGCCTGCCCCCTCCCGAGCAAAGCTGAGGTGAGCTGAGCCCGCCTCCTCCTGAGCAAAGCCGAGGTGAGCCGAGCCCGTCACCTCCCGAGCACAGCTGAGGTGAGCCGAGCCCGTCCCCTCCCAAACACAGCGGAGGTGAGCCAAGCCTGCCCCCTTCCTGAGCATAGCCAAGGTGAGCTGAGCCCTATAGTAGCCTATAATGAATTTTATTGTACCCAAATGCAATATACTGTATTTATTGGCGTATAACACGCACTTTTTCACCATAAAAATTGGGAGCAAATAGCGTGTGCGTGTTATACGCTGATACTTTAATTTTAGCTGTCTCGGAGGGGACAGGGAGGGGGGGCGGGACGAGCGCCGTCAGATTACATACAGTGAGAATTTCCTGTTTACTTGGCAGCCTCTGTAATAGGAAGTCCCGTCTCCTGGGCCGCCATTGGACCACTGTTCTGTCTATTATAGGAGATTCTCACTGTATGCAATCTGTCGGCGCTCATCCCGCCCCCCTCCCTGTCCCCTCTAGGCTGCAAATGAACATCAATCAGGCTGAACTGATGGCAATGTTGAGGCTGCTGCATTGATAGCAATGGTGAGGCTGCTGCATTGATGGCACTTGTGAGGATGACTGATGAGGCATTGATGGCACTTGTGAGGCTTCAGATGGGCATTGATCAGGCTGCATTGATGGCAATGGTGAGGCTGCAGATGGGCACTGACCCTTATTTCGCTTCAAAGTTCCTTATTTAAAATTTAATTTTTTTGCTGAAACTTCCCTTTTAAGATGAATGTGCGTGTTATACGCCGATAAATACGGTAATACTAAATTTTTGGTAAAATATAAAAGATGGGGTTGTGACTAGAGTTGAGCGGACACCTGGATGTTCGGGTTCGGCGGGTTCAGCCGAACTTCGGAAAAAATTCCGGGTTCGGGACCGAACTTGACCCGAACTTGACCCCGAACTCCGAACCCCATTGAAGTCAATGGGACCCGGACTTTTGAACACTAAAATGGCTGTAAAAAAGTAATGGAAAGGGCTAGAGGGCTGCAAATGGCAACAAAATGTTGTTAAGAGCATGGCAAGTGATCTGCAAACAAATGTGGATAGGGAAATAACTTAAAATAACACAAAAAAAAAAAAAAATGCTGGAGGCCCCCTTCTCAGCAGAAGAGGTACAGGAAGTCATTAAGAACCTCAGAAACTCAACGGCACGATGCCGCACATATGGTGGGAATACCCCAGAATACGCACTTTCTGGAAAAAATTATTCAATTTAATGGATAAGATAGTGGGAAAATAAAATACTTGGAAATTAAAAAAAATGAAAAAATTATAATCTTGACCTAGGAGGACGAAATTCAAATGGAGTAGGAGGTTGAGGTGGCGGTGGATGTGGCGGTGTAGGTGGAAGCGGCGGTGGAGGAGGACGAGGTAGCCAACACTGGTTCAAAAATACAACAATGGCTGGGTAAGGCTAGTGGTGAATGATGTGTCGAATTCTGTCCCCCGTCGCATAGTGTCCGCCCTGTACTGCTCTTGCTCAGTACGCAGGACAAGGGGATTTTGAAACTCTCCGAAGACGATGCGCGGTGACTCCAGGTTCAAGCCACATCATACGAGGTTGAAGCCTAGCCAAGCGAGCCCGTGAGGGGCCCTGTTACTATGTGCTACCGTATGTCCACTTGGATGGTCGGGCTTGAACCTGCAATCACTGCGCAGGCGACGTTCATCTTTGGAGATTTTGTGAATCTCCTTGTCCTCCGTACTGCGCAAGCACTGCACCTGCGCAGTAAGTGGCCGGACACTATCCGATAGCAAGACAGTTTTCGTCAGAACACCGGTTTATGTGTCTATTCTGCACAAGGTATGGCCAAGTCCTGTGGGATCCATGACTGGTTCATTTTAATGAACGTGAGCTTGTCCACATTGGCTCTGGACAGGCGGCTGCGCCTGTCTGTGATAACGCCCCCTGCCGTGCTAAATACACGTTTAGATAATACACTGGCGGCAGGGCAGGCCAGCACCTCCAAGGCGTAAAGGGCAAGCTCAGGCCATGTGCCCAATTTGGAGACCCAGAAGTTGAAGGGGGCAGACCCGTCATGCAGTACGTGTAGGCGTGTGCACACATACTGCTCCACCTTGTTGGTGAAATGCTGCCTCCTGCTAAGACGCTAAGACGTTGTTGTGGCGTGCTGACAAAGCTTTTCCACATTTCGGCCATGATAACCCTGCCTTCCGAGGTGCTGGCGGTGCCCCGGCTGCGTTGGCGACCTCTTCCTCCTCCTCTGCCTTTGCCTTGTGCTTCCACCGTACCCCCGCTGCCAAGTGGGAATGCCACCAGCAGCGCGTCTACCAGCGTGCGCTTGTACTCGCGCATCTTACGATCACGCTCCAGTGAGGTAATTAAGGACGGCACGTTGTCCTTGTAACGGGGATCCAGCAGGGTGGCCACCCAATAATCAGCACCAGTTAAAATGTGGGCAACTCGGCGGTCGTTGTGGAGACACTGCAGCATGTAATCGCTCATGTGTGCCAGGCTGCCCAGAGGCAAGGAAAAGCTGTCCTCTGTGGGAGGTGTATCGTCTGTGTCCTCTGTATCCCCCCAGCCACGCACCAGTGATGGACATGAGCTGGTCTGGGTGCCACCCTGCTGTGAACATGGTTCCTCCTCCATCTCCTCCTCATCCTCCACCTCGTCATCCTCCAGAACTGTGCCCTTGCTGCCAGACAATTGTGTACCTGGCGCTTGTTGGTGCAGGAACCCACCCTCGTAGCCACTTGTAAATGACTGCCCTGAAAGCCTTGGAAATGAACCCTCTTCCTCCTCCTCCTCATCCTGTGCCACATCCTCTTCCATCATCGCCTGAAGAGTTTTTTCAAGGAGGCATAGAACTGGGATAGTAACGCTGAGAACGGCGGAAGGGATAGCTCGTCTGGAAAAGTAGTGGCGGCTGGGCACGACGTACTGTGGGACAGCCAATGACATCAGCCTTTTAAAACTCTGCGTCTCCACCAGACGGAATGACAGCATTTCAAAGGCGAGGAATTTTGAAATGCTGGCATTCAGGGCCAGGGATCGCGGGTGGCTAGGGGGGTACTTCCTCTTCCGCTCCAGTGTTTGGGAAATAGAGAGCTGAACGCTTCCATGGGACATTGTGGAGATGGTTGGTGACCCAGGTGGTAGTGTTGCTGGCAGATCCTCTGTTTGCGGGTTGGCAGGTGTCACTGTCACTACAGAGGTGGATGAAGAGGCCGAGACTGCAGCAGAAGAGGAAGCAGGAGAAGCCAGAGACCTTTCTTGGTTTTTGCGGTGTCTACCCCACTGCATCTCGTGCTTTGCACTTAGATGCTTGGTCATGCAGGTTGTGCTCAGGTTGAGAACGTTTATGCCTCGCTTCAAGCTCTGATTGCACAGCGTGCAAACCACTCGTGTCTTGTCATCAGCACACATTGTCTGAAGAACTGCCACGCTAGGGAACTCCTTGGACCTGGCTTTGGTGTGCTTGGTCCCTTGCTGCGTTGGGCAGTAGCAGACGTACTGTCTAGGGGACGGACGCTCCGCTTTTGCACCCTGCTCCCTCTTCTGCTGTGCTGGTGGCTCTGTGCATCCACCGCCTCTTCCTCTGAACTACACTGGTCACCTGTATGACATTGATTCGATGTGGGGTCAAGGACCTCATCGTCCTCCACATCATCTTCCACCCAGTCTTCACCCCTGCCCTCCTTGTCGGTCTGCACAATGGCGAAAGCAGCAGCAGTTGGCACCTGTGTTTCGTCATCATCCGAGACGTGCTGCGATGGTCCTCCCATGTACTCATCATGAAACATAAGTGGTTGGGCATCGGTGCACACAATCTCTTCCACTTCTGGGGCAGGGCTAGGTGGATGGCCCTGGGAAACCCTGCTAACAGAGTCATCAAAAAGCAGAAGAGACTGCTGCATGATTTGGGGCTCAGACTGATTGGCTGATTTGCAAGGGGGTGAGGTGAAAGACTGATGGACATCGGCTGCAGGTGCCAACTCTGAACTTTCATCAGGAGACTGGGTGGGAGACAATGTGAAGGAACCGGAGGCACTGTCAGCAACCCAATCTACTATCGCCTGTACTTGTCCTGGCCTCAACATTCGTACAGCCTCATTAGGCGCGCCAAAATACCGCTGCAGGCTCTGTCGCCTATTCGCACCTGAGGAAGGTGTTTCACTAGTGCGTGTAGCTGGCACAGATCGACCACGTCCTCTCCCTGCAACAGGAGCGCCACCAGCAGCACCACGACCCGGGCCACGTCCCCTTTTTGATGATCTCCTCATATTTTCAAAATTTATGATCTCGCCCTAAATGGGTGTTTTTGTCTATAGCAGAATACACGTACAGTGTCTAAAGCGTTTATGAACACGCAGAAAATGCTATTGGGAAAAAAAAAACACTGCAAAATTAAATTTTTTTGCAATGTTTTTCCAATATCAGAATACACGGATAGTGTCTAAAGCGTTTATGAAAACGCAGAAAATGCTATTGGGAACAAAAAAAACACTGCAAAATTAAATTTTTTTGCAATGTTTTTCCAATATCAGAATACACGGATAGTGTCTAAAGCGTTTATGAAAACGCAGAAAATGCTATTGGGAAGAAAAAAAACACTGCAAAATTAATTTTTTTTGCAATGTTTTTCCAATATCAGAATAAACGGATAGTGTCTAAAGCGTTTATGAAAACGCAGAAAATGCTATTGGGAAGAAAAAAAACAGATCAAAATAAAATTTTTTTGCAATGTTTTTCCAATATCAGAATAAACGGATAGTGTCTAAAGCGTTTACGAAAACACAGAAAATGCTATTGGAAGAAAAAAAACACTGCAAAATTAATTTTTTTTACAATATTTTTCCAATATCAGAATAAACGGATAGTGTCTAAAGCGTTTATGAAAACGCAGAAAATGCTATTGGGAAGAAAAAAAACACTGCAAAATAAAAAATTTTTGCAAAGTTTTTCCAATATCAGAATAAACGGATAGTGTCTAAAGCGTTTATGAAAACGCAGAAAATCCTATTGGGCAGAAAAAAAACACAGCAAAATTAAATTTTTTTGCAATGTTTTTCCAATATCAGAATACACGGATAGTGTCTAAAGCGTTTATGAAAATGCAGAAAATGCTATTGTGAAGAAAAAAAACACAGCAAAATTAAATTTTTTTGCAATGTTTTTCCAATATCAGAATAAACGGATAGTGTCTAAAGCGTTTATGAAAACGCAGAAAATGCTATTGGGAAGAAAAAAAACAGAGCAAAATTAAATTTTTTTGCAATGTTTTTCCAATATCAGAATAAACGGATAGTGTCTAAAGCGTTTACGAAAACGCAGAAAATGCTATTGGAAGAAAAAAAACACTGCAAAATTACATTTTTTTTTACAATATTTTTCCAATATCAGAATAAACGGATAGTGTCTAAAGCGTTTATGAAAACGCAGAAAATGCTATTGGGAAGAAAAAAAACACTGCAAAATAAAAAATTTTTGCAAAGTTTTTCCAATATCAGAATAAACGGATAGTGTCTAAAGCGTTTATGAAAACGCAGAAAATGCTATTGGGAAGAAAAAAAACACAGCAAAATTAAATTTTTTTGCAATGTTTTTCCAATATCAGAATAAACGGATAGTGTCTAAAGCATTTATGAAAACGCAGAAAATGCTATTGGGAAGAAAAAAAACACTGCAAAATTACATTTTTTTGCAATGTTTGTCCAATATCAGAATAAACGGATAGTGTCTAAAGCGTTTATGAAAACGCAGAAAATGCTATTGGGAAGAAAAAAAAACGCAAAATTAAATTTTTTTGCAATGTTTTTCCAATATCAGAATAAACGGATAGTGTCTAAAGCGTTTATGAAAATGCAGAAAATGCTATTGTGAAGAAAAAAAACACAGCAAAATTCAATTTTTTTGCAATGTTTTTCCAATATCAGAATAAACGGATAGTGTCTAAAGCGTTTATGAAAACGCAGAAAATGCTATTGGGAAGAAAAAAAACAGAGCAAAATTAAATTTTTTTGCAATGTTTTTCCAATATCAGAATAAACGGATAGTGTCTAAAGCGTTTACGAAAACGCAGAAAATGCTATTGGGAGAAAAAAAACACTGCAAAATTACATTTTTTTACAATATTTTTCCAATATCAGAATAAACGGATAGTGTCTAAAGCGTTTATGAAAACGCAGAAAATGCTATTGGGAAGAAAAAAAACACTGCAAAATAAAAAATTTTTGCAAAGTTTTTCCAATATCAGAATAAACGGATAGTGTCTAAAGCGTTTATGAAAACGCAGAAAATGCTATTGGGAAGAAAAAAAACACAGCAAAATTAAATTTTTTTGCAATGTTTTTCCAATATCAGAATAAACGGATAGTGTCTAAAGCATTTATGAAAACGCAGAAAATGCTATTGGGAAGAAAAAAAACACTGCAAAATTACATTTTTTTGCAATGTTTGTCCAATATCAGAATAAACGGATAGTGTCTAAAGCGTTTATGAAAACGCAGAAAATGCTATTGGGAAGAAAAAAAAACGCAAAATTAAATTTTTTTGCAATGTTTTTCCAATATCAGAATACACAGATAGTGTCTAAAGCGTTTATGAAAATGCAGAAAATGCTATTGTGAAGAAAAAAAACACAGCAAAATTCAATTTTTTTGCAATGTTTTTCCAATATCAGAATAAACGGATAGTGTCTAAAGCGTTTATGAAAACGCAGAAAATGCTATTGGGAAGAAAAAAAACACTGCAAAATTAAATTTTTTTGCAATGTTTTTCCAATATAAGAATACACGGATAGTGTCTACAGCGTGTATGTATGAACACGCAGAAAATGCTATTGGGAAAAAAACACAGCAAAATTTAATTTTTTTGCAATGTTTTTCCAATATCAGAATAAACGGATAGTGTCTAAAGCGTTTATGAAAACGCAGAAAATGCTATTGGGAAGAAAAAAAACACTGCAAAATTAAATTTTTTTGCAATGTTTTTCCAATATAAGAATACACGGATAGTGTCTACAGCGTGTATGTATGAACACGCAGAAAATGCTATTGGGAAAAAAACACAGCAAAATTCAATTTTTTTGCAATGTTTTTCCAATATCAGAATAAACGGATAGTGTCTAAAGCGTTTATGAAAACGCAGAAAATGCTATTGGGAAGAAAAAAAACACTGCAAAATTAAATTTTTTTGCAATGTTTTTCCAATATCAGAATAAACGGATAGTGTCTAAAGCGTTTATGAAAACGCAGAAAATGCTATTGGGAAGAAAAAAACCACTGCAAAATTAAAATTTTTTTGCAATGTTTTTCCAATATAAGAATACACGGATAGTGTCTACAGCGTGTATGTATGAACACGCATGAAAATGCTATTGGGAAAAAAACACAGCAAAATTTAATTTTTTTGCAATGTTTTTTTCCAATATCAGAATACACGGACAGTATCTAAAGCGTGTATGAACACGCAGAAAATGCTATTGGGGCAAAAAAAAACACAGCAAAATTAAATATTTTTTGCAATGTTTTTCCAATAGCAGAATACACACAGACTATGGTGTATCTCTTACTATATGCAGTGTTTGTACTAATGGTGCACTGAGCTATGCAGGCATGGTATGGCAGAGTATCGCTTTGTCTGGCACTGGCCTCATGGCACTGCAGAGTATAAAAGGGTATGGCAGAGTATCGCTGGGTATGGCACTGCACCCCAGCCAGGGTACACTGTTAAAAGACTGTGCACTGCACCCCAGCCAGGGTACAATTGATTTAGGAATCTCTTCAATAATTCTCTCTGCCTCTTTCTTTTGCTTAATAAAGAAACTCCCTACTCTACTCTAGCTATCTAGATCGCTCACTTATCTAACTAATTAGAAGAAAATTAAAGGAATGTGGACTGACTGACTGACTGACTTTATCACACTAACTCCTAAAATCCTCTCTCTCAGCAGCACAGGAACCTGTCTATAGCAGAATGACGCTGTGTGCTGTGTGTCTGGACTATATATAGAGGCTGGGTCACATGCTGCACTGCCCAATCACAGCCATGCCATTAGTAGGCATGGCTGTGATGGCTTCTAAGGGCACACTAGTGAAACTAGCGTCGATTGGCTGCCCTTCAGCTGTTAAAAAGGCGCCAATACATTGCCGAACACCGGACCCGAACCCGAACTTACAGCCAATAGTTCGGGTTCGGGTCCGGGTCCCGGACACCCAAAAGTCCGGGTACGGACCCGAACTTTACAGTTCGGGTTCGCTCAACCCTAGTTGTGACGAGTAAATAGAAATCTTGTCAAGCCTTAACCACTTCAATACTGGGCACTTTTACCCCATTTCTGCCCAGACCAATTTTCAGCTTTCAGCGTTGTTGCACTTTAAAGGACAATTGCGCAGTCATGCAACACTGTACTCAAACAAAATTTTTATAATTTTGTGTTTACACAGCTAGAGCTTTGTTTTGGTGGTATTTAATCACCACTGGGTTTTTATTTTTTTGCGTACTGTCCGTGATACTTTTTTTATTTATTTTATTTGCACTAACATTTAATTTTTGATGGACAAGCTTTTGGGTGTGTCCCCTTCTTCAGGGTCCAAGCAGTACTGATTACAATCACCTCAAGTATTTTTTTAGCTAAATAAATGAAAAAAGACCAAACATTTTGAAAAAAAAGGTTTTCTTTGTTTATGTTATACAATTTTGTAAATAAATAATTCTTCTTCATAAATTTTGGCCAAAATGTATTCTGCTACATTTCTTTGGTGAAAATAACCCAAATCAGTGTGTAATATTTAGTCTGTAGGAGAGTTATACAGTACACAAACTATGGTATATATCTAAAAATTGATCAATGCACTGACAGCCTATCTCATTTCTTGAGGCCCAAAAATGTCAGGACTGTACAGATATCCCCCAAATGACTCCTTTACTAGTAAAAAAAAAAATATTAATAAAAATGCAATAAAACTATCCCCTATTTTGTAGACACTCTAACTTTTGCGCAAACCAATCGATAAACGCTTATTGCTAATTTTTTTTACCAAAAATATGTAGAAGAATATGTGTTGGCCTAAACTGAGTAAAAAATTTTTTTTTCGATATTTTATGGGGATATTTATGATAGCAAAAAGTAAAAAGAATGTGTTTTTTTTCAAGATTGTCGCTATTTTATTGTTTATAGCGCACGACCGCGCAATTGTCAGTTAAAGCAACGCAGCGCCGAATCGCAAAAAGTGCTCTGGTCTTTGGCCAGCCAAATGGTCCGGGGCTTAAGTGGTTAATATAGTAACAATTTTTAAATCCAGTGATTTAAAATGATATAAAATTTATTTTGGTACAGTGTTTTATGCCTGAATAATTGTCAGCCAAACTATTACAGCAACCTGGTAATGAAAGGATATATACAGGTTGGTACGTAAGTGGATAATTAACTCATCATTATAGCTGTGTACTTACAGGGATCTTGAGCCACAGGCCACCATCATGGTTACAAGCCCGAATCGTCTTCTTTCTGTCTTTTTCTCTGTAGTCAGTCTCCATAGGCTTCTATAGGGAAGTCTCCCAAGCACCTTAATCTATAGTCAGTTTGAGGAGTTAAGCAGGGTAAGAATGTATTCCAGCACAGTTATACCTACCCTTAAATATGCTTTACTTTACATAGAGATATACTGTATATGTTGCAGACCATTTTTAGACCATGTAACATTTATAGTTGAAGCCTTTCAAATTAAATGCCACTTTTGTGGCATTTCACTTTCTACAGATTAAATTACAATATAGAAAGTTATGGTATGTTTTCAAATGTTGTGCCCATCACATATAAGTAATAAAATGAAATACAGTACGTCTGAGTGTAAGTTGTGAAATGTAATAGTTAGAAGTGAAATAATTTTATATAGGAAAAAAGCTTTTGTAAGATTTTAATAAGAAATATATTCATTTGTTAGATTTCTAGGAATTTGTCAGCATTTTTGGTATGTTTGCTTTCCTTTTTAGTGGGGGTGATATAAAAGAAAATATCTAACTGGGGCAGGTAACTTAAGGAAAAACTTCAGTCTTAATGAAAATATGCATATAGACTGCAATTAATGTTTTTTTTTTTTTTTTTTTTTCTATTTCCAATATATAAATATTCCTATATTTTTATTTTACTTTTTTGTTTCTTGTTGTGAAAGATCAGTGACATCTCTTTGATTCCCTAGATTTGTCAGGTAATATGTCTACTAATATTTGATGGCGTTTGAACTTCATCAATCAGGGGTATACAATAGGCAACCTGTCAATGATCTATTTATTATTATTAATAATATTAACAATTATGTAATTAATTTAAATATTTCTGAACTGCTAACACTACAGGTGATATAGTAAAATCAGTGTTGGGAAAGCTGTATTTTGGAGCCCATTGGGGGTCTTGTCCTGCTGTATTTTACAATGTACCAGAATAAACATAGAAATTGCATAGAAAAGGAGGCTAGAAGCAAATCTATGCATTTCCTAGCAAATTTGCTTTAACGGCCCATAGCACACGTTTTCTTTACTCTTCCACTTTCTCCGATTTCTGTTGGAAGAGAAGAAAATGTCTGGTCCTTCAAGGTATTTAAGAGCATGGGACTCACTCCACTTCCTGCCAATCAAAATCACTGATCATTAACCAACATAAGGACCTGGACCCTTAGCCATGTGTAAGCTTGGCATAGCAAAACTTAACATTTACAAAGGGCTCCCTTTCACTCCCAGCAGCTGAAAAGAGTGTCAGGGGAGCGAAGTAAGGGTTTGCATCTATTGACAAATACAGCTTGCTTTAACCACTTCAGCCCCAGAAGGATTTATCCCCTTAATGACCAGGCCATTTTTTGCGATACAGCACTGCATCGCTTAAACTGACAATTGTGCAGTCATGCGACTTTGTACACAAAGAAAATTTATGTCCTTTTTTTTCCACAAAAAAGAGATTTCTTTTGGTGGTATTTGATCACCTCTGCTGTTTTTTTTTTTTTTTTTTGCGCTATAAGCAAAAAAAGAGTGACAATATTGAAGAAAAAAAAAACAATATTTTTTACTTTTTGCTATAATGAAAAAAAAGAAAAAACAAAACAAAAATAAATACATTTCTTCATCAGTTTAGGCCAATATGTGTTCTTCTATATATTTCTGGTAAAAAAATTGCAATAAGTATATATTAATTGGTTTGTGCAAAAGTTATAGCGTCTACAAAATAGGGGATATATTTATTGCATTTTTATTATTATTTTTTTTTGCTAGTAATGGCGGTGATCAGCAATTTTTAGTGGGACTGCGACATTACGGCGGACAGATCAGACACTTTTGACACTTTTTTGGGACCATTGACACTTATACAGCAATCAGTGCTATAAATTGCCACTGATTACTGTATAAATGTCACTGGCAGGGAAGGAGTTAATACTAGGGGGCGATCAAGGGGTTAAGTGTTCCCTAGAGAGGTGTTTCTAACTGTAGGGGGGAGTGCACTGACTGGAGGAGGAGAGAGATCGCTGTTCCCGATCACTAGTATCACTCTCTCTCTACCTCCCTGAGAGAACGGGGATCTGTCTGTTTACATTGACAGATCCCCATTCTGGCTCCCTGAGGAGCGATCACGGGTCACCGGCAGACATTCCCGCCCCCCCGGCCACACGCATCGGTGTCGCACCAGGGGCACGCGCGCATGCGCCACCTATAGCTCTTAAATCGTCTGACGTATACCTACGTCAGTTTGCGCAGCCGTGTCAACCTGCTGCAGTATAATGACGGCAGCTGGTCGGCAAGCAGTTAAGGGCATTTAATTTGCATTAGAGATCCATAGACACCTCTGGAATCCCTAAGAATTCATTTACAGATGCATTTGACCTGCAGTTGACCTCCTTCTGTCTTCCCTCTAGGCTGTATCAACCTGCTTTGCATTTCCTATGGATTGTACTGGAAAGTTCTCGTATAAACAAAAGCCCATGCACACAGATCTTGCAGGTGCTGATGGAGAGGGGGGCATTAAAGCCAACCTTTTGCTTACCTCTGCAATGTGATATATACTGTATATAGTATTTGTGGGTGTCCTTCACGCTAATTAATGAACTAGAAACTATTTATAAATAGTAGATGAATACAGAATAAATAAATAAATAAATAAGTGGTAGGTGATCGAAAAGAGTGTCAGCACTGATGCTGTACGTGGAAAAAATTCCTAAAATAAGCTGCAAAATCTAAGAGTAAACGCAAACCCGTGAATAGAAATCGATAAATAATGATTTTGCGCTAAAGTGCATCAAACATTTAACATGTGCTGTGTGCGTGTATGTAATAAATAAGTGGTCACTGAGCCGTGACTCCAAAACTAGACATACACTAAGTGAAGTGAATCAATCATATATATAAATTAAACATATAAATGATAAAATGTGATTGAAGGATGATTTAAAATAACAACACTTAATTGATAAACCATCAATAATAAATATCATAAAAATCCCATAAATAAGTGAAAATGGTAAAAACACTTGATCTCGAGTGTAACATAAAAACCACAGATGAAATAAATAAATAAGTGGGTGAGTATAGAGTCCACAAAAGGATTCATTCATAGAATGGTGTGGTAAAAGTGGTGACACCCATAAGCATACAGCTGATAGTCTCTGCAATAAAGTTGTACAATGGTTGTTCCTCTCTCCAAAAGTGGGGGGTGCTGGGTAGTGAGGGCCTGCTCATAAAAAGTGCTCTCTAGCCTCTCACCTCTCTCATAATAAATATGGGCATCTAGACCAGCAACAGTGGCAGGCTCCAGCCCTGGATTCCCACCCGGATGGTCCCCAGCACGATCTGCCTCCAAGCGATAGGGTCCACAAACCTAATATACACTTCCACAAAAACGTGTCCCCAGAGATAGCCCTCCACTCGTGGATGTAAAGAGTAAACTGCGGTCCCTCAGTGATGGCTCGCCCTTCTCCCAGTTCCAGCAATGTCTCCTCTCTACCTCCTCCAGACTCGCCCAGGAATTTACTGCCTGTAAATTCCTGGGCGAGTCTGGAGGAGGTAGAGAGGAGACATTGCTGGAACTGGGAGAAGGGCGAGCCATCACTGCGGAACCGCAGTTTACTCTTTACATCCACGAGTGGAGGGCTATCTCTGGGGACACGTTTTTGTGGAAGTGGATATTCGGTTTGTGGACCCTATCGCTTGGAGGCAGATCGTGCTGGGGACCATCCGGGTGGGAATCCAGAGCTGGAGCCTGCCACTGTTGCTGGTCTAGATGCCCATATTTATTATGAGAGAGGTGAGAGGCTAGAGAGCACTTTTTATGAGCAGGCCCTCACTACCCAGCACCCCCCACTTTTGGAGAGAGGAACAACCATTGTACAACTTTATTGCAGAGACTATCAGCTGTATGCTTATGGGTGTCACCACTTTTATCACACCATTCTATGAATGAATCCTTTTGTGGACTCTATACTCACCCACTTATTTATTTATTTCATCTGTGGTTTTTATGTTACACTCGAGATCAAGTGTTTTTACCATTTTCACTTATTTATGTGATTTTTATGATATTTATTATTGATGGTTTATCAATTAAGTGTTGTTATTTTAAATCATCCTTCAATCACATTTTATCATTTATATGTTTAATTTATATATATGATTGATTCACTTCACTTAGTGTATGTCTAGTTTTGGAGTCACGGCTCAGTGACCACTTATTTATTACATACACGCACACAGCACATGTTAAATGTTTGATGCACTTTAGCGCAAAATCATTATTTATCGATACTGTATATAGTACCATGCAAAAGGTTAAGGCAGGAATGAAGAAATGCTGTAAAGTAACAATGCTTTCAAAAACATTTTAATTGTTTATTTTTATAAATTTACAAAATGCAAAGTGAGCAAGCAGAAAAAAAATCTAAATCAAATCATTATTTGGTGTGACTACCCTTTAGTTTCAAATCAGCATCCATTCTTACACTTGCACGCTTTGCATTCTTTCACAAAGTTGGGGATTTTGTAGTATTAGAGTCAAGTGTATGATTAACCAATTATACCAAGCAGGTGCTAATGATCATCAATTTCATATGTAGGTTGAAACACAGTCATTAACAAAAAACAGATGTGTAGGAGGCTTAAGACTGTGGGAGGAACTGCCACACTCTGCTACTAAGGTGTGGTTGTGGAGGACAGATTCATATCACAGGCCATGCACCATGGCAAGACTGAGCACAGCAACAAAACACAAGGTAGATATACTGCATCAGCAAGGTCTCTCCCAAGCAAAGATTTCAAAGCAGACTGGGGTTTCAAGGTTTGCTGTCCAAGCTCTTTTAAAGAAGCACAAAGAAATGGTCAACGTTGAGAACCGTAGACACAGTAGGGTTGATTAATTAAAACTGGAGCGTGCAAAATCTGGTACAGCTCTGTATAGAAACCTCAGCTTCCATTTTTTTTTGTTGTCAAAGCTTAATTTAACAAGCTGATGTTAGAAGCTGATTGGCTACAATGCACAGCTGCACCAGATTTTTCTCTCTCCAGTTTTACTAAATCAACCCCAGTGATCAGCCAAGGAGAAACACAAAAAGAGAGGCGCCTCTGGGTGTAGACGTAACAAACAGTTTATTTATACATCACGTGTACAGGCAACTCACATTTACTGAAAGTCGTCAATTATCAGGGACCTGGTCCGCCACGCGCCCCAGTGCGCAGACGCATAGGTCCGGCGCTGCGGCGCACAGTAGGAGTCAGAGGAACGATTTTCAGGCGATCGCAGGAAGTTCAGGTCTTTCAAGAACGCCTGCACCTTGTACCTTGCCTTACAGCCCCGAACTTTCTCTTCAGAAATTGTAAAGGTGGGATTTGTCATGTCATTGCTATCAGAGGAACCCCAGACCTGGGCCCACGTTCTCATGGAGCAGAGGAACCCCCTGTTAAACACTGTGGACTCTTTCTTTCAAGCAATGGGCCAACTTTATGATGACCCTCAGCGTTCTGCCACTGCCGAAGCCACACTACATACTCTTTCCCAGGGCAAAAGGCTAGTAGAAGACTACACGGCAGAGTTTCGCAAATGGTCAGCCGACACTACCTGGAACGAGGCAGCCCTTCGTTATCAATATCGATTGGGGCTGAACGAAGTCCTGAAGGATGAGTTAGCTCGGGTGGAGACCCCCACAACCCTGGAGGAGTTAATCCAACTGGCCACCAAGTTGGACCGGCGCATGCGGGAACGGCGTTCCGAGCGCCTACAGAATCCCCGACCAGTGTGGGTACCCTCTAGGGCACCGCCTACATACCCTGCCTCCTCCTTTTCTCCGGGTACGCCGGCTCCGGAGGGGGAGCCCATGCAACTTGGCCTAGTTCGCCCCCGGCTTTCTCAGGAAGAAAGGCAACGCAGACGCAGGTCTAACCTGTGCCTCTACTGCGGGGGTTCTGGGCACTACCTACTGAACTGCCCCATCCGGCCCAGTAAGTTGCCCTCTCAAACTACTGCCAACTGTCAAACCATTAACCTTGTCCAGGCTTACGTGACTCTTTCTGTCTCCCTACAGCTGGCAGGAAAGGAGATTCGGCTCCCGGCCGTAATTGATTCAGGCGCCTGCAGTTGTTTTCTGGACATTTCCATCGCCAACGAATGGCACATCCCCCGTCTAAATAAAGAAAGACCTTTACTGGTCCACTTGGCTGATGGGTCCCTTCCACACTCAGGACCAGTAGTCCAGGAGACCCCACCTATCCTCACCACTACAGACTCCGGCCACCAGGAACTGCTACGTTTTGATTTGATTTCTTCCCCGATGTTTCCCATCATCCTGGGACTCCCTTGGTTGCAGGCCCATGACCCTCAGATCCATTGGGACCGGAAGGCGGTCTCCTTCTCTTCTCCCTACTGTCATCAACATTGCATCTCTCCGGCTCCGAGCTGTCACCTGGCAGTCATCTCAGCACCAGAAAACCTCCAGCACATTCCACCTGCCTATCAAGACTTCAGGGATGTGTTTGACAAGAAGAAGGCCGACCATCTACCACCTCACCGGGCTTATGACTGCCCCATTGAGCTTTTGTCTGGCTCTGAGATTCCTTTCGGGCGTATATTCCCGTTATCTGAAACTGAGTTGAAAACATTGAAAGCCTACATTGAGAAGGGCTTCATTCGGCCCTCTACCTCCCCGGCTGGGGCTGGCATCTTTTTTGTAGGGAAAAAAGATGGGTCACTCCGACCTTGCATTGATTATAGGGAGCTTAATAAAATCACGGTGAAGAACCGGTACCCGCTACCTCTAATCCCCGAGCTCCTCCAACGTTTCCGATCGGCCAAAGTTTTTTTCCAAGCTTGATTTAAGGGGCGCTTATAATCTTGTCAGCATCCGCGCAGGTGATGAATGGAAGACAGCCTTCAGGTCCAGGTTTGGCCACTATGAGTATTTGGTGATGCCCTTTGGCCTGTGTAATGCTCCAGCTACCTTCCAACATCTGGTGAATGACATCTTTAGGGAGCACCTGGACGACTTCTTGGTTGTATACCTGGATGATATCCTTATTTTTTCAGCCACCTTGGAAATGCATCGGAGCCACGTTAGGAGAGTACTTGCCATTCTTAGAGCCCACCAATTATATCTTAAGGCCGAAAAATGTGAATTTGAGAAAACTTCTGTACAGTTCTTGGGGTTCATCATCTCTACCGAAGGCACTGCAATGGATCCCCAAAAGGTCAAGGCGGTGATAGAATGGTCAGCTCCCAAGGACAAAAAGGCCGTCCAACGTTTCATCGGGTTTGCTAATTTTTATCGGAGGTTCATCATCGGGTTCTCCTCTATCGTTGCTCCCATCACCCGCCTAACTCAACAACATGGCCGTTTCCAATGGTCCCAGGAAGCTCAGGATGCTTTCACCAAACTAAAGACCCTCTTCACCTCTGCTCCTATTCTACGACACCCGGATCCTCTACTTCCCTTTGTACTGGAGGTTGACGCCTCGGAATCTGCCACAGGTGCCATCCTGTCACAACGCCACGGGCCAAAAGCCCTCCTTCACCCAGTGGCTTTTGCCTCCCGGAAATTGAGCCCATCCGAAAGAAATTATGATGTTGGGGATCGCGAGCTATTAGCCATTAAGGCCGCCTTGGAAGAATGGAGGTACCTTCTGGAGGGGGCAACTCATCCAATTACTATCTTTACGGATCATAAAAATCTCGAATATCTACGTACCGCCAAACGGTTGAGGCCTCGGCAAGCTCGCTGGGCACTTTTTTTTTCTAGATTTACCTTTCATATTTCCTATCGGCCAGGGTCAAAAAATGGCAAAGCAGATGCCCTCTCCCGAATCTCTCCGGAATCTTCTCAAATATCGGAACCAAGTACCATTTTGGCTCCCCAAAATTTTCTGCTTCTCACTCCGGCAGATCTGTCTACCTCTCTCCTCACTGCCTCAGCTCATTGCCAGGACCCCATTGTGTCTACTCTGACGAAACGTGAAGACCTATTCTGGTCTCGGAATAAAATTTTTGTACCCCTTGAAGTAAGACCTTTGGTCTTGAAGACTCTCCATGACCACAAACTGGCAGGTCACTTCGGGAACCGGAAGACGGCCGAACTCATCTCTCGTACCTTTTGGTGGCCAGGCTGGAGGCAGGACTGCCGTACTTACATCTCTTCCTGTGTCCCGTGCCAACGAAACAAGGGTCAAAAAACCAAACCCTGGGGGTTATTGAGGCCATTACCCATCCCGGAACGTCCATGGGCAGACATCTCAATGGATTTTATTGTGGAACTACCCCCCTCAGAAGGATTTTCTACCATTCTGGTAGTGGTTGATCGACTGTCCAAAATGGCCCATTTCTTGCCTATGGTTGGTACTCCCTCTGCTCTCGAGACTGCCAACATCTTTACCAAAGAGGTCGTCAGGCTCCATGGGGTCCCCAGGAGCATTGTCTCTGACAGAGGTTCCCAATTTACCTCGAAGTTTTGGAAGGCACTCTGCAAAACCTTAGGAATCAAGATCTGTCTTTCTTCAGCCTATCACCCGCAAAGTAATGGCCAAACAGAGCGTACCAACCAGACGCTCGAGCAGTATTTGCGATGCTTCTGCTCCTCTGCTCAAGATGATTGGTCCTCCTTGCTGGCGTACGCGGAGTTCGCATACAATAATTCTTCCCACTCAGCTACCAACCAAACTCCTTTCTGGGCAAACTGTGGCTTCCACCCATCATTTCTGCCAAACTCAATTCCTGAATCACCAGTTCCTGCGGTACAAGAGCGTCTAGAGGCCATTCAAAACAACTTCCGAAAGCTCCAGGAGACCATGCAACAGGCTCAAGAGGGGTACGAAAGATACCACAACAGAGGCAGGAGAGAGAACCCCCATTTCAAAATCGGGGAAAAAGTGTGGTTGTCCACGGCTCATCTCAAGCTCTCTTGCCCCTCACGGAAACTGGGCCCCAAATTCATTGGGCCATTTGAGGTCAAAAAGGCAGTGAATCCCGTGGCCTTTGAGCTTTCGCTACCAAAAACTTACAAGATACATCCTGTTTTCCATGCATCTTTACTGAGACCTTTGGTTCCAAGTCCCTTCCCAGACAGGGAGGAGCCTCCGCCACCACCTGTCACAATCGATGGCATGGAAGAATTCGAGGTGGAATCACTTCTAGGATGCAGGAAGGTGGGTCGTCAGCTACAGTATCTAGTGAAATGGAAGGGGTACCCATTGGAGGATAATTCCTGGGAGCCATCGGGAAATTTCCATGCACCAAGATTAATTAAGATTTTCCAGCAGGAGCATCCTGAACTAATGGACAGCCTGGGCGTCCGGAGTCCGCCCCTTGGGGGGGGGCACTATCAGGGACCTGGTCCGCCACGCGCCCCAGTGCGCAGACGCATAGGTCCGGCGCTGCGGCGCACAGTAGGAGTCAGAGGAACGATGTGGCGGCGCACGAACGTACGCGGCCCAGCTGAACGGCGCGCGCGCATGCGCGCTAGTGCACGTCCCATGTGACCTCCACCCGGCCTATAAAAGAGAGGCCCTTGGACCCAGACAGACGCTGGTTCGCCTCTCAGCTGTTCCCTTGTCCCTTGTACCTGTGCCTGCTGTATCTACTTGCCTACCCGTTGCCGACCCGGATTGTCTTGACCTTGTTACCTTCTCCAACCTTGACCTTTGGCTTGTTTACCCGGATCACCATCTCTCTCTCCTGTGTTTGACCCTCGGCCTGTATACTGGACTTCCACCGCCTGCTTAAGCAGTACTTGACCCTCAGCCTGCCTTGACCTCTTGCTTGTGTTTGACCATTCAATAGACATGTAAGTTAAAAACCATCCATCATAAGGATTATCAGGTCCGTCATAGGCTCTTCCTGTTCGCTAGGCGCTTGGCCATATGTTGTGGACACCACTAGATGGTGACCATCTGGATGGAGAGAATCTCAAAACGAGGCTTGGAATGCAATGGAGAGCAGGCAAGAAGAGATGACGTCACTAGCAAGCGTCGCGTTTCACGAGCGTACGGGCTGCTATGACATGGCAGCCACGCTCCTTCATCAAGCTATGGATGGATAGGAATCCTAACACTAAAACACTAACAAGGGGGAGTGGCCAGAGCAAAAACCGGTTTGATAGGTCTGAAAACATATACCGTACCATAAACAGCGTTATACAAACCAATATAGGGATCGGAAATAATTAAAATACCTTGGCTTAAATAAAACTAGAATAATAGCCAGAACTCTATGGTAATGATTCAATAAAATCAGTAAAAGGGCAATGAGTAGAAAAATATAATAAAATAGGATTATATATATATATAAGAACAACTAAACAAATTTTTTCTTTCAATTATCAAGGGTAAAAGGTATATCTGAGGAGTGACTGGGGAAAAAGAAAACAGACTGGAAGCTATTTATTATGATAGCAGCATAAGTAGAGAAAAATATTCGTAAAGAAAGACCCCAAACAGCCAAGGAGACTCAATGCAGCAGATAAAAGATGATACATGCTTACTTTCCTCTGACATCGGAAGATGTCAAGTAGTGCCATCAGCACAGAACTGAAGGAAACCAGTGGGACCCAGGTACACCCATCTACTGTCTGAGGAAGTCTGGCCAGAAGTGGCCTTCATTGAAGAATTGTGGCCAAAAAGCAATATCTCCAATGTAGAAACAAGGCTATGCAACTATGCTTGTAAATATAGGAACTGGGGTGCTGAAAAATGTCAGCAGGTGCTATAGATTTATGAGTAAAAAAAATTGAAATAGTTGGCTGTAGCAAGAGGCATTTTCTTCACCAAACAGCTGGAGATCAGTACAATTATGAGTGTCTGCAGGCAACAGTGAAGCATGGTGGAGGTTCCTTGCAAGTTTGGGGACTGCATTTCTGCAAATTGGGTTGAAGATTTGGTCAGGATCAATGGTGTCCTCAATGCTGAAAAATACAAGTAGATACTTATCCATCATGCCATACCATCAGGGAGTGTGGCAGAATGTATTAATCTGCAGCAGGACAATGACCCCAAACATACAGCCAATATCATTAAGAACTATCTTTAGTGTAAAGAAGAACAAGAATTCTTGAAAGTGATAGTTTGGCCCCCACAAAGCCCTCGATCTCAACATCATCAAATCTGTCTGGGATTACATGAGGAGACAGAAGGATATGAGGCTGCCTACATCCACAGAAAATCTATGGTTAGTTTTCCAAGATGTTTTGAACAACCTACCTGCCGAATTCCTTCAAACACTGTGTTGATAAATATCTCTAACATATTTTTTCATTTCATGGACTCTATACTGATTGCAAAAACTTTCCCTGAGGAAGGAGCCAAGATTACTCTGAAGCGTATTAAATATGTTCATGCAATGTTTAATGTAACTGGTTAGGTGTTATGTATACACTGGTTTACACTGGTTAGGTGTTATGTATAAAATGATGCGGTCATTAGTACCCTACGTTTTTATCCTTTACTGTATTTTTTGATTACTTAATTTTCTTCTACTTTTTGTGAATCTATGTGATACAATTAAACTTTAACATTTTAATATGAGTGACGCTCTTGTGCCTTTAAAGTCCCATTTAAAGGGGAAATCCATGTTCTCTCACAACAAATATTGGTTTAAGTTAGGTTTCTATTTTATTCATTTAATTTCCATTTTGTCAATTGAAAAAAATATATTATTAACACTTTTTATTTTTTAAAGCATTCCTAATTTACTAATCTATCTATCTATCTATCTATCTATCTATCTATCTATCTATCTATCTATCTATCTATCTATCTATCTATCTCTCTATCTATCTATATATCTATCTATCTATCTATATATATATATATATATATATATATATATATATATATATATATATATATATATATATATATATATATATATATATATATATATATAGATATATATATATATTATATATATATATATATATATATATATAATTTATATACAATTTTATATAATAAATATCCAAAATTAAAAATAAATAAATACATTTCTCCCTGAGTTTAGGCTAATATGTATTCTGCTACATATTGTTGGTAATAAAAATCGCAATAAGCATATATTTGTTGGTTTGTGCAAAAGTCATAGCATCTACAAACTATGGGATAGATATATGGCATTTTTATTATTATTTTTTACTAGTAATGGTAATAGTAATGGTGATCTGCGATTTTTAGCGGGGCTGCGACATTGCAGCAGACAGATCAGACACTTTTACACTTTTTTGGGACCATTGACATTTATACAGCGATCAGAGCTAAAAATAGCCACTGATTAATGTATAAATGTCACTGGCAGGGAAGGGGTTAACACTAGGGGGCGATCAAGGGGTTAAGTGTTCCCAAGGGAGGTGTTTCTAACTTTATGGGCTGACTGGAGGAGCCCCTCGTTGTTCCTAATCACTAGGAACAGACAACCTGTCTCTCCTCCCCTGACAGAATGGGGATCTGTTTGTTTACACTGACAGAACCATGTTCTGCTTGTTTCTGGAGCGATCGCAAGTGGCTCGCGGACATCGAGTCTGCCGGACCCGCTGGTTGGCCCCCCCGCTTGTGAATGGGCGCACGCGCCTACAAATTGGCATGTACGCACCCGACGTACAATGACGGCGATTCGCGCAGGGGTGCCAACTTGCCGCAGTACAATTGCTTGTCCTGAATTTGACCAATCTTATAATTTCGGGTAAAACTTGATAACAAAGTTTTATCCTATTCAATATCACAGAGGAGTTGATTTACTACAGGCAGGTGCTCCAAAGCTTGGTAAATGAGGTAAAGCTTCACTTTGCAAAGAATAACCAATCACAGGCAAGGACAATAAAAAAGAAACTGCATTTTTGCTTGTACATGATTGGATGATAGAAATCAGCAGAGCTTCTATTCATTTACTAAGCTTTGGAGTTACTGCACTTGCAGAGTGCACAGTCTATTTGCCTTTAATAAATTAACCCCAGAGTGTCAGATTTGCCCCTTGACCTAATCATGGTCAAGCAGGGGAGAGAGCTTTTTGCTCATGTTTCTCACTGTGATAAATTGATGTTGATCATTAACTTCACTCCCACTGGGATCTGGGGTCTGGGGTGTTGCCTGGCACTTTCTAACATTTTTCAAACTTATCCCTTGTCCCACACACACTGTATGGCCAGCTTTAGCCACTGAATGGCCTTGCTTGGTACTTAGATGTATAGGGTGTTGGCTCTAAACAATTTAATAATAATTATAATAATATTATTTACGAGGTCTACAGTTCATCAGAGGTTATGACTTCAAAATTCCATTCCATACCACCTATAGCTGAGTTTGGAATTGTAGCTTATCCATTCAAATACATATTGGCCCTCTGTGGACTTAATCCACCAGGATGGGACCTCTGTATTTTGCTTTACTGAAAAGTTTGATTCATTAAGGGTTGTTTAATTTTACTGAAACATCTTCAAATCCTGTCACAGATAGTTCATACTTTTTACCATTCTACATTTACAAAAACTTTCTTTCTTACGTTTTTATTCCTGTGGATGGGCAGCTCAAGCATTCAATAACATCTTTGGGCAAAAATCCGGACAAATTTACTATAAAAAATGTGTCCAGTTAATCAGTTTCTTCAGTTTAAAGAGATAACAGCTAGATTGAAAAACGAAAAAAGGAAAAAGAGAACATTGGGACTTTAAGTGAGACGGTGACCTGGCAAGGTCAATTGCCTCCATCCTTATCTAAATGAGAAAAAGGGGACAGAGAATTGGAACTTTAGATGAAGCACGCAGGTGTAAAAGTTATATGTTACTTAATGGTAATCATGAGTAGGCGTAAATATCCAATACAATTCATTTAAATTGATATACATAGAATAACAGCACATTTCTACATAATTGCTGGCAGTAAATATCACAAAATACATATAGTAAAATTGGTCAAGTGAAACGTGTAATGAGCAAAAACACGGCATATAGTAGCTCTATGCATTTCGTTAGTTCATCCACTCTTCAGGAGCATGCACGTTGATTGAATGAGTATTGTAGTATGATGGAAATAATATCTATATGGTCTGACCCTGTCAAGAAAGAGGAATTAAAATTGAGTGAATAGGAGGTAGATTTAACTGTGCCATTATGGTATGTATATCTATTTAAATGAATTGTATTGGATATTTATGCCTACTCATGATTACCATCATGTAAAATATAACCGATTTGCAATAAATTTGAACTTTTACTCCTGCGTGCTTCATCTGAAGTCCCAATTCTAGATGGAAAAACGACCTATCAATAATTATGTAATTTGTTGCATTATGAAGACATTGGAATATGGAAGATTTATATCCACATCCATGCATTAGAAAACCCTTAAATGAATTCATGAAGAGGATGATGTTTAATAATATAACAGCTTAACCTCCTTGTAACCAGACAAAATCATGGTGAGGTCTTTACCGGGTGTTGGTTGCTAATTTCTGATCTGTGAAATAGAAAAAATCACTTACACAACTATATACATTTGGGATTTGATCTGCTTTTTTGAAAAAAAACATTGTAAAATGTTACATCCATGTCCAGTCTCAAGAGAATAGAATTCCAAGTGAAAATTGTTCTCCAGACTAGAAGGTCATTAAATCAAATGTCTCAAACTGTTAAGAAGAATTTAAACTGCACTTTTCAGAAAATTATAGAACTGTTTGCCATCCCTTCTTGCTGACATTCAGGGAAGGCTGGGTGGCAAACAGTTTTCTAGGCTGATGGTAAGGCCTGCTAAGTCGTCCTTGGTAACTTAACTGAAACAGTATATGTGTAAATCCATTGTAAATCCCCAGCCCTTTACAGCTTCACTCCCACTGGAAATAAGATCACAGTCATGTTTACAAAAGCCTATGATTCATTTGGCAAGAAAGCCATGACAGCATGCCTTGCTAGTCTGTGAAACGTAAGTAACCAAAGCTTAGCAAAATATTCTGAAAGCACAATAATAAGGGTGAGGTAATTACTATAAGTTAATTACTGGTGATACTGCATGCCCCAGTATGTGAATGGTCCCACTGTAAATGTCAGTGATGTGTGCCTTTATAGTCTACTGTAATTTTTTACAGTTAAATCAGTTAGTGTAAACATTCCCACTATGCTGTCACATCTGCTTCGGTTTTTAAGCTTTTGTTTTTCCTTTAAGCACTTGCTGTATAGTGTTAAAAGCAAAATAGTCATATGTGCCTTTTTCTTCCTATAGCGGCTAATGTGTATGTTCAGAAATTACTCTTGCTACTCATTTATTCATGTTATCAGCTCCCACAGCTTAATAGAGATAAGCTTCCAGTTCAGTACAAAACCCAAGTTCAGACTGAACTTTGGCGGTTCGAACATTCAACTTTAGAGACGTTGGTGGTTATTGCCCCACCTAGCATCCCATAATGCATTGCAAACAACTGTCATTGGCCACAGTTTTGCACCTAGCATTTGGTCCCAGCAGCCTGTTGTCAGTGTGTTCAAATTTAGTTTGATGGACAGCTGACAATATTACAGGGGGAGAGTTGGCAGTGTAGTGTTCTATTACAACTATACAATGCAATATACAGTACTATATTCGGTGCCATTGCTACCTGCAAAGAATATCAGTTTGTGTGGTTAGAGAGAGGAATGTAAGCCCACCTGCATTTACTATAATTTCATAAAACCCAGCAGTCACACTGGGAAAAAGATATTGTCAAATATGCCGGGGCAGGGCCAGAGGTGGTCAACCCCACACCATTTTATGCCAGGAAAAGTCATAGGTGACCACCTACTTACCGCTATTCCTGTAGTGTTCCTCCTGAAGCAGACAGTGCAAGAAATTAGAGCAAGGCACCATGGCCTGCTATATTTGGACAACATCCCAGTGAGTTCTCAGCAGATACAGGTGGATCTATGGTTGTACTGGCAGCTTTGAAGAGCAAACTTCAATGGGTGGGTTTCAACACTCAAAAACCCAAGAAGTTGTACATGGCTAAGGAAAGGTAGCTGAAAACAATGTTGTCGGTTTCCTCTGCCCACTTTAACTTGTGGTGAGGAGAGGAACCATTACTGGTTGGCAACCCTCCTTGTTTCACAGTACAAGGGGAAAGTCACATAGCTCACCCTGCCTTTGCAGAAATGGCAGAAGATAAAACACCGGGAGATAGTGATGCAGATAAACCTGTTAACCTCCTTTCCAGCATTATACTGTCTCATGGACAACATGGCTTATAACTTACTGTTGTTGAAAGGGGTGGCCTTCTAAATGAGGCATTTAAAAAAAAAATCCTGTTAATGTACAGCAGTTAGAGCTGTCTGCTGCCAGCAAATATTAGTTGCGGCTGCATCACAAGGTTGGAGAATATATGGGGTTACAAAGTTGCAAAGTTGCAAAAAATTTTACATTTTTTGGTAGGTAACATTCTGAGCTCTGTACACATATTTCTGAAGGGGTAATGGTGTTTAACCACTTCCATATCGGGCCTATTCTGGCACTCCTTACTTATTAAGAACCCCCAAACATTATATGTTTTTTTAGCAGACATCCTAGGGAATAAAATGGCTGTTGTTGCAACTTTTTATGTCACACTGTATTTGTGCAACAATTTTTCAAACACTTTTTTTTGGAAAAAAAAAGTTTCATTAATTAAAAAATAACAGTAACATTTGCCCATTTTTTGTATAATGTGAAAGATGATGGTACGTCAAGTAAATAGATACCCAACACGTCACGCGGAATGGTGCCAAACTTCGGTACTTAACCACTTCAATACAGGGCATTTTCACCCCATTCCTGCACAGGCCAATTTTCAGCGCTGTAACATTTTGAATGACAATTGCGCAGTTATGCAACACTGTACCCATATGATAATTTCCCCCCCCACAAATAGAGCTTTCTTTTGGTGGTATTTGATCACCTTTGCGGTTTTAATTTGTATAAACAAAAAAAGAGCGACACTTTTGAAAAAACACAAAAAAATGTACTTTTTGCTATAATAAATATCTAAATTTAAAAAAAACTAAAACAAATGTCTTCCTCAGTTTAGGCCGATATGTATTCTTCTACATATTTTTGGTAAAAAAAAAAATCAAAATAAGTGTATATTGATTGGTTTGTGCAAAAGTTATAGCATCTACAAAATAGGTTATTGATTTATGGCATTTTTATTATTATTATTTATTTTACTAGTAATGACGGCGATCTGCAATTTTTGTCAGGACTGTAAAAATTGTGGCGGACCACTGACGATTATACAGCGATCAGTGCTATAAAAATGCACTGATTACTGTGTAAATGTCACTGGCAGGGAAGGGGTTAACACTAGGAGACGATCAAGGGGTTAAATGTGTTACCTAGGGAGTGATTCTAACTGTGGGGGAGAGGACTGACTGGGGGAGGGGACCGATCGGTGTCCCTATATACAAGGAACACACGATCAGTCTCCTTTCTCCTGACAGGACGTGGATCTGTGTGTTTACACACACAGATCCATGTTCCTGTTCTGTGACCGGCAATCGCGGGTGCCCGGGTGGCCATCACGGCCGTCAGGCGCGCGCATCGGCTCCCGCGTGACAAGGCGGGAGCGTGCCGTCTGTGGCACGTGCACGCCCCCTAGACTGCCGGGATGGCAGAGCCACCTTGGGGCCGTCATATGTCAATACGTGGGATGGGAAGTGGTTAAACATTTCCATATGCGTCGCTTTTACATTTTTTACAGGTTACATGTTTAGAGTTACAGAGTAGGTCTAGTACTAGAGTTGCTCTCGCTCTAACGCACGCAGCGATACCTCACATTTGTGGTTTGAACAGCGTTTACATATTTTTATTTACACACTTTCACAAATTTTTCTAACCACTTTTATTCCTATTACAAGGAATGTAAACATCCCTTGTAATAGGAATGGTGTGTGACAGGTCCTCTTTATGGAGAGATATATGAGGTCTATAAGACCCCTCCAGGCTGGAAAAAAATGACAGATCTGATGCTTTCCAGCCAATATTGCTGCTTTGTTGACATCCGCAGCCCGGACGTGACATCATAACGTCACGCCCGGGCCTCCGACGGTCATAGAGATAACTGAAAATCTTGATGCTTTTTATCCGGCGGTGACGGATTCTTTCTCTGGGTCCCCGATGGCACGGAAGAGCCCAGAGAAGCACCGGAGGGCGGTGGAATGGGGGGATGTCCCCTCCCGTCGCTTGTAAGAATGATAAAGCAGTGAAACTGCCACTATGATCATTCTTACAGTGCACAGAATTGCCAGCAGAAAAGAATGATATCTGAATGATGCCTGCAGCTGCAGGCATCATTCAGATGTCCCCGCTGAAAGTCAAGGATGTCATATGACGTACTGCGGGCGGGAAGTAGTTAAGCACCACTAGAAGCCTAAATATATGCAGGGTTGCGATGTTGCAAAAATGCAAATAATGTAAAATGTTTTGGTAGGTAACATCCTGTGTTCTGTAAGAATAATTTTGTTTGATGCGGTTTGCTGGCAGAAGTATTAATCATAGCCTTATTCTCAGACAGCTGTTTCCCAGAGACAAAAATGTCTGCATAATTTTTGGCTGGGTAACTAGTGCTGGCAAATATTGTTCAATATGGAATGTTTCCTTATGGTGCATCAACATTTCAACATTTTATGTTTCTGAATTATTCTTCTCAGTTTGGATTTTTTTGTGCTTTCATGCAGGCTATATCTAAAACTATTTGCGTTGATCTTTTGACCCAACCTGAGTACACTGGCAAAATCCAGAATTATGGTCAATGAAGAATAATTTACATTTTGGCAGCTAATTTGCATACTATTGTTCTCCTATGACACAAGAGTAATACAATTTTTTTAAAGATTAACTCTCTAACTGTGTGCTCTCTCACTCCTGATTCGCCTCCTATGAAAAATAATTATATAATTAAAAATAATTAGATTCTGTAAAAGTACAATTGAATATTTTGGCCTGAAATATGACTTCTCTGCTTCTAAAATGTAATTCTATTTATTTCTGTGCATGAAATCTTTACAATGTTTAACCTGTCTCTAAAAATAAATAACAATCAGATTTTAACGGTATGTCTGTAGTAGTAATACTCCCTACTATAACGAAGATATTCAGTGCAGCATATTAGTACCATTATAATATAGTGTCTTCAAAAAATAAGTCTCATTGATACTTTCTAGCTGAAATATGACTTTTCATTGCTTCTGAAATATCCTTAGATTAAAAATATGTTATTGCGTGTATCAAATCTGTTTAATTTTCATATGTTTGAGGTAAAAAATGTTTTTTCATATTTTTGAATGATAAGTGCCTACTTTCTGCTTCCAAAATTACATCCTGTTAAAAAGGATGAGATTAGGTGCCTTAAATGCATACAATGTTCATCCAGTGTTTCTGGAAAAATAATGTTTTACTCATCAGATCTTAAAGAATGTGATTCAGCTTAGCAAATAATGCATATTGTTTATTAAAATGGTTTTGGAAACAATACAGTTTCATTTAATATTTATGGCTGAAATATGCCTGCCTCCCAAAGTTTTCTCCATGAAAAGGGATATGATACTGTTAAGAAAATTCATTCAACTCACAAGCTGAATCTTAAAAAAAAAGTCGACTGAATTTAAACCTCTGCTGGAAGTCAATTCTGAAAGTAGTAGTAGTTGATGCTTGGAATGAACTTACATTGGAGGTAGTGAGTTAGCTGACAGTAAGTGGATTCAAGCATGCTTGGGACACACATAGATCTATATTTAGACAAAAAAAGTAAAAAAAAATAAAATAAATAAAATTGGGCAGAATTGGAGTTATGTACTATTTTTGGTCTTCAGTCTACCCTGTTACATAACACAATGCAGAATTTGTGCTAGATTTTACATATATTGTCCTTGCTACCAGTGGCGGCTGGGGGTAAAAAAAATTTGGAGGGATGGCAAACAGTGCACCCACAGCCACCGATCTGGTCAGTCGGTCGGGTCATCAGGAGCACCAGAGCACTTACACCATCTATGGCGGCGACAGCTGGGGGCTTCTGCTTCCCCTGCTCCCCTCCTTGGCATGATGGGCGGCTTCCCCTGCCCTCCTTTGCGGGCATCACAGGCTGCTTCCACTTTCCCTGCTCTCCTCATCAGCATCGCGGGCATCACAGGCGGCTTGCGCTTCCAGTACCCTTCTCTGCGGGCATCACGTGAGGCTGCTCCCTCCTCCTCGGCGGCCAATAACAACGCTTCTCCTTTTAGCAAATCGGGAAACGGGTCTCAGACACGCTTCCTGATTGGCCGGGAGGAGAATCAGTGTGAAAATGTTGAATATTCATTCGCTATTGTCACACAACTGGGTGGACTCGGAGCGCAGTACTCTGTGCCCACGGCCCACCCTTTTTTTAAGCCTATTAGAGCCTCTGGATAGTGGGGGCAGTGCCCAAGTTCCCCTAATGGACGGGCCACCACTGCTTGCTACGTACTTCCATTGCTCAATTTTTGTCTATCACTGCTACACGGTTTCAGAGATACAATGCACAATAGTCAGAGGATATATAGAATATACAAAATTTAGTAGGTGGTGCTGGAAAGTGTTTGAATTGTTTGTACTTTGTGCTGTGAAAAGCCCTTCCATGTGCATTTAACTTTAACCCTTCTGCTTCCAGAACTGCCTTTTAATTTTTTATACACATGTTTAAAAAAATCACTTTAGACTGGGAGATTACATAATATCCCCCAAACATTAATATTTTCTGAAAGCAGACATCATAGAAAATAAAATAGCGGTAGTTCAACATTTTTCTTTTACAAGGTTTTATTAGCATGTAATCCAACATATCACAACAGTTTTCAGGCGGTTACATTGCGTGATAGTCAAACAAAGAGACAAGGCAGAAAATACATACTGGTATATAGAGGCACGAGTAATAGAAACATACAGGTAACTTTATGTCCCATGGAATTTAACAAAAAGATGGGAGACCAAAATTTGCCTTCTGAAGTGTCCCTGGGCGTCTAAAAAATTTCCACCTATATTGCCTGGACAGGTGCCAACAAAGTTTTGTGGTCAAGAGTTTCCCTATCAGTCAGGATGCATTGTTAAAAGTTGACATAAACGAAAAGCAACGTGGAAAACATAATGTTTCAATGATAACCATCTCGACCCGGTCTATACCTGGCGGCCTAATAAAGGTATGGATTGAATGCATCAAACATAGCAAAGAGAATAGAAGGAAACGTTTCAAGGGAAAAAGAAGGAGAGTCCAGTAGAAAAGAGGAGAGTAAGGAAAGGGGAAAGGTAGGAGGAGAGTCCACGGGATGTGCGTCAGGGGAATATCAGATCAGGAGAAATGTGCCATCAAATCGAGAGGGTTGGAAGTACGTGATCCATGGTTGCCAAACTTTGAGGAATTTGTCATGCGTGTCTAAAAGGATGGCAGTCAGCTTTTCGTTTACCTTGACCTCATTCATGCGATTTTTAACTGCTTCAAAACTGTGTGCGGGGGATTTCCAGGGTTTTCGATGGTCAATTTAGTTTCAGTGAAGAGATGTTGTGTAGTACCACCTATATAACACCTTATAGGCATTCTCCAATATAATGACATTTCTTGAGCACTTGGAAAGGGCTATGGTCATAGTCCGCCAGTCCTCTAGGTCTAACTGTCTCCCCAACTCTTTTTTGCATTGAAGATGGTAGGGCCACAACGGAGGCTTTTTTGTAGAAATTATGGACGAGTATATTAATGATATCATGCCTGGGGAGTGGGGTCTGGCTCTACATAGGCTCTCAAAAGGAGTCAGAGTGTATGGAGTGGGACAGGATTTGGTAAGTTGTTGGAGAAAGTGTCTCAATTGTAGGTAGCTATAGTGCTCCCTCAATGGGATATCATGAGAAGAGCGTAAGGCGTCAAATGTTAATATCCTAGTGGGGGTAACCATAGTGAATATCTGTAAACCCATGTGTAGTCCACCAGGAGAATTAAGCTGGGTTTTCACATCCCGGAAGGAACATTTCGGATGGTAAGTGGGAGGGAAGGAACATTTTGGATGGTGAGGGGGAGGGAGCCATGGTAGAGAGGAGACAGGCATAGGGTCGGAGTCAACAAGATCTATTGTGGCCCATAGCGGCATCTGGTATGTTTTGTGGAGATGGGAAAGTGGAGCAATGCCTGCTGCCCTATAGTAAGCCTGCAAGTTAGGGACCAAGAGGCAGCCATTGATCTGCTGGGCATACAAGACACGTTTACTGATTCGAGGATGGGTAGATCCCCATATAAATTGTAAGAGATTGCGTTGATGAATGCATAAAATATACAAGGGGACGGGGATGGGTAAGACCCAAAAGTAGTAAAGTAATTTAGGGAGTAGGGATGAGCCGAACACCCCGGGTTCGGTTCGCACCAGAACCCGCAAACGGACCTAAAGTCCGTGTAATTTTAAAAACCCTATTAATTACAATGGATGCGAAAGTTCAAAATCAAAAGTGCTAACTTTAAAGGCTAATATGCATGTTATTGTCATAAAAAGTGTTTGGGGACCTGGGTCCTGGGGACATGTATCGATGCAATTTTGTTTTTTAAAAATGGACGTTTTTTCAGGAGCAGTGATTTTAATAATGCTTAAAGTGAAACAATAAAAGTGTAATATTCCTTTAAATTTCGTACCTGGGGGGTGTCTATAGTATGCCTGTGAAGGGGCGCATATTTCCCGTGCTTAGAACTGTCCCTGCACAAAGTGTAATTTTTGTAGGAAAAAAGCTATTTAAAATCACTCGCGGCTAATGAATTGATGGCTCCCGTAACACAGAGAACAGTCATTCATTGAAAGTCATTGATAAAAAAAAGTCATTGATAAAAAATAAAAATTTTTTTTTAAAAAAAGCGTGGGGGTCCCCCCAAATTCAATTACCAGGCCCTTCAGGTCTGCTATGGATATTAAGGGGAACCCCGGCCAAAAAAAATGGCGTGGGGTCCCCCTCAAAATCCATACCAGACCCTTGAGGTCTGGGATGGATTTTAAGGGGAACCCCGGCCAAAAAATAATGGCCACATGCCCTCAACATTGGGAGGGTGCTTTGGGGTCCTTCAGAGACCTGTCAGATGCAGCGAAGCCTCACACAGAGGGAGCCTCCCATTGCACGGAGCGGCCCAGAAGAGACACCGACGCCATGGAAGAAGATGCCGGACAAGAAGACCAGAGCAAGAAGAAGTGGATCGGAGGAAGAAGAAGATGGAAGAAGAAGATGGAAGAAGATGCCGGAAGGAGAAGATGAAGAAACCGAAGGATGAAGAAAGGAAGACCAGAAGAAAGAAGATTTTAATAAAGGAATTGTCAAAGACCGTCTCCTGTAATTTTTACCATTTTTGACACTTTTTTGGTGAAATGGTAGGGGTACTTTTGTACCCCCTTACCATTTCACACAGGGGGGGGGGGGATCTGGGGGTCCCCTTGTTAAAGGGGCTTTCAGATTCCGATAAGCCCCCCGCCCGCAGACCCCCACAACCAATGGCCAGGGTTGTGGGGAAGAGGCCCTTGTCCTCATCAATATGGGGACAAGGTGCTTTGGGGGGGACCCCAAAGCACCCTCCCAATGTTGAGGGCATGTGGCCTGGTACGGTTCAGGAGGGAGGAGGGAGGGGGGGGGGCGCTCTCGCCCCCCCTCTTTTCCTGCGGCCTGCCAGGTTGCGTGCTCGGATAAGGGTCTGGTATGGATTTTGAGGGGGAACCCACGCCATTTTTTTTTTGTGGCCGGGGTTCCCCTTAAAATCCATCCCAGACCTCAAGGGTCTGGTATGGATTTTGAGGGGAACCCCACACCATTTTTTTTTTTTTTGGCCGGGGTTCCCCTTAATATCCATAGCAGACCTGAAGGGCCTGGTTATTGAATTTGGGGGGACCCCCACGCTTTTTTTTTATCAATGACTTTTTTTTATCAATGACTTTCAATGAATGACTGTTCTCGGTGTTACGGGAGCCGTCAATTCATTAGCCGCGAGTGATTTTAAATAGCTTTTTTTCCTGCAAAAATGACACTTTGTGCAGGGACAGTTCTAAGCACAGGAAACATGCGCCCCTTCACAGGCATACTATAGACACCCCCCATATGTGATACTGCAATGCTGTACTAACAGCACGCACACACTAATCCCCAGAATCACAGCAGATAATGTCAGCAGTCAGCACACTGACACTGGAACACAATATACGAGGCCGCCGGCGCGGCGGCCTTTTATAATGTGGGGCGTGTACTAAACCCCCTGAGCTATAATTGGCCACAGGCATCCTGCCTGTGGCCAATTATTGCTCTCCTCGCCGCTGGCTCTATGATTGGCCAAGCATGCGGGTCACAGACTTGGCCAATCATCAGCCAGCAATGCACTGCGACTGGCGCAGTGCATTGCGGGCCGCTCGCATCACACAAATTTGATGCAAGCGGCCCAAATAGTTCTGGGCTCGCCGAGCGGGCGAACGCCCGATGTTCGATTCGAATATGGGTTCGAATCGAACACTGGGCCCATCCCTATTAGGGAGGTAATACATTCGGATTGCAGTTATCCTACCAAACCAAGACAATGGTAAGTGGGACCAGGAGGACAGCATGTCCAACAGATGTTTAAACAGGGATGGATAATTGGCCTGGAGAATTCCCGTGTACGTAGGAGTAAGGCAGATTCCAAGGTAGGGTAGATAGGAGTGGAATTGAAAGGGAAAAGATGATTTCAAACTAATCAATACTGGATGAGAAACATTAACCGACAGAGTTTTAGATTTGGAGGGGTTAACACGGAGTCCAGAGAGAGAAGCAGAAGAACCTGCAACATCTATACCACTGATATCGGGATGAGAGCGAACCGCCTCCGCCAATGGTTCCAGAGCCGAAATGAACAGCAGAAGTGAGAGTGGGCACCCTTGACGCGTACCCCTCCCAGTGTTGAACAGAGGCGACTCAAATCTATAGTACTTAAGTTTAGCTCGGGAGGAATCATAGAGGGCTGCCATCCATCGCAAGAAGGAAGCCCTGAATCCATAATGGCAAAGTACAGACATAAGATAAGGCCATGATAACGCGTCAAAGGCCTTATTCACGTCTAAAGGTAGAAGCATTGATTCGAACCAACGGTTGTGAGCTATGTGTTGCAGCTGTAAAATCCACCGGATAGCATCCCCTGCTTGCCTCTGTGGTACAAAGCCAACCTGATCTTTCTTTATTAAGCAGGGAAGGAAAGAGTTCAGTCGATTAGCCAGGATCTTGGTCAAAACCTTCATATCTATGTTGATTAGAGAAATGGGTCGGAAGTTAGCCCAAGAGGAATGATCGCGGTCAGGTTTGGGAAGCATGACAATATTAGCGGTCAACAGGTCGGAGGTGAAATTCTGGCCTTTTTTAACAGAGTTATACATAGCTGTTAGATGTGGGGCTATAATGTCAGCCAGCTTCCTATAATAAAGCACTGTGTAGCTGTCCAGGCCTGGTTGCTTACCCACTTTCAAGTCTTTAATACTTCAAAGGACTTGCGAGACCTGAATGTCCCGGTCCATGAGGGCCAGGTGAGCCTCTGTCAACGTGGGGAGTGAAAGACAGTCAAGGAAACTATCTGTCTCCCGACTACCTGAATGATCAGAGGCTGAATACAGTTTGGTTAAACGGTAACGGAATTCCTCCAGAACCTTCACTGTGTTACTGGTGAGTACATTTTGCCTGGTACACAGAGTGATAGGGGTAAATTTAGGAGTAAAGGTACGAAGCATGTGGGCCAGCATCTGATTTGATCTATTTGCTCTAGCATACCACTAATGGCGGGACCAACGCAAAATGCATTCAGCTCCATCCGTGAGGCATAGATCCAGCTCTGAGCGGGCCTGATCCAGAAGGTTACGGTTAGCGGGAGTAGGGGATTGTTTAAATGCAGTGGAGAGTAATTCCAGGTGAGCCTCTAAATCGCGTTGCCGAAGAGCTCTTTCTCATTTGCGTTTTGAAGCTATCTGTATGATACAAAAAGAAAGGAACAAGAGGGGGTTTAGCCAACCTGACGGACTATCGCGGCACCTGAACAAAAACGGATATCCCGTGATAAATATTTTATACAAAAATCAATTTATTATAGAAAATATGAACAGTAGTATACAAAGATATGTAAAAAAAAAAAAGTAAAGGAAAGAATGATAAGGGTTTAGTCATTGGATATAAGATATACATATAGACATCTCAAGTTACATTGGTAGATCTTAAATGCTGGTCAGAAGATGGTTGACGTGTTTCGCTCTTAGCTTCATCAGAACCAATGAGCAGCAGTTTTAATATCTGTGGTATAATTCTTACAGGTAAGTGTTGCTGTTTGAAGGTATCCACTTCAATGGTAGAGACATAAATTCCATTAATGCATAACATAAAAACAACATCCCGGAAAGGGAGTCATCGTCAGCTTGGAGAGGTTTGTTTCATTTTTGAAATAGTGCAATTAATCTATTAATCTAATAGATGTAGATTAGTATCGGGGGCCCTTCTCCACCTAATGGGTAGAGATGTTAAGACTGAGCCCGTATTTTACACCTGGTAGGGTTTAATTAGGCTCAAAAAAGACGGAAGTCAGCCGGACTTCGATTAGTCTTTAGAAAAGCCGTTCAGAGGTATCCCATTCATTGGGGTTCTAAATATGTCCGATGGAAACAGTCCCTCTGTCTGGGAAGGGCACCCTGAAAGCCGTGGGAACAGCCCCACGGGTTGGATAGTCCAACACTGGGTCTTAGTTGGATACAGCACGAGAGTCACCTTCCCAGTACTTCATCTGCATCAGGAGTCGTTCATTACCCAGTGGGAACGGGGTGGTTTACTGAGAATAGAATGGGGGTGGGAATAGTGCATATAATCTTTGCCTAGGGGATGGAGTTCCCACCAAAGGTCAACCAGGTCATGAACTTGTAAAGAGCAAACAAATTTCCTAGCATCAGGGGAGGAAGCAATGCGCTCCGAGGGATATTCGTCTAAGAAAGGGTTTAAAGCCAGATTCGAGTCGCCCGCAAGAAGGAGGGTGTCCTTGTGGTGAGATGTCAGAAGGCAACAGAGATGGGTCAGAAAGGGTCCTGGGGTAGAATTAGGAGCATAATAAGTCATAATAGTAACCTCTGTGTCCTAAATGGTACCTTGTAGCAACAAATATCTGCCATCTGGATCTGCTAACTGTTTAGTGCAACTAAAAGGGACCGACTTACGAAAAGCAATGAGCACCCCTTTTTGCTTAGTTGGGCTGTTGGCAAAAAAAAACTAAGGATATTGAGCATCAAAATATTTTGGGCAGGAGGTGGTTGGAAAGTGGGTTTCCTGCAAGCATGCTATATCTACCTGCTATATCTACCAGCACATAAACACAATATATTACTATATTTTATTTTTTGTAAAATATAAAAGATGAGGTTGTGCCAAGTAAATGCCACGATACATACACTATATTTTGCATAGGTAATGATTTAAAAGCCCTTACAGGTCATCAGTATAGGGTTAACTGTGAATTATGGGCCTAGATTTATTAATACTTATTTATTAATACTAAACTTTACTTACTTTTTCCATAATTTTTGGGACTTAAAGTCCCCTATGTGAGGCATTTTTTGGTAACAGGTTCTCCTTAATCAGTGTACATATTGCCAGCACAGGGATCTTCAAATAACATCCAACAGTTTTATTGAAAAATGATCACATCACAATTTAAAAAGGGCCCCTTTGTCAGGCATGTGATAAGTGCATACAGTACCGCAGAGATATTTGCATAAACTATGTGATCATTCCTCAAAAAAATCCTTTGGACATTATTTGAAGATCCACTGTGCACAATATTTGCACTGATCTGAGATGTTTTAAGTTTCCAGCCAACTGTTGCTGCATCATCCACTACCCTAAACCCATTCCAGTAACATGTTCAATTTGAATATTAACATAGATTCTCTTTAATGAGACATCAGGAAACTAAAACATCATTGATGTCTCATCTGCCCTCCAATCACAATTCATTATATTCTTACCCAATCATACTGGTAGGGGACAGTAACACCAGGACCTGGAAGTTACAGTTTACATGTAGCTTGCTGCATAGTCAGCACTCTTGATGAGTGAATATGACAGGTCCCTCAACTCTGTCCTTTGAGTCACGTGAATAAACCCTCCCCCTGCTAAATTATATTTAAAAATGTTTTGCATTGGTACATGTCCTCCAGGCTGCTGTCCAGCTGCCCAGGTCCCGATGTCCTTTGCTTGAGAATACTTTGCCTATGACCCTAGAAAATGGCCATTACTAACTTTTAAGACACTACTCCCATTGATCTAATGGCGTTTGGATTTGGGATCTGAACCTGTGCCAAAACCCAGGTTTATTCAACTCATCCACACAGCTCATGAGTTTGAGATCCCTGTAACAGAGCTAATTTCTTTGGATAGACCATCTCCAGTTTCATTAGAAATGGGTAATAGCATGTTTATATTTACAGGACTATTTATCAATGTTTTCCCCAAAGATTTTAATTTTTTTCAAACTGAACTTTGGGTGGAAGTTTGAATCTTGGGTGAAAACAATAATAAATAGACCTCTTAATTACAGAGTTCAATATATATAAAAAAAAAAAAACAGTGGTGCTAGGATATTTTTGTATTGTTTGTACTATGCAAAACCCTTCCATGTGCACCTTTAAAAGGTTAGTTATAAAATAGAGCAGTTGCCATTTTTGTTTATTCCTATGTGGTATTCCTGTCTTCAAATTATGAATTGCTTTATATACACCAAAGTTGGTGAGTTTGCTTGGAAATGCGCTTGAAGTAGATGATTTCATTTCAGCACCCAACATTTGGGGTTATGGAAAGTTTGGTCAGCTCTCTCGTGTTACTATTGGTCAGTCACTGCACTCCCCTGATGACCAGCCCCATGGTGAAATATAACAGAACAAGAGGCAAGATGGGGTGGGGCACAGCTAGAAACCATGGAAGCTGACCAGAATTTTTTCTAGCAGATTGACCTAGGTTTCAGGGCCCCAGGCTTTCTGTAAAAAAACAAAGGTGCCTTCACTTTAGTGTAAAGCCCCATACACACGGTCGGAAAATCCGACCACCAAATCCATCGGATTTGGTCCGACGGATTTAGTCCGACACTGGTGTTGCATACACACGGTCGGACAAAGTTGTCGGAAAATCCTATCATTCTGAACGTGGTGACGTTTGTTGCCTACGACGGGACTACGTAGAGGCTAGTAGCCAATAGCTTTGGTCTTGTAATGTGATCTGAGAATGCGTGGCACTTTGTCCGTCGGAATTCGCTACACACGATCGGAATTGGTGTGTTGTCGGAAAATTTTTAGAGCAGGAGATACAACTTTGTCCGTCGGACAATCCGATGGAAAATGTCCGATGGTGCCTACACACGGTCGGAATTTCCGACAACATTGTCCGATAGGACAGAATCCATCAGAAAATCCGACCGTGTGTATGGGGCTTTAGTGGTAGTTACGATTTTTGTTGGGGGCACAAGTTTGCTTTGAAAAGCTTTGCTCACTTTTACAAAAAAAAACTGCCCATGCAGGTAAGGATCACATAGATAAGAAGAAACTGTGAATCTTTGACCAAAGTTGAATAATGTTCTTGCTGTAGGTGTAGGCCATTTGCATACCTCCTGAAGCCTGGCTTAAAAAATCCTAGAGGTGGCATCATCCCATCCTGCTGTGTTGCTAGGACTTTGCTATAAGATTCCTAGCTGTTTCTGTTTCCCTACACCATCACAGGAGTGAGCTCTTTCTCTAATTCAACCCCCCTCACATGCATTTTCTTTCCCCTGACGCAGTAGATCTGAGTTCAGCATTTGAGAGCTTACTCCTGTAATAATGGGGGTAAACAGTAACAACTGTGAGTCTCTTAGTGACATCCTAGAAACAAGACAGAACAGGATGATACAATCTCTGGTATTTTTTCAGTCAGGCTTCAGGTGGTAAGTAAATAGCCTACACCTACAGCAAGGGTATTATTCAGCTTTGGTCAAAGCTGTTGGGTCACAGTTTGTTTTTATCTACAGACACGACATACCTGCTTCGGCAGTTGTGTGGTAAAGGTGAACTATGCCTTTATGATTAATGCCAGAAGTTAAATTCAGGAAATTCCGACGAAAAATGTCCGATCGGACCATGTTGTCGGAAAATCCGCCCGTGTGTGGGCTCCATCTGACTTTTTCCGTCGGAATTTCCGACGGAAAAAATTTGAGATCCTGCTCTCAAATTTTCCGACAACAAAATCCGATCAGACTTTTTCCGATCGTGTGTAGAGATTTCCAACAGACAAAGTGTCACGCATGCTCAGATCAAATTACGAGACCAAAGATATTGGCTAATAGCCTCTACGTAGTTACGTCGTACGTAACGGACGTCACCACGGTCAGAATAATCGGATTTTCCGACAACTTTGTCCGACCGTGTGTATGCAACACCAGTGTTGGACAAAATTTGTCAGGAAAAATCTGACGGATTTTGTGGTCGGAATTTCCGACCGTGTGTACAGGGCATTAGGGTCCAGTTTTTGAGTAAGGCTTATGCTGAGGGCCCATTCAGCCCAGTGTGTTGTGGCCAACCATGCTGCATTGCATTGTGGTACCATATATTGTATATAACACTTATAGTACACTAGAGGCCAATGCACAATACACCAGAGCTCATCATAGATAGACTAATGGTACACTAGCTCAAATTCCTATGTTTCAGGTTGCTGTGGTCCATCTTGGAGAAGAAGCTCAACCGCAACTTGCTTGTCTCCATAAATTTCTAATCACTAGCATCGTCCCAAGGTTACCAGTATACCTCAGTGCACACTAGGGGTCTGCATGATCATCATTCCATCAATATTTTATTAGTAGTAGTAGTACAATACCTGTGGTACCTGATTTTCTGGGATAAAATGATAAAGAGGTGCAGAACTCCTGAAATATTTAGAAATCTTTCACGAGTGATAAAGGAATGTATTTTTTTTCCTAAAATTTGTTCGTGTTTATAACTGCAAAATTTAAAGCTCCCATGTGGATAACAAAACAAATCAAATAACAAAATAGGCAGAAGGGAACACTGTGGGCAGCCAAATTAAAAATAACAAAATCCCACTTTCATATTTGTGCTATTTTATTTAATTTAATCGTTTTTTTACTTGCTGAACTATGCATACTTCTGCATATTAAAGAATTGTTAAAATGTTTTCAGAAAATGAGGCTGCTGTATGCTATAAGGGCACCTTGAGTTTAATTGCAGTTGAAGATGCATTGCACCTCCTGTGATAATGTCTTGTTTATCCTATGAAATCCATGTAACCTCCATACACAGGACAGCTCCATTTACATCAAATGCAAGTCCTATTCACCTTTAGCTCAGCTATTATTTTTTTTCCTTCTTCTCGGTCAGTGGTTAAGGTGTGTAATCAACTTTACAAATTAGTGTAATTAGCACACCAGTTATGTATTAATCCTTGTTCTGAAACCTTAATTAACAGCTTGCAGGGGGCTTGAGCTATTTTTCTACAATTTCAAATAAAAACACAGATTAGGCACACAAGCCACATTTATTCTGAAACTACACTTAGCTGCAGCATTGTATCAGCCAAATCTATAGAAAATCCCCCATAATTTTGGCCAGCAATAAGATCATGCATCATTTATGCGTTAAAATGTGTGATGAAGATTATTATCATCTCTCTGATTGCCAGTGCCTGTAAACACAAGTGATCACTGTGTCCCCAATGTAGGTTGAGATTGGACATGTTTCAGATCAGGTCATAAGTACGACAATGAAATTCATCTGTGGTTACAATAAGGATTACTCAGATCAGCATAAACTGTCCTAGTTCCATCTGGTATGTCTATAAAAAAGCAACAAACACAACAAAACAGAGCAATAAAGCTATATTTTATCTCAGTATTGAAACACAACCTAATGTCAATAATCTTCTCATCTTTGACACTCTGCCAGTTTCCATGTGGAAAGCCTATAGCACTGCAAAGCAAAATGACTGTTTCACAGCTTTTACATACAGTACAATGCCAATACTGAGTAATTCATTCAGGTGCGCTCCATGTGGAAGTAGTGTTTCATTAAAAAAGCAAAGCATGGCTTTCATTGCAGTTTATACTAACAAATGTGATATCTCTATACTGACATTACATATGGTTGTATGTTAATTAAAGTATAAATGCTGTATGTTTAGAAGTATAAATCTAAATTTCAATCATTTAAAAATAAGATATTGTAAAAATCAAGCAGTGTAAGTTTATCTGTCATTTTTTAAAGGAATAATTAGGAAATTGTATTTACTTACAAATATACATTAACAAGCCTGAGAAAGTAGCTTTGTTTAGTCTGGCACAAATTTAGCTTACAACATGTTTCCCATGTCTGGTCTTTTCGGACTGCTAGGGGTGGAGTCAGATAGGGGCTTTTATTGCTGTCTCTTGCAATATACCTAGACCCTATGGAAAGTAGAGATGAGAAAAAGTTTAGTTAGTTATGTTTCATCCAAATGATTTAAAATTCATGAACATTCGAAATTCTGAATTTCTCAACTGGTAGACAATTAATGTCAATGGAAATCTGAATTAGTCAGTAGCAAATGATCAAAATTTGTGCAGAATGCAAAGCTCTTTGCAGCCCTGCTTGGCAAAATGAAAGGCAGTTTCTTTAAAAATTCTTACAGGGATACTAAGATAGAAGGGTGGGACCCAAATGGCAATGGCTGTCAATTTAATAAGGCACAGGAAACAGTAGAAATAATATAAGGCAGAAACAGCATGTGGAGCAATGTTCTGTATCTTTCTCCCAGAAGCCTTTTGGAAATCTGAACGGCCAAAAATTTGGTCCAAACCTTTTGACAGGTCATAGCAATATGCTGGGATTGGTCGGCCGTAGCAAGCGGTGGATTGGACACAATTGGCAGGTGTAAAGCCCACGGAGGAAGCAGATAAAAGGGAGCTGCGGGCCATTATTCACTGACCTTTTGAACCGGACCACGACTACAGTGCCCTGCAGGATGAAGCTCCATTCTCCAGGCAGACAGGAAAGTCTCCTATGCCACCAACTAGAGTGCCTTTGCCTGGTTAACATATCCAGTGTATCTCTGCTGTGTACCTATTATAACTTTTGCCTGGCTGACATTTCTTCTGGTTCCTGATCCTGATCTTTGCCTTCTGACAGTACTGATTCCTGGCTTCCCGATCCCGACTCGTCTGATTACCCGTTTTGGCTTCCTAACCCTGGCTTCTGTTTTTGACTACATTCCTGATCTGTATTATTTTTACTATTACATTAAAGGTGTGATTTTAACTGATTTGTACGCTGCCTGGTTCATGGTCCCTGACAAAGACCAAGCAACAGCCCACACTTTGTTTTATGCCAGTGATTTTTTTTACAACAGGAGTAAAGTACTAAATGTACACTTGTGCCATCAGCAATCACATACAGGAAAAAGAGAGTCCCCATTACTTTTATTTTAATTAAAAGTAAGTTGATGCTGTTAGAGGTGCTCCCAAGTAGGAGGGGCTAAATTACAGTTAGCACCTGTTAGATATTTTATTATAGACACATTGTCTTTGTGATCTTTTACAATTTAATGAATGTCTGCTAAATTTTACATTGCATTTAATATAATGGCATAAGAAGCTAAGATATTTTACCATGCAAAGCAAGTTTATACCAGCTACTATATACACTACACCTTTTAGCATGGTCAGACCACATGAAGTGCATGGTTAAATGTGATTAGTACTCACTAAAAACATGTTTCAGAAAAAAAAAAATACCCTTACAATCCCCACTACCACCTTCTCAAAACCACCTTGTTGAAAAAACAAATAAAGTCAAAACTAATTATCCGGTTTTGCACCAATAGGTTGGTGTATAAGACCTGTAACCTTCACAGCATGTTCAGCACACCCTACACATCCTACAAGCCCTGACATTCTTAAATAAGCAGAAAATGATCCATAGAATTTGTATTTTCCTAGTGATATCCATTACAGACATGCTGGCAGATCCCACAGGTCATTGCACTCAGAGGTCAGGTATCTATGTAGATTTGAACTCTGTGTGGAATTAATATCAAGTTAGACCAGATTTAATTTTCTTCCTACTTTAAACCCTTCCGGCAATAGCTATAGGACTTAGATCTACAATGCCATTTCTCTCTCAAGCATTACTGAAGTGAGAATTGCTACAACATCTCTTATTGCATGTACCATGTTTTGGAATCTATTGTAAAACATTGAAGCCCCTAGAAAGGGTTTCCATTGACATAAGATGGTGATGGCATTGCTTGAAAGGTTTTGTTTATATTGTGTAAAGATCCCCACCTTACTATGGGTGCTAGGTAAGTGCACAAGACCAAGGAAGTAGCAATTGGTCATGCTGGGTAATTGCACTCAAACACTATTTTTTTCAGTGAGATAACCTAGCACTGGGATAATAAAGGGGGAATATTACCGCTGTGAGTTCTAGGCACCATCATTTTGGATACAGGAGCCAGCTGTGGCTTCCTGAGGGACCACAGGCTTCCTATTGCACATTCACAAGCTTGTGTGGTGCCCTACAAATAGTCCTGCAGCATCATGGGACATGTGATGTGTCCCAGGAGGCTGCAGGAGGAAAGGGGGCAGGGCAAAGGACATCATCCTCACCTAAGCAAGGATTGTGGAATTTTTAGCTGGTACTCATAAAAATTAGTACTTGCTGCCCCCCCTAAAAACAGTAACTCACTTACAGGCTAGGTGAAGGGAGGGAGTGAACCAGCAGGACTTCACTTTTGGAGTAGAGATCCACTTTTAGACTGCATTCACCTGAGCATAGGGATTTTGATATTTTTTTTTGTTTTGTACAGTGTTTTTGAAGCATTTTTCTGTTTTGAGCTAGATGTTCTGAAAAGTGGCCAATGAAAAGCCACTCATTCTGGTTTTGTTGTGTGCTTTGTTCTCTCAAGCTTCCATGTGCTTTCCTGCGTGTCTCCAATCCTGGTGAAGATGTCTGCCAAGCACGGTTTCCTGGCATGTGCAGCAGTTGCATTACTGATTCTGGAGGAAGAAGAAAAAGAAAGCAAGCACACATACTAGATCCATCCTGTTATTTCAAATAGAGAACAGTGTGGCCAGTTCTGGGCAATGTACAATGATCTCAGTGCACATGATGATAAATTCTTCGAATATATACAAATTTCAGGGAAAAGGTGGGTATATCTCCTCATCTGCACAAAGCTTGTACAATTATAACAACGTATGATAGATTACTAACCTGATAACAACCAATATTACGATATTTCCTACAGTTTCAATAAATTTCTTGGGTTACTCTCTCAGCATTTGCAGGGACATGACACCTTTTTCAAAACAATATTCCAGTGGTGGAAAGGCTCATAATCACACAGAGGTAAGCAACACCCTGCCTCCCCTCCATTCCCCCTTCTCCTCCTCCCCAGCTCCCTCTTCTCCTCACAACCTAACCTCCTGCTCTATCCCCTCCTGCTCTCTGCCCTCCCCTGCAACCCTAACCTCCTGCTCCCTCCTCTCTCCCCTCCCCCTATGAAAGAAGACAAGCAAACACAAATGTTGCAGGAATTGTACATGCAGTCCACAAAAAAAACACCCTCCAAGAAAACAGCACCCAATCGGGGAGAGAGTTTATTTTAACATATGTAGCTTTATCCCTGCAAGGGCTGCTGGTAACTGGCTCCTCTATTCCTGTATAGGCAACATGCATTTTCCACTTGTACCCAGACAAAAGAATTTGGTTCCTTGGCTTTGTTTTTGTTATTTTATTAGGGGTAACAACTTGGATGGGGTAGAGGAATTTATGGGAGGCCCAATTTTACAAAAACAACAGATGGCGGACAACTTCCTTCCTATGTACAGAGATACGATCCTGGACTGTTCTCCTTCTTGGACACATTCAGTCTTTAAGGATCAGTAGCCTCTCTCTTACGGACTTGGAGCTCTTAGTCCCCTTAGGAAAATAGCACAAAAGGTTGCAAACCTGCATGCAGGAGTATCTCCTTTCTTCTGTAGAACTGCTCCCAGTTCCACTGCTTGCAGATGCTACCATGCCTTCTGGCTGCTGCTCTGAAGATCTTCCAAGGCAAGAGATAAAAAAGGTTAAGCACAGCGCTGTTCTTTTGAAAACTTGCTACATGTTTCTCCCCTTGTGAATCCCTGAGTGTGCTGATGTACTCTGTGCTCCTTGCTCCCACCGCTCTCAGGCAAGATTCCTTCTGAAACCAATCTGCTGATAGGATCTTCCTATGCCAGCCTGAGCCCATCCTGGTGGCAAAAGCCCCCCTAGACCTAGGAGACCTCTTCTAGGCCACGACAGCCTCCTCAGCACTCCATCTTCCACCCGACCTGCTAGCTAGCCTGCTAGCCACCCTACCAGGACAATCAGGCTGGGGATTGCCCAGGTTCCCGGATAAGGACACCCTGGCCTCCGCCTACTAAACCATAGACCTGCATTGTAGAGCCATTCAGTCTGGCCTGAAGTAACCCGACCTAATTACAGACTCACACAGTTACCATAAATCATACAAATACATTTGCCTACATTAACACTAGTGGCACACTAGAGTGTGCTACACATAGTAACATTACAACATAGTCTACTGTCTTTAAAATATCACAAACCTGGAAAAGCAATAGCACACTCTCTGTACTGTATAGCATTATCACAATTGAAAGCAGTAAATCCCAAAATGTGTGTTTTCACAAGATTAGTTTGAACATGTTTGTATGGGGACACTGATTTTGACCCTGGTGACACCATACGATTCCCTCACTTTATAGTGACTTCCTCTCATTTCTTGTTTTGGTCATGGTACAGGAAATTAATGGCGATATCCCTAATGTGACACAAATGGCAAAAACAAAAATACCAGGGATTCAAATCCTCCCTCCCTCCAAAAAGAATCATCCTAACATGTCTTAGAATGTTAAGGAAACAGCAGAATAGTTCACAGATACTGATACTGTTTTGAAGACGATCTGTGGCAATGAACTTGCATTTCCTTGTTTATTCCCTGGGATGAGGTTGTTGAAGGGCAGGAGGATGTGCTAGGTGGACCAGAAACATGTGGGGTGGAATGCATGGAAGGTGAGGGGTGGGAGGAATACATGGAAGGTAAGGGGTGGGAGGAATCCATGGAAGTTGAGGGGTGGAAGGAATGCATGGAAGGTAAGGTTGGAGAAATGCATGGAAGGTGGGGGGTGATTGGTAGGGACAGGATGGCTATGGGGAAAATACATATTTTGGTATGGGGTTGTTGAAGTTTGGTCATAGTGGTATGTGGATAGAATATGAGGATAAGAGGTAGGGGGTACTTCTGAATATCAGTGTAGGAAGCTGGTGATAGTGCATATGTGTATATGGATGAACCTGTGGGGGGTGAGTGAGAATTAGGGGAACTACATGGAGGCTAAGGGGGAAGGGAGTTGGTGATGGAAATGGTGGAACTGGGGAGTAAGCAGGTTGGGGAATAAACCTGGAAATGCAGTTCATCATTGCCATTCGCATTTCTAACTGCCTATTGTCAGGCACTTTATTGAAAAAACTTTCAAGGCTCTTGAGGTATGAAACGGTACTGTTATCCTCTATTTTTCATGAAAATTCATCCATGAGATCAACAAGCCTGTCATATCTTTGTTGCGCCCTGTCTCTACCGAGCCTTGATACTAATCGCTGCACAGCAACTGTAGGAGGGGTTATGTTTTGGGCCACAGGTACTGTGCTTGAGGATGTGCTGTTATCACGTGACATTTACTGTACCATTTCCTGGCTGTGTTCCTCAGTAGCCTATGTGTCATCCACTGGGTCCTCCACTTCAGCTGCAGCTTCCCAGAAATTTTGGGTACTGAAATAAGAAACATGCTTTAGAAGGTCTTTATTCTTTAACCACTTCTTGACCGCGCTATAGCCAAAAGATGGCTACAGTGTGGTCATCCAGTTCCGGCATGCTTTGGACACAGCTTATCACAGATCGGGGTAAAGGGCCAATCACAGTGGCCCTTTACCATTTGATCAGCTTTGTCCAATCACAGCTGATCACATATAAACAAGCTTTCTGGTTATCAGCATTTCTTTCTTCACAGGCTGTCACGGCATGAGGAGAGGAGAGTCGGTAACTGGCAAGTGTGACTGGAGACATTTACACTAGACATGTGCATTCGTTTTCATCCGAATGCATTTTCGTCCGAATTTCAGGTATTTTCGTTATCGTTTTAACAAACGATAACGAAAGTGCAGAATCCAAAAAACAAAATATCTGACATAAACAAATGCTTCATTTTCGTTATGACAACAGTTCGATATAGATAGGAGATTCGATGCTGACAATAACAATCTGTGTCCATTGAACCTGTGGTCGAATGTGCCTAACCTTAACTCTATTAGTCCAAGATTATTCTACATAGAGAAAAAAGATTCGACCTAGAGAGGAAAGATTCGACGTAGAGAGAAAAGATTAGACGTAGAGAGGAAAGATTTGACGTAGAGAGGAAAGATTCGATGCAGAGAGGAAAGATTCGACGTAGAGAGAAACGATTCGACGTAGAGAGAAGATTCGACGTAGAGAGAAAAGATTTGATGTAGAGAGAAAAGATTGCTGCTGGAATTGGGTGGAATTGCAGCTAAACTATACAGAGTCATACAGTTTATCTGCTCCGTCGAATCTTCTTTGAACATTCGACAGGCACCATAAGCCTTCAATGACAGATTCGACCTTAATTCATTTGGATTTTCGGACGAATGCAATTTTTAACGAAAAACGAAATAAATAAAAGCGAATTTCGGGAGTAACTAAATAAATGTATTGTTCGGACGAAAACGAAATTTCGAAATGAAATATTTCACTATGTCTAATTTACACTGATCATCAGGGCACTGATAATCAGTGTCCTGATCATCAGGGCACTGATCATCAGTTTCCTGATGATCAGTGCAGCCCCAACAGTGCCCATCAGTGCTGCCTATGAGTGCCCATCATTGCTGCCTATAAGTGCCTCCTCATTAGTGCTGCCTATGAGTGCCCATCAGTGCTGCCTATCAGTGGCCATAAGTGCTACATATCAGTGCAGCCTCATCAGCACCCATCAGTGCTGCCTTGTCATTGCCCATCAGTGCTGCCTCATCAGTGCCCATCAGTGCAGGCTCATCAGTGCACATCAGTGAAGGAGAAAAAATATTTATTTGCAAAGATTTATAACAGAAACTAAGAAAAACTGCTCTTTTGTTTGTTAGCAAAATATTGAAAACCCAGTGGTGATTAAATACTACCAAAAGAAATCTCTATCTGTCTCAGAAAAATTATTAAAATGTCATATGGATACAGTGTTGCATGACTACGCAATTGTCATTCAAATTGTGACAGTGCTAAAGCTGAAAATTGGCCTGGACAGGAAGGGGATAAAAGTGCCCAGTATTGAAGCGGTTAAAATATATCATACTTTCAAAAGACCCTGACTTACCTGCTTATTTCTAGGACAGGCTGTAAAAAGGAAAAATCCTTGGCATGGTATGCATTGTGGTGATTGTTCGGCAACTTGCCCACTTCAGAATTCTGAATAGCTGTCTGCAATATTGAGTGTAGGCATCTTTCAGACACTTCCATTTCTTTTTCACGAGTACAACTGGAAAAAAACAAAATTATATAATTTTTTTTCCCTTACTTAGTTACTTAGCAACTTGTCAGTCAGTTGGCCAGTTTGCACTTTGCATTCATGATCAGAAAATCAACAGCAAGCTATATCATAAGAGACACTAGCTCCATATTTAAGAAGTGATGCACAGTCTGGTTATGGCAAAGCCTACCAAGGAGGAGTGGTTATCTATAGCCAATCTGTTTGCCATTTCTCAAACTACGTTGGAGCAATAGAATAAAGCCAATTGTGAGTGGTAGCAGATATATTAATTATAGGAAATAGGGGTGTGTCTGGTCGTCCAGCAAGAAGGACGTGTGGGAGCTGAGCTCCGTTCAGACGGAACACAACCGCGGCAATCCAGAGCCATCTGAGCCCTACTGTAGCCCCTTATCACTGACATCGGGGCCTGGATACCCCCTGCTACACCTGGGGCAGAACTATACCTTATTTCGGCCATCTGGCCTGTTGTCCAGGCCGGAGTCGCGGTACACCCGGCGCCATCTTGGGGCCTAGTGCAGGAGGAGCCACCCCCTCTTGCCTGGAACGGACTGCCCAGCGCCTCCGTGCCTCCCCGACACACCGGCCGGTACATCCCCGGTGGGCGCAGGACTCCGGCCTCCACAGACCTGCCCGGGGACCCCATAGAGCAGTCCCGGCCCTTCAGAACCCGAAGCCGCGCTGCGGCCTACCAGACCGGCCGTCTCATACATCCGGGACGCAGTGAGTACCTGGCGGGGGTCACCCCCAGCCTCCCCCCCCCCGCCCGGGACCGGGATTACCTCACCACCAGTATCCCCATCAACTGAAAGCCGGAAAGGCCCACATAGCTCGGGGGACAGGCCTGGGATACCTCTAATAGGATAGGCCGCGGCTTCGGCCTACCTGGAAGTGGCAGCCATCTTGCTACACCCAGGCACTTCCCAGCAACTAATAAGGCCCATTAGAAGATAGAGGGGCTACGGGACCTAAATATGGCCGCATAGGCATGTTCCCCTGAGCTCCCGGCTGCCCCCCCCCACATACCCCGACTTATATACCAGTGAAAAGAGCAATATGCACACCGCAAAGAAGAGAAACACAAAGAAGAACAATAAGACGTAAAACCCGCTTCCCAGACCCCATCCTCTGGAGAAATCAGAAGGCTTTTCCTGCAATCTCAGCTCGGTTCACCGGAGCTCAAAATGGCGGCGCCATCTGCAAAGGAGACGGAGGGAAGATCGCCCCCCGCCTCCCTATCCCCGCTCATAGGTTCGCAATTAGCTGACCCTTATGGCGACTTCCCGGTTGACGTCCACCAGGAGGAAGGGGAATCCTCACAGGGGCCCCTTCAGATAAGCGGCGTAGACCCAGAACTGCGGGCGCTTCTACAAGCATTACCGACGAAGGCTGATATTGCTGCATTGATTAACACAGTAGAAACCGCACACCGCAAAGAGCTGAAGGCAGTTAGGGCAGATATTAACACACTCACCTCCAGACTAGAGGCGGGAGAGTCCTCGCTGGCAGATATGGAGAGACGCGTCACGGCGGTGGAGAAAACACAAACAGCGCAGGCAGAGGCCCTGATCGACCAGCAGCTTCGCTTGGAAGAAATGGAGGACCGGAGTCGCAGGAACAACCTGCGAATCCGGGGCCTGCCAGAGGCTACGGGCTCAGAAGATCTGGTGGACACAGCAACGGCGATCTTCAGAGCCATAGAAGGTGTCCAACTCCCAGAAAGACTCGCCATCGATCGAATCCATAGAGCACTAGGCCCTAAGTCAGCAGACCCCCTGAGGCCACGGGACGTTATCTGCAGGCTCCATTATTACGCACATAAAGAGCAGGTACTCCGTAAAGCATGGGAAGCGGGAGACCTGGAATTTGACGATGCACAATTGAAAATACTACCGGATCTTTCCAGGGCCACGTTGCAGAGGAGAGCCCTGATGAGACCTATCCTAGACCTGGCCCGCAGGAAACAAGTTACTTATCGCTGGGGGTACCCACTTTCAGTGACATTCAGAAGAGATCAGAGGTACTTCAATCTACGCAAACCAGACTCCCTGCCTGAATTATTTACTTTCTTGGGTGCGGAACCATTTGAAGTACCTGACTGGCTGGCCCTCCTTCCGGGCACGCAAGGACATCCGTACACTGCTAGACAGAGAGGGGACTTCACTCCCAGGCAACAGGGAAGCCGCCGCAGACCCAGAGATGCATCCCAGGAAGCGGTACGTGAATCATAAATGTTATGATCATACCTGCACTCAGTTTTCACTTTTTAATGGAGCAGTCATTGCTGATTCCTGTGTCACAGACTCTGTTTAATTGACCGGTTGACATGGCCCCGGCTTCTGCAGGGTCCCCGCTGACACACCCCCCCTGGCAATGGAGTCGCCCCCCCCCCCACCATGGCCGAGAGGGCCCAACCCCCCCCCACAGGAAATGCCCCAACACGGAAGGATCTATGGCAGTTGCCTACTATCACCTCCCGAGAACTATAGATCAGATGCCTGACACCCACTGTTCGCCACATTATTGGCCCCAGGACATCTTCTCGAGGCATCACGGATCTCCAGTAGCACCCCTTAGAGCTTAGGATAGGCTCTCCTATGACCGAACGAACATGCCGGACACACTGAACTTACTTTTGTAAACCACCAACATACGCATACCGGACAGACAGAAGATCCTCTCTTCAGGGACTCGGGATGCAGACGAGAGATCCGAGACTAACACCTGCTGGACTACAGGGGCACTACAGGTCTTATCCTTTGTTACTAGGGGATTACATGAGGACAATGTTTAACTCCCCCCCCTTTTTTTCTTCTCCTCCTTGGGGGGTAGAGGGTGGGTTCTACACGTTAACTGCAGAGACACGGATGGGGAGGCAGGGTGGCTTGGGAATGTGATAAACGGCTGGGGGGTTTACTTTACTTTACTGGACTGGAACGGGGCACTGGCTGAAGTCGTTTAGAGAGTCAATACGGGATGGCACAGATGTGTTTGCATAACAGTTAGACTGCTCAATTATATGTTATTATATTTTCCTGGTTCTTTATTTTTTACAGGTATTTCTTGTTGATATACTTTGATACGGTATATGTTCTTTTTTGGTTTTGCTAATATAAGATACAGGTGCATATGCATATAGATCAGTCACATCCGAGGGGTGGGGGGCGGCGGGGAGCTCTCCTTTATGGACACCGACCTACCACTCCTCCACATAGGTTAGCGCATCTCGCCGGGAGACGTCTCCAGACTCCCCGACCGACACGCGCAGGTTTAAAACAATACTCTAGGGACTAGGTGTTAGACCTGGCCCCTAATTGGTAGTCTATTACCAATCCGTCTCTTTTCCTTTCTAACTTTACTTATTCACTCTCTTCTCTCCCTGGTACTAAACCATCTATCCCACCCCTGTCCCCCCCACCCACCCCACCCCCATTAGCAGATATAACATGGCGGTACAAAATATTAAAATTATATCTCTAAATGTCAAGGGACTAAATACGCCAGAAAAGCGACGTATATTGATGGATGAGCTCAGGCGGTCTCATGTAGATGTAGCCTTTTTACAGGAGACCCACTTTAAAGATAACAGGCTACCCTACCTACGAAACAGACATTACCCAATAGCATACCACTCCACCAACTTGACCACTAAATCCAAGGGGGTGTCCATATTGATATCAGGTAAAATACTGTGGCACTGCCAAGGGAGCCAGCTAGACCCTACAGGTCGCTACGCTTTTATCAAAGGTCTGATTGGGACCACGCAGCTGACCCTAGAAGCAGTATACGCCCCTAATGAACGCCAAGCTACCTTTCTTGAGGAAACTATGGGACAACTTCAGCAGTTTAGAGAAGGGCAATTAATCCTAGGAGGTGATTTTAACGCACCCCTAATTCCCTTGGTTGACACCTCACCGGGCAGGACTTCTATACCAGTCAGCCAACTCAAACGCATGGCCAAGACCTTCTACAAATTTCAGTTGATAGACATTTGGCGACTGCAGCACTCAGGAGAACGAGATTTTACATACTATTCCCCCATGCACCAGGTCTATACTAGGATAGACTACTTCATGATCCCCCACAGTCAACTACACGAGGCAGAACATACAGCCATAGGAAACAGAACGTGGTCAGACCATGCACCCATATTCCTGACATATAATCTTTCAAACTATTCCCCCCCCAGACATAGATTCTGGCGTCTCAATGAGAGCCTCCTACAAACTCCGGAAATTATGTCAGAAGTCACCAGGGAACTAAATTTTTACTTTCAGGAGAACGAACAACCTGACTGCACACCGGGGACGTTATGGGAAGCCCACAAGACAGTAGTACGGGGCATCCTTATTAAATATGGAGCCCGCATCAAACGAGACCGTAATCAGAAACTTGCCCAACTCTTACAGGACCTTACCACAACGGAAGCCAGACATAAACACGCCCCCACCCAATTGATCGCAGCAGAGTTAGAGACGATTCGGAAACAGATTAATGATATCCTTCACTATAGAGCTAAAGCGGCCATTCAAATATGCCGTAAAACAGCATATGAATCAGGAGACAAATGTGGGAAATTACTAGCTCAATCAGTTAGAGAACTTAGACTGTCCTCATACATCCCATATATTACCAAACCCGACGGAGGAAGGGCGGCCCTCCCCAAACAAATCACCCAGGAGTTTAAATCTTTCTACACCACACTATACAACCTACCGCCGGTCTCAGTACCTCAACGGGAAATAGAGGAATATGTTTCCTCCTCTCAACTACCGACCATATCACGGGAGACCCAGACTGCATTAGACATGCCCATAACCATGACGGAACTACAACAGGCCATTAAACAGATGAAACCGGGGAAAGCGCCGGGCCCAGACGGCTATACGTTACAGTATTATAGAACCCTGCTCCCAATACTGGGGCCCTATCTACTTAAAGTCTTTAATGCAGTTGGAACGGGGGGAACATTTGCGAGGGATACTTTAAGCGCCCACATCTCAGTGATTCAGAAAGAAGGGAAGGACCCAGCGATGTGTGGCAGTTATAGACCCATATCGCTGCTTAACGTAGACCTAAAATTATTCACTAAAATCCTGGCCACCCGATTGGCGTCACATCTACAACAACTCGTACACTTAGACCAGGTAGGCTTTATCCCCTCAAGAGAAGCTAGGGACAGCACTACCAAAGTGCTGAACCTGTTATATATCACAAAGAATAATAAAATCCCGTGCATACTCCTAAATACAGATGCTGAAAAAGCCTTCGACCGGGTTAACTGGTCCTACATGTTTACAGTATTAAGAGACGTACGGCTGGGAGACGTGATGATTAACCGAATAGCCAGTATATACTGTAACCCGACAGCCCAGGTGAAGGCAAATGGAGTCCTATCTGACTCCTTCCCAATATCCAACGGGACGCGGCAGGGGTGCCCACTGTCTCCCCTTTTATATGCTTTATCATTAGAACCTTTCCTCTCCACGGTCAGACTCAACCCCGACATTCATGGGGTGTCTGATGGGCAGCAACATCACAAAATATCAGCATATGCTGATGACATGCTCTTCTCGATAACCGATCCGGTAGTATCGTTACCAAATCTCCTGAGGGAATTAGAGAAATTTGGGAAAATATCCAACCTTAAAATCAATTACAACAAATCAGAGGCCATGGGAATATCAATACCAAACAGGGATCTCCCGACTTTACAATCGAGCTTCAGATTCCGATGGACTACGTCCACGTTGACCTACCTGGGCACTAACATCCCTTCTGACTTGTCACAAATTTATGAAGCTAACTTCCCACCCTTACTGGCAAAAGCTAAGTCACTCCTGGAAACATGGCATAAAGGCATACATTCCTGGTTTGGGAGGTGCAACTTAGTAAAGATGAGCATCCTGCCTAAATTCTTATACCTTTTTCAGGCCCTACCAGTTAGAATACCCCCCTTATACTTTCGACAGGTGCAAACCCTATTCACACGATTTGTCTGGGCTCATAAAAAACCGCGACTACCACGTTCCCTACTTACGGCACCGAAACACCACGGAGGCCTTGCACTCCCCGACGTTAGAAGATATTACCAGGCTATCCATTTAGGGAGAGTAGTGGACTGGCACCGACATCAGGAACTTAAACTATGGGCCCAAATAGAGCAACGCCAGACGGACACGCCCCTGGGGAAGGCAATTTGGTGCTACGAATCGCTACCTCCAGAAATAAAAACACACCCGCTGATAGGGAACACCATGAGACAATGTCTCCGTGCGACTTTCCAAGTCTCACAAACGACCAAAACATCTCCTCTAACACCGATCCTGGGCAACCCCAAGTTCCCCCCAGGGAACTCCCCAAATAACTTTCAGATATTGAGGAACAATGACCAAACATCGGCAGCATGATTTGTGGTGCAAGACAGATGGCCCACGATTAGGGAACTGACAGACCCCAGGGGAACATACCGACTGCCTTTCTGGAGTGCGATACAGATTCATCACTTTTTGCATAGCATTCCAGACCCCCATCTATATACCAGGCCTATGACCTCGTTTGAGGAATTTCTAGCGGGCAGGGAACCCTTGACACAGGTCCTGTCAAACATGTACTCGCTATTGAACACACCTTCCCAACCACCAGACCTCCCGTGCATAGAGAAATGGGAAAGAGAACTGCAATGCACACTTAATGCGGTCCAGAAACAAAACATGGTCAACTTCGCCCTCAAATCCTCCCTGTGTACTAAAATACAGGAAACCAATTTCAAGATCCTGACTAGGTGGTATTTAACACCTAGTCGCTTACATACGATCTTTCCCGAAACCTCAGACCTTTGCTGGCGCTGTCAGGGAGAAAGAGGAACGATGTTGCATATGTTCTGGTCATGCCCTCAGCTAACATCTTTCTGGACCGCAGTCCGCACTACATCCCAAAAGTTCACTGAATTCCAGATCCCGGATGATCCGGCATTCTTTCTGCTTCACGTTTCCTCCCTATCTCCCAAAAGATATAAGAAGTCTATACTCCGCCACCTAACTAACGCAGCTAAATCCTGTATTCCGTTACTTTGGAAACAGCAATCCCCACCGACTGCAGCAATGTGGCTGCGGAAAGTGGAAGAAATAAACAAAATGGAAGACCTTATACTGACGGCACAGGATAAACAAGAAACCTACAGGAAAACCTGGGCATTATGGAACATGTTCATACTATCAGACGAAGGAAAATCCCTGTTGGGGACTTGAGATAAATTACATGCGTATGAAATCTGTACCCGGTATATAGTATGTGACCAGCATATAAAGACCCACGAATCCCAGCCCTCCCCCCTCCCCTCCTCCTCCTCCTACACCCGCCCCCACCCCCCCTTCTCCCACTCCTCTCTTCTCTTCTCTATATTTATTCTTTCTTCCTTTCCTTCCTATCGTTCTACTTTTCTATTTACAGAAGGGACCTCCCGACCTAAGCCATTACAACTGGTCCTGGAAGTTTACACCCATCTCTATGAACCCAGGTACAGAAGGCGAATCTACATATCAGGATCGGGCAATAGAGGTGTACAGACAAGCCGCTAAGAAGTGTACTGTACATAAATATCACATATTGTTGGGAGGCTGCGACCTTCATTTTGAGTTTATGATTGTGTGTTCTGTTGGGGCCTTTGCCCCCCTTTTCTTTCTGGAAAACTTAATAAAATTTATATTTGCAAAAAAAAAAAAAAAAAATTATAGGAAATATTTTTCTTTTGTTCTATTGGCGGTTGAGGATGCAAATTATTGCTTTAAATACATTTACATAGGCTCTTATGGGAGCAGCTTGGACTCCAGTATATTTGCCCACTTCACAGATGCTGTGAGAAAATTATCTGGACCTCTCTGCTGACTCTCTGCTACTGGGAACAAGTTGTCCACCTCTACCCATTGTCTTTGTCAAGGCTTTTACTCTAGGAGAACACCTGCAAAGGCCCTACTCTAGTTTAAGCCTCAATGTGGAGAAGAGTTTTCAATTACCGGCTCACCAGAGCAAGAAGAGTGGTGGAGTGAGCTTTTGGCTTCCTTTCAAATAAATGGCGTTTTCTTCACAGCGGAATCAACCTTATAATGCAGGATGCCATAAGTGCAGTTAAGTTAGCATGTGTCTTTCACAATTTTGTACAGGAACAGGATAAGTTGCATTTTGAGGGCACTTTAATGCACATACTGCAATGGGTCCCATGGATTTGGAGCTGTTGGGGCATGAGTGGTGCCTATATCCATGATGATTTTGCAACCTTCTTTATGACCACAGTACAGGTTCCATGGCAGCCTGAAGTAATTGAAAATGGTTGAAATAGGGACTTTAGTTATAGTTAAAAATAAGGACTTCAGCTATGCAAGCTTGTTCTGTTTTTTCATACATTTTTCTGTGACTAAAAACATTTTTTGGACACACCTCTGTAATGTGTATTTTTTGTGAGATACTTTGCATCAGTTAGCAGTACCTATCACTTGAGTTTACCAAGGATGCAATTCATTTTGGTCTGAATTTAAATTCAAACTAATTTTTGGTTATACATTTGAATCTACAAATCACAATAGTAACGAATTTCATTGAAATTAATTTTGCCTGAAGTAATTGAAAATGGTTGAAATAGGGACTTTAGTTATAGTTAAAAATAAGGACTTCAGCTATGCAAGCTATGCATGTTTTTTCATACATTTTTCTGTGACTAAAAACATTTTTTGGACACACCTCTGTAATGTGTATTTTTTGTGAGATACTTTTTACCAAGGATGCAATATGCTGAATCCTACTGATAATGATTCCTAACTACTTTACTAAAAATGGAGCATGTAAATTCTGCAAATTCTGGTGCAGCTCTGCACAGAAACCAATCAGGTTCCAGGTTTTATTATCAAAGCTTAATCGAACAAGCTGAAGTTAGAAGCTGATTGGCTACCGTGCACAGATTCACCAGATAGTGATCCAGTTTTAGTAAATCACCCCCCACATGTAAAATATGCAGAAGCAATATTGCACAAGTTATATGGCTGCAGATAGTGGGCTAAAATGTCTAGCACAAAAAAAAAACAACAGGCAAAACAGGTAAGGTTGAACATAGTGGGAGACTACATAGCTGGAACATGTTTGCCACAAGTGCAGCTTGTACAACAGTATAAGCAGTATAACAACAAGAAAACATGTGGCATAACATAGTGGGAAATATTACATGGCTGGCTCAGATGTATGCAACAATTTCTGTTGAAATGATGCAGATGTGTGAGCAGAGATCTAGGCAAAACATGACTGCAATACACATAGCTAAAATAGCTTTCTCACCTCTCTGGGTGCTACACAAATGGGGCCATGTGCAATTCATTTTGGTCTGAATTTAAATTCAAACTAATTTTTGGTTATACATTTGAATCTACAAATCACAATAGTAACGAATTTCATTGAAATTAATTTTGTTTCATTTCGTTTACTTTTTTTCTAATGAATTCCAATTATTTTAATTGATCCGAATTTGCATTCTGTGTGAAAAATAACTGGATTTTAAGGAGTGGGCTGGGAAGCCAGTCGCCGCCTCCTTAACAACTGCTTATTTATCAGATGTCAATGGGTTTCCCAGCTGACAGCTGAATGTACACAGAAGAATTTCCGGCATTTAAAAATGCAGAAAAACATTCATGCACTTCGGATTTGGTATGGATTATAAGAGGAACCCCATGCCAAAAAATGCATGGGGTCCCCCACAAAATAAGGGTTTGGTATAGATTTTTAGGGGGGCCTCATGCCAAACTTAAAAAAAAAGATGGCATTGGGTCCCCCCCCAAAATCCATACCAGACCATTATCCCAGCATGCAGCCTGGCAGAACAGGAAAGGGGAGACGAGCAAGTGCCCCCCCAAACTATACCAGGCCACATGCCCTCAACATTGGTCCCCCAAAGCACATTGTCCCCATGTTGATGGGGACAACAGCCTCTTCCCCACAGATCTGTGAGTGGGGGGTTATCAGAACCCTGAAGCCCCCTTCCCCAGATCTCAGTCCCCCCTATGTGAATGAGTAGGGAATACATAGTATCCCTACTCATTCACCAAAAAGTGCTTACAGAGTTAAAAAAAACACAAAACCAGTTTTTGACAATTGAAAAAATCATAAAAACATGGAACCAAACGAACAAAAAAAAACACCCACCAAACACAACTGTTCCCATCTGGGGACACAGCCAAATGACAGGTAATGCAAAAAGTAAAAAAGAAGTCTGTGCTAGAGGTACAGAGAATGCAGCTAGCAACAGGTCTACATACAAAACCCAACTGAAACATAAACAGTAATGTGCAGTGCCTCTATACAAACTTATATAATGTATATATATATATATATATATATATATATATATATATATATATATATATGAAAAAAACAATGAATCATGTATAAAGCAATAAAGTTCTATTAACCGGGGAAAAAAAGTTGTCTTTCAGTGTCCAAAGAAAACCTTGAATAACACACCACCACTTGTGCTCATTTCTAATAATGCACTTACCAGATACTATGCTGCCATTAGCAGCAAGCAGCGCTTCTATATCAGATAAAAACTCCCAGCCTCTCAAGACCATCCAACTGCTAAATAGGTCCATGGGTGTCCAAAGTTCCAATGTTCTTTGGAGGGAAGATTCACACTGTGCATACCAGGGTAAGATGGCTGCCAATTGTGATCCCCGGAAATGGCAGTGTGAAGTCAGCACGTAATCCATCCCTAATGCATTTTTTGCAAAGGGCATGTCTTCAGACTGGCATTTGGTACCCTGACATCTATAGACAATCTTTTTAAATAGACTGGTACTTGATCCCATTGAACACTAGAGGGCCATGAGCTAAAACAGGAACCATTTAGTTAAAGACCAAAGTATCAGAAGCTATAGAGCCAAAGGCCACCAAACCATTCCAGATCATATGAGGGGGGAGGGGGTCACATTTTCAATGAATAGCTTGTCAGCTACTGATCACAACTGTTTTTTTTTCAGCAGAGTCTGAACAAAAAGATCATTGAAGTGACCATGAGTAAATAACAGAAGGGGGAATGGCAAGAACATAGTGCTTACTGAGCTGGTCAGCTGGAAGTGGTTCTATGCCACCATACGTTTTACATTGCTGGCAGTAAAAGGGTTAAAGATACATAGGAGGCTACCAGTAATGTTAAATTCTACACGAAAAAAGGTAATATCTACAGAAAAATGTTTTTCAACTTATCATTCAAAGCTCTTGAGATTCATTCACAGAGAAATTCAGTACCTAGGCAGAGTCTCTCAAGGTTTGCGTGATAAAATCATTCTGGGAGAATAATGTTATCCTAATCTGCTGCATGCTGGAGGAAAACACTTCATGTGTGTTCAATGACCCAGTCTTTTCAGTCTTTTCAGTGTAGTGTTCTGGCAGGACAGAAGGTAAGAGGAAACAGGACTGAATACACTATTATGAAAATGAGCAGAGGCATTGAGCTGTGATGGAATACCTTGCATTAGCCAATATAAGAGGTAAGAGTAAGAGGTAGCGGCAGTGAGACAACATGTACTCTATATTCACAACCAAGATCATAAGGCTTCTTCCCACACTTTGCATTTACATTATAGTATCGATTCTTGGATAGTACCTTGGTACAAAAAATAAAAAAGATACTGGCCTCCGATGAAGCCCAAATAAATTAGGCACTGTCCTATCAAAAATTAGCAACAGTTTACCAGGTGTTTTCATTTTGTCTTATTAAGGACCAAAACTTCAGATTGTAAGAGGTAGCGGCAGTGAGACAACATGTACTCTATATTCACAACCAAGATCATAAGGCTTCTTCCCACACTTTGCATTTACATTATAGTATCGATTCTTGGATGGTACCTTGGTACAAAAAATAAAAAAGATACTGGCCTCCGATGAAGCCCAAATAAATTAGGCACTGTCCTATCAAAAATTAGCAACAGTTTACCAGGTGTTTTTATTTTGTCTTATTAAGGACCAAAACTTCAGATTGTAAAAGGCTGAGGGACTTACCTAATTAATTATGTAACTAATAGGGATAAGCCCGATGTTCAAGTCGAAAGTAAGTTTGACTCGAACATCGGGTGTTCGCCTGTTCGCCAAATACCGATCATTATGGGGCGTTCGTGGGAAATTTGAGCGCCTGAGATCGCAGTGCATTGATGGCTGCTAAATGGCCAAAGCATGCATTTGACCTGCATGCTTTGGCCAATCACAGCGCGTTCTGCTGTGAGGGCCATGATTGGCCAAAGGCAGGGTGCATGTGGCCTGGTATGGTTCAGGAGGGGGGCGCTCTCTCATCGCCCCCCCTTTTCCTGCAGACTGCCAGGTTGCGTGCTCGAATAAGGGTCTGGTATGGATTTTGTGGGGCCCTATGCCATTTTTTAAAATGTTGGCTCGGGGTTCCCCTTAAAATCCATACCAGACCTGAAGGGCCTGGTATGGATTTTGGGGGGACCCCTACGCCATAAAAAAAATAAAAAAATGGTTAATATCCATACCAGACCTGAAGGGCCTGGTATGGATTTTGGGGGGACCCCACGCAGTGTTTTTTAAATTTTGGTGCAGGGTTTCCCTTAATAGTCATACCAGACCAAAAGGGCCTGGTAATGCCATTTTGTTCAATGATTTTTATCTATATTGCCGGGATCCGACAATTCATTATAGACGCAAGCAGTTTTAAATTACATTTTTACCTTTAGAAATTTAATTTTGCTGTGGTACTATTCTAAACACGGGAAAGATGCGCTACTTTACAGGTATACTAAAGACACCCCTCCAGACATGATATTTAAAGGAATATTTCATTTTTATTGTTTCACTTTAAGCATTATTAAAATCACTGCTCCTGAAAAAACTTCAGTATTTAAAACTTTTTTTGCATTGATACATGTCCACTGGGGCAGGACCCGGGTCCCCAAACACTTTTAATGGCAATAACTTACATATGTAAATGTAATATTCCCGCGCTACAACGGAAAAAAAACGGTATATTAAAGGTGTGAGGTGCAGCGAACACCGAAAGGGTTAAAACAATACCCAATTTGGGAGGAATGGAAAAAATCAATGTATGGTGTCGCGCTCCTGAACTGATGTCAGTATATAAAAATCGCATAAAGTTGCTGTGATGTCACATCAGCAAACAGAAAATGATATGCGAATTAAAGTGACTGTGTGCATCGCAAGCTAAACCATCAGTAAGACAATCAAATAAAATATATACATATATTGCAGTACGCTGGCATCAACTGTAAGGCAACAGTAAAATATATCCTTATAAATATAGAAAGTGACTAATGTGCAAAAAGCGTATTAAAAACACACTAAAGTGCATACAAAATGTTCTATATAAAACACAAAAGTGGATGAGTGAAAGTGACTCAAAAGAAAATAAACTTCCTATGGTCGCTGTGAAGCAGTGAAGTGGATGGTGAAAAAATATTAATACATTTTACCATAAAGAGGGGATGAGTGGTTCAGGTTTGTGGAGATACCATAGGTAAAAAACCAAAGAAATGCAAGGGGTGGTAAAAACCAATGGGGTAATGGTGGACGTGATGGCAGCAATCAAAATTGCTGGAGATAGCGACCAATGTGAACAGTGGTACTAAAAAATTAACAAACAAAAGTAATCAGGAAAATTGTATTGTGATGGAGAAAATCAACATATACAAAACAATGCAAAGCAGTCCATATAGCATCTGATATTATAGACGGCGTGGAGGTGGTGATAACCAAAGTGATCCAATCTGGGCTGCACTACGGTGCCAAGTGCTAGGTGGGGGTGGGTGGTGGTGGATGGCTTGCCCAAGGTGAAACTGGTGCTAAGGTCTTCGGTGCTAGTGACACCCGTGGGTGTCCTTCCTAATTACCTTGTTGCTGCAAGGTAAGCAGCATATATGTAGAAACCAGGAAGATGGATTCACTCTGGGGGATGCTTTGATGGTCTCTCAAGGGGATGTTGCCCGTGGGTCTCTGTCACAGTGCTCCTCTCCTATCCGCAGTATGTGAAGCCTATCTGGTTGTGGCTTACTGGTGCTCAGGACCAGGTTTCCGCTCGGTGTGTACCCAGGTTGATAGGAATAGAGGGGGGGAGAGAGTGACAAAAGGGAGCCGTATAGTGTAGTAATTGGTGGTATAAACAGAGAATCAGCTTTATTTTTAAAAAAGGGTACTCACAATAAATAACAAAACAGCAATAGATTTTCAAAACGAGCGCCGAGCTCGTGACCAATGCGTCACTTCCGGGGTCCGTGTCCTACGCGTGTCGTCACCGTCACGTGACTTCATCGGGGATAGTAAATGGACCGTAGGAAGTGTCTTTAAATAGGGTATAGCGGTCGGCCATTTTCCTGTGGAAATCCTATGTTTATAATGGGGCGGCCATTTTCCTAGGGATAGGCTCCAACCGCGGCCATATTTGTGTGGATTATTTAAGACACAGGCGATGGAAACTCGCTGTGATGATTACCAAAAAACAATAAAGAATAAAGTGGGATTACAATTATATACTGATGAGAAACAGATCGCAAATGTAATGGGATTATTGTGCGCAGAACGGGGATGAGTGTGACCCGGCCACAACAGAATAAGATGCACCTAGGGTCATATATATAAATGCGCTCGATATGATGCGCAGTGGTGGGACGCAATAATGGATATATTTTTAAAGGAATGAAATATATATAAATATATATATACTATGATAAAAAATTATATATATTAAAAATTGGTCTGGGAAATATATATAATAATTTGGTACAGATAATAGTAAAGTATATCTGTGTGAGAGATATATTATAAAAGAAATTAAAATACGTATATATGAATTAAAATTTAGGGATAACCTGAATAAAATTGTTTATTAAAATTACAGGACAACCCAAATAAAATATTTGTTGAATAAAAGGTAAATTTAAAATTGTAGATTGATCAAAGATTAAAATACAAATAGTGAAAGGATAGGGAATCATGTGTATAAATACTAACGGACTCCGGAAATGATGTCAGGCAAACAGAGGTTACAAAAATGACAAAGTGGCATAAAATGCTAAATCATGTGTCAGCAGTAACATCACATAAAATTCGCAAAATGACTATGGGTGAGCGTACAGCTGACCGGCACTATTGGAAACGCAAGTTCTCTATAGAATGAATGGAGGAGTGGCATGTCGGTGATGAATGAAAAAACTTAGAATCGCATGTTGACCGTAAAAAATGGAATTTTAAATGTTAAAAATCACTAATAAAACAATTGAGGTCAAATTCGATATTTAAACCTTGTGGCGTAGCTGTGTCTAAAATAAAAATCCACTTAGACTCAATCTGGCTGAGGGTGCGGACCTTATGTCCACCTCGCCAGTGTCTTTTATAGGGTTCAATGCCCCAGAATTTGAGGTGTTTGGGGTTTCTGTTGTGATGTATGGCGAAGTGTTTAGAAACACTGTGCTTATCAAAGCCCTTCAGGATATTTTGTACGTGTTCCTTTATTCTCACTCTCAGGGGTCTTTTTGTTCTTCCAATATACTGGAGGCCACAGCTGCATTCCAGCGCGTATACGGCGCCTTCTGTGTTGCAACAAATAAAATCAGAGACTTCATAGGATTTGCCAGTGCTTGTCGATTTAAAGTTGAATACTTTTTCAGGTTTTCTGGCTTTGGTACATGCGAAGCATTTTTTGCATGGATAGAATCCTTTGCCAGAAAAAAACGTATAGCCAATTTTTGGGGGATCCGGGATGTTCTTCACTAGTTTGTCTCTAAGGGTTGGTGCTCTTTTGTACACGAACTTCGGTTTTTCTGGGAGTAGTGGTCCTAAATGTGTATCGCTTCTTAAAATATGCCAGTGGTTCTGGATTATCTTTTCAACCGCTTTGTGTTGGGCGTTATAATCTAAAAAGATTGGTACCCCACTAATTTTGGAGTCGTTTTTAGGTTTATCTTTGATCAGCTCTGTTCTATTCATTTTCTCTACTTCTTCTATTTTGATGTTAATATCTTGTTTACTGTAGCCTTTGTCGATGAATCTGTCACCTATCTTCTTAGCTTGGGTGATAAAATCCCTGTCATGTGTACAATTCCTTCTTAAACGCATCAGCTGTCCTTTCGGGATATTGCAGAGCCAATTTCTGTGGTGACAGCTGTCGATAGGTAGATAGCTGTTCTTATCCACATTTTTAAAGTGCGTGCTCGTGCATAGTGTGTTATTCTCTTGGAATATCTCTAAGTCCAGGAATGTTACACTTTTTGTACTTATATCCCATGTGAGTCTGATGTTTTTATCGTTCTTGTTCAGATTTTCTAGAAATTGTACCAGTCTGGATTCGGCTCCTTTCCATAAAATAATAATATCATCAATATATCTTTTAAAAACGACGAGTTCAGTAGGGGTATCTTTAAAAACCATCTCATCTTCCCATTTGGCCATAAAAAGGCTGGCTACGCTGGGTGCGAACTTTGCACCCATTGCAACGCCTGTTTTTTGGAAATAATAATTGCGGTCAAACCAAAAGTAGCTATTCTTCAGACAAAAGTCTAAACACTTCACTAAGTATTTTCGCTGGAAGCATGGAAGTCCCGTATAATTTCTTAAACCCCATTTTGTGGCATCACAAGCCTGGTGATGAAAAATTATAGTGTAGAGTGAAGATACATCTGCAGTGGCGAGGATCCATGGGCCTCCATTTTTAGGTAAGTCTTCTATTATCTGCAGGATTTGTTTTGTATCTCTTAGGTATGCTTCTGTGTTTTTCACTGCTGGTTGTAGGTAGGGAGCAGAGAACTACCCACCCAGGTTAATGGAGGAAGGCCCATGGAGAAAGAGCCCCGGAAGAAGAGAGGATGCAGATCAGGAAAGAGATCACAAAAGAAAAAGAGAATGAAAGGAGAAGGCATTTTTAACCTAAGCGGAACCCCACTTACACATGAGGAAATTGGAGTACTAGATAGAGGTTTGAAATATGCACCGACAAAAAACCTCGACAAGTTCCAAACCTACATAGGTATACAAAAATACATAAGAAGTGTTAATATTAAAAAATATATCGCAAGCAATCCATTCAAACCTAAACCACTGAGAACAGACAACGAGACTGTACATTTTTTTATGGTTTTTTACCTTATGGTATCTCCACAAACCTGAACACTCATCCCCTCTTTATGGTAAAATGTATTAATATTTTTTTTCACCATCCACTTCACTGCTTCACAGCGACCATAGGAAGTTTTTTTTTCTTTTGAGTCACTTTCACTCATCCACTTTGTGTGTTTTATATAGAACATTTTGTATGCACTTTAGTGTGTTTTCAATACGCTTTTTGCACATTAGTCACTTTCTATATTTATAAGGATATATTTTACTGTTGCCTTACAGTTGATGCCAGCGTACTGCAATATATGTATATATTTTATTTGATTGTCTTACTGATGGTTTAGCTTGCGATGCACACAGTCACTTTTAATTCGCATATCATTTTCTGTTTGCTGATGTGACATCACAGCAACTTTATGCGATTTTTATATACTGACATCAGTTCAGGAGCGCGACACCATACATTGATTTTTTCCATTCCTCCCAAATTGGGTATTGTTTTAAACCCTTTCGGTGTTCGCTGCACCTTGGGACACTAAGAAACAAATCGGTTTTTAATCCCCAGATTAGCAATAACAAATTCGTTGATGTTTTTAAAAAAAGTAGTTTTAGAAGATCTTAAGACATTGAAAATTAAGAGAAAAGAAGAACCCAAGTCTATCAAAAGTGGCATTAGGAAGCTCACGAAGAGGAAAGACATAGTGATACGTCCAGCCGATAAGGGAGGCGGGATCGTAATTATGTCAAAAAATCAATATAATGACTGTATGGTAAACCTACTAAAAGATGAGGACACGTATAGAAAACTTCCAAGCAATCCCATTTTTAAATGTAGAAAAGAACTGGAACTAGTAGTTCATTTGGGACTTAAAAAGAATATTTTAAATAAAAAAGAGGCTAAATTCCTTATTCCAGAAGCATGCCGCACACCTATTATTTATTCATTACCAAAACTACATAAGGATAATATCAACCCTCCACCTAGACCCATAGTAAATGGGATCGACTCTCTCACCTCCAGAATGGGTCAATATATTGACAACTACCTACAACCAGCAGTGAAAAACACAGAAGCATACCTAAGAGATACAAAACAAATCCTGCAGATAATAGAAGACTTACCTAAAAATGGAGGCCCATGGATCCTCGCCACTGCAGATGTATCTTCACTCTACACTATAATTTTTCATCACCAGGCTTGTGATGCCACAAAATGGGGTTTAAGAAATTATACGGGACTTCCATGCTTCCAGCGAAAATACTTAGTGAAGTGTTTAGACTTTTGTCTGAAGAATAGCTACTTTTGGTTTGACCGCAATTATTATTTCCAAAAAACAGGCGTTGCAATGGGTGCAAAGTTCGCACCCAGCGTAGCCAGCCTTTTTATGGCCAAATGGGAAGATGAGATGGTTTTTAAAGATACCCCTACTGAACTCGTCGTTTTTAAAAGATATATTGATGATATTATTATTTTATGGAAAGGAGCCGAATCCAGACTGGTACAATTTCTAGAAAATCTGAACAAGAATGATAAAAACATCAGACTCACATGGGATATAAGTACAAAAAGTGTAACATTCCTGGACTTAGAGATATTCCAAGAGAATAACACACTATGCACGAGCACGCACTTTAAAAATGTGGATAAGAACAGCTATCTACCTATCGACAGCTGTCACCACAGAAATTGGCTCTGCAATATCCCGAAAGGACAGCTGATGCGTTTAAGAAGGAATTGTACACATGACAGGGATTTTATCACCCAAGCTAAGAAGATAGGTGACAGATTCATCGACAAAGGCTACAGTAAACAAGATATTAACATCAAAATAGAAGAAGTAGAGAAAATGAATAGAACAGAGCTGATCAAAGATAAACCTAAAAACGACTCCAAAATTAGTGGGGTACCAATCTTTTTAGATTATAACGCCCAACACAAAGCGGTTGAAAAGATAATCCAGAACCACTGGCATATTTTAAGAAGCGATACACATTTAGGACCACTACTCCCAGAAAAACCGAAGTTCGTGTACAAAAGAGCACCAACCCTTAGAGACAAACTAGTGAAGAACATCCCGGATCCCCCAAAAATTGGCTATACGTTTTTTTCTGGCAAAGGATTCTATCCATGCAAAAAATGCTTTGCATGTACCAAAGCCAGAAAACCTGAAAAAGTATTCAACTTTAAATCGACAAGCACTGGCAAATCCTATGAAGTCTCTGATTTTATTTGTTGCAACACAGAAGGCGCCGTATACGCGCTGGAATGCAGCTGTGGCCTCCAGTATATTGGAAGAACAAAAAGACCCCTGAGAGTGAGAATAAAGGAACACGTACAAAATATCCTGAAGGGCTTTGATAAGCACAGTGTTTCTAAAAACTTCGCCATACATCACAACAGAAACCCCAAACACCTCAAATTCTGGGGCATTGAACCCTATAAAAGACACTGGCGAGGTGGACATAAGGTCCGCACCCTCAGCCAGATTGAGTCTAAGTGGATTTTTATTTTAGACACAGCTACGCCACAAGGTTTAAATATCGAATTTGACCTCAATTGTTTTATTAGTGATTTTTAACATTTAAAATTCCATTTTTTACGGTCAACATGCGATTCTAAGTTTTTTCATTCATCACCGACATGCCACTCCTCCATTCATTCTATAGAGAACTTGCGTTTCCAATAGTGCCGGTCAGCTGTACGCTCACCCATAGTCATTTTGCGAATTTTATGTGATGTTACTGCTGACACATGATTTAGCATTTTATGCCACTTTGTCATTTTTGTAACCTCTGTTTGCCTGACATCATTTCCGGAGTCCGTTAGTATTTATACACATGATTCCCTATCCTTTCACTATTTGTATTTTAATCTTTGATCAATCCACAATTTTAAATTTACCTTTTATTCAACAAATATTTTATTTGGGTTGTCCTGTAATTTTAATAAACAATTTTATTCAGGTTATCCCTAAATTTTAATTCATATATACGTATTTTAATTTCTTTTATAATATATCTCTCACACAGATATACTTTACTATTATCTGTACCAAATTATTATATATATTTCCCAGACCAATTTTTAATATATATAATTTTTTATCATAGTATATATATATTTATATATATTTCATTCCTTTAAAAATATATCCATTATTGCGTCCCACCACTGCGCATCATATCGAGCGCATTTATATATATGACCCTAGGTGCATCTTATTCTGTTGTGGCCGGGTCACACTCATCCCCGTTCTGCGCACAATAATCCCATTACATTTGCGATCTGTTTCTCATCAGTATATAATTGTAATCCCACTTTATTCTTTATTGTTTTTTGGTAATCATCACAGCGAGTTTCCATCGCCTGTGTCTTAAATAATCCACACAAATATGGCCGCGGTTGGAGCCTATCCCTAGGAAAATGGCCGCCCCATTATAAACATAGGATTTCCACAGGAAAATGGCCGACCGCTATACCCTATTTAAAGACACTTCCTACGGTCCATTTACTATCCCCGATGAAGTCACGTGACGGTGACGACACGCGTAGGACACGGACCCCGGAAGTGACGCATTGGTCACGAGCTCGGCGCTCGTTTTGAAAATCTATTGCTGTTTTGTTATTTATTGTGAGTACCCTTTTTTAAAAATAAAGCTGATTCTCTGTTTATACCACCAATTACTACACTATACGGCTCCCTTTTGTCACTCTCTCCCCCCCTCTATTCCTATCAACCTGGGTACACACCGAGCGGAAACCTGGTCCTGAGCACCAGTAAGCCACAACCAGATAGGCTTCACATACTGCGGATAGGAGAGGAGCACTGTGACAGAGACCCACGGGCAACATCCCCTTGAGAGACCATCAAAGCATCCCCCAGAGTGAATCCATCTTCCTGGTTTCTACATATATGCTGCTTACCTTGCAGCAACAAGGTAATTAGGAAGGACACCCACGGGTGTCACTAGCACCGAAGACCTTAGCACCAGTTTCACCTTGGGCAAGCCATCCACCACCACCCACCCCCACCTAGCACTTGGCACCGTAGTGCAGCCCAGATTGGATCACTTTGGTTATCACCACCTCCACGCCGTCTATAATATCAGATGCTATATGGACTGCTTTGCATTGTTTTGTATATGTTGATTTTCTCCATCACAATACAATTTTCCTGATTACTTTTGTTTGTTAATTTTTTAGTACCACTGTTCACATTGGTCGCTATCTCCAGCAATTTTGATTGCTGCCATCACGTCCACCATTACCCCATTGGTTTTTACCACCCCTTGCATTTCTTTGGTTTTTTACCTATGGTATCTCCACAAACCTGAACCACTCATCCCCTCTTTATGGTAAAATGTATTAATATTTTTTCACCATCCACTTCACTGCTTCACAGCGACCATAGGAAGTTTATTTTCTTTTGAGTCACTTTCACTCATCCACTTTTGTGTTTTATATAGAACATTTTGTATGCACTTTAGTGTGTTTTTAATACGCTTTTTGCACATTAGTCACTTTCTATATTTATAAGGATATATTTTACTGTTGCCTTACAGTTGATGCCAGCGTACTGCAATATATGTATATATTTTATTTGATTGTCTTACTGATGGTTTAGCTTGCGATGCACACAGTCACTTTAATTCGCATATCATTTTCTGTTTGCTGATGTGACATCACAGCAACTTTATGCGATTTTTATATACTGACATCAGTTCAGGAGCGCGACACCATACATTGATTTTTTCCATTCCTCCCAAATTGGGTATTGTTTTAACCCTTTCGGTGTTCGCTGCACCTCACACCTTTAATATACCGTTTTTTTCCGTTGTAGCGCGGGAATATTACATTTACATTCACTGCTTTTTAAAACCCATCCATTCCTGCTGCTGATATGGAAGTATTTTCCTTTTTGGAAAAAAGAAACATTAATTTAGAAGATGTCTTCAGTGCTGAGGACACCAGCACAAAAAACAATGGAGACCTAGAGAGCCTAATGCGAAAATTAGGCCACAATATGGAAAAAAAGGTGAGCCTGTGGTGGGACACGACCACCTTTGAGCAATATTTGAAGGATAGCCTGGTCCCCAGACGTCTCAGATGGGACATTCCACCGAACGACGGTCTGGTAGACCAGGAGTCCATTGATGAGTGGTTCAAATTTTTCAATGAGAAGGGACTAGAACTACTTAGATTTCTATTACAGAGAAAACTAAGGAAAATAAAGAAGATAGACCAAAATATAGGAGAAATTAAAGAAGAACTGGAAACACACAAAGAATCAGCTGAATTCATCACACTCACTACACAATTAAACAAAGACCTTACCAAAAAAGATAAAGAAGTCCAAACCAGAAAGAGTAAGAAATACTCAAGAGATATCAATGATTTTAAAAACGATCAAGTGTTTAAATGGCAGAGTAAATTAGGACATCTAGACCCAATATCTACCTATTCCACGCCCGAAAAACCTAACAGAACCAACACGCCACACGTTAATTCCCAAATCGATCGTAATGTATCATATAGACCACCACATCAGAGTGAATCCTCCAACAGAAATAGAATGGACTCACCAAGACATCCACGTCCCAATGATGGCCCCAACAACTCCAAACATCAAACCCCACAAAGAAAACCACCCCATCATAATCAAACACCACATAATGGGGGTAAAAAACCGTTCTGGAAGAACAATAACAAAAAACCACATAATGGCAATAATTGGTACAAGCCTCCTTACGAACAAAGGGGCCCACCTCATAACACATATGGCCCACAAGCGAGACACCCTATGCCTTATTATGAGAACACTTATAGAGAAAGAGACAATTGGGGCCCCCAACCACAGGGATACAACCGACCGCATGAACAATACCCTGTATCCACCTATAACCATTATGCCCCTCTGAGAGGTTACCAAGAAGAAGACGATAGATACCATCAACCCTATCATCAAGAACCCCAGTATAATAAGTCTTTTTTAGGGAGGGGAGCAGAGAACTACCCACCCAGGTTAATGGAGGAAGGCCCATGGAGAAAGAGCCCCGGAAGAAGAGAGGATGCAGATCAGGAAAGAGATCACAAAAGAAAAAGAGAATGAAAGGAGAAGGCATTTTTAACCTAAGCGGAACCCCACTTACACATGAGGAAATTGGAGTACTAGATAGAGGTTTGAAATATGCACCGACAAAAAACCTCGACAAGTTCCAAACCTACATAGGTATACAAAAATACATAAGAAGTGTTAATATTAAAAAATATATCGCAAGCAATCCATTCAAACCTAAACCACTGAGAACAGACAACGAGACTGTACATAGTACACTAAGAAACAAATCGGTTTTTAATCCCCAGATTAGCAATAACAAATTCGTTGATGTTTTTAAAAAAGTAGTTTTAGAAGATCTTAAGACATTGAAAATTAAGAGAAAAGAAGAACCCAAGTCTATCAAAAGTGGCATTAGGAAGCTCACGAAGAGGAAAGACATAGTGATACGTCCAGCCGATAAGGGAGGCGGGATCGTAATTATGTCAAAAAATCAATATAATGACTGTATGGTAAACCTACTAAAAGATGAGGACACGTATAGAAAACTTCCAAGCAATCCCATTTTTAAATGTAGAAAAGAACTGGAACTAGTAGTTCATTTGGGACTTAAAAAGAATATTTTAAATAAAAAAGAGGCTAAATTCCTTATTCCAGAAGCATGCCGCACACCTATTATTTATTCATTACCAAAACTACATAAGGATAATATCAACCCTCCACCTAGACCCATAGTAAATGGGATCGACTCTCTCACCTCCAGAATGGGTCAATATATTGACAACTACCTACAACCAGCAGTGAAAAACACAGAAGCATACCTAAGAGATACAAAACAAATCCTGCAGATAATAGAAGACTTACCTAAAAATGGAGGCCCATGGATCCTCGCCACTGCAGATGTATCTTCACTTTACACTATAATTTTTCATCACCAGGCTTGTGATGCCACAAAATGGGGTTTAAGAAATTATACGGGACTTCCATGCTTCCAGCGAAAATACTTAGTGAAGTGTTTAGACTTTTGTCTGAAGAATAGCTACTTTTGGTTTGACCGCAATTATTATTTCCAAAAAACAGGCGTTGCAATGGGTGCAAAGTTCGCACCCAGCGTAGCCAGCCTTTTTATGGCCAAATGGGAAGATGAGATGGTTTTTAAAGATACCCCTACTGAACTCGTCGTTTTTAAAAGATATATTGATGATATTATTATTTTATGGAAAGGAGCCGAATCCAGACTGGTACAATTTCTAGAAAATCTGAACAAGAACGATAAAAACATCAGACTTACATGGGATATAAGTACAAAAAGTGTAACATTCCTGGACTTAGAGATATTCCAAGAGAATAACACACTATGCACGAGCACGCACTTTAAAAATGTGGATAAGAACAGCTATCTACCTATCGACAGCTGTCACCACAGAAATTGGCTCTGCAATATCCCGAAAGGACAGCTGATGCGTTTAAGAAGGAATTGTACACATGACAGGGATTTTATCACCCAAGCTAAGAAGATAGGTGACAGATTCATCGACAAAGGCTACAGTAAACAAGATATTAACATCAAAATAGAAGAAGTAGAGAAAATGAATAGAACAGAGCTGATCAAAGATAAACCTAAAAACGACTCCAAAATTAGTGGGGTACCAATCTTTTTAGATTATAACGCCCAACACAAAGCGGTTGAAAAGATAATCCAGAACCACTGGCATATTTTAAGAAGCGATACACATTTAGGACCACTACTCCCAGAAAAACCGAAGTTCGTGTACAAAAGAGCACCAACCCTTAGAGACAAACTAGTGAAGAACATCCCGGATCCCCCAAAAATTGGCTATACGTTTTTTTCTGGCAAAGGATTCTATCCATGCAAAAAATGCTTCGCATGTACCAAAGCCAGAAAACCTGAAAAAGTATTCAACTTTAAATCGACAAGCACTGGCAAATCCTATGAAGTCTCTGATTTTATTTGTTGCAACACAGAAGGCGCCGTATACGCGCTGGAATGCAGCTGTGGCCTCCAGTATATTGGAAGAACAAAAAGACCCCTGAGAGTGAGAATAAAGGAACACGTACAAAATATCCTGAAGGGCTTTGATAAGCACAGTGTTTCTAAACACTTCGCCATACATCACAACAGAAACCCCAAACACCTCAAATTCTGGGGCATTGAACCCTATAAAAGACACTGGCGAGGTGGACATAAGGTCCGCACCCTCAGCCAGATTGAGTCTAAGTGGATTTTTATTTTAGACACAGCTACGCCACAAGGTTTAAATATCGAATTTGACCTCAATTGTTTTATTAGTGATTTTTAACATTTAAAATTCCATTTTTTACGGTCAACATGCGATTCTAAGTTTTTTCATTCATCACCGACATGCCACTCCTCCATTCATTCTATAGAGAACTTGCGTTTCCAATAGTGCCGGTCAGCTGTACGCTCACCCATAGTCATTTTGCGAATTTTATGTGATGTTACTGCTGACACATGATTTAGCATTTTATGCCACTTTGTCATTTTTGTAACCTCTGTTTGCCTGACATCATTTCCGGAGTCCGTTAGTATTTATACACATGATTCCCTATCCTTTCACTATTTGTATTTTAATCTTTGATCAATCTACAATTTTAAATTTACCTTTTATTCAACAAATATTTTATTTGGGTTGTCCTGTAATTTTAATAAACAATTTTATTCAGGTTATCCCTAAATTTTAATTCATATATACGTATTTTAATTTCTTTTATAATATATCTCTCACACAGATATACTTTACTATTATCTGTACCAAATTATTATATATATTTCCCAGACCAATTTTTAATATATATAATTTTTTATCATAGTATATATATATTTATATATATTTCATTCCTTTAAAAATATATCCATTATTGCGTCCCACCACTGCGCATCATATCGAGCGCATTTATATATATGACCCTAGGTGCATCTTATTCTGTTGTGGCCGGGTCACACTCATCCCCGTTCTGCGCACAATAATCCCATTACATTTGCGATCTGTTTCTCATCAGTATATAATTGTAATCCCAATTTATTCTTTATTGTTTTTTGGTAATCATCACAGCGAGTTTCCATCGCCTGTGTCTTAAATAATCCACACAAATATGGCCGCGGTTGGAGCCTATCCCTAGGAAAATGGCCGCCCCATTATAAATATAGGATTTCCACAGGAAAATGGCCGACCGCTATACCCTATTTAAAGACACTTCCTATGGTCCATTTACTATCCCCGATGAAGTCACGTGACGGTGACGACACGCGTAGGACACGGACCCCGGAAGTGACGCATTGGTCACGAGCTCGGCGCTCGTTTTGAAAATCTATTGCTGTTTTGTTATTTATTGTGAGTACCCTTTTTTAAAAATAAAGCTGATTCTCTGTTTATACCACCAATTACTACACTATACGGCTCCCTTTTGTCACTCTCTCCCCCCCTCTATACCTATCAACCTGGGTACACACCGAGCGGAAACCTGGTCCTGAGCACCAGTAAGCCACAACCAGATAGGCTTCACATACTGCGGATAGGAGAGGAGCACTGTGACAGAGACCCACGGGCAACATCCCCTTGAGAGACCATCAAAGCATCCCCCAGAGTGAATCCATCTTCCTGGTTTCTACATATATGCTGCTTACCTTGCAGCAACAAGGTAATTAGGAAGGACACCCACGGGTGTCACTAGCACCGAAGACCTTAGCACCAGTTTCACCTTGGGCAAGCCATCCACCACCACCCACCCCCACCTAGCACTTGGCACCGTAGTGCAGCCCAGATTGGATCACTTTGGTTATCACCACCTCCACGCCGTCTATAATATCAGATGCTATATGGACTGCTTTGCATTGTTTTGTATATGTTGATTTTCTCCATCACAATACAATTTTCCTGATTACTTTTGTTTGTTAATTTTTTAGTACCACTGTTCACATTGGTCGCTATCTCCAGCAATTTTGATTGCTGTCATCACGTCCACCATTACCCCATTGGTTTTTACCACCCCTTGCATTTCTTTGGTTTTTTACCTTATGGTATCTCCACAAACCTGAACCACTCATCCCCTCTTTATGGTAAAATGTATTAATATTTTTTCACCATCCACTTCACTGCTTCACAGCGACCATAGGAAGTTTATTTTCTTTTGAGTCACTTTCACTCATCCACTTTTGTGTTTTATATAGAACATTTTGTATGCACTTTAGTGTGTTTTTAATACGCTTTTTGCACATTAGTCACTTTCTATATTTATAAGGATATATTTTACTGTTGCCTTACAGTTGATGCCAGCGTACTGCAATATATGTATATATTTTATTTGATTGTCTTACTGATGGTTTAGCTTGCGATGCACACAGTCACTTTAATTCGCATATCATTTTCTGTTTGCTGATGTGACATCACAGCAACTTTATGCGATTTTTATATACTGACATCAGTTCAGGAGCGCGACACCATACATTGATTTTTTCCAAAAAAAAAGGTGAGCCTGTGGTGGGACACGACCACCTTTGAGCAATATTTGAAGGATAGCCTGGTCCCCAGACGTCTCAGATGGGACATTCCACCGAACGACGGTCTGGTAGACCAGGAGTCCATTGATGAGTGGTTCAAATTTTTCAATGAGAAGGGACTAGAACTACTTAGATTTCTATTACAGAGAAAACTAAGGAAAATAAAGAAGATAGACCAAAATATAGGAGAAATTAAAGAAGAACTGGAAACACACAAAGAATCAGCTGAATTCATCACACTCACTACACAATTAAACAAAGACCTTACCAAAAAAGATAAAGAAGTCCAAACCAGAAAGAGTAAGAAATACTCAAGAGATATCAATGATTTTAAAAACGATCAAGTGTTTAAATGGCAGAGTAAATTAGGACATCTAGACCCAATATCTACCTATTCCACGCCCGAAAAAACCTAACAGAACCAACACGCCACACGTTTAATTCCCAAATCGATCGTAATGTATCCTATAGACCACCACATCAGAGTGAATCCTCCAACAGAAATAGAATGGACTCACCAAGACATCCAGTCCCAATGACGGCCCCAACAACTCCAAAACTAACCAAACCCCACAAAGAAAACCACCCCATCATAATCAAACACCACATAATGGGGGTAAAAAAAAACCGTTCTGGAAGAACAATAACAAAAAACCACATAATGCAATAATTGGTACAAGCCTCCTTACGAACAAAGGGGCCCACCTCATAACACATATGGCCCACAAGCGAGACACCCCTATGCCTTATTATGAGAACACTTATAGAGAAAGAGACAATTGGGGCCCCCAACCACAGGGATACAACCGACCGCATGAACAATACCCTGTATCCACCTATAACCATTATGCCCTCTGAGAGGTTACCAAGAGAAGACGATAGATACCATCAACCCTATCATCAAGAACCCCAGTATAATAAGTCTTTTTTAGGGAGGGGAGCAGAGAAATACCCACCCAGGTTAATGGAGGACGGCCCATGGAGAAAGAGCCCCCGAAGAAGAGAGGATGCAGATCAGAAAGAGATCACAAAAGAAAAAGAGAATGAAAAGAGAAGGCATTTTTTTTAACCTAAGCGGAACCCCACTTACACATGAGGAAATTGGAGTACTAGATAGAGGGTTTGAAATATGCACCGACAAAAAACCTCGACAAGTTCCAACCTACATAGGTATACAAAAATACATAAGAATGTGTTAATATTAAAAAAAATATATCGCAAGCAATCCTTTCAAACCTAAACCACTGAGAACAGACAACGAGATGTACATAGTACACTAAGAAACAAATCGTTTTAATCCCCAGATTAGCAATAACAAATTCGTTGATGTTTTAAAAAAGTAGTTTTAGAAGATCTTAAGACATTGAAAATTAAGAGAAAAGAAGAACCCAGTCTATCAAAAGTGGCATTAGGAAGCTCACGAAGAGGAAAGACATAGTGATAACGTCCACCGATAAGGGAGGCGGATCGTCCCCCCCTTATGTCAAAAAATCAATATAATACATGTATGGAAAACCTACTAAAAGAAGAGGACACGTAATAGAAACTTCAACAATCCCATTTTAAATGTAGAAAAGAACTGGAACTAGTAGTTTCATTTGGGACTAAAAAAGAATATTTTAAATAAAAAAGAAGGCTAAATTCCTTATTCCAGAAGCATGTCGCACACCTATTAATTATTCATTACCAAAACTACATAAGGATAATATCAACCCTCCACCTAGACCCATAGTAAATGGGATCGACTCTCTCACCTCCAGGAATGGGTCAATAATTGACAACTACCTACAACCAGCAGTGAAAACACAGAAAGCATACCTAAGAGATACAAATCAAATCCTGCAGATAATAGAAGACTTACCAAAAAAAATGGAGGCCCATGGATCCTCGCCACTGCAGATGGTAACTTCACTTTACACTATAATTTTTTCATCACCAGGCTTGTGATGCCACAAAATGGGGTTTTAAAGAAATTATACGGACTTCCATGTCTTCCATGGCGATAGCAAAATACTTAGTGAAGTTTTAGACTTTTGTCTGAAGAATAGCTACATTTGGTTTGACCGCAATTATTATTTCCAAAAAACGAGGCGTTGCAATGGGTGCCCAAAGTTCGCACCCAGCGTAGCAGCCTTTTATGGCCAAATGGAAGATGAGATGTTTTTTAAAGATACCCCTACTGAACTCGACGTCGGAATGTTCAAAAGATATATTAGATGGATATTATTATTTATAATGAAAGGAGCCGAATCCATACTGGTACAATATCAAGAAAATCCGAACAAGAAACGATAAAAAACATCAGACTTACATGGGATAATAAGTACAAAAATGTAACATTCGCTGGACTAGAGATTCCCAGAGAATAAAACACTATGCACGAGCAACGCACTTAAAATTGAGATAAGAACATGCTATCTACCCTATCGACAGCTGTCACCACAAAATTGGCTCTGCAATATCCCGCAAGGGGACAGCTGATGCGTTTAAGAAGGAATTGTACACATGACAGGATTTTATCACCCAAGCTAAGAAGTATAGTGACAGATCATCGACAAGGCTACAGTAAACAAGATATTAACATCAAAATAGAAGAAGTAGAGAAAATGAAATAGAACAGCGACTGATCAAAGATAAACCTAAAAACAGACTCAAAATTATGGGTACCAACTTTTTAGATTAAACGCCCAACACAAAGCGGTTGAAAAGATAATCCAGAACCACTGGCATATTTTTAAGAAGCGATACACATTTAGGACCACATACTCCAGAAAAAACCGAAGTTCGTGTACAAAACAGCACCAACCCTTAGAGACAAACTAGTGAGAACAACCCCGATCCCCCAAAAATTGGCTATACTTTTTTTTCTGGCAAAGGATTCTATCCATGCAAAAAATGCTGTCGCATGTACCAAAGCCAAAACCTGAAAAAGTATTCAACTTTAAATCGACAAGCACTGGCAAATCCTATGAAATCCTCTGAATTTTATTATGTGTTCAACACAGAAGGCGCCGTATACTCGCTAATGCAGCTAGATTGCCTCCAGTATATTGGAAGAAAAAAAAGACCCCTGAAGAGAAATAAAGAACACGTACAAAATATCCTGAAGGGCTTTGATAAGCAAACAGTGTTTCTAAACACTTCGCCATACATCACAACAAAAACCCCAAACACCTCAAATTCTGGGGCATTGAACCCCTATAAAAAACACTGGCGAGGTGGACATAAGTCCGCACCCTCAGCCAGATTGAGTCTAAAGTGATTTTTTATTTTAGACACAGCTACGCCACACAAGGTTTAAATATCGAATTTGACCTCAATTGTTTTATATTAGTGATTTTTAAAATTTAAATTCCATTTTTTTAAACGGTCAAACATGCGATTCTAAGTTTTTCATTCATCACCGACATGCACTATCCTCCATTCATTTCTATAGAGAACTTGCGTTTCCAATAGTGCCGGTCAGCTGTAACGCTCACCCATAGTCAATTTTCGAATTTTATGTGATGGTACTGCTGACACATTATTTTACGCATTTTATGCCACTTTGACATTTTTGTACCTCTGTTTGCCTGACATCATTTCCGAGTCCGTTAGTATTTATACACAGATTCCCTATCCTTTCACTCTTTGTATTATATAATCTTTGATCAATCTACAATTTAAATTTTACCTTTTTATCCAACAAATATTTTATTTGGGGTTGTCCTGTAATTTTAATAAACAATTTTATTCATGTATCCCTAAATTTTTAATTCATATATACGTATTATAATTTCTTGTTATATATATCTCTCACACACAGATATACTTTACTATTATCTGTACCAAATATTATATATATTTCCCAGACCAATTTTTAATATAATAATTTTTTATCATAGTATTATATATTTATATTATATTTCATTCCTTTAAAAAATATATCCCATTATTGCGTCCCACCACTGCGCATCATATCGAGCGCATTATATATAGACCCTAGTGCATCTTATTCGTTGTGGGCTGGGTCACACTCATCCTCTTTCATGCGCACAATAACCCATTACATTTGCGATCTGTTTCTCATCAACAGTATATAATTGTAATCCCAATTTATTCTTTATGGTTTTTTGGTAATCATCACAGCGAGTTTTCCATCGCCTGTGTCTTAAATAATCCACACAAAAGGGCCGCGTTGGAGCCTATCCTAGGAAAATGGCCCCCCATTATAAAAATAGGATTTCCACAGGAAAATGGCCGACCGCTAAAACCCTAATTTAAAGACACTTCCTATGGTCCATTTACTATCCCCGATGAAGTCACTGAGGAGTGACGACACGCGTAGGACACGGACCCGGAAGTGACGCATTGGTCACGAGCTCGGCGCTCGTTTTGAAAATTATGCTGTTTTGTTATTTATTTGTGGAGTACCCTTTTTAAAAATAAAGCTGATTCTCTGTTTATACCACCAATTACTACACTATACGGCTCCCTTTGTCACTGCTCCATCCCCCCCTCTATACCTATCAACCTGGGTTAACAACACCGAGCGGAAACCTGGTCCTGAGCACCAGTAAGCCACAACCAATATAGCTCCACATACTGCGATAGTGAGAGGAGCACTGTGACAGAGAGACCCACGGGCAACATCCCCTTGAGAGACCATCAAAGCATCCCCCAGAGTGAATCCATCTTCCTGGTTTCTACATATATGTTTTTCCAATAACTTACATATAAGCCTTTAAAATTAGCCCTTTTTCTTGTCCCATAGACTTTAACCGCTTCCCGACCGCCTCCTGCACATTTACATTGGCAGAATGGCACAACTAGGCAAAAGCATGTACAGGTATGTCCCCTTTAATTTCCTAGCCGTGGGGTCGACCCGGTCGGGAGCTCCGTGACCGCGGGACCAGCGGACCCAATCGCCGCTGGTGTCCCACGATCGGGTCACAGAGCTGAAGAACGGGGAGAGGTCTGTGTAAACAAACCTCTCCCCGTGCTTCCTACACTGCCTGTCACTGATCGGCTGTTCCCTGTCATCGGGAAAGCCGATCAGTGATGTCAGACGTCAGCCACACCCCCTACTGTAAAAAAAACACACACACGTCACACTAACTCCTCCCCGCCCCCTAGTGGTTAACTCCTTCACTGCCACTGTCATTTACATAGGAATCAGTGCATTTGCCGCCATTACTAGTAAAAAAAAAATATTGATAAAAATGCTATAAAACTATCCCCTATTTTGTAAACACTATAACTTTTGCACAAACCAATCAATAATCGCTAATTGCGATTTTTTTTACCAAAAATATGTAGAAGAATACGTATCGGCCTAAACTGAGGAAAAAAAAAGTTTTTTTATATATTTTTTGGGGATATTTATTATAGCAAAAAGTAAAAAATATAGCATTTTTTTCAAAATTGTCGCTCGTTTTTTGTTTATAGCGCAAAAAATAAAAACCGCAGGGGCGATCAAATACCACCAAAAAAAAGCTCTATTTGTGGGGAAAAAAAGGACGCCAATTTTGTTTGGGAACCACGTCGCACAACCACGCAATTGTCAGTTAAAGCGACGTAGTGCCGAATCGCAAAAGGGGCCTGGTCCTTTGGCTGCAAATTGGTCCGGGGCTGAAGTGGTTAACAGTGTTCGCGTGTTTGCGCACATTTTTTGCCTGTTCGCAAGCTCTGGTGAGAACCGAACTGGGGGGGGGGGGGTGTTTGGCTCATCCCTAGTACCTATAAACACCAAAACCAAAACACCCTGTAAAAGAAGTTAAATGCTTATCTGTCCAATGGCAGCATTCTGTTCTGGAGCTAGAGTGCTGCTGCCATCTAACACCTTAGTCTCTTGGTAAGCATGGCCTCTGCTGGGTGCTGTGGATTCTTCTACTAGCTGCTACATCAATACAGGACACAGTAGTGAAAAGCATCCAGCAGGTAAAAACAAAGAGTAGAACAGGTAGAGACGTGATTGCACAGACCCAGGAGGCAATTGTGCTTGCAGGTCCAGAAAAGAGTGAAGACTTTACTTGGTGCCCTTTGGGCAGGTTAATACTGCATGTAACTTCTTCTATTAAAGGTTACTGGGTTTTCTTTGCTGAAGTCAAAGTAACGCAAGATGGACTCTGATTAGTTGTTATGGGTAATGCACTGCTTCATTAAAAATGCCTATGCACGTTTGATGTTTTAGTAAAGAGGATAGAAAGCTTAGGAAGGTAAATCTTTAGTAAATATAAATGTTGTAGTAAAGGGGTTATTGGAGGGTGTGTGTATATTGTTGTTTGAAAGCAGTAAAGGATAATGAAAGACACAACTTAGTAGGAAAGGCATGGAAGGACAATGTAGAAGTTAGAATTGTAAGCAACATTGCATCATCATAAAACAGAAAACATTCCTGCTCTACTTAGAGCTGTAATTACATTTTAATAGTGTAATATTTTTACAACAGATTCCCCTAAGCTAGCAGCGAAATGAGATAAACATCAATTGATTATATTGCTTAATATCCAAAATGTTTTGTGTTTCATGCTATTAGTTTCATTAATTTAGTTTAACAGGATTAAAGTAGGCGGTAGTGCTGGATTTATACATTGTACGTATAAAGATAGCCATTTTTTATATGCAATAAAAATGATCCAAAACCTCAACTTTCATCTTCATGACTGCTGGGGTGTAAAAAAAAAACAAGTGAGGCATAAAGACAAAATAAAGCTGAGATGTGCAGGTTTGTGAGTAACCTATCAATAAAGGCCTTGCAAAGGATATATAGACAGAGCCAGATTAATATACCAAAACAATCAATTGTACTTATTATTGTAGTCCCTGGTTCTGAAACTTGTTTTCTAAAATGCAGAAAAATGTAGAAGGCTGTTTGTGTACATTCTTTCTATTTGCCAGTCAAAGGCTTTCCCTACACTTCATATTCCAAGATTAGGAGAACAGAGTAGCTACTGAGGAAAAAATCTCAGAAAAATATTTGGGTGAGATTCATGTAGTTTTGCAGAGCCAAGCCTGACTTATAGGAAAAGTCGATATTTGTATAATAAGCTGCTTGGGTGAATGAACCTACTAATCATGTTAACACTTCATCAGTGGGGGGTCACCACTGCTTTTACAATTTTCATCAATTTCTCAATTTGGATTTCTGAATTTACAGTACATAACTACGCCAGTGAAAACGGAATGCGAAGAAAAAATGAGCTTGCCCAAGCAAGCCCTAAGAAAGTAGTTTTTTAATTTTTGTTTAGATTTTTTCAATGCCCTCCATTGGCCTTCTCCTCTACCTCCACTTAGCACCATGATCATGGTCCTTAAATGCAGTATGCAAACGGTACAAGTAAAAACTTAAACAAAAAAAGTATAATAATTTAAAAACATTTTAATAAATAAAGAATGGCGATTTCTAAAAACCCAGTCATGCTTCTGATCCTCCAACAGGTGAGGGTACCCGTACAATGTTTTGGAAGTTAAATAGCTGGCATTGTTTTGAATTAACATGTAACTTGTTACGATTGTAAGACTAAATGGAATGATATCTTTTAGCATTTGAAACAATTCACATATAGTTTTTTCAACTAGGTATTTTACTATTTTCTTGGAGTTCACTGTGAAATAATGCTAAAATATTGTAAAAGACTGATGCATTTAAAAATATTCTAGGTAAGAGGTTTCACCATGAATTAAACAAAATGTTGGTCGGTTTACCATCTGCATGCTGCATTCATCTTCTTAGTATTCAGATGAGAAATTCTCAGTGTGTGTAATGTCTCAGATATTATAGTAGGAATGGAAGTGGAGTGTGACACTTATGTTAATCTGTGTCCTGCTGTGGAAACATACACAAAGATTCCATTACCACACTTATTAAGCTGCAGTACACTTCATCTTGATTGTAAACTATAATAGTCTGAAAACACTTGATTCTACCCTGTTAGCCAAACAGTATAATGCTTGCCAAATGGTTTCCTAAAATGGCATAGGAGTTTCAGCATTGATAGGAAACTTTTATTTTATAACTAATCATTTCCTAATGTGTGACAAATACAGACACAGCTTCTAGCATTTCAATACTTATAAGTATATTTATAAAGCATTTGATGGAACTTTTTGTGTGAGACTAGGCTGTCACCAATAGACCCCCATACATTTTTACTGTGACATTATTGAGACAGAAGTGTGGGGATTGATGGGGGGTGAGGCTGTCACCAATAGACCCCCATGCGTGGGGATGAACGGCCGGATTATACAGAGCATCGGGCTCTAATAAACATCTGCATGACTGACAACATCTTGGTTATTTAAGGCATGGAGCAAAACAGAACCTATGAACTTGGAAAGTTCAACTTTGTAAAGTGAAGACAAGATCAGACATGACTATATGTTCAAAGTGTGTTTGATCTTGCCTTCATCACATGGGGGGGTCACCCCTGGAAAGTGGAAATTTAGAACAGTGCCATTTTCCATCATGGGGGATGAATGGACGTTTTTTGGGGGTGCAACCCCTTCACCACAACCACTTTCGTAGTTCCATCCACACATCATAGCTACGACGTGAGTTTTCTCCCCCTCTTCATTGATAAATACAGGGAATTTCCCCTTTTATGGCTACCAAAGCACCGTGACTACAGCAACAGACCAAAGAGGTACGCAGCCATGCTGAAACTTGTGGCATTTGTAAAGCCAACGCTGCCCATGGCAACCGTGGCAAACTTAAAAGTGAAGATTAACAACATGAAGAGTACCTATTTCCGGGAGCGCAATAAGGTCCGGAAGTCCCTAGCATCTGGAGCTGCAGCAGCTGATGTCCATGTCCCCACGCTCTGGTACTATGAGAGGCTCCACTTTCTCAAAGACCAGGCTACTGTCAGGAAGTCACTCTCGACTCTTCCTTGCATGCGTCCTTCCACGCACGCCACCCCTGATGAGGCTTCCGAGGACCAACCTGGGCCTTCCAGTATGGAATATGTGCAGGTGCCCAGCTTGTTCCAGGTATAGTAGTTTTGTAACCATTTTGGGAATAAGGAATGATGTTCAGTTAATTCAGGATCCCCAATTGCTTAGTTCCTAACGTGATTGACATATCAACAGACAGTGGTGTTGGAGACATTTTTGGGAAGACTCTAAACTGCAGGGCTGAGAATTGTATGGTTTTCTATTTGTAAACATTTTGCAACAGTCACTAGATGAGAATTGTGTGTGTTTGATGAACAAATAACTGAAACTATGTCCCTTTTTCAGACACAGGAAGACCTCAGCCAGGAGGTGGCTGTGGAAGGTGGCAGTCAGGAGGAGGCAGGGGTTAGTGGCAGCCAACAGGGGGGTAGGCGTAGGAGCCTGACTGTCTCCCAAGTCCCTCCCCTCCGCCTTCCCTACAGAAGGGCGAAAGCATGGGGGAGGTGGGAGAGTCAGCGCTCCAGCTGATACGAGATGCCTCAGCCTCCCTATATGCCACACCCACCTACGAGGAGGCCTTTGCCTCCTTGGTTGGCAGTAAAATGACGGGTATGGAGGCGGGGCAACGCAGCATGTGTGAGGATGTCATCCTCAAAATACTAAATGAGGGGATGGCTGGGGAGATGACTCCCCTCACACATGTTTGCGAGAGTGACCTTGCTCCGCCTCCTCCTCCTCCTTCTGCCACCCCACCAGCACCAGCACCACGGCGTGGAAGGAAGCGTACAAGGAAGACAAGAGAGTGATGACCTTGATTCAGTCTGATCTGAGAGAAGATGGAGCCTCTCGTAGGACCAGAGTCTGGGGACCTAGATGGCATCTGCTGCAGTTCCGGATGTTTTGGACTTCAGGACCAGATTGCGCTCCCTTATTATTTAGATAGGTACTCTTCAGGCCCCCAATTTTTTAAGCGTGAAAAATGATGGTTGCCATGGGTGTCCAAGGCTTTGCAAATTCCCCAAGTTTCACCATGGCTGCGTTCCTCTTTGGTTTGTTGCTGAGACCTAAATAAATTTATTTTGGATTTGAAATAAGCATTGACTATTGTGTTTTACTTTTCTACAATGACAGTTTTTATTTAAGTAGGCAGGTACATTTCACTAATCCTAAAGTAGAATTAACAAGGGGCACCAACAACCAACAAACTCCTAGTAAATTTAAGCAAGAAATACAAATGTTAATAATGTGGTTTTGCTAAGTTGAGACACACAACCCCCCCTCCAAAAAAAAAAAAATTATCTCCTTCAAATATGTATTCCCAAAAAAAAAACAAAAAAAAGACAAATCATGCTAAAAAATATAACAAAGATTCTTTTACGATCTGAGTAAAAATAAACATGTAGTGTATAAATGCTGAAAACTAAGAAAGAACTAAGTTTGTGAGAAGTGCGGGTGAATAGGAGCAGCTAAAACATGTCATTCTTGTTGCATTGTAAAGAAAAAGAGAATGCGCTGCATTAAAGACATTTTAACATTGACGAATGTGCTGTGTCGATTAGGAAAGGTAGTTTTACCTGACCGAGCGCTTCCGTCACAGAATTTCTTCTGAGCATGCGTAGCACTTTGTCCGTCGGACAACCGTACACACGATCGGATTTGGTGTGATCGGACCGTGTTGACGGCAAATCTTTCCAGCAGGAGATAAGACTTTGTCCGTCGGACAAACCGACGTACACTGTCCGATGGTGCATACACACGGTCTGATTTTTCAACAACATTGTCCGATCGGACAGAATCCATGAAAAAGTCCGACCGTGTGTATGGGGCTTTATAAACATCTGCATGAAACAGCACCCACCCACACATCATAGCAAGAGCACCATTCTTTAGAGCAGTGAAGACTGTAAACTGCCAATAACCAAAGTTGGTCAATAGGATCACCTTGGATTCCCATCTCTTTTTTTACATTCATGACAAGAGTCCATCGAGAGTGCATCATGTTGGCGCTCAGTGTGTTTTGTTTTGGCAGGTCCGTGGGCATTGTTTATTATGATGATGTAAATCTACATTGCTGGACAATGTGATTGAAGATGGATTCACATTGTGAAAATTATATTTAATAAAGTACTTTGTCAAATGTATTGTGTTTATTTACTACTTATTTTTTTTTTTTGGGGGGGGGGGGAGTAACCAGAGGTACTATGTACCCCTTACTCATTCATGAGGGCAGATATCCAAAGTTCCCTTATTTTAAAGGGGGCTTTCAGATTCTGATAAGACCCCCCCCCCCCCCGTAGACCCTCACATTTATTTAGTTAGGGATGTGGATAAGAGGCCCTTGGCTCCTATTAAAAAAAGGTACATGGTGCTTTGCAAAGGGGAAGGGCACCTGACAAGGTACCCTCCCTATTGTTAAGGGCATGTGGCCTGGTATGGTTCAGGAGGGGGGAAGCAGCATGCTCGCTCCCCTTCCCTTTTCTGGTCAGCTAGGTTGCATATCTAGATAACGATGCAGCCCCATGCTTTTTCTTTTTTTTTTTGGATGGGATACCCCCTTAAAATCCATACCAGGCCCTTATCTAGAATAAGGGTCTGGTATGGATGTTAAAGGGAATCCCAGCCACTTTAATTACAAACCAAGCAAAGCAGCCAGAAAAAGTAATTTAGCAGAAGTTTTTTGTTTTTTTGGGGGGATGTCACTTTTGGTTTGGTACATGTGCAAAAGTACACAGTTTCTTGTGCATGTTTAAGGCATTAATAAAGCATGGTATTTAAAAGTATTGTGCATTTTTAATGTTGACCTTTAAGCCTTAATTAAAGAGCTGTCCCCTTTTTTTGCATTTGTACATGTCGACCAGGGCAGTGTCCAGATCCCAATGCCCTTTGTTTAACAATTATTTCCAAAAACTTTGAAAATGACTACAAACAGAATAAAGTTTGTTGGGTAATGCCATTTATTGCCAAATTGTATTTTTTTTTTTCTTTTTAAGTGTTACTTTTGCTTTAGCACATCCTACAGATACATTACTTAAATTGTCCCCCAAGTATGGCATTTAAAAAATTGTGCATTTTTCATGTTTCACTATAAACATTATTAAAAGACCTCCTCCCCTCCAAATTGCATTTAAAAAAAATATTTTTCAAATATTTTGGTCCACCATGGCAGTCCCTAGCTTCCCAAGCCCTTTGTTTGACAATCTCTTGCCTATTAAAAATGTAAACAAATGTTTTTTAAGATTTGCCTCCCATAAACTTCAATGAGGTTTACATTAAAGTTTAAAAATTGCATATTTTTGCCCATGTTCTTGGAACACACCTGTGAATTGAACCCAAACAGATTCACCCATCACTAGCTTTCATTTATTTAGGCAAAGGCTTCGGTAGTCCCTAAACGTATATGCAAATTGAGAGCTCAAAGCAGAGGGACTATAGACAGCTTGGAAATTAGCATTTTAGAAGGATGCCAATAATAACAGACTTATAGTTGCCTCCCCACTGGGTCTGTTGTGTATTACTGGACTTCTGTTACAAAATATTCTTGTTGCTGCATTTGGATTCCATGTGTTTTCTGGACGCTGCATCGCGCTGCACCTACCCACACAATAATTAAACAGATCACTCACCCAGGGAATTGGTGATCTGTGGAAATATTTCACTTGGTGTTAATTTGCCTTCTCTAAGTTAAATCTCAGTTTGGGTAAACTGATCTATGCATCCCAACTATTACTATTATATTAAAAAAAATGTTTTCTTTATTTTTATTTTTTTCTCTTTTAATATTGAACCAAGAATGGAGGTGCGTAAATGGCAGTCACTGTCCATGATTACAGCCTGCTGGGCCATATGTCAGTTGGTAGACCTTTATTATATTATTCTGTGACACATATTTACACATTTTTGTATTTTATTAAACTGTGCATATATATGGTTTATTCTTTGTGGTTGTGAGCCATTCACTTGTGGCTGTACATGGGATGCGATAGGCTTGTCCTCTGCTTCCGGAAGCTGCGATGCGCTCTGGGTTTGGGGCGGGCCTGTCCTGTTGCGCATCTGTGCCACACCCTCTGCATCAGATGCCTGGCATCAGTCCCTGAGGTCATGTCGGCTATGCGTGTTTTACACCTTCATGCTCGCTACACGAGGAAACTTTTGGCACAAATACCAGGGCGTTTTTTTACCACTCAGGTGTGCGCCTCTACTCGCTGCATCCGTGAGCGTGACGCTAGGAGGAACCATTGGCCGCATCTATGCTATATATGCATCTGGTCTGGGATTACACTCATTCACATACACTCTTTTCCCCACGGGACACTGCACTCTGGTTCTCGGTTGCAACGTGCACTATGCAACTTATGTCCAATACATTTTTTTTTCAATTGCTCACTTTGTCAGCCACTTTAGGTGGTTATAATTTCTGTATCTTGGAACCTTTCTTCATTTGTGAAGGCTATCACTAGCATATTTCATACTTTATCACTGAACACCTTATTGTCCATTTGAGCACTTTTTCCCTCAACTGATTTTAGACTTTTTGGCACACTTCTCTAACATCATTTTTATTCTTTTCCTTTTTTTCCTTTTTTCTTGTTTTTCTCCTGTGGATCACTGGCAGTCAAATGCTATATATTGACCACCAGTATATTTACTTTTTTTGATCATTTATTTATTAATAATTTCTTTAGAACCCCTTTGGACAACCAGTTATGTTACCCTCTATCATCTAATGGAGTCTCACAATTTTCTGTGTTTGTCCCGGCGGTCATCAGCAGTACTTCCACAGCTCCCGGGGCAGGCGCCCCCTGACAACTCTCATTGTACATTGCGACATGCTAAATTTTGGGCTGATTTGTGAACTTATGAAGGTATGCATCCCACCGTATCCGCGGCTTTGGTCACTGATTTTTTTAATATTTTTTTCTCCTCCCCCTTTTTTCCCTGCATTTGGGGCAATCATATTATTATTTATATAGATTTTTTTTTAGGTTGTATCTGCTCCTGAGGAAAAGGAGCATACTCCACGAAACGCATCTAGTTATATGGATGCGATTCTTCTTTGTACAAACATATGTTTGTGCTTCCCGACTGCCTCACGCAGATATACTGCGGCAGAAGGGCATGTACAGGCAGAATCACGTACCTGTACGTTGCCCTTTAAGAGGTGGATCTCTGCTCCGTGTGATCAGAGCAGAGATCAGGGACGTGTCACACACAGCCACACCCCCCACAGTTAGAAACACACCCCTAGGACACACTTAACCCCTACACTGCCACCTAGTGGTTGACCCCTTCAGTGCCAGTGTCATTTACACAGGAATCAGTGCATTTGTATAGCACTGATTACTGTATAAATGACACTGGTCCCAAAAATGTGTCAAAAAAACTGATGTGTCCGCCATAATGTCTAAGTCATGATATCGCCGCCATTTAAAAAAAATTATTAATAAAAATTCCATAAAACTATCCCCTATTTTGTAAATGCTATAACTTTTGCGCAAACCAATCAATAATCGCTTATTGTGATTTTTTTTACCAAAAATATGTAGAAGAATACGTATTGGCCTAAACTGAGAAAAAAAATTTTTTTCATATATTTTGGGATATTTATTATAGCAAAAAGTAAAAAAATAATGCTTTTTTTTCAAAATTGTCACTCTTTTTTTGTTTATAGCGCAAAAAATAAAAAACGCAGGGGTGATCAAATACCACCAAAAGAAATCTCTATTTGTGGGAAAAACAGGACATCAATTTTGTTTGGGAGCCACGTCGCATGACCGTTCAATTGTCAGTTAAAGCGATGCAGTGCCGAATCTCAAAAAGTGCTCTGGTCAGGAAGGGGGTAAATTCTTCCGGGGCTGAAGCGGTTAATCTTCATACTATGGACCCATGCCAAAGTTGTAGATTGTGATTCTCTATACTATTATTCCTTCATATAACATCCACTATTCCAATGTGCTAGGATCCAGCCTAACTATGTTAGTTTTATCTTATTACCTGAATGTATTATTGCCATCTTGGTTATATACAATTTTTGTTTACTACAATTGCTTATAATGCTCTGCAAAAATACTTTCTAACAATAAAATGTGTTTTCAACAAATACTACTTATGATTCCAACTGTGTTTATGTGTGTATTATTAATGAGAAAACATTATTCATAGATAATTTACTGTTCAATATGCCCCTCATTTAAAGTCCCCAAACCCCTCCTTCTCTTCCCTACTACATAAAAAGTTTGTAATTAAAGTTAATCTCTAAGCAGGCTACACTTTACATATTCCTTACAAGCAGTACACATTCAAGAAAAGCATCCTCACTCACCTATGCAGGTGCAGATCTTGCAGAGCAATTCATTATCAAAGTTTACAGATTCACTAAGGTTATTCAAGTTTGCATCCTAAGCAGCCCAGCACCCTCTGTCCCCCCTCCCAGAGCTCATGCTCTGTGTTTACATTAAATATTAGAAGGTTGGAAGTCTGAGTGATTTCCCAAAGGAAAGAGAGGGTGATCAGACTTATGCAGGCCATACATGGTCGAATTTTGAACAAATTTTCTTTTCAAAATCAGAAAGTTAGTTTTTTTTGTGATACGATGGTGCCACCATTGATTTTTGAAATTCGGCCGACCGAGCCTTCAATTTCACCTCATGTTGCTACAGAAAATAATTTTCTTTTCTGGGAATCTTCTTTTCTCTCCGTAAATTTTCTTTTCTTATTACATTTCTCGCACGATTATCCCATCATTGATTAGAAAATTGGTAGTTTTTCAAAAAATTTCCAACATGTCCGATTCCTCAAATTTGATTTCCGAACGAAAATCGGCTGTTACTGCAGCCCACTTATGGTGAGAAATTCATACGAAAATTCTTAGATACGATTTTTGAAAGAAAATTCTTTCAAAATTCGAACCGTGTATGGCCGGCCTTAGACAATGACTACAGAACTTTCAGGATTATAGATTCAATCTCCACAACAGGGAGTTCAGGCAGCAATTAATAGGTGTTCTTACCCTTTCCTTTCCTACTCTATTCAAAACTTTAAAAAAAGTTTTGCCTTGACATACACTACAGTATGCAGCCTGATATAAGGGGAAAGATTGGTTGTATTTAGAGGGGTATTAATATTGTGACATTATAATGAGATAATCATTGAAACATTTCAAGTCAATCCAGCTAGCCTATATACAGTATTGCAGAATTTCTGTAAAGTGCTTTGTAAGTCATGCAAAAGTTCTCTTGTAAGTCTTATGTGACCATTTATAGTATAGTATAGAGGGATTTCGAGAAGAGTAAGATAGCTGATTTGGCAGTGTTACTGTAAGTAGGTATGGATTTTTTCTTTAAGAAGGTCAGTGTTTATTCACAAATTGAATTAAATAATGCATTCACATCTTTAACCTGAAAATATAAAAATATTCCTTTATAAAATTTGATCTATGTTTTAGCTAAGACATGGACAGAGTTATATTTAACTCCATCTACTGAGCATCATTGTGTAACCATAATGCAAAAGCACTAACTAACTCTGTCTTTCTGATCTTAAATCACTCAATGATGGATCCATTAACATTGCCTGTTTTAACAATCATGCAAGGTAATATTTTTTTCTTTTCTCTTTCTCTCTAAAATCTTTATGTCGTATATAATGAAAGATTTATTTTTCTACATTTGCATTTTTAAAACTTTTTTCCTTTAAATTTCCCTTTTCCCATGCAGATTCACATTTCTAAGTAATCAAGCAGGTTGTACAAGGTGATTCTGTATTTCTGCAACATGAACAGGAGCCCCAGCACTGGGGTTGTATTACAACCTATCTTCTTCAGACTGCGAACGCTACAGTGCAAAACTGTGTTTGAAAATCTCTTTTATCATTTATCGTCTCCAGACTAAAATTATTTTTGACAACCTCGGCAGAAAACAAGCAGCTTTCTGGCTACTGGCAAGCCGATTAAAGGGAGGAAACACATGTTCACTGTCAGATGGAGCCCCTCGAGAAAGCATTGACAACCTCTTAACCTCTTTCCCAGTGAAAGTGCCCAAATGTTTCTTTTGAACAAAATTCCTGCATTGTTAGTAAGCATCCTTTAATTCATCATATCTCAGTTACTAAAAGATTTCAATTATTTTCTATAATATTCAACACTATTAGGTTACACTATTACTCTTTTTTTTTGTGCACCAACAACATATCTGAAGCAATGATAATATTATATCTACAATATTTTTTTCTTACTTAACACTTAGACATCTTCATTGTCTGATCCGTTTCAAAGTTATGGAAAGACTACATGAAACTATTTGACAAACAGCACAAACAAAGCTTACTGAAAGAATGAAAACACACATCTAGTATTCTTTATCTACTAGGCTTATGCCACGTACACATGAGCAGACTTTTCGACGAACTAGGTCCGACGGTCTTTCCGATAGACTTTTGACGGATTTCCGTCAAACTTTTCGAATGAACGGACTTGGCCACACACAATCACACTAAATTCTGACGGATTCGAACGTGATGACGTACGACCAGACTAGAATAAGGAAGTTCATAGCCAGTAGCCAATTGCTGCCCTAACGTCGTTGTTTGTCCGTCGGACTAGCACACAGACGAGCGGATTTTTCTATAGGAACTGGGTCCAGCGGAGTTCCGGCTGGAAAAGTCCTCTCGTGTGTACGCAGCATTAGAGTGCACAATTCTAGAGTCTAGCTATCTGTGTGTATACTCATGGGCATAGCAATTCCAAGGTGGACCTAATGAAGAATACAGTATGTATGAAAACTAGTTTGAATGCCAACTCCATGCATAACTAATAGTTTACTTTGGCATAGGCACTGCTAGTCTGAATCACCATGTGTTTTGCTATATATTTTTTTTACAAATTCAATAGTTGAATACGGTGATGATTTGGTGGTGTGTATTTAGGCTCTGTGCCTTGTCCCTTTTTAGGGCTCAGTTCTTTTCCAGAAGGTCCATTATCCATTACTGCCCATGACAGTCCATATTAGTCAATACAATGAAGCTGTGTTCACTTTAAACCAATCATTTGTAAAAAATTTCAGAATAGCTTTGCTTTAGTATTGTCTGGCCAGAATCAAGAGTAGCTGAGCATAATTAAAAATCCATCAGCAAGCACAGCAGTCCCAATATATGTATTTGAATTGTGTATTTAACTGCTTGCCTCCAGTTTAGCTTTAAATTAAAGGTACTGCTCATAACTATTAGTGAGGCTGAATATATTACTAGTCTGGGCTTAAAAATGTTTTAACACATACAAAAGCATTACTTTCCTTTGCACTATGCAGGGATATTATTCATATTCTTTAAGCGCTAATTAAAGAAAAAGAAGCTGTGTGACGTATAGTAAGTATCCATATTTCCTGTGAATTTTTTTGTAGCTAGCATGGTAAGCAAAAAACAGCAAGCTTACCGGTTTTATAATTGAGCCACAAAGACTAGCTTATAGGTCCTTCATCATAGGTAAAGACACTTTGAATTGAATTTACACTAAACAGGTAGCTGCCGGAGAAGTAAACTATAGTGCTTTACCCTCCAGCAGCTGCCTGTTCCAACTGTGGTAGGGGGCGGTGTGTGATTCAGCGCATGACACCTTCCCTTTTTTTTTAAACTTTTTTTGAAGTGTAGACAAGTGACACTTTATTCATATATATATATATATATATATATGTGATGTGCTGCTGTACAGTGACATACGATACTGTAAGGTGCACTGTCATAAAATGCAGCATGTCTGCATTTCATTGCAGCCCCGGGCTGCATTGAAGTATGAGTAGGACACACAGAAATCATTTTCTTTATGTGTTTCCTATCGGTAACCAGCGTTTGACAGTGCAGTAAAACACTGTAAATATGCCCTCATACTAGTTATGTGATAGCATGTTACTCACAGCTCCAAACTTATGGTTATTGGTCAATGATGTCATGGGGATCTCTGTGACATCATTGATCATTGTGATTAACATAGATCTGCAACACTGGATGACGTGATTGACAATAAATGTACATTGTAGGACTTGTTGTTCATAAATGTCTTTATGTGTGTTTATATACATTGTATACACATGAGGAGGGGCTATCTGGATGTCTCTTCCTTTTAAAGGCGGTTTCCAGATTTCGATAAGCCTCATGCTTGCATCAACATAGGGATAAGGTGCTTTGTCATGTGGGTACCCCTTGCAAGGTACCCTCCATGTTCAGATCATGTGGCCTAGTATGGTTCAGAAAGAGAAATGCATGCTTAGATCAGGGCCCGGTGTGAATTTTTTTCGGGGGACCTAATGCTATTTTTTTTTACTTTTGCGTAGGGTCCAGTGGCGGCTTTAGTCCTCTCCTCCATGACGGCTTCCAGCTCCTCCCCTCCTCCCCCTAGGCGTCCAATAGGACCACCTGTCCTTTTAGCCAATCGGGTGACCAGTGTCAAAACCCACTGATTGGCTGGGAGGAGGATCAGTGTTACTACAGTGAATATTGATTCACTGTTGTAACACACCTGGGTGGGCTCGGCGCACACTCTCTGCGACCCGAGCCCACCCTGTATTGAAGCATATTAGAGCCTCTGGCTCTAATTGGTGCGTCAAAAAAACAGCCCCTCCACATTGGAATCCATGCGCAGGTGTCCTGAAAGGGGCCGGACACATGCATAGGGGAGGCGGCAATGGATAGGGGGGTGGCGCCCATGCACCCTTAATGGACGGGTCATCCCTGCTAAAGTCCATGTCAACAGCACTCCGCAGGAGGCAATTCCAGAGTTTCCTCCAAGAAGTGTAAAGTAAAAGCCCGATTCTGTAGAGTCCCAACTGTAAAGTCCCCTTATCTAACGACCACCTAAAGGACTTAATGCCTTGTCCTGGTGGAAAAAGTGGATTATAGAAGATATGTGCCAGCGCTGGAGACTAAATCAGTATTGTTTCAGAGCTTGCCCCACAACACAAATGAATGCGAAAGGGTAGGTGCTAAAATAAGTGGTAACCTTCTAGGTGGACACCACAACAGATAGTACAAAGTGTATCCCAGCGTAGCAAATCTCTCCACCTGTACCCAGTCTGGTTTAGCTAGTTGGGAGTAGACCACAGAAATCTGTGTCAGTTGAGCAGCCAAGTAATACAAGGAGGTTAAGCAAGTCCACCCCCCTCATATTTGGGCTGGAATAATATCTACCCTTTACAACCCCACACATAGCAGATCACTTTAGATGACTTTAGAAAACACACTACATTTCAACAGGGAACCGGAATAGGAAGACAAAAGTAAAGAAGTCTCGGGAGAAAGGTCATTTTGACCATATGGATCCTACCCAGCCAAGAAAGATTATATAAAGATTATATAAAGACCATTGCTGCATATCAGTCTCAACTTTTTAACTACTTGCCTACCAGGCATGAACACCTCCTTCCTGATCAGGCCATTTTTCAGCTTTCAGCGCTGTCGCATTTTGAATGACAATTGCGTGGTCATGCAACGCTGTACCAAAATAAAATTTTTATAATTTTTTCCCCACAGATAGAGCTTTATTTTTGTGGTATATGATCACCTCTGCGGTTTTTATTTCTTGCGCTATAAACCAAAGAAGAGCAACAAGTTTGAAAAAACATAATATTTTTTACTTTTTTATTATAATAAATATCCAATTTTTTTTTTTTTTTTAACCACATGCCGACCGCGCTATAGTCGAAAGACGGCTACAGCGCGGTCGGGTTTCCCTGAGTGGACGTCCTACGGACGTCCTCCCAGAAACTTGCTCCCGCGCGCCCCCTGGGGCGCGCACTCGGGAACATACGTGACCGCCGGGTCCCGAGGACCCGGCGCATCACGGATCACGATAAACAGCCGCTGATAGCGGCCGTTTACCACGTGATCGCTCCGTCAAATGACGGAGCGATCACATGTACACAAACCGGCGTCACGTCATGATGCCGGTTCCTCCCTCCCCTCTCTGTACCGATCGGTACAGAGAGGAGAGAAGCGGAGAGGGGGAGAGACGGGACCAGCGCTGTGGGCTGGATGTGTAGTGCCCACAGCGCTGGTCAATACACTGCCACCGCTGTGCAATGCTCTGCCATGCTCTGCCACCACTTTGCAATGCTCTGCAACCACTGTGCAATGCTCTGCAACCAACCACTGTGCAATGCTCTGCAACCAACCACTGTGCACTGCTCTGCAACCAACCACTGTGCAATGCTCTGCAACCAACCACTGTGCAATGCTCTGCAACCAACCACTGTGCAATGCTCTGCCACCACTGTGCAATGCTCTGCCACCACTGTGCAATGCTCTGCAACCAACCACTGTGCAATGCTCTGCCACCACTGTGCAATGTTCTGCAACCAACCACTGTACAATGCTCTGCAACCAACCACTGTGCAATGCTCTGCCACCACTGTGCAATGCTCTGCAACCAACCACTGTGCAATGCTCGCAACCAACCACTGTGCAATGCTCTGCCACCACTGTGCAATGCTCTGCCACCACTGTGCAATGCTCTGCAACCACTGTGCAATACTCTGCCAATACTCTGCCAATACTCTGCCAATACTCTGCAATAATTTTTAATAGAAACTTTTCAGTATTTTTTGATTTATAGCGTAAAAAACCCAGCGGTGATTAAATACCACCAAAAGAAAATTTGTGTGAAAAAAAGGACACAAAATAATTTGGGTACAGTGTTGCATGATTGAGTAATTGTCATTCAAAGTGTGAGAGCACCGAAAGCTGAAAATTGGTCTGGTTAGGAAGGGGGTTTAACTGCCCAGTGGGTATGTGGTTAAACAAATTTTTTCCTCAGTTTAGGCCGAGTTATAGCGTCTACAAAATAGGGGATAGATTTATAGCATTTTTATTATTATTATTTTTTTTTACTAGTAATGGCAGCGATCTGCGATTTTTATCATGACTGCGACATTGCGGCGGACATATCGGACACTTTTGACACATTTTTGGGACCATTCACATTAATACAGCGATCCGTGCTATAAAAATGCATTGATTACTGTATAAATGTGACTGGCAGGGAAGGGGTTAACACTAGGGGGCGCTGCAGGGGTTAATGTGTTCCCTATGTTAGTGATTCTAACTGTGGGGGGAGGGGACTGATTGGGGGAGGTGACCGATCGGTGTCCCTATGTACAAGGGACACACCATCGGTCTCCTCTCCAGTGACAGGACGTGGATCTGTGTGTTTACATACACAGATCCACGTCCTGCTCTGTTACTGGGCAATCGCGGGTGCCCAGCGGACATCGCGGCCGCCGGGCACACGCATTGGCTCCCCAGCTACGCGGCGGGCACGCGCGCGCGCCTCCCACGGCGCACGCGCCCCCTAGTGGACAAAATGTAGACGCCGTCATATGACGGCGTCCCGCCACAAGAGCCGCACCGCTCCGCCGTCATTTGACAGTGGGCGGTCGGCTAGAGGTTAAAGAAAGGAGGATAATTTAATCTATAAAGCGAATCAATAGACGTGGAATGTTGGATCCCCAAATTTGGTATATGTGAGTCACTCCATCTTTTCAGATAAAAGGAAAATGACCCTTGAGACGAGCAACCAAGTCAGGGGGAACTGAAACATTAAAGACATGGGTTAAGACATATTCATCTCCAACCCCTAAACCTTACCAAAGTCCCGAAGCATTCGTAAAATATTGGGCCTTGAGATCAGTGGCAATATCAGAAAAAGAAGCAAGTTGTCTGCGAACAATGCGCACTTGTGCTCCTGCGTTCCACAATGAACCTCATGAATGTCTGGGTCGGTCCAGACAGCGACCGCCAAGCTCTCAATCGCAATCGCAAAGATCAGGGGAGAAAGGGGACAACCTTGTCTCATGCCCCTAGCAATCGAAATTGGTCTATAAAATTTGCCATGAAGCCTGTGGTGCAGAGTGGAGGGCTGGCAATATCCCAAAAAAAGAGGGCCGAAGCCCCACTTACTGAGTACTGTAAATAAATAGGACCAAGGGACTATGTCAAAGGCTTTTTGAAGGTCAATCGACTATAGGCACCCTTCTTGGAGAGACCCACCATCCCATCTGGACCAAAGCACAGAAACTACATCAATCGCTCTGCGAAATATGGTCAGGACCATGCCTACCAAGACGATAGGCAGTCTGCCAATATTTTAGTTTCTGGTTGTTGTTAATTAATGAAATGGGTTTGTAATTACTCACATCACCAGGATCTTTTAAAGGCTCAGGGATTACTATAATAAAAGCTATATTCAAAGGGGTATCTAAAGAACCCCCATCTAGATAAGAATTGAAAAAACAAGCCAGATACGGAAACAGGGTAACAGCAAACTTCTTATAGTAAATTGCAGTAAAACCATCTGACCCAATAGCAGTACCCCTTTGCTTTGGTTATTTAAATGTGGATTTCAGTGTGATATTTTTGCATTACATATCACTAAATGTTTCTACATTGTATCAAGGTTTAAGGTCTTATTGCACAATGCTGGACTGCAAGTGTTCTTTATTGTTTCACCACTGGCAACAGCATAACAAGGAAAAGTAAAGAACACAAAATTCACTCTGGTAACTGTCTGTGCTTGGTAAGTTAAAAGACTGAAATATTGGATAATGGAAATGTAGACATCAAGCACAGCAACGTAGACAGTTGTAGAAAAATATGCTCATATATTAGTGCTACTACCATTTGGCAAGTGATTGAAAGCAACACAAAATTCTGAGCACACATCTAATAAGACCACTTTGAGTTCTAGAAGATATATATGTTTATTTTTTGTGGTCGGAAATGTCAATGCCTATCCAGATAGAATATCTTGGCTAAAATTGCATTAGATCTAGTGTTAGCACTAAAATAGTGGTTTAGGAGTAATGCTGCTGACAGCATGGTTATCCACAAACCACCTTACATCTCTATTCGCTTTGTGATGTGGATTAGGTCTTCTGCTTCAAGTAAGGGCGTGTCTGTGATAGAAATAACATATGAATGACAGAAATTTCTGCTCTCTATAATCAAAATATTAGCAAAATGTCTGCTGCTACATTTCTCAATGCTAAATACAAAATTATTAAGTAAAAAAAGTAAGTAAATAAGTAAGTAAATGCTGTATATTGTTATCTTGCTGTAAATGCATTTTCTTGCTGTATATTGTTATCTTGCTGTAAATGCATTTTCTTACTTTAGATTGTTGTCACATATGTGAGTAGCATTGGAAGATACTTTAAAATATTCCTATGCTAACATAAATGTAATGTTCAGTATCCTCGTTTGTAAACTGACTTCATAGTTTGCCCAAATTGACATTAGTGATGAGTCGAACACCTCTGGGTTTGGTTCAGCAGGGGTTCGTTGAACTTCAAACTGAAATCATTTGAAGCCAAATATGTTAAACTAAAAATGCCATTTTCTGTGCTAATAGACAAGATGTTGTCTAAAAAAAAATGGAAAAAAAAATATATAAAAATGACTTTGACAGACTTTAAGTCTGGCATGGATTTGAGATTTTCTCACCAAAAAAAAAAAAAAAACAAGAAAAAATGTTTGAGGTCCCCAGGAAATTCACACCTAATCCCACAAGTCTGATATGGTGTTTAAGGGGGACTCCATGCAAAAAATAATACATGAGGTCCCCCTAAAAATCTATACCAGACCATTAATCCAAACATGCAGTCTGATTGGCCACAAAACGGGGGGGGGGGGGGGGGGTTAGATTATGTGGCCACCTTGAACCATACCATGCCCTCAACTTGAAAGGGTTCACGGTTTTGGACCCTCCACGGCACAGCACCTTGTCCCAATGTTTATGATGTCACGTGCACCTTGTCCCAACACTCGCTTGAGGATTGTGGGGTTCTCTGGGGGCTTATTGGAAATTGGAAGCTCCCTTTAATAATAAGGGGATCGCTAGATACTGCCCCCCCCCACCACGAATGAATGTGCTTTAAATATTCAAAAAGTTCCTCATTGTAAATCTATAATCAATCATGATGCTGCCACTTCTGACTTGCGTGAACAAAATATGCTAAATAAAGGAAGAGGCCATATGACCCATGTGGCCATATTTAGGCAATGATGTAAGGCTCCTTTCCCCACCATTTGTTTACATGTCTGGGGATTCCTGGCCATGTAAGTGAATGGGCCAGGCAGGTGGTTGGTAAGATTGCAGCAACTGCCTTAACAACCATTGACAGCATTGCCCAGATATGACCATGTGTCTATATTTAGAAAATGATGTAACCCGCTCCATTCTCCACCCATTTGTTTACGTGGCTGGGGATTCCTGGCCATATAAGTGGATGGACCAGGACCCATCGCCTTTATGTTAGCATTGGGGGATGCAAAGGGAAAAGGCAAACACAGTATTTTCTTTAATGGTAATTGTTAGTTACATGGGGAAATCCAATCAATGCTGTATCCAATCAATGCAGTATCCCCTATGTATAAGCTGACCTATACAAATAGGAATTGTCCTAAGAAATTTGATAGGGTTTGGCAACTGTGGATGGCGTAGGGGAAAATTTTTTTTTCTTCTGCTCTGTTGTCCCTATATGACTATTAGCTTTTGGGTACTTGTCTTGATTTCTTGCTGATGAAATTACTTAGCCCTTGGGCAATGTTGATGTATTTGTTCACATTATTATAATGTCTATGAATTTACTGTACCCTCCTGAGTTTTTCTATTTTGACAATTATTATGTAACACCCTGTACCTGCGTCATGCCTATTTTTTCAATAAACTACCATTCTGATCATTTAAAAAAAAAAAAAAAAAAAAAAAGGTAATTGTTAGAAATAAGTTTAGCTATCTAGGAACATATTACATTAGTGCCTCTGTTACTGCTTTGCACCTCCACCTGTAAAACTTCCTCCCAATGTTGAGTGTATGTGGCCTTGTATAGTTCAGGAGCATTAAAATGCTAGCTGCCCCCACCTTCTATGTCCTGCCAGTCCCCAGACCTTTCAGATCCCAATACCCTCCTCCTGTAGACTTCCACTGAGCCAGGGATGTGTGAATGAGGCTCTTGTCCCCAACAACTTGGGAAGAATGCACTTTAGGGGGCAGCTTTGCAGCCTGATAAGTACAAAGGCAGCCCTAAATGATGAACACATACATTTTCGCCATTGCAAACATCTTATTCCTGGACTGGTCATCCTGCTAATTCCCAATCAGCACTCACATAATACCCCCACATTTTCTTGCTATACATTCTCACTTCTCTTAGCACTCATCTAAAGACACTATTTCATTTTCTCTTCATATTCACAGCACTTTTTTGTATTTGGTTATTTTTCCAGTCATTCATCATTTATCAATTAATGTTAGTTTTGTTCATAATAATTTATTCCATGCATCAGCAAAGAAACACTTCAAAGTTTAGCCCCCATTTTATCACCTACTCACTATTTTTAAAGTTGAATTCCCAGTAAACAGCTAAATACACAAATGAAATACATATAATGGAGCTTTGTACCTGCCAAAGGATTTGTTTTTCTGTTCATCCAGCTTTAAGATTTACAAAGCTCTACCATACAGAGCATCTCTGTCCGGCATACTGTGGCAGACATTCAGAGCCCATTCTGTAAACGGTGGCTCCTGCGTGCATTGGAGTGACGTCATCGTGCCCAGTGCAACTCATGTAGCCAGAGTACGTGAACCAGGGAGGAAGACTGGGTAAAGATGGAAGCCCTGTCAGTGGTGACTATGCACCACTGGATGGCTTAGTTTTAAGATAAGTCTTGCATAATGTGCTTGTATGCGATGCATCATGACATTATGACGATGCACATTATGACATTGCCTTGCAGGGAAATTTTTTTGCTTTAAAATGATTGTAAAATCTTGTTTTTTTGTTTTTTTCATTAAAGATAACAAACATGTTTAACTTACCTGCTCTGTGCAGTTGGTTTTGCACAGAGCAGCCCTGATCCTCCTTTTCTCGGATACCTTGCAAGCACTCTTGGCCCCTCCCTCCTGTTGACTGCCCCCACAGCAAGCAGCTTGCTATGGGGGCACCTGAGCCGCAGCTCTGTGTGTCCATTCAGGCCCCACCCCTCTCTCTCTCCTGATTAGCTAACTGACTTTGATTGACAGCAACGGGAGCCAGTGGCCCTGCTGCTGTGTCTCAGGATGGAGAACCCCAGATGGCTGAGGCACTCGTGCACATAGCTGGATAGAGATGGTAAGTATTAGAGAGGCTGCTACACACAGAAAGATTTTTATCTTAATACATAGAATGCATTAAGATAAAAAACCTTCTGCCTTTACAACGACTTTAAGTAATACAGGTCTCTCTGTCACTCTTTTTCTCCCCCTATCAACATGCTTTTTGTTAGTACATGAGCACTGCAGCACAACTGATTAACAACATATGCAGATTCTCTCTTTTCCAGTCTGATCGCTATTGTACAAGGACTCCAAGAAACTGATACCAAGTCATATTTATGTAATACCGCCTCTTACATTTACAAAATACATTTAATGAATTAAATCAGAACTTTACTCTTTAAAACAACATTTATTATTTTTAATTATTATGCTGCTAGCATTAGTAAATAAGTAGAAAGTATATAATATTTACTTGTTTTAAACTTTTTAAAATATGTTTTCTGTTACTTTATTAGTTGAACTAGATGGACTTGTGTCTTTTTTCAATCAGACTAACTATGTAATGTCCTGGTTTCCTTGGCTAGGAAAATTATGTCATACATCCCAGGAGTCTTCATTGGGTGAGGAGGGGTTTTCTCAGCTGATCCTGAGCTAAGGCCAGATGGATACCAAGGAAGTAAATGCTAAATGAATGATCTGCCCTTACTCAAGATGGCCATGGACTGAAATGCTAGAGAGTGTTTTTCAAAGAGATTTCTCAATAAAATAAAACCATGGAGACATGGATGGATGGGTACTTTGAATAATATAAATTAATTAAATAGCGTTTTTGGTTTGTGGTGCAAGATGCAGTGTAGTTCCCTTTTAATAAATACATAACTGCATTATTGTGTGTCTTTTATATCTGCCTGGGGTTTAGTTATAAGTACACTTATTTTTTATTTTCTGCCTTTAAATGGATGGGCCCGTGTTGCTGAAACTTGCGCAATAACCTATTATTTCTATATTACATAGATGCATACAAATCCATTTCTTTGACAGTCAGCAGAATTATATATTTCCTTAGGTACTTGTCTGTACCAGAACCACAGTTTCTAGACAGATATCAAACTTAGATCTGTTTTTGTGTGGTTGAGGGAAACAAAAATTCCTTCTCATGGTCAACTACTCTCTACAGAGAAACATTAAAAAGGAGAAGAGACAGATTTCTTTAGCGTTTCTCCTTGGTGGTGAGCATACAATAATCTAAAAATCGGAGCTTGTATTTATAAAGAAGAAAATAAATCATTTTCATCTTCAATCCAGAACATCCTTAACAATCTACATATGTACACTCAGACAGCTAATGAAACACAGCTGTATTACATCTTTCTTTGTGGCTTTTCTCATAAATCTACCATCATCCCCTTTCCTTTCTTTGGCACTTGTCCTATATGCAATGGGCATTTTCAATTTGCAGTCATTATACATATTTTAAGACAGCAAAACTGCAACTTTGCTGCTTTTACTTAGCTATGCAACATTCTACAAAGTGATGCAACAAACAATTGCAGTTTATTACAGAAAACCACCAATTTGCTAAATATTTAGTTGCCTGGAAACACATAAAGGAAGTGGGCTTGGAAGAAATATGTAGGCAGATAAATTACTTTGATTTTTACTAGGTTTAGCCAGAATTCATCCTTGTTTCAAGGGCATCTGCTTCTAAGAAAGATATCTAGTAAATGCTACAATTATTTTAAAGCAGCTAAAATTGTGTGGATTAGTGAAACAAATGATCATAATCATAACCCATTTTTTGCAGTTAGTATGCAAACATTTTATTTGTCTAGTTATTTCATAGTGTTCTGTAAAAGGAAAATGCTTAAAATTAAAAAAAAAAAAAAAAAATGTCAGTGCGTTGTAAAAGTAACATAACTTTAGTGCTGTGATGAATGGGGAAGTGACAGGAGAAACTGAAAACTTAAAAAAAAAGTGATGCAGTCATTGGCACTGGTAGGCTTCAAATCTAAGCTCAGAAGGTTTATACAATGTACAGTTTTGGGACTGCAACCAGCAACGGAACATTAAAATTTGTTGTTGGTAGTATTAGTGGTGGTAATACTGGTGGTGGTTAAGATGTCTGTGACAAATGAGAAGGAATAAAGGGTTAAGTAAGGAAGCAGAACTTCATGCTACAGCATTCTTCATCCTTTCTAGTAATTTACATATTATGTGTCTGATTCAGGTGGTAACGATGATGAACAGGCTGTTGTAACTCAAGGTAACAAGGAAAAACATTAGCAAAGAAGAATAAGTTGAACCTAAGCATATGATCAAAATAACAAACTTATTTTGGGGTGACAAATGAATAATGAAATACATGCAGCACAACTCAACAAATCAATATAAATATCCACCATACAACAAAACTGTGCTCAGGAAAATAATATGCTGCAATATGTATCGCTACAGCTTATCCATTTTAATTATCCACTTCATAATACATTTTTCTTGGTGTGAAACAAATACTTAAATATATATCAATACAAAATAATAAAAAATAAAAAATATATTTAAAAAGTCCAATCAATAAATAATAAAGCCATCTGATCTGAATATTGTATAATGTTTTGTGTCTCCACCACCCAGATAAGTTGGCTGCTCATCTCAAGGCCATGACCCCTGCATTACAAGGAAGGTCAAAGCAAGCTGTGTTTCCCCTTAGGGATAGTGGCTGTGATGTATGCTCTGTAAATCCTCACTCTTTCCCCACAAAAATGGGTACAGTGATCCTCAGAAGCTCAGGAGCAGCAGATGCATATGGGAGGCCAAAGGGAAGCACACGAAATCTAGTGTTCTCCATTTAAAAGGTTTAATGTATATATATATATATATATATATATATATAACAAAAAAAAAAATAGATATCGCAGTTACAAATCATGCCATTTTCTTTTCGTCACCATGGACCATATATGTTAGTTTGACCCTCTTTACTTTATTGATTTGGAGCACTATTTGGTAATCCTGACAAAGCTCATTGTCATGGATCTACAGTAATGTTTGTCTGTCAACTTACCTCTCCATGTGTTCAGTTTAAGAGGCCAGCCACTCTCACCTGGCTGCTTAAGTAATCTCTCCTCAAAGCATGGCTCCACCCCAGCCCCTATCAGGGAACTCTATATTAATCTGTGCACTGCAAGTCAGCCCTGCTGATCAATATTGTGTGTTTGGCTTCCGTGTGCTACTTGCTGTGTGTTCTACAGCTGATTCCAGTTACCAATCTTAGCTTGTTCTTGACTATCCTTACCTGTTTGTTGCCCCGACCTTTGGCTACCTCCTGACTATCCTTACCTGCTTGTTGTCCCCACCTTTGGCTCTCCTGACTATCCTTTGTTGTGGCAGTCTGCGGCTTCCTCTTTACCTCCCTGTAGTCTACCATGAGCGTGAGCTGGGAGGTCCTAGGGGTCGCGACCTGGAGCCAGACTGCAGCTAAATCCATCCCCACCACTAGGGACCTCTGGTGAAAACCTACTGCCTCTTAGATTCCGCGCCCAAGGAAATATCATGCTCTAGCTCCCAGTGTCATCCGTTTTGGTACTACAGAGTACCTGCTCTCCTGTATCACCTGGAGCTCCATCTGCAGCAGTCAGCCGTAGGGTCCACTACCTTGTGGTGCACTCCAGACCCCAGCAGGGTGCATCTGTCACCTGGAATCAGGTGACCTGACACTCATTTAGTGAGTGAAAAATGTAGAATTTAGTATTATTTGCACCATATTTTTAATTTGGGGTGTCATATGGGTCACATGGTTTACTAGGATGGTAAACAAGCGGTTTACAATGAAGATATGAGAGCTATATTTTTTAAATGAGACCAACGAGTGGCTTGGTGGAAGACGCCATACCATGGTAATTGGCCAGTCAAATTGCCTAGCAGTTTACAGTGGAGATATGAGAGTTATATATATTTTTTGACTGAGACTAACAAGTGGCTTGAATGCATGACACCATACCATGGTAATTGGCCAGTCAATTTTTTTCAGAAATGTTTTCCTTGTAGATAGTGACCACCTACCTAACATTACAAAATAATAGGTAGAGGTTAGAAAATAGCATCAGATTAGGACAATTGTCAAGCTAATCTGTATATCCTCCCATCTTTTTGTTCTCCAATAGAACTAGGGTGCATGCTTTCCATCCTATAACTATATACATGTGCACCTACTTGCTTTTCTTTCTTTTTCCTGACAAATTTTTCTCTCTCTTATTGGTCACTGGTGCATGGGCACCCACACCTCCGTTTCTATTTTTTTCACTTACAAATTTAGTTCTGCTGCCAGTGTTAACTCAAACACACATGTATGCACATCTACCGACAATCAGCTCTGTTCCAAGATGGCTGCGGTATAACGTCACACTAGATTTTAAATACTGAGCACATATTAGTTCAATTACATATTTGGTTGCGCTAATTGAATTCCAAGCTTGTTTTGGGGTGAGACTAATTTGAAGATGCACAGAGAACAACAGTCACCAGGACAAACAGAGGGACTCTACCTAATGAGAAAATGGACAGCAATAAAAACCTGATTATGTCTGTAAGAGGATCTTACATTACTGGTACCACAATAGTATAGGAAATTAGTCCATTCTTTGGAGGTCACCATCTTTGGTAGGCTGTTCTCTAACCCAGAGGGAAAGTCCAAACAGTAAAAAATGCAAAAAGAGCAGCAGACCATTGGTCTTTGAGCCCCAAAAAGATTTAATTGGTTTGCTTTTGAGTAAACCAGAATAGCCAACATATTTTGGGGGGTTCATAATGCTCCCTCCTCCTGGAGAAGAGAGTAATGTTGGTTTGTGCTGCTTCTCCTTCACTGCTCAGTAAGAAACTAGTGCAGTTTAGTGATTAAGCTGTAATGATAAAGTGCGGTAGAGAAAAGTGACTAAAAAGATTTAGATTATATCTGGAAGGTACGGCTTATGTACCTGGTGCACAAGACTGGCTGAAAATCTTCAGATTGATACAACGGTTCACATATTTGTATCATTTCAAATTTAACAGGTGCATTTAAAGATTTTGTTGCCATGTTTTCATGTGAAAGAATTCCACAATACAAATGCTTGATTGCCTCTATGAGCAAAGTGGTCAATGAAAACATTTTGAATATCTTTAGCAAATCAATGAGTATTTCTTTTTTGAGCCCAGTCTGTGAGGAAACCTGTGGCAGGTCCTACAATGCAATCTTTGGGTTGCATAGGATATGAGTGGGTTGGTTTTGGCAGACAAAATGCTGTAACTGTCAGCACTCTTGAGTTTAAGTCCCATTCGTCACTGAGGAGAATTGATGCTGCTGTTGCAGAGTTGCCTCTAGCCTACAATGGATATGAGAAGCTTTTTTTTGCAAGATACAGCAGGATAACAAGATGCAAACATTCTGTGGCTCAGCCTATATTTGTCAGTAAGGATAGCAGCTGCAGGCATTGCAGTCATCCCTGAGAGACGGTGAGAATTTTTTTTGGCCAGATATAACGGGTAACAAGCTGCAAACAATCTCAGCTTCAGGCTGAAACAGAGACAAATAGTTGTTGACGTCTCACACCATGCAGAAATACCGACTTCTGGGTCTGCTTAGTGTACATGTTTACAATTGCAAAACATTCATTGGGATAAGCCAAAGGTAGAGATAAAGCTTTGTTAGATTCTGCAGAAAATATTGTTAGTTTACTGAAAATATCCTCAAAGGATGATTTTACTAAATGTATTTCCTTACAAACATTTTAAATTGAATGATGTTGGTGTGGTTGGTGCTCTGAGTCATGGCTCAATTGAGATTTCTGTGTACCCTGCTGATAGGTATTTTTTTTTAAATAAAACATCCATGTACCTGAAGCCAATCTTGGCCCCATGTCCTTATGCCAAATGGCCTCACTGATCAATAGAGCGCCTAATACTGCTTAGTGGAAAGCACGAGGGATGGAGGCAAGGGTGACTTGGAAAATTAAGTTGCCATTTGCGCAATAAAACTTCACAAACGTTATTGTTTCTGAAGAACTTTACAAGGGTTGGACCATATGTGTAAATCACTTTAGATGCTCCTATACATGACTATCGTACTCCCTCAGCACGCTAACCAGTTAGGACAAAATTACCTAATTAAACCATTTCAAAAATTATGTTGCAAATTAAATATTTGACACACTGCTTACCTCAAAGTGTAGCTGTGGCAAGCAAATGGCATTCAAATATTTACTTATTGTTAACAAGCCATAAATGAGCTTTAAAACAAGCGCTCACTAGCCTCTGTAGCTGCTAGACATGTGCACACTGAAATATTTGTTTCGGAATTTCGTTTTCATCCGAAAAATTTATTTATTTAGTTACTCCCGAAATGTATCTATTTCGTTTTTCGTTAAAAATTGCATTAGTCCGAAAATCCAAATAAATTATCTGTTATTGATGGCTTATGGTGTCTGTCGAATGTTCAAAGAAGATTTGACGGAGCAGCTAACCTGTATGACTCTGTATAGTTTAGCTGCTCCGACAAATCTTCTTAGACCTTTCGACAGACACCATAAGCCAAAGATTTGACGTTTGTATGTTTTTCGAAAGCTTTGTCAAATCTTTGACGTTCATGTTGAATGTATATAGTTCAAACAGAAAATGGACTGGTGATAGTGATCACTGATCAGACAGGTAACAAGATAGGGTATATAGAATCTATATAGAATCTCAATCTATAATATAGAATCTATAATAATAAATCCCCCCTTCCCACAACACAGGCAGCCTCTGAGGCTATCACAACACAAGTATCACTATCAAGTTAACAACACTAACACAATAGCAGCAGATTATTATGAAAAAGTTAGGTTGAACTGTACCTTGCTTCACTATTGTTCTGCTGCTGTGCTTATGCTTAATTGCTAAATAATTCAGGTTCTCTGACAAACGGACCAGCTAAGATTGACTGTCTTCTGAAATGATTCAGTGTGTGTGACTCTCTCTGCTAGCAATTGTAAGTGAAAGTAAGTTGGCTGTACGTGTGTACTTAGTTCTAGCTATTTTACTGTTCCTCCTCTTTGGTTACAATCAGCCAATAACATTCATCATCATCATTATTTTTATTTTACTTTCCCCACCCAGTTCCAGCAGCAATCTTTTCTCTCTACGTCAAATCTTTTCTCTCTACGTCTAATCTTCTCTCTACGTTGAATCTTTTCTCTCTACGTTGAATCTTTTCTCTCTACGTCAAATCTTTTCTCTCTATGTGGAATCTTCTCTCTACGTCAAATCTTTTCTCTCTAGGTCGAATCTTTTCTCTATGTAGAATAATCTTGGACTAATAGAGTTAAGGTTAGGCACATTCAACTACAGGTTCGATGGACACAGATGAGTTATTGTCAGCGTTGAATCTCCTATCTATATCAAACTGTTGTCACAACGAAAACAAAAATAAAGCATTTGTTTATGTCGGATCTTTCATTTTTTGGATTCTGCACTTTCGTTATTTTTTTTTAAAAACATAATGAAAATACCTGAAATTCGAAAGAAAATGCATTCGGAGAAAAAACGAATGCACATGTCTAGTAGCTGCAAGTAAATGAATAAATCATCCTCAAACAGAAGAAGCACTAAAATCTCTTCCTAAGCCAGCTCAACTTTCTATGCTCACCCTTCCAGCAGTGATTGGCCAGCCTTTCAGCTTTGTCAACAAACTGACATGTGATCATCTCCCTTTCCCCTACAATACAATATTTGGGCTTGTATATTGGCTACTTAGGCTTGGGCACTGCATCCTGGATAAGAAGGAAGAGGAAAAGGTCAGAATCCTGCCACAACTGTAAATACTAGACATGTGCGGTTCGTTTCATTCCGAATAAATATTCAGACACATTTTTCATTATTCAAAGATTCGGATATAACAAAATACCCGAATTACAGTATAAACAAAGTTTATTGAATACTCCAAATACCAAAACAAATTTCGTCCAAATTTCCGAAGTAACAATTTAAATTCGTATCGAATTTCACGAATTCCAGTCAAATTCCAACTGTAAGCATGTTTCTGAAATCAAAGACTGTGTGTTTTTAGTGTACCATTTTCGAAATAATGCTGTTTTAGTTAGGCCAAAGGTGATTTAACTGCTTCCCAATCACCCACTGCAGTTATACTGCGGCAAGGTGGCTCGGCAGTGTGAATTGCCGTACTGGTATGACGATTCATGCACTAGCTTCTATGGGCGTGCGTGCCACCAGGAGCATGCTGGCATGCTGATTGGCCAGCAGGATAGCCAATCAGTGGGTCGCCCGCGATTGTCTATCAGACAGAACAGGGATCTGCCAAAGTAAACAAGGCAGATCTCCGTTCTGATAGGGGATTATACTGAGATTTTTTTTTACCAAAAATATGTAGCAGAATACATATTGGCCTAAATTGATGAAGAAATTTGATTTAAAAAAAAAAAAAATTTATTGGGTATGTTTTATAGCAGAAAATAAAAAATATAGTTTTTTTTTCAAAATTGACGATCTTCTTAATAAATGAATATACTAAAAACCGCAGTGGTGATCAAATAGCACCAAAAGAAAGCTCTACTTGTGGGAAAAAAAGGACGTACATTTTATTTGGTTACAGCGTCGCACAACTGCGCAATTGTCAGCTAAATTAACGCAGTGCCATGTCACAAAAAATGGCCTGGTCATTAAGGAGGTAAGACCTTCCAAGGCTGAAGTGGTGTAAAGAGTCATTGTAATTATTTGATGAAGATTTTTCTTTTGTTTGTTCACTTTGCCAAATTTAAATGGCAAAGAAAATAATAAAAAAAATAAAGTTTTCGATTCGGACGATTTAAAATTTATCGATTTGAACGTTTCGAATCAAAAAAATCGGTAAGTTTGAAGACGATTCAAAAAAGACATAAACAAATCAACTAAAATTAAATAACTAGATTATTGAATCTAAACTAAACAAAACAACTTTTTTCGTCATGCACATGTCTAGTAAATACTAGATATTTCTGACGGCTCCAACAGACTAACAGAATGACTGAGAATTGCAACGAAGGTGAGTATCAATGTGTCATAAGGAGTATTATTAACAGAAAATGACACTTTGCTCATGACATGGACATTCGTTGTTCTGTTCATTTAAGCACAAGAGACTCCATTTTGTTCTCACTGCTGAAATGTGTTCTGTAACCTTCACCTAACAGACTAACAGAATGACTGAGAATTGCAACGAAGGTGAGTATCAATGTGTTACTTTTGCAATTGTTCTATTAGCTTTTAATAATATATTTCTATTTGTTTAGCTTTTAATAACGTATTTCTATTTGTTAGTTTTTCATAAAATCTCACACCACCCCTTTCTTATCTGTGTATAAAATAACATGTAATAATAAATTTCGTCAGAACGGACATTTTAAACACAGTGATTGATTCCTGTGAATCTGTTCCTGCAGCTGCAGTATTAACTTTTATTTTAGAGTCCCAATCAGAAATTAGTCATAACAGTTTTGGCGAGCCAGCCAGGAGTTTGGCAGAGTTTCCAGAAGGAACCGCAATTCGATCGGGATCATCGGGAACGCAGACCTCTAAATGCCGGCTAGGTAAGCTGTCCTTAAGCTTGCTATATTTCTGCCTTTCCTATGTATTCTATCTGTCGGTTCTCAAGGAAACCAGACCACTCTCGGACCTTTCTGGTTGGGTAACGTGTGTGTGTGAATGTGTTTGTGTCCCCCTTCACGGGTTGGACTGTGTGTGGATAGGGAGAATCCTCTGCAGTTCCCTGCGTTGACTCCTTGTGGGCGACCTGGGTCAGAGGCGCATGGTAGGGTCAGATAAAACTCACGGAGAAGAGAAGAGACGAGGAGGGTCTCTTAATGAGTGTTTTGTCTATTGTCATAAACCCCTTCTATCCACGTAGATAAGTGGAGACTATCCTTGTAAATCTGCAGATTTGCTGTACTATTTGTTTTAGAGGCAAGAGGGTATAGGCACTAGTAGAGAAGACTGGCCAGTCATTATGGGCATTAAAATAAGTAAGGGAATGAAGGGTAAGAGGCCTTCAGATAATGCCCAGCGCAAGATGAGCACTAGAGAATATATGAACCGAAGGTACGGTTCCGCCTATACTGAGCCCCTAGATAAATGGGTAGAATGGACAAAGGGAACAGCTAAACCTTTAAAATCTGAAGGGACTTTTGATTTACAAGTATGGCAAACTTTTCTGCACGATTATGGCCCACTACTGTGCAGTGAAGGAACGTGGAGAATAGCTTGCACATGGGAGACAGAAGCTAAAGTAGCAAATCAAATGGCTTGACGGAGATGTTTAATAAAAGTACTGCCCAAATTTACTACGTTTGGCCAGAAGACTCTGTAGAAGAGGACCCCCCACCTTATGTGGCTGCCAGTTTGGCTTTAAGGGGTCCAAGCACAAAAGCAAAAGACTTAGATTACATGGAACACACAAAAGATGAGCTGGGCAATATAGTAGAGAGCAGAGGTTTAACAGCCCCGTATCAACCTACAAAGAGGGATTTGTCTCATATCCTAGAAACGGATGATTGGCATAAATCAAAAGGCACATATGCAAAACTAGATCTCTCTGAACTTAAGGATTTGGCCAGAGAAAGAGAGATAGAGTCTGAACTTCCAGGGCAAACCATAATTTCCAAATTGTGGCAGCAAGATGAAGAGAGAAGGAAGGGAGATGCTGCCCCTTCTGCCCCGATCACAGAGCAATCTGCTTCAGTTTATCCTGTCAGAACCCAATTAGTTTTTGAAGGTAATGCTGTTGACAGTAAGTCTCAAATTAAATGGCATGTACCTTTCAGTCCCCAAGATATGAGAGCCATATTAGAGGGATTGGGAGACCCTAGAAAGAATCCAATTGGGTTTGCAAACAAACTTAGTGCTGCACAGGAAGCATATGAGGCTTCTGCTACTGACATTCATCAGCTTCTTATTAAAGCAGTGGGAAGCAACATGTCTGGCTATATACTTAAGGAATGTGGTGTAGACATCAAAACTCTAGGTAAGATGGTTAGTGGACGGGAGGTTTGTGGGAAATTGAAAGAAAAATTGCCCCAAATATATGGACAAACCAGACATGCTGAATTTATGAATGCTAAGCAAGGGAAAGAGGAAGCAGCAGGGGCTTATTGGAGGCGGTTAAGCGATATGGCTGAGGAAGCAGGCATTAATATAGAGGAAGAGAAGGTGGGAGAAACTGCAAGTCCATCTACGCAACTGGTGAAACAAAGGTTTCTTGATGGTTTAATACCCCAGTTGAAAGAGAAGTTGTTCACAGCAAGGCCTGAGGCAGGCAATATGTCTATTCGAGACGTCCTGCCTATCCTGTTATCCATAGAAAACAGGATTAACCAAAAAGACAGAAAACCCAAGGTTATGTACATGGGGAAGCAGAGAGGAAGAGGAAGAGGAAGAGGCAAAGGCAATTTCAGAAATCATGGCAATCGGGGACCAATCATATGCTACAATTGTGATGGGGAAGGACACATAGCTAAATTCTGCCATCTTCCTGACCGTAGACTAGAAAAGAGCTTAGAAGCACCTCATGCTGATCCCAGTACAAAAGCAGTGGATCAGGCATAGGAAAATGGCATACCAGTATCAATCATGTTAAATAGAGGAGACAATGGTCCCGAGACCAGAGTAAAAGTATTTTTACAAGAACTCCCCTATCCTGGAGGAGAAACAGAATTAACCTGTTTAATAGATACTGGTGCAAGCCGAAGTGTTTTTAATATAGAGGACTTACCTCCAGGATTATTATCTACAAATGTTATCTCTGGTGTTGGCCTAACCGGGACCTCTACTGATTTGGTCGAGTCCAAGCCACTTAAACTCAGGCTAGGACAGCAAACAGAAATTGTCACTAAAGTGTTAGTTTTAGACACAGTTCCTACCAATCTTCTGGGAGCTGACATTTTGAACCAAATTTTAGCAAACATAGACTACACTCCTACAGGAGTCCAAGTGGTCAGTAGTCTGTCAGGAGAAGTTTTTAAATTCTGCCTGTGGAGTATTTTTAATCCAAGACTCCACTCCGCCATTTCCACCAGAATTGAAAGTGATTCCCACTGAATTATGGGCCACCAGCAAATATGATGTAGGTCTGCTGGATTGCACCCCAGTCATGATAAAAATAAAACCAGGATCCCATCTCCCACAGATTAAACAGTACCCACTGAGTATTGCTCAGACTGAGGGGATAAAGGATCAAATCACTCAACTGAAAGCAGCACGGGTTGTTGTACCAATTAAGTCCCAAGTCAACACACCCCTGTTCCCAATTGCAAAGAAGCCAAACAAGAAGGGTGGGCAGGTGACATACCGCATGGTGCATGATTTGAGAGCCATTAACAATATAATTGAGGCAGATACCCCGATCGTGCCCAACCCCCACACTTTACTAAGTGGAATACCTGCCTCCAGCACCTACTTTACAGTGATCTTGCAAATGCTTTTCGGTGCCCCTGCACCCAGATTGCTGGCACCTTTTTTCATTTACCCATGATGCCCAAAAGTTAGCATGGAAAAGATTGCCCCAAGGCTGTGTGAGTAGCCCCTCTGAATTTAATACTGCGTTAAAGCAAGTATTGGACCAATGGTCCCCCTCACACCCAAACACAGTTTTGCTTCAGTACATAGACGATTTGCTTAATTGTTCTGATACAAGGGACATTTGTAGCAAAGAAACAGTAAGCCTTCTCATGTTTCTCTATAACAGTAACAACAAAGTTAGCAAAGATAAGCTACAATACTGCCAAGAGAAAGTGATCTTCCTGGGTCACTGCATTTCACATGGAATCCGTCACCTAACCCCAGATCGAGTTAAAAACTCTACAAAAATTTGAAAAGCCAAGAAATGTACGGCAACTACGTGCCTTCCTGGGGTTAGTGGGATATTGTAGGGACTGGATTCCGAATGCATCAGAACTTTTGGCTCCTCTATATGAGGCTACCACTAGAAATCCTTTCAACCTCACATGGGAAAATGAATTGCAGATGAAGGAGCTTATTAAAATTTTGTCTGAAGCTCCCGCCATTGGACTTCCTGACTATACTAAAACTTTCTCATTGTTCTGTCATGAAGTCAATGGATTTGCTGCAGGTGTACTCACCCAGCTACATGGAGACAAACAGAGGCCTGTGATGTATGTATCGGCCTCATTAGACCCCGTCATCAAAGGCTCCCCCAGTTGTATGCGAGCCATAGCAGCCTGCATTTTGCTGCTAGACAAAGTAACTGAGCTTGTACTAGATTCTGCTCTGATCCTGTATGTACCACATGCAGTACAGGAAATCATGAATCAAGTAAATACCAGACATGTGTCTGCCAGTAGATTTGACAAGTACCAGTCTGCTCTTTTTGCTCCATCGAATTTAACAATCAAACGATGTGTTACTTTAAATCCGGCAACTCTTCTTCCTATAATTGATGAGGAAGATGCAACAAATGGTACCGATGTAGAACCCGAGAGTTTCTCTCATGATTGTATGGCTCTGATGGAGGTAGAAAGGGCCTCTGTCACACCAGCAAAAGATGAGCCTTTATCAGATTGTGACACACACTTATTTGTAGATGGTTCCAGATTTTACACTGATGATGGTCAGCCACACACAGGGTTTGCTGTAACCACTACAGACACCATTTTACATCAGGAAGCATTGATACCCCAGATGTCAGCACAGGAAGTGGAGTTGTGTGCTGTAGTCAAAGCATGTCATCTCCTAGAGAATCAAAGGGGAAACATTTACACTGACAGCAGATATGCATTTGGAATAGCTCACGATTTTGGGCCTATCTGGAAAGCACGGAATTTTATGACTAGTGCAGGGAAGCCAGTGAGACATGCAAAACTCATAGAGCGGCTATTTGAGGCCTTTCAGAAACCAGCAGAAGTTGCCATCTTGAAGGTAAAAGGGCATGCAAGGGGAAATGACATGACAGCCAGAGGAAATGCTTTGGCGGACCAAGCGGCAAAGGGTGCTGCCCTTATGGCATTTGGAGTCACACCCACTGTAGGGGTCGCCCAGGTAGCGGGGTCAGATTCCCCTCATCAAGAGCAGTGGGATGTAGAAACTCTAATTCAGTTGCAGAACCAGGCCCCTGATGAAGAGAAGGATAAGTGGATAAAATGTAATGCTACCCAAAATCAGCAGGGCCTGTGGAGCGCTGACAACAGGTTGTGTCTACCCAGGAGTTTGTACCCAGTTTTAGCACAACTGGCACATGGCGTCAGTCATCTTGCTAAGGGCGCGATGGTGGAACTTACTGACTGCTATTGGATAGCACCTGGATTTAGTGCATTTGCAGCCAGGTTTTGTGCTTCATGTCTCACTTGTGCTCTGCACAATGCAGGAAGGCCTGTCCATGTTCCCCAAAGGCATTCTCCTAAGCCAGATTTCCCTTTCCAAAGAATTCAAATAGACTACATTCAGATGCCCAGAATAGGCACCTATGAGTTCGCTTTAGTTTGCATTGACATGTTTTTGAGCTGGCCTGAATGCTGGCCAGTAGCCAAAGCAAATACAAAAACAACAGCAAAGAAAATTTTGAATGAAATAGTTTGTAGACATGGAGTTCCTGAAACTATTGAGAGTGACAGAGGAACCCATTTTACTGGGGAAGTAATGAAAGAGGTAATGGAAGCCCTTCACATACAGCAAGCTTTCCATACACCTTATCATCCACAAAGTAGTGGTAAAGTTGAGAGACTTAATGGAATTTTGAAAAACAGATGTGCAAAAATTAAAGCAGATACGGGAAAAGGATGGGTGGAAGCTTTGCCATTAGCCCTATATTCTGTACGAACTACCCCTAAACAACCACATGGGCTGTCCCCCTATGAGATTTTATTTGGAGGGCCACCCAAAACAGGGCTATATTTTCCCCAACAGTTGCAGGCTTCTCACTCTAGTCTGTTAGAATATGTTCAGATTTTGCAAATAACATTGAATAAAATACATGAAGGTGTTTATAAATCTATCCCCGACCCAGATTCTGTTTCAGGTATTCACAGAATCCAGCCAGGTGACTGGGTAGTGGTCAAGCGACACGTCAGAAAGCCACTAGAACCAAAATTTGACGGACCACATTTGGTGCTTTTGACGACCGGTTCCGCTGTCAAGTTGGAAGGAAAGCCTACCTGGATTCACGCCAGTCACTGCAAGAAAATCCTAAAGTGATGATATCCTTTGAAAAAATTATGATAATGCTTCTTTCCATACACCTTATCATCCACAAAGTAGTGGTAAAGTTGAGAGACTTAATGGAATTTTGAAAAACAGATGTGCAAAAATTAAAGCAGATACGGGAAAAGGATGGGTGGAAGCTTTGCCATTAGCCCTATATTCTGTACGAACTACCCCTAAACAACCACATGGGCTGTCCCCCTATGAGATTTTATTTGGAGGGCCACCCAAAACAGGGCTATATTTTCCCCAACAGTTGCAGGCTTCTCACTCTAGTCTGTTAGAATATGTTCAGATTTTGCAAATAACATTGAATAAAATACATGAAGGTGTTTATAAATCTATCCCCGACCCAGATTCTGTTTCAGGTATTCACAGAATCCAGCCAGGTGACTGGGTAGTGGTCAAGCGACACGTCAGAAAGCCACTAGAACCAAAATTTGATGGACCACATTTGGTGCTTTTGACGACCGGTTCCGCTGTCAAGTTGGAAGGAAAGCCTACCTGGATTCACGCCAGTCACTGCAAGAAAATCCTAAAGTGATGATATCCTTTGAAAAAATTATGATAATGCTTCTTTCCTTTTTGTTGTTTGTGAGAACTGAGACATGGGAAAATAACCCTTTCATCCAAATGTTAAAATTGTATGCAACCCATAGCAACGCTAGTAACTGCTGGGTGTGTTCTCACCTAAATCCCCAAACAGGAAAAATACCCATGATAGCAGTGCCTCTCAAATTCACTGATCTAAACAGGACCAGAATAAATGGCTCATACATGGTCTCCACAGCTAATGAGCACAGATCAGTGACTTTGATGGTTTCAAAACAGATAGGCACTCCACAGATTTGGTTAAACATTACATGCCCAGTTAAAACTACATGTAAACGGTTGGGCAATTCAGATTGCACCGGAGCAAAAATTACAGTTTATGGAGGAAACTATGGTCAATATTATCATATCCCAGATCCAGAACTAAATAGAACCCTTTATAGTACAAATTGCTCACAGTTCCCAATATGTCAAAATATCGGTTACCTGGGATTCCAGGTTATTGCTTCCAGTTATTTAGAAGCAGGCATACCATCCATACGTAGAGGGTTATATTATATATGTGGAAATAAAGCTTACGCCTGGCTTCCTGCTAATGTTACAGGTACATGTTATATTGGGAAGTTAGCACCTGCTTTGGCTGTTCGCAAAGATACAGTGCGTCCAGATCAAAGTCCAGAATACCCTTTAGTGTTCATTGATTGAGAGCTGTTCACTGAAGGTGACATGGCATGGTCATGGTTCCCTTCCTGGACAGGATGGGGAATTGAAGCAATGAAAAGAATAAATAATTACACTAGAATTGTAGATGAAATTATTAACCTTACAACCACTGATATAGGTTTATTAAGTGAAGAAATGGCTCAGATTAAAAAAGTAGTATTAGAGCACAGATTAACTCTAAATTATCTCACTGCAGCTCAAGGTGGGATGTGTAAGTTGTTTCGCACTGACTGTTGTATATACATTTCTGATAATGAGGACATTATTAAAGGGCATCTTGCTAAGATAAGAGAACTACAGAATAAGGCCAGAGATATTGCTAAAGATGGATGGAACCCCTTTAAGGGTTTAGGAGGTGTTGGTGATTTTTTATATAGCATAGCAACATGGTTACAGAAACTAGGCGCTTACATTGTGACGTTCCTATTTCTCATATTTGTCATTTACTTCCTCATCAGGCTGTGCCTCTGTGTGACTACCCGCTGTATCAACAAATTGTCCACCAGCCCTGATGAACCCGTTGTAATGAGAAAGCTAGGAGAGAACTGAACAGGACGCCGCCTCTCTGCGCCAATGTAACAGGAGTTACCAGCAATCGGCTGAATGTAATGCGGAGAATAATGGTGTCAAATAAACAAAAGGGAGGAAATGACATGGACATTCGTTGTACTGTTCATTTAAGCACAAGAGACTCCATTTTGTTCTCACTGCTGAAATGTGTTCTGTAACCTTCACCTAACACACAGACACGTCTCCTCTAGAAACTCTCTACTCCCCCCTCCCCTATCCATGTTTTACTTTTGCAATTGTTCTATTCGCTAGCTTTTAATAATATATTTCTATTTGTTTAGCTTTTAATAATGTATTTCTATTTGTTAGTTTTTCATAACATCTCACACCACCCCTTTCTTATCTGTGTATAAAATAACATGTAATAATAAATTTCGTCAGAACGGACATTTTAAACACAGTGATTGATTCCTGTGAATCTGTTCCTGCAGCTGCAGTATTAACTTTTATTTTAGAGTCCCAATCAGAAATTAGTCATAACACTCATAATAGTAAAATTATTTTAAAATATATTTAACCCCTTTGCGCCTAAGGGTAAAACAAATCTAAATGCCTAAGCACAATTTTTCAACTTTGACATGTGTTAGTAAAACCGTACATATCATCACAACTACTTTGTGCATCTAGGTATATTATACCTTGTTATATTCAGGTCCAATTGGACTTTCATTTGGTGGTAAATGGTAATGGATAACTCCCGATTTTTTTTTATGATTAAAGGCCCAAAATAGTAAAAAAAAAAAAAAAAAATATATATATATATATATATAAATATTAAAATGTAGTTGTATATTTCTTAGAACTATCATAACCTTCCACCAAAGAACAACCAAATTAAATTCTCCTTCTCCTGATGATCGCAGTGATACCACATAAAGGTATGTGTATGTTAGTTGTTGTTTGTACCCATATTACAGCCAAAAAACAATAGTGCACATTTTGCTTTTTTTATCCTACCTAAAACACACTGACACTAACTGACATTGATACTAATTAAAAAAAAATTCTGTCCAAAAATATACTGCCCCTAACCTTTGACTCTGACCTTGACACAAACACTAACCCTGACACTGACCTAGATCAAACCTTGATCTGGGTATTTTTAGTATTTTTAAAATGTATTATTTATTTTTATTTTTTTACACACACTTTTTTTTCTCTGCGAGGTGAGATAGAGATAAGATGTATCTCCCTCCTACATTCACAGAGAAATAAAACATGGGGGTGGGCTTCCCAGTGACTGATCACTGTGATAGCCACAGCGATAAGATGACCTAAAACCTCGAGTTCCGGGTCCCGACCGTTAGTACGGGGCCCGTAGCTCACGGTGAGACCCCGGCTCTGTGCTAGGAGCATGCCGAGCATGCACTCCCAGCACAAAGGGAGATATGAAAATATGCGGCCCCATGGGAAAAAAGCCCAGTCTAAAATGGGCATATTTGGGGTTAAAGCTCACACTTTTTGTTTTGTTTTGAATAGAGTTGGGAATAGCTACATTTCCATTTTTTGCTGCCTCTGTCTCAAGGGGGAGATTTTTCCTAACAACTGAAATTGTTTAGAAATCTCTACAGTAAAGAAAATTCCAAACAAGTGTCCCCATTGGAAGATTTTTCCTCTACTTATACTCCTGGACAACTCAAAAAATTTTATTTTCCTCCTCTCTTTCAGACCTGATAGCAATGGTTACCAGGACAAATGTGGAGTCCGAATCACCTCACCAAGGACCAAAACAGTAGAAAAACGAAACAAAACAAACAAAAAAAAAACACAGAGGTTTTAGCTTTCCATGGCAAAACAACTAACTTTATACTTCTTCTTCTTCTCCTTCTTCTTCTTTTATTCTTATTTTCTTATTATTTTCTTATTATTCTTATTATTATTATGCATAATAAATTATTTGTGTAAATTAGATATTGGCACTGATTTCTTTTGTCTTTTTTGCAATTCATTTTTTTTTTTCTTATTCCAACTCATAGTCCTTTGTGTGTTGTATGTGCTGTGGAAATAAGTTCATCCAGAATTGTTTGTGCTGTAAATACACAAAAGATGATCCTCTCATAGTAATGAAAGCTTTATATGAATAATAATAAAAAAAAAAAGCCTGGAACAATGCAATATGTTCTGCAGCACTTGTAGCTTCAGATGTTGAGTTAATGTTCAGCTCACAACCAACTGGGACTGCAGCTGACAACCCTAATTTGGCTAGCCTTCTGCCATAACTAAAAATCCTCCATTCCCTTTATTAATTTTGTTGTCCGTCTCTGAACTCTTTCCAGTTCCATAATGTCTTTTTTATGAACTGGTACACAAAACTGTACTCTATTATACTGTCGAAGAACAGCTGTAACATATTCTGTGTTATTTACAATATATTCATGCATTACTGCATTATATTTTAGCCACATTTAGAATGACATTTTATCAAGAATTTAAAAAGAACACTCAGAAAATGTGTTGCAGTTTAGGAAACGTAGATGAGGTTGTTCCCTCTCATACAAGTACAGTGTAAAATGATAGATTACAGACACTGTAGATTAAGCCCCTTTACACATTTGTTCCTCTTTTTAGCTTTATCTTTTTTATTATATTTTGAAGAGCAGAAAAAGACTTTGAATGGTTTGTTTCTTGTTAATACAAAAAATCATAAAGTTTCATAAAGTTTGTTAAAGGAAAACCTACGTTAAAAAAATACATCTTCTTCATAAATTGCTATTTATGTACCAGGCCCCTTAACTTAATTTTCTACAAATTTTCAAAGCTCGTTAGACTGGGATGCTTTCCAAGAGTTACTCATATATATTGTACCATCATCCCAAATTAATATAGAGAATAAAGATATTTGGAGATACGGGACTGTCTAAGGTACATAGTCACAAAGCGTGTTGAGATATAATAAAAGTAATTATTTTATTAACACATAAAAGCTAAAAAATATATTTTAAGACTTTGTGTACAGCAGTATATATAGCAAGGTTCAAAGGTTATGCATACAATCCCTATTAGAACACCACATATCAATATACTAAAGACACATAAGTCGATACTTGTCCAATTGTTCTCGACATGTTTCACCAAATAAGGCTTCTTCAGGAGACAAGCATAAGGTACAAGTGAATGGAGATTTGAAGATATTTTCTTGTTCTGAGGTATGCATGCAAAACAATATATGGTTTAGTATATACAAAATACAATGTTATTTATTTACAATTATGCTGTATGAATCTGTAGCGGTGATTACGTCAACCGGGGTCCCCAGGTATGCACACGGCCTCTTACCTCCAATGTCAGAGAGTCCGCACATCCCCAGATTACCAAAAGTAAGTCAGGACGGGTTCACAGTAGAATATCCTACACAAGGATCCACACAGGGCTATACCAAGTGGTCAAGGCTAGGAAAAGTGGCTGGAGAACCGTAGGGGGAGAAAAGAGTCCTATTGTTGCAACGTTGTGTTGGTACAAGGCCTGCAGAGTACAGGAAGTACTTGTTAAATATTCATATGCCATGTATCACAGTTGGCCAAGGTGCAGGAAAAATAGTCTGACCAGGCCCATTTTTTGTGTCAGACTATACCTACCTCTTTGGCGGCTCTTAAAAAGAAAAAGTGTATATATATACACAGGAGGCTCGGGTCTGCCTTCAAATGAAGGAAGAGGGAACAGATCTGTCTTTAATTTGGATATTGTCAATATTGACAATGGTGTTCTGTAGCTATAAAGAGAGAAACAGGACTCCAGTAAGATTACAAAGACTCTATATCATTTACTCTAAACCTCCCCAGTGAGTTTAAACCTCCCTACCTTGTAGTGGAGTGTATGAATCACCAGCATGTATAGTTCTGATGGTTTATCTGCTCCTGCAGATGGCCCCATATAGGGGACAGAATATACTGTCCAATTCCTATAGATTAGATATAGGTATAAGGTAAGTATAGTAAATCTTTTAAGGGGGTATTAAAGAAATAGTCCCCCGCATTCCAAAAGATAATAAGGATCTGTGTATTTACCTGTTATTAAAGTTCCCAGCGTTTCCCGAGCCTCATGTTCACCACAGTCTGACATACAGTCAGACTGGGCTTAAATAGTCTCCCCCCGTGGCGCCAAATGCGCGGCGTGTGACGTCACGCCGTGCTGACGTCACGCGGACATTTCACGGGAGTCGGCCAGCGCCAGAATCACGCCACGGAACCGGAAGCTTAAATGAGAGGAAAACTTCCGGTTCAGAGCTCAGCGAGGGCTCCTCCAGACATTCCCTGCTGACAGTGGCAAAAAGGCCTATGTCAGAGCGAGGTCTGTGAGGATGCCAGATGTAAAGCGCCGCCGCTATATGGCCAGGCCGGCACAAGGGATCGACTCCCAGTCCGGATGCATGACGGGGATCAAGCCCCCACCTGATTAAGGGGGCGGACAGAGCCCCGCCATGCATCCGGATGAGTCCATACAGATCTCCCAAGCCGAAAGCCACGACCATATGGGGCCACCCTGCATGTAGATGTAGTGTACCTTGGGGACTAAGACCACTGCAAATCCATCCAAACCAGCAAAGAGAAGAGGGGCAAATTGAGAAAGAAAAAGGAATCAAGGAAAGAGATGTGAAATAAAAAAGTGTTAGATAGACGTCTCATAACCACACATTCAATACAGCAAATCTATTTTTATTTATGACATCAACATACATTAAACCAGCAAAAGTGCCCCAAAAGTGAGCCACTATGGTTTCTACTCAAACATAAATGTAATTGATCATTTTGACAATACATAAACAAAAAACACTATATATTATTCTACCCCTACACAGAGGGGAAGATTAAAGAGCGAGCACACTCTAGGTCAAAACAGGCAAACAGGAACTTGGGCCCCCCAAGGGCCTCACACTACCAAGTCCCGAATGCCCAACCTGGGCACAACCAAGAGGAAAAAAGTGTGGTTTGTGACCAATAGAGAGTCAATCAGTAAACTGAGATCTCCATTGGAGCGGACCCCCCAAAAGAAATGAGGGTAGTCCTATAAAAAAGGTTTAAAACTGATCCCCTCATTGAGGCCCGGGTACCGGGTCGCCTTCAACAAATAGATCCATCTAGTTTCAATTTGCAGTAGTTTCTTGTCCAGATCACCCCCCCGTTCCTGTTGGGGCAAGTGTTCAAGACTATAAAAACCAACATAATCAAGATTGAATTTGTGGTATAAGCCTACATGGCGAATAAAGGGGCGTCTCCATTTTACGTTTACAGATGAGGGATACATGGTCTCTTATACGGCAGAATAGGGGGCGTTTGGTTTTCCCCACATAAAATGCTCCACATAAACATTTCATCAGATATACTGATCCCACAGATTGACAGTTTGTACGATGTTTTGGGGTCCATGTTTTCCCATCTGGTAAATCTATACTTTTGCCCTCTAAAATGAAGCGGCAAAATTTGCATTTGCTGCATCTGTATGTTCCTGGGGTCTGTTTAGTATTTTTCTGCTCATTCGTATGATGACTACTTACAAGTGTATCACGCAATGAGCGCGATCTCCTGTATGTAATTTCTGGGTACGGTTTAATGTACTTTGAGATTTTCTGATCAGTAGATAAGAGATACCAGAACTTTCTATATATATTGCGTACCTTTTTATGTTGTCGATTGTATTTGGTGATAATTTGTGTACTTTCCTGAGTCTTGGTTCGTCTGGGTTTGTATAGCAGGAGCTGCCTATTTATACCCACTACCTGATTGTAGGCCCTCCGGAGGCATGTTTTGCTATATCCTCTCAAGAGGAGACGATCACGTAAGAGGTTCGCCTCTCGCTGAAAATCAGCGAGGTGCGTACAGTTGCGCTTGATCCTTAGGAACTGACTATAAGGGATACTCCTAATCAATTTTTCAGGATGAGAGCTACTGGTATGCAATATGCTGTTACCTGCTGAAGCTTTTCTATAAAGAGTGGAGCATAGAGTTCCTTTCTCATCCACATAGAGTTCAACATCTAGAAAAGTAATCCTTTTCTAGTGGTAGTTAAAGGTAAATTTCAGATTATACTCGTTTATTTGTAGCTCATCAAGAAAAACGATGAGGTCCTCCTTTGATCCTGACCATATCATGAGGACGTCATCAATGTAACGACGCCATGATATTATCTTGCCAATGGACTCAATCTTGTTCTCATCAGAGAACAGGTCTCGCTCCCATCCCCCCAGGTACAAGTTCGCATATGAGGGCGCACGTTTTGCCCCCATAGCGACCCCCTGCACCTGGAGGTAATGGGAGCGTTTAAATACAAATATATTATGCATCAAAATAAAGCTTAACAGCTCCAGTACAAACTCATTGTACTTCCATGAATCAATGTCCCTTTCTGTCAAAAACTCCCCTATCACCTCGACACCTTTTTTGTGGGGTATCGAGTTATAGAGGGCTTCTATGTCAATGGCTACCAACCAAGCATTTGTGGGTATTTGTAGACCATCTGTGCTTTTTAATAGTTCTATGGTGTCCTTAACGTATGAAAATAAGCATTTAACATGTGGGTACAGGTACTTATCGATTAATTGACTGGCTTTTTCTGTCAAAGATCCACAGCCTGAAATTATGGGATGACCTGGTGGGGACGTTAGACTCTTATGTACCTTTGGTAAGGCATAAAAAGTGGGGGTGGTGAAAGTGGTCATGTCTAGAAACTCAAAGGTTTTGGCATCTATAGTGCCATTTAGGCGGGCCTTCATTATTATCCCTCTGTATTTGTTCATATAATAGTTTACATGTGAAGCTGGAACCATTCTATACCATATTTTGTTTGATATGTCCAAGCACATCTTTTCATATTTCTCTATATCTAGTATAACCAAATTCCCACCCTTATCGGATGGTTTAATTATGATATTGCTGTTTGATTTCAAGTTCAATAACGCTTCTTTTAGGTCTTTTGGCAGGTTGGTCCGATGTCCACCCTGCCAATTGGTAGACTCTATTTCCTTTGTGACCTGTATCACAAAGGCCCAAATATTCGAATTTCCTTGCAAGATGGGAAAAGATTTTGACTTGGGCTTATAAGTTTTAGGGGTACCAAAGGTTTGAGCACAGGACCCCAATGGGCCGGTGGGGCGCAAGCAGGGGGGAGGGAAGGTGACCCCCAACTGGGTGAGAGAGGGGGGAGAGTTGGTGAAGGTCCAACCCTCTTCTTCCAGATTGCTCTCATCCCACAAGTCCATTAGGTCCCGTAATGCCCGTAAGTCCTCAAAGGTAATGCCTTCCATATTGGCGTTGTTCTGTTCGCCAATTGGGGCATCGGATGGTGTTTTGTCATAAATAACCTTATACATCAGACGACGTGCGAACAGAGGGAGGTCTTTGACCAACTCAAATCTATCTGCATCTTCATCTGGACAAAATGTGAGGCCTAGTTGCAAAACCTTGGACTCTTTGTCCGAAAGTGGGTAAGAGGATAAGTTAATGATATCAAATTTGTCCCGACTCTCCGATCTAGGGGGGTCGGGACCAATTATTTTAAAGGCTGATTAGATTTTTTCATTGGGGTAGTTGTCGGTAGGCTACGTTTCCGATCACTGGAATTGCTGGAGAAGATTGGGGCCGTTTTTACGTCCATATGGGGGCCTGAATTCAATACTCCATGTACAGGTCCCTGTGAAGGGGGGCCCGCCACCAGAGAAATAGAATCAATATTCCTGGTGGGAGTGGTTAATGATACTAGAGAATGATTCAGCTATTTGACAGGGTCGTATTTAATGTAGTATTGCTTTTACTTTGTTGAGAGCGTGATTTTTTATCCTTGCTATTTATTTTGTCCGATCGTGGTCGGCTCTGTGAGCTAGTTTCGCTATCTTTCTTCCTTTTGCGCATAGCCCCCTCTTGTTGTAATTTGTCTTTACGCAAAGCTATAGGTGCAAAGGATGTTGAGGAGATGGATGATGTGTCCAATTCCCCAAGATCCAAATTGAGTGTTTGTAAGCCCTGGTTGGGATTAGCCCTTCTTGAAGGATATTTGTTTGGTTGGTTCCATTTATAAGCCTGTTCATAGGTGTATGCTTTCTTATCCCGTTGGTATTTATTTTCCTTTGATTTAATTAGGCCTGTCGCATATTTTGTCAGATGGTCCCTAAGGTTCTTATCCTTTACTATGAAACAGGCATGGGATCCCAAGTTGGCATGTTCCTCCTGCCACTTAAGGATCTCAAGATCCAGTTCAGCAATATCATTATCATATTGTTCACTGAGAATTTGCATCATCTGCAAAGAGCATGTCTGCAAGTTCTCCTCCCAAGTTCTTTTAATATTTGGCTCTACTTTCTTAATATTCGGAAAGATTTGTATACGAAGTCCCCAAGGTACTATCCTATTTGTTCTATATTTATCAAAAAATTCTTTATGCCAAAAAAGGCGAGTCTTCTTTTCCACCATCCGCTGAAGACTGGAAAAGTATATATTCACATCTGCCTCATTGATATCCTCCTTAGAGCGATAGAGGTTAACATCTGTCACAAAGCCTGCCCAGGCTTGACCACAGTAGTCCGTCATGATGATAAGTATTAACACACTTACCCACTTCTTTCCAGGGTGTGCAGATCGAACCCAGTCCAGTCTTACCCGTGTGCCCAGAGTGTGCTCACCATGAAAAATATATGCAAGAAAACAAATATTTTAAAAATTAATATCAATATTTTACAACATATTTAGCATTAATGATATATATGTTTTACCAAGGAACACATTCCCGAGATGCTTTCCAAGACATAGCTAACGAAAAAGGTATCATGGGTGTTTTGACCACCCTGGGTATAGAAATTTTCAAAGCTCGTTAGACTGGGATGCTTTCCAAGAGTTACTCATATATATTGTACCATCATCCCAAATTAATATAGAGAATAAAGATATTTGGAGATACGGGACTGTCTAAGGTAAATAGTCACAAAGCGTGTTGAGATATAATAAAAAGTAATTATTTTATTAACACATAAAAGCTAAAAAATATATTTTAAGACTTTGTGTACAGCAGTATATATAGCAAGGTTCAAAGGTTATGCATACAATCCCTATTAGAACACAACATATCAATATACTAAAGACACATAAGTCGATACTTGTCCAATTGTTCTCGACATGTTTTGCCAAATAAGGCTTCTTCAGGAGACAAGCATAAGGTACAAGTGAATGGAGATTTGAAGATATTTTCTTGTTCTGAGGTATGCATACAAAACAATATATGGTTTAGTATATACAACAGACAATGTTATTTATTTACAATTATGCTGTATGAATCTGTAGCGGTGATTACGTCAACCGGGGTCCCCAGGTATGCGCACGGCCTCTTACCTCCAATGTCAGAGAGTCCGCACATCCCCAGATTACCAAAAGTAAGTCAAGACGGGTTCACAGTAGAATATCCTACACAAGGATCCACACAGGGCTATACCAAGTGGTCAAGGCTAGGAAAAGTGTCTGGAGAACCGTAGGGGGAGAAAAGAGTCCTATTGTTGCAACGTTGTGTTGGTACAAGGCCTGCAGAGTACAGGAAGTACTTGTTAAATATTCATATGCCATGTATCACAGTTGGCCAAGGTGCAGGAAAAATAGTCTGACCAGGCCCATTTTTTGTGTCAGACTATACCTACCTCTTTGGCGGCTCTTAAAAAGAAAAAGTGTATATATATACACAGGAGGCTCGGGTCTGCCTTCAAATGAAGGAAGAGGGTACAGATCTGTCTTTAATTTGGATATTGTCAATATTGACAATGGTGTTCTGTAGATATAAAGAGAGAAACAGGACTCCAGTAAGATTACAAAGACTCTATATCATTTACTCTAAACCTCCCTAGTGAGTTTAAACCTCCCTACCTTGTAGTGGAGTGTATGAATCACCAGCATGTATAGTTCTGATGGTTTATCTGCTCCTGCAGATGGCCCCATATAGGGGACAGAATATACTGTCCAATTCCTATAGATTAGATATAGGTATAAGGTAAGTATAGTAAATCTTTTAAGGGGGTATTAAAGAAATAGTCCCCCGCATTCCAAAAGATAATAAGGATCTGTGTATTTACCTGTTATTAAAGTTCCCAGCGTTTCCCGAGCCTCATGTTCACCACAGTCTGACATACAGTCAGACTGGGCTTAAATAGTCTCCCCCCGTGGCGCCAAATGCGCGGTGTGTGACGTCACGCCGTGCTAACGTCACGCGGACATTTCACAGGGAGCCGGCCAGCACCAGAATCACGCCACGGAACCGGAAGCTTCCATGAGAGGAAAACTTCCGGTTCAGAGCTCAACTTAATTTTCTACAACTCATGGACAGGCCCAGGGAGTATAAACTCCTTAGCTTTCTTCACTCTGCAGCTCAGAGAGGCCACACCCTATGAGGAGAAGGTAGCTGGGCAAGTGATCTGCAGCCAGACAAGAGGCCCTCCACCATCAGAACCAGCAAGCAGGTAGATAGGCCAGATCCTAATAGCGCACACCTTCTTCAGAAGAGCCAAGCCCTCCCCAATAGTTACCAGAGTGCTTCAGTTCCAGTTGGATGACCCTTTGTCTTTTCGGTCTTAGATCTCTCCATCTGATCACCTGTATTACCAGAGCTACTCGAGACTTCACTCTAAGGGACGCTGTTTATGAGGATAATTGCAAGTAGCTTTGTTCTGAATATTTTACTGAAGCTGTGATTCTCAGCTTGACTTTATGTTGTTAAAGAGTTGTAAAGACACTATGCTATGCAGCCATATATTAACTTGAGTGTATAGGCATTTGCTGTGAAGAGTCCATGTTTGTGCAAGCTTTTATTATTTTGCAATATAAGCATTTTTCTGCCACCCTGAATCTGTGTTGCATTATTGCTTCTAAAATTGCATCCGGTTTAATAAACTGCAAGTTACAGTTTCTCTCTGTCTAAACATTTAACCAATTATCTATTCTGTTAAACTAGTTACCTTACTGTCCAGTTGATCCTCTGGTTTCAAGCTCTCTCAGTCAGTGGCCATAAACAACCATACAGTCAGGAGTTCTGACTTTAGTCTGACTTAATTATTGCTTGCTTGCTTCTGGTCATTAACACTCAATTGAAGTTCTTTTAACTGTTTCACCTTCCTTCATAGTCCCAACTGACATTAATTCTTACATGTTTATACTCACATGTTTCATTGCAAAGGTCATCTCTAGCACATTTACTGCATCCATAAATTGAAGGTAATTAAAAGAGCAAAACACGTGCCATTATAGAAGAGGACATATGTTTATTCCCAGGATTCTGGTGAAAGAATGATTTTAAATTCTGGTTTGAAATTCTGTGATGTGATCTTGAGACCGTTACCAATTACACAGAAAAATCCATTAACACCCACGGGACTTTTTTGGGTGCATCCCCGTAAATTTAACAACTTTTAAGTTAAGTTTTTAGTTAAAAAAATATGTACATTTTATTAATAAACCAAAAACAAAATACCCCCCCCCCCCCCTGGTTTCAAACCTCAGTGTCAGTGACCATAAACAGCCATGCAGGCAGAAGTTTGGACTTTACTCTTGACTTTAGTTGTTGCTTGTTTGTTTCCGGTCAATAACACCTAAGTGCAGTCATAGAAATATTCAGTCAGACAATATATGAATAACCTAATTTATTATCGTAGAGAGTAAAATAGGAACTGGAAAGTGTCCACATTTCCCAGTGCACTCCAATGCCGCGTACACACGTGCGGACTTTTGCCGGCGGACCTAAGTCCAGCGGACAATCCGCTGGACTTTCCAGCTGGCCTCGCCGGACTTTCCGAGCGTGTGACTTGCCCACACACGCACAGACTTCTCCGGCGGATAATCCGCCGGCCAAAAGTCCGCCGGACTTTTGAAAATGAACGGACTTCAGGTTACGTAGCTAGCGTAGGCAGTAAATGCCGCCGCGCTAGCTCCGTGACCTGGCATGGATTTAAAGGGACTCCCCACGCCGAAAAAAAAAAACGGCGTGGGGGTTCCCCCAAATCCATGTCAGACCCTTATCCGAGCACGCAGCCTGGCCGGCCAGGAAAGGGGTGGGGATGAACGAGCGCCCCCCCTCCTGAGCCGTACCAGGTCGCGTGCCCTCAACATGGGGGGTGCCCTGGGGAAAGGGGGGCCGTGCGGCCCCCCCACCCCAAAGCACCTTGTCCCCATGTTGATGAGGACAAGGGCCTCTTCCCGACAACCCTGGCCGTTGGTTGTCGGGGTCTGCGGGCGGGGGCTTATCGGAATCTGGGAGCCCCCTTTAATAAGGGGGCCCTCAGATCCCGGCCCCCCACCCTATGTGAATGAGTATGGGGTACGATGTACCCCTACCCATTCACCTAAGGTGTAAAATGTAAAGTACAAAAAACCCACACTTTTGAAAAAATATTTTATTGCACTGCTCCGGGGGTCTTCTTCCGTCTTGGGGGTCTTCTCGACGGACTCCTACGCCATTTACCAAGCTCTTTTACCGAGCGGAGAAGTCCGGCTACCTTCTTCGTCGTCGCCGCCGTCGTCTGGGGGTCTCGATCCGCCTTCGGGGGTCTTCCGGGGGTCTCTTCTGTTCTTGCCGCGGTCGTCGTCTTCCGCGCCACCGGCGCCTTCTTCTTCTTGTTCTTGTTCTTCTTCTTCGTCCGATGTTGACCCGATGCTCTCTCTGCCCGGAATGGCAAAGCCGCGCTGCGGAAGACGACGACCGCCGCAAGAACAGAAGAGACCCCCGGAAGACCCCCGAAGGCGGATCGAGACCCCCAGACGACGACGGCGGCGATGACGAAGAAGGTAGCCGGACTTCTCCGCTCGGTAAAAGAGCTTGGTAAATGGCGGAGGAGTCCGGCGAGAAGACCCCCAAGACGGAAGAAGACCCCCGGAGCAGTGCAATAAAATATTTTTTTTCAAAAGTGTGGGTGTTTTTGTACTTTACATTTTACACCTTAGGTGAATGGGTAGGGGTACATTGTACCCCATACTCATTCACATAGGGTGGGGGGCCGGGATCTGAGGGCCCCCTTATAAAAGGGGGCTCCCAGATTCAGATAAGCCCCCGCCCGCAGACCCCGACAACCAACGGCCAGGGTTGTCGGGAAGAGGCCCTTGTCCTCATCAACATGGGGACAAGGTGCTTTGGGGTGGGGGGGCCGCACGGCCCCCCTTTCCCAGGGCACCCCCCATGTTGAGGGCACGCGGCCTGGTACGGCTCAGGAGGGGGGGCGCTCGTTCGTCCCCACCCCTTTCCTGGCCGGCCAGGCTGCGTGCTCGGATAATGGATTTGGGGGGAACCCCCACGCCGTTTTTTTGGGGTGGGGAGTCCCTTTAAATCCATGCCAGCTTACGGAGCTAGCGCGGCTGCATTTACTGCCTACGCTAGCTACGTAACCTGAAGTCACGTGCTAAATGAACGGACTTGACGATGAGCGGCAAGTCCGTTCATTTCAAAAGTCCGGCGGACTAGCCTACTAACGGCGGGATTGTCCGCCGGACTGCCAAGTCCAGCGGATAATTTTAAAACCAAACTTAAAACTTTGGTCCGCCGGACTTTGGCGCCAAAAAGTCCGCCGGCGCCCACACACGAGGGGATTATCCGCTGGACTTGGGTTCAGAGGATAATCCCGCGGGATAGTCCCTTCGTGTGTACGCGGCATAAGTGGTCTAGACAAACACATCCCCTTTTTCTCCACAGTGAAAAAAAAGTGTTGGTGAGGATTGTCTATGGTGAGGACTGTGTCAGTTACTCATCTGTGCCAGTACAGAGCTCTGCAGTGGGTGTAGGTGGGCAGACAGCTCATTTCCACTTATAGAAAAATTTATTTTAAGGTCTTTCCAAGTGAAGAGCGGTTAAACATTTTTGGAGACTTGAGTTGGGCTTTAATATTAATGTTTTAGGTACCAACGCATCTAACTTTTTTTTAGAGGACTGCAATGGCTGCTCACGTTTTTCTTTTTTTTGCAATGCTAGTGAAACACATATGAAATATTATTTTTAATAAAATTTTTACTAAAGTCAAAACTTTTTTACTATTATTATTTATACATCATTTGCTGTCTATGTGTCCCAGTTCGGAAGATTTCCTAAGTCTTTGTCCAAGTGAATGCTCTCACCAAGACACAAAGTAAAGAGAACTCCTGAATTTTGAGTTGTCACTAGAACAGGAAGAGAGAGGAAATTTTTCAGAGGAGAAGCCTGTGCTGGCAACATCTGTTTATGTTTTAGTTTACTATGTGATAGTCCTGGCGAAAACATGGCAAATACTGGAGGAATTTCTCATTGCCAATACGATTTGACTCATTTTCTAATCCCCAAGATTCCCGTACTAAAACCGCAATTGGAATCATAATGTTTTTTCGTTTTTCTGGAAATAGTATATTAAGCATGAGCGTAAAAGAGTAATCTTTGTAAATAATAATTGATATTTATCTTGTTCCCTTATACTTACATAAATATACACACTGTAGAAGTATTTAGTGTGATTTGTTGTTGAAGCTTAAAATGGTTCTAAAGGCAGAAGTTTTTTTTATCTGAATACATTCTATGCTTTCACATATAAAACCTTCAGTGTGCAGCAGCCCCCCTTTGGCCCTCCTAATACTTACCTGAGCCCCATTTCTATCCAGCGATGTTGCATGAGAACCTCAGCTGCCCGGGACTCTCCCGCTTGATTGGCTGAGACAAAGCAGCAGTGTCATTGGCTACTGCTGCTGTCAATCAAAGTCAATGAGCCAATAAGGAGAGAGAGGGGGCGGAGCCGAGCCATTGCCCTTGTGTCTAAATGGACACACAGAGCAGAGCAGCGGCTTGGCTCAAGTGCCCCCATAGCAAGCTTCTTGCTGTGGGGGCATTCGGCAGGAGGGAGGGGCCAGGAGTACCTGCGGAGGACCCGAGAAGAGGAGGATTGGGGACGCTCTGTGCAAAACCACTACACAGAACAGGAAAGTGTAACATGTTTGATATTTAAAAAAAAAACAAAAAAAAAACAAGACTCTAAATATTGCCATTTTTAGAACTGTACATACCCTAAAAACAAGTGGTATGTAAAATACTGGCTAACTGTAGATAACTAAATACAACTCTAAGTAGACTTCAGCATGGAACATTTCCCACTAGTCAAGTGTGATACTTCAATGAAAGCCCAATACAGGTAAAGAATGCAATTTATAACATAAAATTGGACGCAATAAAGAGAGTGGAAAAGATTCACATTTGGAATATTCCTCATGAGAGCATTTTCCTGTTTAACAATCAGCATTGAGCCTTTGCTATCTGCTGGTTATTACTTAGAACTGTTGCTGAGTTTTCTGATGTGTATACCTAAAATCATTAGTGGGCTTTAATACAAGGCCAGAACTTGAAGCCTATGTCAGATCAGCCAGTTAATGTCTGTTTGCTCATGCCCTGGATAAGGGTCGGCTGTCTACAACTTCTGTCAGACTGTTCATGATTTGAATTATCCCTGAGAATTATTTGGACTGTGTTCTTACCCAGCTTGCCTGTGCTTATCCTGATCTTTGGACTATTACCTTTGCTATTGTTTGTCATTGCTTTATTCATCTGTCTGAAGCATGGAATTTTACCACTCTGCTAACTCTGCTACTGTCTACTGTTTGCAATGACTTCTACCACTCTAGCTTCTGTCTTGCCTATTGCCAGCTGTTGCCTTTGGCAAAACAGAGGGTCCTCTGTACTGTGAAAATGTCTGAAAAAGAATAAACCTAGATCCTATTTTCCATTTAGGATTATGTGTTTGCACACCTTGGTTGAGGCTTATGTCAGGAATTATTCAATAAGTGTATTTGTATAAATGATCTCTGTTTGGATGAACATAAATCCCTGTTGAGCCTGAGCTTGGGGGACCATGTTAGAAAATGACTACCATCACTATGGACCTTGGAGTGGAAAGTACATGATCGTTTTTTTATTTGTTTTCATTCAAAGTGTTTTATTTCCTGCCTGACAATTTAAAACTTTCAAGTTAGATATGGTTATGCTTTAAATGGACAACATTTATGTAACTGCAAATTTTATTTTATTATATGTGCTTTATAGGCTGAATATTAAGTTAAGTATTAAAAGTAAAATGATGAAACATACCCTGCTTTCACTGAAGAAGTAAATATCACAGTTGTAGCATTTTTCTCAGCCTTAACATTTTAACTGTGAACTGTTTTTGATTCTCCTTGTGCTGACCTTTTTACTGTTTCACCTTCCTCCATAGTCCCAACTGACATTAATTCTTACATGTTTATACTCGCATGTTTCCTTGCAAAGGTCATTTCCAGCACATTTAATGTAGCCATAAATTGAAGTTAATTAAAAGAGCAAAACAGTTCCTTTTTACTTGGTGCCATCATAGAAGAGCACATACTTGTATTCCTTTTTAAGGATTCTGGTAAAATAAATATATCAAAGTTTGAGTTGATTGACCATAGACCAGTGGTCATTAACCCTGTCCTCAGGCCCCACTAACAGGCCAGGTTTTATATATTACCTTGGGGAGATACAGACTGGAATACTGCAATCACTGAGCAGCAAATTATATCACCTGTGATGTATTTCAGTTATCTTGCAAACCTGGCCTGTTAGTGGGCCCTGAGGACAGGGTTGATGACCACTGCCAAAGACCATATATTGACCAATTAGAACGTGTGTATGGTTGTTTAAATTTTGGGTAAAACCTTTTATTGTCACTAATTATTTATATGCTGTATACTGTACATATTTTGATAAAACCCCCTAGCAACCAAAAAAAATAATACAAAATATTAAAAAGATACATCTTAAACATTAATTTTTGGGGTTTTAGCCAGGAAGCTGGGGCAAAAAAAATCCAGGTCATTGTTTGGCAGTTTATTCACTGGGCAATCTGAGACCAGGTGAGTTGCACATGTGTACAAGCCTCTTTGCTGGGTTTATGGGGGTGGTCAGGGGAGCAGTAAAACTGTGGCTTTACCACCTAATTTTTACCACCTCCAGCAAGTGTGAACATGCCCTAAATGTTACAATAAATGGAACAACAACAGCACAGGGAGATTATGGCTAAGCAAAGCAGCACACAGCAAAGGAACTGAATAAATAACACCTATTTGGAACAGGTGAGATACAGATTCAGTACATATTCCCCTTGAGATTTTTTTTTTTTTTTTTTTTAATAAATTCTTTATTTTCTTCATAGATTTCACAATACAATTCATTACAATCTTGTAATATCTTCTTAATACATCTTCAGTATTTATATCTTATGATATGTTTAATTTACACCTTGGTTTCATGTGATTTCTCCTTTTCTATCTTTACCTTACCCCCCTCCTCTATCTAATTTATCGTCTACCCCCTTAACCCAAAAAAAAAAAAAATAATAATTTAAAAAATGTACAAAAAAAAAACAAAACTGAGATTTCTTGGCTAATGACATTTGGTGCCATCTGCTGGTGCCCAAAGACAAAAACAATCAACTAAATCTTGCGTAGTTGAATACTGGATTTTTATATGTGAATCGAGATATTCTTTAGGTTCAGGTCAAGCAAGGATTTGGCCAGAACCCAAGTCATTTCCAGCTCCGAAAAATGGGGAACTAATGCGGCTATTCCCTGCTATAGTAACAAATTAGCAATAATGCACTTGCATGGCTGCAGTAATGCAGCATATCCTGTACCCAATTTGTGTGGAAGAGACTTGGAGTATACATTACAGTCAGTCATATCCTGTACCCAATTTGTGTGGAAGAGACTTGGAGTATACATGGAAAGACCACAGAATGTTTTCTGGAAGAGATAATTGCTGTTATACTAAACAGTTCTGCTGAAAAGTGCTATACCCAATGCTATATTGTGCCACATTACAGTAAAATGCAATGTGGTGTGTTACATAATGTACTATATACCCCATGTGTTCGCTGTGCTGTATTGTGCTATTACTGTAAACTATAGTATGGCAGGCTACGTATTATTGTGTACCCATATGCTCACAGTGCATAGAGCCAACAGTCCTTTCTAGGACAAATATTTTGTGTATGGCAGCAACAACTTCAGTTGCTGGTTAGTTTTCTGTGTTTTATTGTGTTTTCTTGGTCTTTTATTTTTTATTTTTTTACTTTCAGTTAAGTTAAAAAAATAAAAATGATAGGTTGGAGTTTAGTGTTTTAGGTTTGGGATTCAGGGTGTGGTGTTTTAAGGTTAGTGATTAGTGTATTCGTTTTTTTTTTTTACAGAGATATGTTTTATTTCAACATAATTCTGTTAGAGTGCTTTTAGGAGGTCAGCAACATGAACTTGTTCCTGACAAAAGCAAAGCTGTCTTTTGTTTGCAACACATCACAACATACTTGTGCGGTACATTTTAGTGCACCAAATTATCACATTGTTAAGTGCACCAAAGCAAAAAAATCTTCAACCCTATTGCCATAGTTGCTCATAAAGTTAGACAATCCCCTGTATTGGAAGAAATACATGCTTACCAGCTACATATGACCCTCTAATTAAAGAAAGGTCATCAAGGCTTAGAACGGAACAACCCAGCTTAAGGTAATCAGAAGGGTCTCCAGAAGTTCTCCCCAAAGAGCTAGAGGTTTTATGATAATTCCTCATCAAGCAACATGACAGCAGAAATTAATATAGGGACATGGAAATAAAATGCTCCAATAGTGTAAAACCCTTATATTTGATTTATTTTACATCCAAGAAATTATTATAGCGCTATACAGTAAAAACCTTGGTGGTTTACTTGTTTACGTGTTTGGCCGGGGAGGATTTTAATGCTCTACTTTCCTCTCTTTCTGCTCCAAAAGGGTGAATTTTTATAAACCCCCAAAGCAAACCTTTTCCCCAACTCTTCCTCAAGAGTGCATAGCAGCAACTTATTTTGGGCCTGTTAATTTTCCTCCTCCTCCATCTCAAGGGCGCAGAAAAGCTACTTTCGTTTATAGTGCTTCTTCTGCTAATCTCACCATATCCTCACCAAATTACAGTAGTCAGCAGAAATTGTTGTGGCTTCTTTCTGCAGAGCTGGTCCACAGACCTCTCAGCTGCTGTGGATGCAGAAGGGAAAAAACTCCCCAAATCACCCCCATGCCCAGGGTCTTCATGACAGTTTCGTCTAGCACCTAACATATTTTTTGTGGTATGTGTTATACCACAGTATTAGGTCATCAATAATTTGCACAGAAGGCCATACACCAAACAGAATTACTTTTCACAGAAATCCATACCTGACATCCACCAGCATGTGGAGGAGTTATGGGTTGCTGGAGGTAAAAAGGAGGAGGAGGGGTGAGGTACTGGTGGTGGTAAGGAGGAAGAGTATTGGAATACTGACAGTAAGGAGGAGTAAGGTTTCAACCCCTACATTTAATGCGACCCAACCTTCATCCTGAATGGTTGAAGGGCAGGCAGCCTTTTTTATTTTTGTACAGGGACAAAGTGGTCCATAAGTCTTTTGTTAAGCAAGTACCCAGGTTGTGTTAACACTCCTACCCATGTCTGCTTTAGCAGAGCAGGGATGGCCTTACAATAAAAAAAATGCAAATTAATATAACTTGTAAAAATGTGTAAATATGTCAATATCATTTGTAAAATATTTGTAACAACCACAAACACAACATCAAGTCTATGACAGCTGAGAGTTCTTTGGCCTCCTATGGGAGGATTAGCAGAAGAGCAGGAGGAGGAAAATGGTGCATTTGCCGCCCTTCAAAATATTGCTACTATGTGCCCTTGAGGAGGAGGAGATAAAGGGCACATTATCAGTTATTAAAATAAAATGGTTGCTATGTACCCTTGAGGAGTGGGTGCACCCTTCAGGAGGAAGAGGATGCAAATGGCACATTAGCAGCACTCTAAAAGTGCGTAGCAGATCTGAACCTTTGAGGAACAAGGAGGGTGTATCTTTTGCTAATGGTTTAGCTTGTTGGGGACCTGCTTCCACCAAGCTCTGTGCTGCAGAATAATGTCTTACCTTGTGTATTTGTTACCAAAATGGCTAGAACTTTTACCAGGACTGATAAGCTGCAGAGGCTGCAGACCACAACAGTGCTGTCAGCAGCAGGTACATTATAAAAAGCCCACACGGCATAGCTCTTTATATATGCTGCCTATTTAAATGCTTGTGTACTCTTCTGGCACTGGCTATTTTATCCCCAACACATATATCTATTTTTGGAATATTTTGTGATTAATTGGGGACAGAATGATGGAAGGGGGTTCAGGAAATGTGGGTTTGAGAGTTTAAGGTGTTTTTGTACACTCACAAACAATACTATGAAACTGTTTCTCCATTGGTCAATTTGTATGAAGTTGAGGGCTTTAGCTTTATTTTTTACGAGTAAACTTTGTAAAAGTAAAAAAAAAGAATTACATGTGCAAAATAGATGATGCCACAGTATAGTACTGTTCCGTAGCATCACATACAGCGTAAAAAAATCTCTCAAGCATGTAATATAATAGATTGGTGTTTGTACCTGCTCTATATCATTTTTAAAACTTTCTTTTTTGTATTAGTTAATTTGCCCCATGGCAGAACCTGCTCCCCATGCTTGACTTTGAAATGATTGACTGATTGATTTTCAAGATAGATTCTCATTGAATTCAATGGGGTTTGCATTAAAGTGAACAATTTCAGAAGTCCAGAAAGGTACCACACTATTTGTCCAAAAGATCATTATATCTTTTAAATAGAATTTTGGAGGATGATATATACTGACTTCAAAGATGAGGAGAGCCCTTTTCTTGCATTTAACATTGGTCACAATTTGATGTGGGCTGTCAAAATGGGAAACATGGGTTTTTGGAAAAAAAGTTACATCATAGGAGACCCATACTAATGCTGGAAATGCCAGACAGGTTGAGAAAGTCAATGAGGATGAAAAATGCAGCAGAAATGTATTCTTTTCCTCCATGGGCTCAGCTCTGGTCCTCAGTCAGGGCAGTGTTCTTTGAAGCTTGCCATATAATTCCAGACACATGGGTTTCAGAATAAATTTTAAACCTGGTCCTTACTTTTCTGCTTTAAATATTGTACATCAGTTCCTTTAACTTTAAAAGCATCATGGATATTTATGAATAATACGAAATTAACTAGATGAATAATAAGTAGAAACAGTTGTTAATCATTCTTATGCCCCGTACAAATGGTCGGACATTCCAACCACAAAATCCGTCAGATTTTTTCCGATGGATTTTGTCCGAAACTTGTGTTGCACACACACGGTCGGACAAAGTTGTCGGAAAATCCGATCGTTCCGAATGAGGTGACGTACAAAACGTACGACGGGACTAGGCCAGGTAGAGGCCAGTAGCCAATAGCTTTCGCCTCCAAATTTCTTCTGAGCATGCATGGCACTTTGTGCATCGAAATTCTATACACACGATCGGAAAAAGTCTGATCAAATTTTGTTGTCAGAAAATTTTAGATCCTGCTCTCAAATTTTTTCCATTCAGAAATTCAGACGGAAAAAGCCCGCTAGAGCCCACACACGATCGCGTTTCCGACAACATAATCCGATCTGACTTTTTCCATCGGAATATTCAACCGTGTGTACGGGGCATTAGTAGGTCACAAATAATAAATAACATTGAAAAATATTTTGTTAATTACATAATACTAGCTGTTAGTATGGTATGGCTTAAAACAGTTTTTTAATTACTTTTCTCTGCCATCCATGTTTCTCACCCGCATTGATTTTGGGAACAATGATTGTTGAGTGCTGGGGTCTTTGCCTTTGCTGAATGGTCGTGTATTGGTTTAGCCTCTATATTGAATAGCGAAAGAGGGTAGGGGTGGGTATCATCATCCTAAGCATTTAATGTAAAGAGATGGGTGCAGCTGTATAGACTACTCCCTAATAGGGCCATACGACACCTGTGGGAATGATGGACTATCTCGATACCCAGAAATTTAAACAGGTATATAAAATTTCAACTTTTATTAGAAAAATGACAATTAAATATATAGAAAAGTGAACATATACAAATAAATAGCCCAAACGTAGGGCTACAAAAACAATGTTACAAAAAATGGGACAAAAGATTGTGGTTTACATAATTCCGAAATCCCTTGTAGGGGAGGGAAAGGAGAGTAGATGCCAACAATGTTTCTCAACTAGTTTCGCGAAAAATCGCTTCTTCAGGAGAGTTTTAGGGCATCTGAGACAAGAGAAAATGCAATCTTAGAGCTGTGGAACATTGTTTTTTATATAAAGGGAAAACAATAACAATGGTAAAAAGGGTGGTAAAGACAATGGGAGTAGACTGAGGTAGGCATCACTCACCGCTCGAGTCCCAAGGGGAGTCCGGAAGGAGGCACCTGGGGTCCCAACAAAAGGGGGAGTCCCGTCCAGGGCGGACACGGGAGGCTAAATATGTGGTATTATTGCAGTTAGTGCCGGGGGTAGGTAAACCAAGGAGGGTCAAATTGGTAAATATGAAGGTTATGCTTTTCAAAGTTGTAGTGCCATTGATAGGGGGGAAAAAATTGGGAAGAAAAGAATGATGAGGGAATGGAAAAGACACGCGCCTCTCCAACATAGCAGGCCATCCTCCCCTACAAGGGAGATCCTGCAGTGTTTCCTCTATATACCAATATAGAGGAATATACCACATATTTAGCCTCCCATGTCCGCCCTGGACGGGACTGGACGGGACTCCCCCTTTTGTTGGGACCCCAGGTGCCTCCTTCCGGACTCCCCTTGGGACTCGAGCGGTGAGTGATGCCTACCTCAGTCTACTCCCATTGTCTTTACCACCCTTTTTACCATTGTTATTGTTTTCCCTTTATATAAAAAACAATGTTCCACAGCTCTAAGATTGCATTTTCTCTTGTCTCAGATGCCCTAAAACTCTCCTGAAGAAGCGATTTTTCGCGAAACTAGTTGAGAAACATTGTTGGCATCTACTCTCCTTTCCCTCCCCTACAAGGGATTTCGGAATTATGTAAACCACAATCTTTTGTCCCATTTTTTGTAACATTGTTTTTGTAGCCCTACGTTTGGGCTATTTATTTGTATATGTTCACTTTTCTATATATTTAATTGTCATTTTTCTAATAAAAGTTGAAATTTTATATACCTGTTTAAATTTCTGGGTATCGAGATAGTCCATCATTCCCACAGGTGTCGTATGGCCCTATTAGGGAGTAGTCTATACAGCTGCACCCATCTCTTTACATTAGCTGAATGGTCACCTTTTTGTGACATCATCATGTTGCTGCAGTCTTCTGGATCTTTAGAGGTCCTCGCCACTGGACAGCCAGAAGAAAGTGTCCATGTTACCCAGGCAGTTATTTTGACATCCAAAGAAGGACCTTCCTGTGTTTAGCATCTAATGTTGTGATTAGTTGGGGGGTAGATTATTCCAAGAGTTCAGCTTTAAATAGCACCTCCTTAAAGAGGTTGCCTTTCACACCTAACCTGTGCTTCCTAGCCTCCTATTTTTTCTTATTTTTATTACCTCTTGATTTCTTGTCTTTTACCTTCCCTACATGATATTCATTGTAATTGCTCTTTGTTTAAAATTGTTAAGATTAATGTTGCTATGGTATTATTGCATTACAAAGGGGTTAAGCTGATATAAAGTTTGCAACATCAGACACAGATGTTATCCCGCAAACATAGATGGTGCTTCAGAGACAAAGCTGGAAAGATAAAGTCAATTGAGACTAGTCATTTGGTGTAAACACAAATTTGCTGTTCCAATTTTCTTTCCTTAAAGTATATGTGACTTCTAACAATTAACTTCCTTTATTCACACCCTTTTAGATTAAGTATACAATTGAAAGCATTTTGTTATATATATATCTAGATCAATCAGCGCAAAATAAAATTACCAAAATAGTAGAGGAGAAGCTGTTCTGTAGTCTTGTCCTAGCGCGACAACAGGTAGATAGATAGATCGATTTTTGCTTAGAACCCCCAAACACATGGGCGTCCGCAGAACTTTTTTCAGGGGGGGGCATCATTTTAAGGTCTGGTCGTGTGATCTTACCTGTGTCAGTCAACAGCGGCTGCAGGGGAGAAAGCGCTTGGCGACGGCTGATTATGCCTGATGAGGTGATGTCACCCATAGGTTCCCATGTCACAGTTGTTATTGGTGCTCCCTCCTCTCCCCTGCATACGCTGCTGGATCACACAGGTGAGATAACATGACCAGATTGGAACAGTCTGAAAATAGGTTAGTCTGCATAGGTGTTAGGGGTAAGGGGACGGGGGGCAGTTTTTAAGGCTAGCGCAAGCTGGAAATCTACTTTCAATCTACCCTCCCTATTGGTGGCTTGTGGCAGTGTTAAAGCAGAGCTCCACCCAAAAGGGGAAGCACCACTTGTTTGCACCCTCCCCCCTTCCACTGCCACATTTGGCACTTTTTGGGGTAGAGAGTGTACCTGGTTTTGCTGTGGTGATCTGAGCCACATGCAAAACCATGCAAAATATGCTGCGAGCGACCACAGCAAGTAAAGGTATAAATAAACATACAATTAGGCAATCAATCAATTACAAAAAATAAATAAAAAATACACCTGCATGGTGCAGCATTGGCTTAAGACAGTGGAGATTTTAAAATCTGTATGGACACAATAGCATCTTTATGCTGTTGTGCCCATATAGCTGCTTTTGTGCCCATATAGATGCTGGTGTGCCTCAATAGCAGTTATATGGGCACAATAGCATAAAGATGATAAAAGAGGAATGCATCTCCAATGGTTGAGACGCAGGATCTTTCATTCTTTTACCAGTGTAGGACCCACTAATTAAGGGGTACTTTGACGCAGTAAGTGGGCTGCCATATAGTGTGACCAAATCCCCATATTTTTTGAATATATTCAGGTGTTTTTAAATAGCCTTGCAGGATTTAAATGTAATTTTTGTATATGTGCAAGACACATTACAAGAGACGGTCAGAGACTGCAGACATGCTACAGGAGAGGGTCAGAGACTGCAGACATACTACAGGAGAGGGTCAGAGACTGCAGACATACTACAGGAGAGGGTCAGAGACTGCAGACATACTACAGGAGAGGGTCAGAGACTGCAGACATACTACAGGAGAGGGTCAGAGACTGCAGACATACTACAGGAGAGGGTCAGAGACTGCAGACATACTACAGGAGAGGGTCAGAGACTGCAGACATACTACAGGAGAGGGTCAGAGACTGCAGACATACTACAGGAGAGGGTCAGAGACTGCAGACATACTACAGGAGAGGGTCAGAGACTGCAGACATACTACAGGAGAGGGTCAGAGAGTGCAGACATAATACAGGAGAGGGTCAGAGAGTGCAGACATAATACAGGAGAGGGTCAGAGAGTGCAGACATAATACAGGGGAGGGTCAGAGAGTGCAGACATAATACAGGGGAGGGTCAGAGAGTGCAGACATAATACAGGAGAGGGTCAGAGAGTGCAGACATAATACAGGAGAGGGTCAAAGAGTGCAGACATAATACAGGAGAGGGTCAGAGAGTGCAGACATAATACAGGAGAGGGTCAGAGAGTGCAGACATAATACAGGAGAGGGTCAGAGAGTGCAGACATAATACAGGAGAGGGTCAGAGACTGCAGACATGATACAGGAGAGGGTCAGAGACTGCAGACATGATACAGGAGAGGGTCAGAGACTGCAGACATGATACAGGAGAGAGTCAGAGACTGCAGACATGATACAGGAGAGGGTCAGAGACTGCAGACATGATACAGGAGAGGGTCAGAGACTGCAGACATGATACAGGAGAGGGTCAGAGACTGCAGACATGATACAGGAGAGGGTCAGAGACTGCAGACATGATACAGGAGAGGGTCAGAGACTGCAGACATGATACAGGAGAGGGTCAGAGACTGCAGACATGATACAGGAGAGGGTCAGAGACTGCAGACATGATACAGGAGAGGGTCAGAGACTGCAGACATACTACAGGAGAGGGTCAGAGACTGCAGACATACTACAGGAGAGGGTCAGAGACTGCAGACATACTACAGGAGAGGGTCAGAGAGTGCAGACATACTACAGGAGAGGGTCAGAGAGTGCAGACATAATACAGGAGAGGGTCAGAGAGTGCAGACATAATACAGGAGAGGGTCAGAGAGTGCAGACATAATACAGGAGAGGGTCAGAGAGTGCAGACATAATACAGGAGAGGGTCAGAGAGTGCAGACATAATACAGGAGAGGGTCAGAGACTGCAGACATGATACAGGAGAGGGGTCAGAGACTGCAGACATGATACAGGAGAGGGGTCAGAGACTGCAGACATGATACAGGAGAGGGTCAGAGCCTGCAGACATAATACAGGAGAGGGTCAGAGACTGCAGACATGATACAGGAGAGGGTCAGAGACTGCAGACATGATACAGGAGAGGGTCAGAGACTGCAGACATGATACAGGAGAGGGTCAGAGACTGCAGACATAATACAGGAGAGGGTCAGAGACTGCAGACATAATACAGGAGAGGGTCAGAGACTGCAGACATTATACAGGAGAGGGTCAGAGACTGCAGACATGATACAGGAGAGGGTCAGAGACTGCAGACATGATACAGGAGAGGGTCAGAGACTGCAGACATGATACAGGAGAGGGTCAGAGACTGCAGACATGATACAGGAGAGGGTCAGAGACTGCAGACATGATACAGGAGAGGGTCAGAGACTGCAGACATGATACAGGAGAGGGTCAGAGACTGCAGACATGATACAGGAGAGGGTCAGAGACTGCAGACATGATACAGGAGAGGGTCAGAGACTGCAGACATGATACAGGAGAGGGTCAGAGACTGCAGACATGATACAGGAGAGGGTCAGAGACTGCAGACATGATACAGGAGAGGGTCAGAGACTGCAGACATACTACAGGAGAGGGTCAGAGACTGCAGACATACTACAGGAGAGGGTCAGAGAGTGCAGACATACTACAGGAGAGGGTCAGAGAGTGCAGACATAATACAGGAGAGGGTCAGAGACTGCAGACATACTACAGGAGAGGGTCAGAGAGTGCAGACATACTACAGGAGAGGGTCAGAGAGTGCAGACATAATACAGGAGAGGGTCAGAGAGTGCAGACATAATACAGGAGAGGGTCAGAGAGTGCAGACATAATACAGGAGAGGGTCAGAGAGTGCAGACATAATACAGGAGAGGGTCAGAGACTGCAGACATGATACAGGAGAGGGGTCAGAGACTGCAGACATGATACAGGAGAGGGTCAGAGACTGCAGACATAATACAGGAGAGGGTCAGAGACTGCAGACATGATACAGGAGAGGGTCAGAGACTGCAGACATGATACAGGAGAGGGTCAGAGACTGCAGACATGATACAGGAGAGGGTCAGAGACTGCAGACATAATACAGGAGAGGGTCAGAGACTGCAGACATACTACAGGAGATGGCAGAGACTGCAGACATGATACAGGAGAGGGTCAGAGAATGGATGTATGGCTGAACTCAGTGTAAAAGTGTATAGTAGGGCTGCGCTACTCTACTTAAAGCAGCTCTTCAAGATTAAGTTAGTAATCCTCCTTTTAAAGTACAACCAAGTGCCAGAAGACAGCAACACATCCACTTTCCAAAATTCAAATGGTCTTACAGTGACCTGGTCAGGATTAGTGGAGAAAAGTAAACAGTTAATGAGTCTGTGAAGCTTCTAGCCTGAATCAGCAATAAATCATCCAAAAAACATCAAACTGCAGCACACAGAGCTCTGGCTTAATAGCTGAGCTGAAATGGTTAACAGCCAAACGTGTGACCCCTCACTGGACACAGAATGCCAGCCAGCTGCAGCGTCTCCCAGAGATCTTATCAGCAGGTTAGGAAGCTAAAAAAAGAGAGTACAGAGCCAGACAAGAGGGAGGGGAGGCTGATCGGTAACCTGCACACTGACAAGGCAAAGATTTCTGGATGACAGCGGCCTGCCAGCATTACATGTGACATTACTCTGTGTGCTGCAGGATTAGTTTTGCTGTGGTCATACCATCCTCTATCTCCTCGGCTTCAGCCTTCAGGTACTGTGTATCTCCCTCCCGACGCCCCCATTCATCCCCGATCCAGCACCTCTGTACATTTAAATGTGGCGGGCTGCAGGGGGGGGGGTTACACTGTCTGCTGCATGATGGTTATTTGCTCCTCCGACCCTCGCTGCTACACATTTCCTCAGCCAGCCCCTCCTCCTGTTCACTGCACAGCCGTGCTTCTCGCTCAGCTGTTCTTTAAAAAAAAAAAAAAAAAGTTCCAGAGCTCCTAGCTGACAGCGGCCCCGATTCCAGGGGGGGGCACTTGACCCCCCTTGCCTCTATCTGCGGACGCCCATGCCCAAACATTATACATTTTTCTTCCTAACACCCTATAGAATAGAATGGCAGTCGTTGCAATACTTTCTGTCACACTGTATTTGCGCAGCGATCTTACAACCGCACTTTTTTGGGAAAAAAATACACCTTTTTAATAAAAAAATAAGACAACAGTAAAGTTAGCCCAAATTTTTTTTATATTGTGAAAAATAATGTTACACTGAGTAAATTGATGCCCAACATGTCATGCTTAAAATTGCGCCCGCTCGTGGAATGGCGACAAACTTTTACCCTTAAAAATCTCCATAGGCAACGTTTAAAAAATTGTACAGGCGGCATCTTTTGAGTTACAGAGGAGCTCTAGGGCTATAATTATTGCTCTCGCTCTATCGATCGCGGCGAAACCTCACACCTGTGTGGTTTGAACACCATTTTCATATGCGGGCGCTACTCACATATGCTTTCGCTTCTGCACGCAAACTCGGTGGGATGGGGCACGTTTAAAACTTTAAAAAATTTTCTTATTTATTTTACCTTTTATTTTTTATTTTTACACTGTTTTTTTTTTTTTTTAAAAAGTGGCTCTTTTATTCCTATAACAAGGAATGTAAACATCCCTTGTAATAGAAAAAAAGCATGACAGGACCTCTTAAATATGAGATCTGGGGTCCAAAAGACCTCAGATCTGATATTTACACAAAAATGCAATAAAAAATAAAATAAAAATCTAATTTGAAAAAAAAATATGGCCCTTTAAGAGCTATGGGCGGAAGTGACGTTTTGATGTCGCTTCCGCTCTGCAATGGTATGGAGACGGGTGGGGGCCATCCTCCCCTCACTCATCTCCATACCACACGCGGAGGAGGACCCGATTGCCTCCGCCAAGCGGCGGAGGGCACTGGAGAGCAGCGGGAGGGGGGCCAATCCTGCCGCCGATAAAAGTGATCTCGCTGTGAATCCGCCGCAGAGACCACTATTATGGGAAACTGCCCGCTGAAGAAGAGGATACCGGGGTTATGGCAGCTAGCTGCTGCCATAACAAAGATATCCCTCTTCAAACAGGCGACGTATATTGGCGTGCGGTGGTCCGGAAGTGGTTAATGATATGTGTGAAGGGCATAAAAGTAAGTAAGACTTGCATCACTTAATTCAAATTATTCTAACCCCCCCACCCAAAAATCAGTACAGTACTTTCTGAAATACTGTGCATGTATTAACTATCTGCGCTGTTAGTTTTTAATATAAATATTTCCTGTAATAGAAAGTACCTAGTGACCCTGCCATTCTCTTTGCTTTCCCCTTTCTGGTGGCAATGATCTGCAGGCTCATAGCTTCTATCGGTAGTGCCACCACAGTGCGCATGCTCCCCATTTAGCTAATTAAGTCAGCGGTGTATTACAATATATGGCTTATTACTAGGTCATGTGATAACGGTTTTCATCATTGCAGCACTTCCCAGGTTGGTTATGTCACTTTAGCAATTAACGCCCTCCCTTTCAGGCCATTTAAAGTGGAAGTAAACCCTTCCACATGACTTTGGCCTACAGGTAAGCCTAGATTAAGGCTTACCTGTAGGTCCAATAAATATCTCCTAAACCTACATGGTTTAGGAGATATTTAGCGATGAAAAGGCATCGCTGTCTACGGCGCATGCGCCGTAGACAGCGGCGCGCAGGCGCACTGAGAGCGCACTGAGTATGCCGCTCTCACGGCAATATGCCGATCTCGTGCGCATGCGCGGGAGTGACGTCATCGCCGCTCCAGCGAATGATATCGCTGGAGCGGCGAGACCCGGAAGTCACTCCGGCCCTGGATGGCGGCGAAGAAGATTGAAGATGAGGACCGCTTCGGGGGCTTCGTTTTCAGGTAAGTTTTTCATAATGAGCTAGTATGCTATGCATACTAGCTCATTATGCCTTTGCCTTGCAGGGTGTCTTTTTTTTTTTTTTTTTAAAGAGGCTTTACTTCCTCTTTAAAGTGGAGTTCGGTACAAGTCAGACATGTACAATGCCTCCTAGGCAGATCAGATGCTTGATTGACAGCGTCCTCTGCCCAGATTGGTATGGAAGGGAGGAAGTGGGAAAGCTAAAGCGATGTCACAGGACATGTAATGCCCTATGACTTAGCTCCAGAATATGGTGTGGTGGTAAAAATAGGAAGAGCGATCATGTGACCAAAGGAGAAAATAGAAAAAAAGTTAAAAGTAACCTGCTTTTGAAAGCCATATGTACTCACATTTGTGGCTGTTGGTGTGCTTACCTATATAGGTGGGCAGATAAATGGGTTAAAGTGTTACTAAACCCAGGACCCTGCATTCATTATATCTGGTCTCCCACAGTACACAGATTCAGTGACAGAATCATTTTTGTAAATATAAACTGTTAAATACCCTTTCTCATCAGCAGTATATAGCAGTCTTGTGACTTATAGCAGTGTCTGGTTAAAGCTTGTAGGAAGACTTTTTATTTTCCCACAATTATCCTATCAGGCTGCAGGACCCCAGACCCTCTGTCTGGGCAGTGCTGATTGGCCCTGTGTTGATCACATGCACCCTCCCAAGAAAATAAAAAAACTCCCTAGCAATACACACTAAACTGAGCATGTGCAGCCTGACTCCAGTAACTCTGTCTTATCCGGACCTGTTTTGGAGTCAGAGGAAGAAGGGGAGGATCTGTGCATTCACGATCAAACAGCCTTTTTACACAATGCGGAGCATTAACTCCTTAGGTTCCACAGTGAGTATAACAAGCATGCTTTACTGCATATACAGACTGATTTTATTGTTGTGGGTTTAGTAATACTTTAAGTAACACTTTAAAACCTGAAGACAGCAAGTGCTTAGTATCTCTACATAGTTACTCAATAAGTCATTTTCAAATTAGCCTGTTTACCATTTCAGCTTCCAGGAAAATGTATCTTTTTGATTCCTAAATGTTCCTTTTTAAATAAACACAAGCCGGTGTTGCAATTGCTTCCTCAGTATGCCAATCCCTTTGAGAGTTTGAGAGGAGGGATCTTCAATATCACATATGGTGTAACAACGGTCATTTTGGAAAGGGGAATGATTTTTTCCCTTGGTGACCCAGATTAAGTAAGCACCAGACCCCTCCATCCAACATAGTTTTAGTAGGGGGGATTACGTTTAAAAAAAAATACAAAACCATAAAACAGTTTAAAAGAAAATGTATAAAAAAAAAAAGACTATTGTAGCCAAGCTGAAATCCCAGTCTCTCTCCAGATAAGACGGATTAAAAAATCTTTCACACCACACTGTACTCTTTATGGCGAACCCTGAACTAAAGATTTTAGTTTTATTTGGAGCAAAGCAAATGTCAAGGCAAAATAGTAGCATAATATGTAATCCAATGAGCTCACACAAATGGTTCAACAGTTGATCAAAAACATAAATTATGCTCACTTGAACAGTTTCACTGTTGATTAAAAAAAAGTAAATGATATAAGTGGATACTACAACACAGAAACATGTGGACACAGCTGTGGTGTCATGTGTCACAGATGGAGCTATTGCCAGCTGGCACCAGCACAGAGACAGCTACGGCCAAACAATTACAGTTATTCAGAAGAGCAAATGTACATCGAAAACACACAGAACAGATTTTTTTTTTTTTTTTCGTTTTTAAATAAGTCAGCGTCCTATTATGCCAAGCAAGAATGCTAAATTGCTTTTTTAATTAGACAATTAAGCTGTTAAGTAGTTCAGTACGTATCATTTACTCAATTAATTAAATTACTAAATTCTTAAAACATTACTTCTTTTTTTTATAAAGGGAGCACATCTGCACAACTTTGAAGGTAGTAATTGGTAACAAAAACATTTTCTTTTATATATAGTTTCCTACACAGTCTTGAGTTTATACAGGCATAGCTGGCCTTTGTTACCTGTAACCAATGGTGTCATGCAGGACTTGGGGTGTCCCCTGTGCAGTTCAATTTCTCTCTATATACTGTATGTCTTTTCAGTAGTGCAGAAGTAACTTTTTTCTGTTTACTCGCCAAAATAGGCTGGCCACTATGCAATGGGATTTTTCCCTTAGATTAACCAATGAGGTGAAGCTCTGCTGATTTCCAATCATCCAATCATGTACAAGCAAAAAAATGTTTTGTTTTTTTTTCATTTTCCTTGCACGCGAGATTAGGTATTTTTTCCTTGCAAAGTGAATAGTCTACAGTGGAACCTCGTATTGCGAATAACGTGGTTAACGAACGTCTCGCAATACGAGCACTGTATTTTTAAAAATCGTGACTTGGTTTTGTCTCGCAAAACGAGTACGATTCAGGCCAAAGCGGTAGGAAGTACTGTGTTTGGCCTGAGGTGGGGGGCACCGGAGTCGAGCTGAGCCGAACATCGACGATCAGCGCTGTTCGAAATGCATGGAAAGGCCCGAGGACAGCTCTGCTGACCTTGGCAAATCTCGGGAACAAAGTTTTTCTGAGGTTTGCCAAGGTTTGCCGAGGTCAGCCGAGGTGTCCTCGGGCCTTTTTTGCCCATTTCCGAGGCTCTCCGGCACCCCACCGGCTCTGGCCACATGCAGTATTGCATGCCATTGAAGTCAATGCGGAACAAATTATTTTCGTTTCCATTGACTTCAATGGGGAAACTCGCTTTGATATGCGAGTACTTTGGATTATGAGCATTCTCCTGGAACAGATTATGCTCGTAATCTGAGGTTCCACTGTATTTGCCTTCAGTAAATCAACCTCAATGTTTCATGCACACTGCCAGCATCTGACTGACATAAGCAGAGGTTATTCATAAACTGGCAGTGGACAGTAAAAATGTCTGTAAATACTGCAGAAGAGGGCATGTTTAACTAACACAGACAGCTCCATGGTATAAAATACAATAATTCTCAGTCCTTACACCTACTAGGAAGAAAAGCAGACCACTAAACTTGTCTATGGTTAGTAATAGAAAGTGGGGCCTTTGTTGCTGATATTAATGGAAGCCAAATGCTAAATCTGGGCATCTCTTGGTCATGCAGTGAATGAATGAATGAATGATTTGTATAGCGCTACAAATGCAAACTGAATCGCCTCAAGGCAGTCATACTCTAAACTTTAGGAGTTGCTGTGGAGACCTTTATGCAGCGCCATTTACATCTAGAGTTGAGCAATAGGTCTTTCTGGCAATTCCCCTGCTGAAGATAAAATGTTCAAAATAAATTTAGTACCCTGCCCATGCCCCAGGACAACGGCAGTGTGTGATGAAACGCATCGGCTGGAGAGATGTGCTGACATCATCACGCTTTGTATATGCCGGTATGTATGGGCTACTACAGAGAGCTGGCCGACTTGTATACCATTTAGGCAAATTTGATATAAATAAAACGTTTAAGTATTTTATGCTATGGCAAGTTTATATCTCTTTTGGGGATTTTCCGTGATTCCGTGATTTTGTGTCATCACAACTTGGACTTTTCATTTTATACAGTGGTGTGAAAAAGTGTTTGCCCCCTTCCTCATTTCCTGTTCCTTTGCATGTTTGTCACACTTAAGTGTTTCGGAACATCAAACCAATTTAAACAATAGTCAAGGACAAAACACAAGTAAACACAAAATGCAATTTGTAAATGAAGGTGTTTATTATTAAAGGTGAAAAAAAATCCAAACCATCATGGCCCTGTGTGAAAAAGTGATTGCCCCCCTTGTTAAAACATACTATAACTGTGGTTGTCCACACCTGAGTTAAATTTCTCTAGCCACACCCAGGCCTGATTATTGCCACACCTGTTCACAATCAAGGCATCACTTAAATAGGAGCTGCTTGACACAGTAAGGTCCACCAGAAGATCCTTAAAAGCTACACATCATGCCGAGACCCAAAGAAATTCAGGAACACTTGAGAAAGAAAGTAATTGAGATCTATCAGTCTGGAAAGGGTTATAAAGCCATTTCCAAAGCTTTGGGAATCCAGCGAACCACAGTGAGAGCCATTATCCACAAATGGCGAAGACATGGAACAGTGGTGAACCTTCCCAGGAGTGGCCGGCCGCCCAAAATTACCCCAAGAGCACAGCGACGACTCATCCAAGAGGTCACAAAAGACCCCACAACAACGTCCAAGGAACTGCAGGCCTCACTTGCCTCAGTTAAGGTCAGCGTTCATGCCTCCACCATCAGGAAAAGACTGGGCAAAAATGGCCTGCATGGCAGAGTTCCAAGGAGAAAACCACTGCTGAGCAAAAAGAACATCAAAGCTCGTCTCAATTTCTCCACAACACATCTTGATGATCCCCAAGACTTTTGGGACAACATTCTGTGGACCGATGAGACAAAAGTGGAACTCTTTGGAAGGTGTGTGTCCAAGTATATCTGGCGTAGAAGGAACACTGCATTTCAGAAAAAGAACATTATACCAACAGTAAAATATGGTGGTGGTAGTGTGATGGTCTGGGGCTGTTTTGCTGCTTCAGGACCTGGAAGACTTGCCGTGATAAAAGGAACTATGAATTCTGCTGTCTACCAAGAGATCCTGAAGGAGAATGTCCGACCATCTGTTCGTGTACTCAAGCTGAAACAAACTTGGGTTCTGCAGCAGGACAATGATCCTAAACACACCAGCAAGTCCACCACCGAATGGCTGAAGAAAAACAAAATGAAGACTTTGGAGTGGCCTAGCCAAAGTCCTGACCTGAATCCTATTGGGATGTTGTGGTATGACCTTAAAAAGGCTGTTCATGCTCGAAAACCCTCTAATGTAACTGAATTAGGACAATTCTGCAAAGATGAGTGGGCCAAAATTCCTCCAGGACGCTGTAAAAGCCTCATTGCACGTTATCGCAAACGCTTGGTTGCAGTTGTTGCTGCTAAGGGTGGCCCAACCAGTTATTAGGTTTAGGGGGCAATCACTTTTTCACACAGGGCCATGATGGTTTGGATTTTTTTTTACCTTTAATAATAAACACCTTCATTTACAAATTGCATTTTGTGTTTACTTGTGTTGTCCTTGACTATTGTTTAAATTGGTTTGATGTTCCGAAACACTTAAGTGTGACAAACATGCAAAGGAACAGGAAATGAGGAAGGGGGCAAACACTTTTTCACACCACTGTATATTTTACATTTATTTTCACACTTTCTTTATTGGGACTTAGTGCAACTCTATATGGGATTGTAAGTTGCTGCTTCTAAGTACAATGTTGCATGAAAATAGCACAGTTTTTCCCTCAATATAATTCCTAATTATTGATCTACTGAGACAAATTCAGACGCTAGTGGTGTTTTTGTCAGTTCGGATTCTCAAAAGGATTCTAGAAGAAAGAAACAAAATGCTGCTCTAAAGACTGTGTCTGCCTTATGTCTGCCTTATGTCTGCCTTATGTCTGCTTTTACTGTTGCCTGGAACCCCTTAGCTTGACTTCCAGTGCCTCCAGGTTCCACCCTTCTATCTTAGAAACCCTAGTAATATTTTAACAGGGTGGATAATCGTCCAGATGATCAGACCAAGAGTAACTGTAATTTGCAGTTTGCTAAACTGGTGCAAAGTTAGAAGCAATAATACAAAACAGGTTCAGAATGGCAAAAACTATGCACATACAGCAGAATAAGGAAATGCACAAACATAGGAAAGGTACACAAACATGGACTCTTCACAGCAATATCTATATGGTTCAACTAGGGTAACATGTAGCTGCATAGAATATTTTCTTATAAGACTTGGTAACAACAGAGAGCCAAGCTTAGAACCACTACTTCAGTAAAACAGTACAAAACACAGCTACTTGTGATTATCCTCATAGACAGCATAACCTCACAGTGAAGTCCACGGTAGCTCTGGAAACAACTGGAGGGATCCAAGGCCTTAAAGCGGAGTTCCACCCAAAAGTGGAACTTCCTTTAGTTTGTCTTCTCTCCCCCTCCGGTGCCACAATTGGCGGGGCTCCCTCCTCCCCCTGTCGCCAGGCCAGTAAGAGAGAGGAGCAGGGCCTCGCGCATGCACAGTAGGGTTCCCGGCGTGAAGTTGTAAGGCCACACCGCCGGGTTCCCTTACCAGCTGATACAAACATCCGGTTAGTTCATGATATACTATGGCGACATAAACAGGAAGGGGGAATAGGACTTCCCGAAGTAGCTTTGTACTACAAAGCTATGACATTGGTACGAATTATGAATTGGCGCCATGACTCCCTGAATAAACTCTGGGTGCCCCTGGAGAAGACACTGGCAGGTAGAGACCTGGCCAGGGCCCCTTGCATCTTGGCACCTCTAGGGACCTGTCAGACTGGGTATCGCCATTGACCAGGACAACTTTGTCTGTATGGGATAGATTGAATAGCTCCGAGAGGTATTCACCCCCAATATCACCCTTAGCCCCATTGGGAGGGTACCCTTGGTTCCCACCAGGGGAAGAAGAGGAAAGTTTAAATCTATGGGGAAGAGATGGGAAGGCTACTTGTGCAAGGTTTGCACCAAGAGGCACATTGTTGCCCTTAGCGGAGCTGATAACGTCATGGGGGATGGGGGAGATACCAATGGCCACCTGGAAGTACGGACAAATAATAGATTTATGTAATAAAATAAAACCCCAGGTTAGACTCCTAACCACTTGATGTCCTGGCCATAGCCGAATGACGGCTACTGCGTGGACCGGAATTTCCAGGAGGCCGTCATATGACATCCTCCCCTTTGCACGCTCCCCACGCGCGCTGTGATCACCAAGTCACTGAGACTCGGGTGATCACAGATCTATACCGGCCCCTTACCACGTGATCAGCTGTCAGCCAATGACAGCTGATCACGTGTGTAAACAAAAGCTCGGTAATCAGACAGGAGGAGAAAAAAGGAGAAAAAAAGGAGGAGAAAAAAAAGCTGATCACCCGGTTATATGCAAGGGACATCGGTCCCGAACAGGAAGGAGGCACATCTGCCTCATCTGTGCCAATCAGTACCCACCAGTGCCACCTATCAATGCCCATGAGTGCCATCTATTAATGCCCACAAGTGCCACCTATCAATGCCCACCAGTTGTGCCAATCAGTGCCTTATCAGTGTCACCTAGCAGTGCTGCCTAACACTGTAACCTACCAGTACCAGTCCACTTATGATGGACATGCCAAAATTAAAAAGTTTTGGGAAGAAATTGCCCCTTGGAGAGGGGTACACCTGGTTTGAGAGCAATATGATAAATTTAGTGGTGCCTGGGCAGGATGGCTATATTAATCCCCAGAGATATCTGGCGTAAGAACCATAGACAAACACTCTGTTCTGGTAGCGTTATCATGGTTGAGATAAGGTTTGGATGCATCTGACGTGGGGGGGAGTGGGGTTTTTGTTTTGTTCTTTTTTTGTTTTGTCTTTTTTTGTTTCTTGAACTGGACTAGTTGAAATAAAAAACTGAGAGCTATTTGGGAGGGGGATAAAGGGGATATGGGAGGAGGGGAGGATTGTTTCTTAAGTGAGGGGAGGGGAACAATAAACTGAGCACAAACACACTAGGTTTGGGAGAACACTAATTAAGACACAGTAGTTTTGTTTTTTAACTAGTATATATATTTTTTTTTGGGGATGGGGGGGTTGTGTTTTTGTTTTTACTTCCTTTTTTCTTTTTGCACTTAACACTGGTTAGTAAGAATTGAATATATTTATATGGTATAGGGGTATTGGTTATACATGTTTGATGAAGTATTTCATTCTACACCTTATCACTTTCCCCCAACCAATTGAACCGGAGTCCCCTCTTTTTTTTGTGTGGTGTTTTTGTTTTTGTATTTAATGATGGTTGTATGCTTATATACCTACCGGTCATGTTTTCTTTTTTTTTTTTCAAATGACGGTAATTCATAGTTCACTTTTTTCTTTTTTTGGGGGGGGGGGGGGGGGTTGGGGGGGGGGGGGGGGGGGATTTAGAGATGGTTGCACGATTATATTATTACCGATCATGTTTTCTTTTTTTTTCTTGTAAATATCACTGCAATTCTTTTCACCCTTTTCCTTATTTCCCTCTTTTTGTGTATGTGTTTGGTTTATATATATATATATATATATATATATATATATCAGGATATAAAAGAATGTAATTTTATCATGGTTTGGATTGATGTTAAATGCTGAAATGTTTCTTAAATAAAAAAAATTCTATTATAAAAAAAAGTGACCTGTGCCTGCATTTGAATGCTGCCACTGCCAAACGAACCAGCAAATATCCAGATTTCTGTGTCACAGACAGACCAATTTGGGATAAAGCCCTATTCACCATTAACATACAGCAGCAGCCCTGAAGAAGGGGGAGTTTTTGTTCCCCCGAAACACGTTGGCTTGGATCAGTTTTTTCTACTACATATTCACCTCCATTTTGATTCTAATTAGATACTGGGCACGCCATTTATCTACCCCTACAAGTAAATGTGGAAACAGCCCAGTGGTTGCGCCCACAGGTAGTAGCCCAAGCCCCCCAAAAGAGCACACTGCCACTCTTCTGTTAAGTTGGGCAGGAATTATCGGGAGAAAACTCTCCCAACCTGCCCCCCCCCCCACCATCACTCACAGACACTCAACTGAGTGAGTCAGTCCAGTGCGATCTCCAACCCTTTAGAATTTTTTTTATATTTTTACAGGAAGTGGTGCAATAGCAGTCCCATTTCTGGAACCTGTAGAATATCCAGCAGCCTTTCGTATCTCCATCACTTGTCTTTAATCGCTTCACCGAAAATTTTATTTGTACTATACCTCCTGGGATTTGTAGCTTAGAGGTTTCTAGTAATAATCAAATCTGTATACAAACTCAAAGCACTACAAAAGCAAGCTTTTAAGAATACATTAAGGATGTTGTAAATAATAGCTGTAAATTATTGCTTTATACTGAGAGAATATTTTCGGGTGCCTGGAGCTCAGCTGCAGGGCCTTTACAGTCTCAGACAGATAACACCTATTGCATACATTTATCTTTTAGTGAAATATGCAGCAGCCAACTTTGGCAATCAAAGATCAGTGCAGTGGGGAGAAGATTCAATTAAAGAATAAGTTCACTTTTTAGAAAAAAATAATAAATGCAATATTTTTGCAGATAAAATTATTATTCTTTTTTATTTCTTTTTTGAGCCTGGAAAGCATTGCACCAGCGAACAGCAGACCGCTGGTGCCATGCAGGTCTCTTCCAGATCTGCCAAAGTATCTGTGTGCCCATTTATCCCATACGGGCAAGCAGATACAATCTGACAGAAAGAATCAATGAACTACCATGGCGCTTCACAGGGCCATGGTAGTATATTGAGGACTACAAGCCGACAGCCACAAAGGATGTCGGGGGTCGTAGTTCATTCACACACAGAGCTGTGTAAATGAATGACACGGCTGTGACGGTAGAGCCCCACAAAGCCCCTGTGTTTTCAAAAAGTAACAGCTAGTATGGGGAACTTCTCCCGGTACTGCTGACCTTGTGGAAGTATATCCTGTCCCAAAACAAACAGCTACACACCTTTGTAGATGGTGTTAAAAGATAGTGTTATTTTTTTTTTTTTGGGGGGGGGGGGGGGGGGGGGGTGAGATATTAGAGGTCTAATCAGACCCCCCATATCTCTTTTTTTGGGACAGAGAAAGGGACTGAAGATAGTTCCTTTTCTCTGTATCACTTTACTTTAATGAATGAGAATCTGTATAGAGATTCCATTCATTCAGAAAATGACAGTATAATACATTGTAACACTTGCAGTTACAATATATCAGCTGTCAGTATCAGTGGGCACATAGCAGCGAACATTAGTGATCGCTGCAAGTGCCCTCTTTTCTACTGGGGGATCTTAGTAATCACATGTTTATTAAAGCCCCCCAAGCCCAATTTTCACTCTCCCACCCGCAACGATCCCCCCGCCGCGATCTCCAGCTTGACAGATCACGGATATCTGTGCAGGGAGAAAATGCAGGCGGAGGGAAGGGAAGGATTGATGCCGCTCGGAGCTGCCATGGATCGAGGGGTGAAGGGGCAGTTGGAGGAGCGATCTGACTGTCGGGGGACACATCTGGACCCCCCCCCCCAAGCCCCATGCAGCACCTGAAGCTGGCGGGAGTGGAAGAGGAGGGATGCTGGCTAATGATGGTGGATGCGGGGAGCGGGTTTGCAGAGGGGGGGTTGGATCGAGTGGAGGGGGGGTAATTAGTGCTGGGGGGAGAGGCAGGGGACAGGGAGGTGGCAGAGGGGCGATCACATTAGAGGTTAATAATTGATAATAAAAGTTATAGAATTGTTCAGCAGAGTCTGCTGAACAATTATGATATAAGCTTATGGTCATTGTAGTGACCATAAGCTTATAGGAGAGGGAGAAATGAGGTCCATACACCATACTGACCTGGCCACCTGCGGGCACTTCTGTAGGTGCGTATGGACCTGGCAGTGAAAGGGTTAAACGTCCAATTGCAAAATTCTCCTTGCAGTGAGAACATTAATTAACCTTGCAGCAGAGAACTGGAAATATGCAACTGTGTGTGTTCTTAATTCTAAGGCCTACTGCCAATCAGAAAACTTAGTGATATAGTTATTGTTAAGTTAACTGATACATACCAATGCTGGGCATCTATGCTAAGCAAAACACTGTAGCAACACTGCTGCTTTATATAGGGCCAACCGTTTGCACTTGAGGCAGACAGTACAGTTACAATGCAATTTAATACAGGAGGAATCAGGGGGCCCTGTTCGTTAGAGCTTACAATCTAGGAGGGAGGGTCAAGTAATACAAAAGGTAATAACTGTGGGGGGTGAGCTGATGGAGGAAATCTATGTATCATTGTTAGGTATCGGCAGGATAGGCTTCTCTGAAAAAGAGGGTTTTCAGGGATCGTATAATGGCAAACAGAGTAGGAGATAATCAAACAGATTGGGGTAAGGAGTTCCATAGGATGGGAGAGACTCTGGAGAAGTCCTGGAGGCAAGCACGGGAGGAGCTGATGAGGGAGCTAGCTAGCAGGGGGTCTTGGGAGGAACGAAGAGTATGATTAGGTTGGTATTTTGAGACTAGGTTAGTAAAGGAGCTGTGGGCTGAGTTGCAGATGGCTTTGTAAGTTGTTGTTAGTATTTTTAAGTGTAGTATATCTTCTTTAACACTTTTGAACACATTTGCACATCGGGTAAAAACAGGGGGGCATGCTGGATTTTTAGAAGGAGCATGTATTTTCTGGTTTGCCACAAACAAAACAAACAGAAAAAGCCATGAAAGTCTACACTAAGAAACTTTACTAGTCACGACATGTATAGAATTTAGTTTATTGTGCTTCATTTTTAGATCATCCATAGAATGTTGCCTACAAAGTTAGACGTTTTAGATATTTAAAAAATGCATGCATTAGTACTAGGGCAAAGAATGTGTAAACAAGAGCTCTCACCACATACAGGCAGAAACCATGAAACTTGAACCTGAGGTTGAGAAAGGTCAGCAGGCTTTCATAGTGACTGTGGCTATACACAGCCTGGGGCCCTCCAAGACATAATTAACATAACATACAGGACTCGAGAGTCTTGAGGTAATTAAGATGCTGTTGTTAGTCCATTTACTGACACTGGCAAGGGATTTGTGGTCTTTAGCTTGAAGCTGACCCCTTGCCATTAAAAGTCAATACTTGTGGTCATTGTTTAGGATACTTTGTAATCATTTGATCATTTAGTATGAATGTAAATATAGAATAAAGAAACATGAATAACTTTTGTTTGCTTGTAAAAATATAGATTTATTAAAAGAGATACATTTCACATATTCAAAAAGAAAATGTATAACAGAACAGAAAAAAAAATACAAACACAAACCTCCTATTAGCAGGAACACCAATAACATGTTATGGTAGGTCCTCTGACATCAGCAGTAGATGAAGGCTTCCAGCTAGACGGATGACTGGTGTGGCAGGAAAAGTTAAAAGTCATATGGTATGGTCAGAGCCTAGCAAAATGTCATGGCAGGCAGCAGGCAAATGTATAAAGGACAGCCAAGGTCAAGCCATAACAATGGTCAAAAAAATTCTTAGGAACTGCCAAAAACTGACCTGAAACGTTGTACTCGGATACTAATAAAGTGCCTTAGGCATCTTTTAAGCTGACTGCCTTGCTGATGTCACAGGTACACTAAAAGCATGTGTGCATACAGTAAAGGAACTCAACTAACAGCAGGCGCAAGCCCATGACTAGGAATATTGTGTCCTATTCTGAGATAGGGATATCAGTAAAAGGATGGCAGAAAGTAGGAGTGTTCTGTAGTGAAAGTCCAGTATACCCACCATTTATTTTACACGACAGCTATCATGACATTACTTGAATGACATTAAGAGGACCACCGTATTCCAATTGGCAAGGAGAGAGTTAACATTAAATTTATATATATATATATATATATATATATATATATATATATATATATATATAGGAGATGGCAGACAGAGATTGCTTTATAATAATGTCCGGAAGTGACAAAATGCATAGAGGCCAGACTTCTGGCTTATGATATCACCTCCTCTGCTGGAATGCAGGCTGGCTCCAGGGCATTGTGGAGCAGTACCCCTGAAGAGGTCACATGACTGTGACAACATGCTCTGGGTGGAGCCAGGTGATGAGTGCCAAAACTGGAAGTGATGGAAGAGCTGGACCCCCCGCTGTCTGTAGCTACATGTGTTGTTATTTTTGCCCTACTTTGTAATAAAGTGTTTTTTTGAAGTATTACACCATTTTTTTGAAGGATTCCCATATGAGCTTACCTGCAGGGAGAATCCCGCACTTTAAAGTGCTATACACTTGGAAATTTGGAAACTATGTACATCACCATAAGTGCCAGCAGGAGGAGGAAATTTGAAAGGAGCCGCATTTAAGGTGCAGTTTGAGATTACCCCCAGTGAGGGGAAGGTGTATATTGATCTGGGAATTGGCAGGTCAATTCTAAAGGTGAACACATACGTAAACGGTGGTGGGACTCACTGTGCACAATATATATAGGATTATAAAGACACAAGTGGAGGATTTTAATTTAGGAATCACGATCACTACAGAAGGAACTGCCTGAGATTCGACATGAATGTACAAAGTTGATTGATCGATCGACTTGGGTACAACCAGCCTGATGGATTTTTACTCATGGTCCTCTCCCAGTCGGAATGGCTCCCCCCCCCCCCCACCAGGAGATTACAATGTCTCGGCAGGAGGGGTTCCCTTATCAGCACTGTCTGTCTGTGTTGATGGGGGAGTCAGGCAAATTTCTTTCCTGCAACTCGTGGTGCAACCCATGGTTCACCCAACTGGTGAAGGTGTGTCTGTATGATCTGTATGACACAATGTTCTTAATACTACCTGGCCACATAATCCTGGTAGATACTCCCAGCCAGTAAATGGAGAGAAGCAGACAAAATCTCCTATATGGGCCATAATCAGTGGGTAGAAGGCTAGCCCATAGTCTCCAAAAGTCTCTGTTCTGTTGGGTCTGTCACAATGATGATACCGAACAAATGCATCATGGACATGTTCTACACCATAGCTTTTATCCAGGAATTATTTTCTTTAAGATTTTTCTCTGATCAAGATAATCCTGTTCTCTAGTCCAGTTTCTTCTTAACCTTTACCCAACCCCCCTGCTTCCCTTTAAATAGTTCTGAACACCGACAGAACAGGGAAGATCAGTGGCCACTACCACAGTAGTCATATGATTAGAAGCTGGTCCTGCTGTCTACCAAAGTTTAGTCTGGATCAACAGCTTTGTGCTGAAAGCTTATAAACATTGGCCACAAAGCAACACATACATATATGTGTCAGGCGGTCATAAAGGGGCTAATCTATGGAACTGGCTAAAAGGCATTTTTCTTTTGCAAACTGCTGTTTTAAAATAAGTTTTAGAGGTTATGTTGCAATGTCTGTCCCATGACAATACTAAATCCAAAAATACTAGAGAATACAGATCAACTACAAGTCTAAATTGAATATGATATGGGTTGTCATTGTAATATTGGACAAAGGATGTAATGACAGGCAGGCAGGCCCATCCCAGATGACAATCGTGTAATCTACATACAATAACCATAAAAGAATTTGGCAAAAGGGTTGTTAGACCAGATGTAGAATCTTTCCAAGTACCCATAAACATGTTTGCATAGCATGGTGCAAAATTGGCACCCACTGCTGTGCCTGCTTCTTGTAAATAAATGATGTTCATAAATTGAAAACATTTATTTTCAATGCATACCAGGTGTAAGTGGAAATAAACAATGACGGAGATGAGTGAAGTGCTATAAGTCCTGCATCATGAGGTAGAGGTATATAAAGAATTTACATCTAAGGATAAACAAATATAGTTAGACACCCAATTATAATGTCTGAAATATATCTAAAAGGTGAGAGAAATCATTTACACATGCAGGTAAGGAAGTGATCACAGGTTGTAAAAAGAAATTGATGTTATTGGGATATTCTACAGGTCCTTCTCAAAAAATTAGCATATTGTGATGAAGTTCATTATTTTCTGTAATGTACTGATAAACATTAGACTTTCATATATGTTAGATTCATTACACACAACTGAAGTAGTTCAAGCCTTTTCTTGTTTTAATATTGATGATTTTGGCATACAGCTCATGAAAACCCAAAATTCCTATCTCAAAAAATTAGCATATTTCATCCGACCAATAAAAGAAAAGTGTTTTTAATACAAAAAAAGTCAACCTTCAAATAATTATGTTCAGTTATGCACTCAATACTTGGTCGGGAATCCTTTTGCAGAAATGACTGCTTCAATGCGGCGTGGCATGGAGGCAATCAGCCTGTGGCACTGCTGAGGTGTTATGGAGGCCCAGGATGCTTCGATGGCGACCTTAAGCTCATCCAGAGTGTTGGGTCTTGCGTCTCTCAACTTTCTCTTCCCACAGATTCTCTAAGGGGTTCAGGTCAGGAGAGTTGGCAGGCCAATTGAGCACAGTAATACCATGGTCAGTAAACCATTTACCAGTGGTTTTGGCACTGTGAGCAGGTGCCAGGTCGTGCTGAAAAATGAAATCTTCATCTCCATAAAGCTTTTCAGCAGATGGAAGCATGAAGTGCTCCAAAATCTCCTGATAGCTAGCTGCATTGACCCTGCCCTTGATAAAACACAGTGGACCAACACCAGCAGCTGACATGGCACCCCAGACCATCACTGACTGTGGGTACTTGACACTGGACTTCAGGCATTTTGGCATTTCCCTCTCCCCAGTCTTCCTCCAGACTCTGGCACCTTGATTTCCAAATGACATGCAAAATTTGCTTTCATCCGAAAAAAGTACTTTGGACCACTGAGCAACAGTCCATCTGTAGCCCAGGTCAGGCGCTCCTGCCGCTGTTGCTGGTTCAAAAGTGGCTTGACCTGGGGAATGCGGCACCTGTAGCCCATTTCCTGCACACGCCTGTTCACGGTGGCTCTGGATGTTTCTACTCCAGACTCAGTCCACTGCTTCCGCAGGTCCTCCAAGGTCTGGAATCGGTCCTTCTCCACAATCTTCCTCAGTGTCCGGTCACCTCTTCTCGTTGTGCAGCGTTTTCTGCCACACTTTTTCCTCCCCACAGACTTCCCACTGAGGTGCCTTGATACAGCACTCTGGGAACAGCCTATTCGTTCAGAAATTTCTTTCTGTGTCTTACCCTCTTGCTTGAGGGTGTCAATGATGGCCTTCTGGACAGCAGTCAGGTCGGCAGTCTTACCCATGATTGCGGTTTTCAGTAATGAACCAGGCTGAGAGTTTTTAAAAGCCTCAGGAATCTTTTGCAGGTGTTTAGAGTTAATTAGTTGATTCAGATGATTAGGTTAATAGCTCGTTTAGAGAACCTTTTCATGATATGCTAATTTTTTGAGATAGGAATTTTGGGTTTTCATGAGCTGTATGCCAAAATCATCAATATTAAAACAAGAAAAGGCTTGAACTACTTCAGTTGTGTGTAATGAATCTAAAATATATGAACGTCTAATGTTTATCAGTACATTACAGAAAATAATGAACTTTATCACAATATGCACATTTTTTGAGAAGGACCTGTATTAGTGAGGCCGTCAATGTTTTTCTTTTACATGAACCTGTGGAGTAGAGATACAGTATCTCACAAAAGTGAGTACACCCCTCACATTTTTGTATTTTATTATATCTTTCCATGTGACAACACTGAAGAAATGACTCTTTGCTACAATGTTAAGTAGTGCGTGTACAGCTTGTATAACCATGTAAATTAGCTGTCCCCTCAAAATAACTCAACACACAGCCATTAATGTCTAAACCGCTGGCAACAAAAATGAGTACACCCCTAATTAAAAAATGTCAAATTGGGCTCAATTAGCCATTTTCCCTCTCCGGTGTCATGAGACTCGTTAGTGTTACAAGGTCTCACGTGTGAATTGGTGGCAGGTGTGTTAAATTTGGTGTTATCGCTCTCACTCTCTCATACTGGTCACTGGAAGTTCAACATTGCACCTCATGGCAAAGAACTCTCTGAGGATTTGAAAAAATAATTGTTGCTCTACATAAAGATGGCCTAGGCTATAAGAAGATTGCCAAGACCCTGAAACTGAGCTGCAGCATGGTGGCCAAGACCATACAGTGGTTTAACAGGATAGGTTCCATTCAGAACAGGCCTCGCCATGGTCGACCAAAGAAGTTGAGTGCACGTGCTCAGCGTCAAATCCAAAGGTTATCTTTGGGAAATAGACATATGAGTGCTGTCAGCATTGCTGCAGAGGTTGAAGGGGTGGGGGGGTCAGTTTGTCAGTGCTCAGACCATACGCCGCTCAATGCATCAAATTGGTCTGCATGGCTGTTGTCCCAGAAGGAAGCCTTTTCTAAAGATGATGCACAAGAAAGCCTGCAAACAGTTTGCTGAAGACAAGCAGACTAAGGACATGGATTACTGGAACCATGTCCTGTGGTCTGATGAGACCAAGATAAACGTATTTGGTTCAGATGGTGTCAAGTGTGTGTGGGGGCAACCAGTACAAAGACAAGTATGTCTTGCCTACAGTCAAGCATGATGGTGGGAGTGTCATTCTCTGGGGCTGCATAAGTGTTTCCGACACTTGGGAGCTACAGTTCATTGAGGCAGCCATGAATGCAGCATGTACTGTGACATACTGAAGCAGAGCATGATCCCCTCCCTCCAGAGACTGGGCCGCAGGGCAGTATTTCAACATGATAATGACCCCATACACACCTCCAAGATGACCACTGCCTTGCTAAAAGAAGCTGAGGGTAAAGGTGATGGACTGGCCAAGCATCTCTCCAGACCTAAACCCTATTGAGCATCTGTGGGGGATCTTCAAGTGGAAGGTGGAGGAAAGCAAGGTCTCTAACATCCACCAGCTTTGTGATGTCATCGTGGAGGAGTGGAAGAGGACTCCAGTGGCAACATGTGAAGCTCTGGTGAACTCCATACACAAGAGGGCTAAGGCAGTGCTGGAAAATAATGGTGGCCACACAAAATATTGATACTTTGGGTCCAATTTGGACATTTTCACTTAGGGGTGTACTCACTTTTGTTGCCAGCGATTTAGACATTAATGGAGTTATTTTGAGGGGACAGCAAATTTACACTGTTATATAAGCTGTACACTCACTACTTTACATTGTAGCAAAGTGTAATTTCTTCAGTGTTGTCACATGAAAAGATATAATAAAATATTTACAAAAATGTGAGGTGTGTACTCACTTTTGTGAGATACTGTAAATACCATCTAGGTACATGTCAGAAACCATAAACCAGGTGGAGACAGAAAATGCAGTTAAAATCACATCTTCAATGAAATAACAAAAAATAACACAGTTTAGGAACGTAGTCAAAACTGAAGCCAGGTTTTGGATGTCAGAGTGGGCAATCAGACAAGCCAGGTCAGGAAGCTAGAAGTCAGCATAGTAAGGTACAAAAACAGGAACAGGTATCAGAAGAGAAGTCAGCCAGGCCAAGTCATGCACAGGAAAATAGGCAGGAACACACTGGAGATCATATACCATGTAAGGGCCAGAAGGAAATGAGCAAAGCTGTTTAAATAGCCAAAAGGGTCTGGCTGTAGGCTGGACTAATGAGGCAGGTAATGGTAACCAGGTGAGTCACTGTGGAAACACTAAGTGGCTGATAATTTACTGACAGCTAAGCAGCTTCTGTACACTGAAAGAAAAGAGCTGCTCATAAATAGCAGGAGTCAGCCCTGACAGTATGAAAGCATATGAAAGATCATGACACCACCCCTTGGTGGTAGGAAACACAATAGAAAGAACTTTAAAGGCTGAACCCCAGGTCTAGTCCATCAGCATTTTGTCTGAAAATCCTTGAGTCATAACATAAAATATTTTATTGGGCAAGTGAGTGGTGGCAGATAGGTCTATCGCTTCTCACATAGAAAAATAGCAAATTTGTGAGGCCTAGTGTGCATTAACACGGCCTATACCCCAAAGAGAAGCTTAAACAGATAGACATAAGAAGTATATGCATGTAAACCAAAATAAATTTTATTTAGGGCAGCAGGCCCAGAAATAAATCAAGGGATAGGTAGGTAAGCATACAGTTTTACAAGACAGTATGTATACATGGAATCATATGTATCCATAAACATGTACAGAAATGCAAAAATTGCACAACAACTTGCGATAATATCAGGGTCTTTCAGGAAAATGCCGACATGTTTCGGACGGACGTCCTTTTTCAAGGCAATATCTGTTCCTGTATTTGCTCAATAATACTGTATAAGACAGAGTAGGGTCATTAGTATACAACATATTGTGTTGGTAAGTATAAACCTGTAATTGAACCACTCAATGGTAATGGTACTCACTTGCAAAGCATTTGAGGGGCTGAAATGGACCCAATAGTCTTGGGATACAGAGGTATGGTCTCAGTATGTCCACAAAGTATACAATGGGTCTTGTGCTATTAAAAGCAAACGGCTGCTAGACATTTGAAAGGCTGCAAGATCTCCAAGCCATGCACTAGGGAGTTGCGATGGCTGTATGTACCTGGGCCAGAAGTGGTATATGGCTAGGGGATAAAAGGGAATAGATAGGGTAGTATTAATGTCACTTAGAAGTGAAAAAGAGTGTATTAATGCAAAATAAATTGCATGGAGTAAGAGAGTAATGTTACCTGATGGAAGGAGAGCTTGAGATGCAGTATAGCGGAACGCCGGCAGGAAAGTGTGATGACCAGTCCCGCCATTGTAAGGCTTATATGTGTATGATAATTGGTATCAGCTGTGCAGGCCATGGTAGAGGGTGGATGCGCTCAGCTGTAGTGTAATTGGAGGCCAGGTGTGGGGATGGTGGCTCAGAGGCCACAATGTAATATCCCCAGTGTTGAGATCTCAGATGCGGCGGCGCCGCGCGTCGACACGTCCAGAGGGGCGTGGCCTCGTGCGGCGTCGGGGCATCACCGACGCGGGCAGACTGACCCCTCCCCGCGTGCTGGAACGCAAGCGGAGGGGCGCGTGTGGTGGAATACGTGCGCCTCAATGGGTATATGCAGCGCATGCGCCGTAAGAGGTACGCGCATGCGCACATGGTCTTACCCGCGCCGGGCAGCCAGTATATCAAATGGGAGCGAGAAAAGCCGGATTAAGTAATGGGTGGATGTGTGGAAGTATGGCAATGTTGTTACCTTTCAATAAGTTCAATGTACTGGACATTGATAGGTCAGCGAGTGAGTCACAGTACCATAGAGATGGGTAAGGGGCCCCCTAGTGGACAGAGACGAACAATGCATTAGAATAACAGAGACAGCAATATTCACATATCTACAAAAATAGTAGAGACAGTATGCTAGTATCATTTGATTTAAATAATTGTAAAACAGTACGGACACTGCAGTAAAGCCAATATGATGTAAACATATTTCTAGAACATTAAAACAGGTACATTTTTGTTTGGAATAGAGCACAATAACCATAATGTGAATATGTGGTTGGGCCGAATGGAGAAGGGGTCCCAGAGTAAAAAATGTACTCAAGGGGCCCATCTTCATTCTTGAAAAGGTTATAGATCAAGTTCACACACCCCTGATTCAAAGCCCTCAAGATAGGGCTTGAAGTTAAATGCCTCGTTGAGGCCGGGGGGGGGATGTTGCGTTGAGGTGGAAAATCCATTTAAGCTCACTTTGAAGTAGGGATTTATTATAATCACCCCCTCGATTGGGTGGGGGAATATGGTCAAGTGCTCTAAATGTAATCTGAGGGATTGAGTCCTGGTGGACGATTGCACAGTGTCGCCCTAGGGGGAGGTCAGGGTCTTTTTGGTTAATACTAAGGGTATGTCGGTAAATGCGTTTTCCAAAAAGGAAGTTTGGTTTTCCCAACATAAAAACACCCACACTCGCATTCTAGTAGATATACAATGCCAACTGAGCGGCAATTAACAAAATGTTGGGGGAAAAAGGGTTGTCCATTAGGTAGGGTATTGGATCTATTAGATTTAGATAGATACTTGCAGTATTTGCATTTCCCGCAGGGGAATGTCCCCTTGGTTTGTTTATGTAAATAACCAGCAGGAGTATATTCACTCCTGCTAGTTATTTACATAAACAAACCAAGGGGACATTCCCCTGCGGGAAATGCAAATACTGCAAGTATCTATCTAAATCTAATAGATCCAATACCCTACCTAATGGACAACCCTTTTTCCCCCAACATTTTGTTAATTGCCGCTCAGTTGGCATTGTATATCTACTAGAATGCGAGTGTGGGTGTTTTTATGTTGGGAAAACCAAACTTCCTTTTTGGAAACGCATTTACCGACATACCCTTAGTATTAACCAAAAAGACCCTGACCTCCCCCTAGGGCGACACTGTGCAATCGTCCACCAGGACTCAACCCCTCAGATTACATTTAGAGCACTTGACCATATTCCCCCACCCAATCGAGGGGGTGATTATAATAAATCCCTACTTCAAAGTGAGCTTAAATGGATTTTCCACCTCAACGCAACATCCCCCCCCGGCCTCAACGAGGCATTTAACTTCAAGCCCTATCTTGAGGGCTTTGAATCAGGGGTGTGTGAACTTGATCTATAACCTTTTCAAGAATGAAGATGGGCCCCTTGAGTACATTTTTTACTCTGGGACCCCTTCTCCATTCGGCCCAACCACATATTCACATTATGGTTATTGTGCTCTATTCCAAACAAAAATGTACCTGTTTTAATGTTCTAGAAATATGTTTACATCATATTGGCTTTACTGCAGTGTCCGTACTGTTTTACAATTATTTAAATCAAATGATACTAGCATACTGTCTCTACTATTTTTGTAGATATGTGAATATTGCTGTCTCTGTTATTCTAATGCATTGTTCGTCTCTGTCCACTAGGGGGCCCCTTACCCATCTCTATGGTACTGTGACTCACTCGCTGACCTATCAATGTCCAGTACATTGAACTTATTGAAAGGTAACAACATTGCCATACTTCCACACATCCACCCATTACTTAATCCGGCTTTTCTCGCTCCCATTTGATATACTGGCTGCCCGGCGCGGGTAAGACCATGTGCGCATGCGCGTACCTCTTACGGCGCATGCGCTGCATATACCCATTGAGGCGCACGTATTCCACCACACGCGCCCCTCCGCTTGCGTTCCAGCACGCGGGGAGGGGTCAGTCTGCCCGCGTCGGTGATGCCCCGACGCCGCACGAGGCCACGCCCCTCTGGACGTGTCGACGCGCGGCGCCGCCGCATCTGAGATCTCCACACTGGGGATATTACATTGTGGCCTCTGAGCCACCATCCCCACACCTGGCCTCCAATTACACTACAGCTGAGCGCATCCACCCTCTACCATGGCCTGCACAGCTGATACCAATTATCATACACATATAAGCCTTACAATGGCGGGACTGGTCATCACACTTTCCTGCCGGCGTTCCGCTATACTGCATCTCAAGCTCTCCTTCCATCAGGTAACATTACTCTCTTACTCCATGCAATTTATTTTGCATTAATACACTCTTTTTCACTTCTAAGTGACATTAATACTACCCTATCTATTCCCTTTTATCCCCTAGCCATATACCACTTCTGGCCCAGGTACATACAGCCATCGCAACTCCCTAGTGCATGGCTTGGAGATCTTGCAGCCTTTCAAATGTCTAGCAGCCGTTTGCTTTTAATAGCACAAGACCCATTGTATACTTTGTGGACATACTGAGACCATACCTCTGTATCCCAAGACTATTGGGTCCATTTCAGCCCCTCAAATGCTTTGCAAGTGAGTACCATTACCATTGAGTGGTTCAATTACAGGTTTATACTTACCAACACAATATGTTGTATACTAATGACCCTACTCTGTCTTATACAGTATTATTGAGCAAATACAGGAACAGATATTGCCTTGAAAAAGGACGTCCGTCCGAAACATGTCGGCATTTTCCTGAAAGACCCTGATATTATCGCAAGTTGTTGTGCAATTTTTGCATTTCTGTACATGTTTATGGATACATATGATTCCATGTATACATACTGTCTTGTAAAACTGTATGCTTACCTACCTATCCCTTGATTTATTTCTGGGCCTGCTGCCCTAAATAAAATTTATTTTGGTTTACATGCATATACTTCTTATGTCTATCTGTTTAAGCTTCTCTTTGGGGTATAGGCCGTGTTAATGCACACTAGGCCTCACAAATTTGCTATGAGTCATAACATAAAGGCAAAATCTCAAGGAGGTAACAACCTAGGGAGTGAATCCTTGCTCCACTGGAAGACTCTTGGAAACAGAGTTACTCGTAAGTCTAACTCTAATTTTCCCCCAATTGTCTGTCCAGGACAACACTTAGGTCTCTCTTCAGATCGAATAAATATTTTCCCCTTTACTAAAGATTTCAATGGCGAGAGGATAAGAAAGGACTTACTGTAACAGATTGGGGGGGGGGGGGCACTGCCTCAAGAACCTTCCTCCCGAAGGAATGATCATAAGCAATAAGGAGGTACAGATGATAATGCCTGAAGAAAGTAGAGTAACTTGATCATGTTGCAGCCTGACAGATTTGTTCTGAGCAATATAAGTCTTGGAGGCTAGGCATCATTTTCTACTGACTGAGTGTAGAACTAAAAAGGCCAACTAGTTAAATATACAAATTATGACATTAAGGAGATGGAATTCTTCCTTTTTGTTGAGAGGATGAGGAAGAAAGAAAGGCAACTGACAGGTGTGACAGACCCAACCAGGACAGGGGCTTTTGGATGGTAATGCAGGGTAGCCTCTTGCCTACTGACTATAGGCCCTGGCTTTTAAGGGGGCTCTATTCTTTGGGAGGTGTGTGCCTGGGGGACCTTTGGAGTGGTTTTGCTTTGGATTCAGGTCCATGTCTCCCCGAAACACAGACTTTGGAAATCTAGTACCTGGATACAGATTCTGGACCTCTATGCCCAAACCAGCAATAACTGCTTCAACCCCGTCCTAGACTCTAAACAGAAGATTATGATTACAGATGCGCCAAATAGCCCCCGGGTTCGGTTCATGCCAAAACTCCCGAACATCGCAAAAATTCAGACCCGAACCGCGACCACTATTAAAATCTATGGGACCTGAAATGTAAAAAATCAAAAGTCCCTATTTTGATGGCTTAATATGCAAGTAATTGGCCATAAAAAGGGTATGGGGGCCCGAGTACTGCCCTGGGGGACATATACCAATGCAAAACATTTTTTTTTATATAATTTTTAAAGGAGCAGTAATTTTAATGATGCTTAAAGTGAAACTAAAAATGAAAAATTTGTTTAAATATAGTGCCTGGGGCGTCCCCTTAGTCTGCCTGTAGTGGCACATATTTACCATGTATAGAATCTGCTGCAGAAAAACTACTTGGGGAACCAGTCTGTATTATGAAGCCACAATTTGGTGCACTTGGAACAAGATTAGAGATTTTTGGATATATTCTGGTATCTATTTGACAGACTTTGGATGGAAATAACCACACTGAACAAGTCTTTTCTGAAGAAGCCAAATTATAGTACACTCAGGCCAAGATTAACAATTTTGTTTAGATAAACTCTGGTGTCTCGCAGACTTTGGATAGAAGTAACAGGTGCAGAAATTGGGCTTTGGGTGTTGGTGGTGCCTTCACACCATAACCCTATAGAGGTACTCTTGATGAAAGCCAGAATTGGCCTTGCTGTAAAAAATTAAAATTTGATGCACCTGTCAGGTATGGAAAAATTGGTCCTTGGGTATTAATTGTTCCCATGAAACCTACACCAAAAAAAATACTTTAAGATAAAATCAACACCCACAATGTTAGGCAGTCTAGACAGTCTTTCAAAGATTTCAGATCTCAAAAAAACTTAATCAGTGACATTGTCATCAGGAGCTTGATAGCTGCCGGTAATCCAGGACTGATTCATTTTGACAAATGTCAACCGGTCAACAGAGTCTGTGGACAGACGTGTCTTTTATCTGTCACAAAATCTCCGGCAGCACTGAATGCCCATTTGGAAAGCACACTGGATGCAGGGCAGCCCAGCAGCTCAATTGCATACTGTAAATTCTGGCCAGTGGTCTATTCTCATGACTCGGTAATCCAGTGGATCGTCTACTGGAAATCTCTACATATCTTTTTTTTGCCCCTAGATATTCTTCTACCCTATGATGTAGACAGCCTTGGGCCCAGAGGACTTTTTTTTTAAATGCATCACTTAGGCGGCCCCCTTCTCCACTGCTCCTCCTTTGACCAACAGAAGCCTCAAAACTACCTTTTCCATGAGACTGTAACCTACCAGAGTCTGGAAAGGTGTTACATAAACTCCTCTTTTATGTGTCCTTAAGATATTTCATCATGTGCTCCCTCTGCGAGGGCAGGATAAGTTCCAAGACTTTCCCCTGGTAACAGTGGTCAAGGAGGGTTGCCAACCAATAATGATCCTTCTCCTCGATGCCATGAATTCTCGGGTCCTTTTGCAGGCTTTGAAGAATAAGGGAGCTCATGTACTGCAAGTTTGCGGAGGCACGAGAAGCAGAGTCCTCGTGTCACTGAGGATTACACTATCTGGAACTGCCTGCTCCCAGCCACGTACTACACCCAAGGTTTCTAGGGACTGAAAATCATCTCTTAAGGTTTGACGTATGTCTTTAATGCTCCTCCAAAACTGCCAAAATCCCCCTCCTCTCTCTCCTCTTGTATATCTGTGGCGGCGTTGCAAGAATGGTATCTGCAGAATGTGGGCCTTGAGAGAAAAGGAAGTCCTCCTCTTCCCGCTGCTCTGTCTCGAGTCCCCTGTAGGGATGAGCTGAACACCCCCCTGTTCGGTTCGCACCAGAACCTGCAAACAGACCTAAAGCTTGTGTGAACTTTAGAACCCTGTTAAAGGGACTCAAACGTTCAAAATCAAAAGTGCTAATTTTAAAGGCTAATATGCAAGTTATTGTCATAAAAAGTGTTTGGGGACCTGGGCCCTGCCCCAGGGGACATGTATCAATGCAAAAAAAGTTTTAAAAACTGAAGTTTTTTCAGGAGCATTGATTTTAATAATGCTTAAAGTGAAACAATAAAGGTGTAATATTCCTTTAAGTTTCATACCTGGGGGTGTGTATAGTATTCCTGTAAAGGGGCACATGTTTTCTGTGCTTAGAACTGTCCCTGCACAAAGTGTCATTTTTGCAGGGTCCCCTTGTTAAAGGGGCTTCCAGATTCTGATAAGCCCCCCGCCCGCAGACCCCCACAACCACCGGCAAGGGTTGTGGGGAAGAGACCCTTCTCCTCATCAACATGGGGACATGGTGCTTTGAGGGGTCACAGACCCCCAAAGCATCCTCCCAATGTTGAGGGCATGTGGCCTGGTACGGTTTAGGAGGCGCCCCCCTCTTTTTCTGCAGCCTGCCAGGTTGCGTGCTCGGATAAGGGTCTGGTATGGATTTTGAGGGGACCCCCACGCCATTTTGTTTTATTTGCTGTGGAGTTCCCCTTAAAATCCATGCCAGACCTGAAGGGTCTGGTATGGATATTTAGGGGGAACCCCACGTCATTTTTTTTTTAAATTTGACCCGGGGGTTCCCCTTAATATCCATACCAGACCTGAAGGGCCTGGTAATTGAATTTGGGGGGAACCCCGCGCTTTTTTTTATCAATGCCTGTTCTCTGTATTACGGGAGATGGCAATTCATTATAGCTGCGAGTAATTTTAAATAGCTTTTTTTCCTGCAAAAATGACACTTTGTGCAGGGACAGTTCTAAGCACGAGAAACATGCGCCCCTTTACATGCATACTATACACACACCCCAGGTACGAAATTTTAAGGAATATTACACTTTTATTGTTTCACTTTAAGCATTATTAAAATCACTGCTCCTGAAAAAACGGGCGTTTTAAAAAAAAAAAAATTTGCATTGATACATGTCCCCTGGGGCAGGACCCGGGTCCCCAAACACTTTTTATGACAATAACTTGCATATAGGCTTTTAAAATTAGCACTTGAGATTTCTCCCATAGACTTTTACAGGGTGCTCGCGGCTTTTCGAATTTGCCGCGAACACCCCAAATTGTTCGCTGTTCGCTGAACAGGCGAACAGGCAATGTTCGAGTCAAACATGAGTTCGACTCGAACTCGAAGCTCATCCCTAGTGCCCTGTCTATAATGCCATGCAGAGTATCCTCCAGCAGGAACAAAAGAGGGATTGTGTCACTGATGAATGCATTGTTACAGCTTACCATCCTTGTTGCCTCCCCAAATGGTGACAGTACAGTGCATGCATCTTTTTATCAGCAGCCATTGGCATTGGGAAAAAAAGCCGAGCTCTCCTGAGCCTAGCTTTGTGCCATACATACACTTACTCGTTGACGGCCCTCTGCTGCATGTGCAGCCACTGCAGCATTGCCAAAGTTGAGTTCCACCTGGTAGGCATGTCATAAATCAAGCAGTTTACAGACAGGTGGAATTCCCGCTGAATTGGAGCCAACCGAACACTGGCTGTGTATGACTGCCTGAAATGGCTACAGTTTCCTCTGGCCTGCCTTAGAAAATCTTGCAACACTGGGTACCTGTTTAAGAAATACTGCACCACCAAATTGAGGACATGTGCCAGGCATGGTACATGTGTCAAATGTCCCTGTCGAAGGGTAAACAGAAGGTTAGTGCCTTTATCACACACCACCATTCATGGCTCAAGCTGGCATTGGGTGAACCACCTTTGGGCAGCCTGCCCCTGCAGAGCTGAAAGAATCTATGCTCTGGTGTGGCGCCTGTCCTCCAGACAGACCTGCTGAAGCACTGCATGGCATCTTTTAGCCTGACTCATTGAATAGCCCCTAGAATGCTTAGGGGGTACTGGTGGTTCATAGGACAATTCAGCAGAGGAGGGCATTGAGGAGGAAGAGGAGGAGGAGGGGATGGAGCTGACAGATCTCGCATCAACACCATCAGCTGTATGAAGACGTGGTGGCTAAACAAGCTCAAGCACTTAGCCCTATCCTGCTTCCTTCCTAGTTGTAAGCAGAGTTACCCAGTATGCTGTGAACAAAATATATCAAGGACCATGCTTGCTGGACCACGTGTCAGCAGTAACGTGGACCTTGCTGCTGACTGCCTTGCCAAACGATGCCAAAATATTACCTTCAATGTGACAGTACAGATAGAAAGGCCTTACGTGCAAAGAAATAGCAACTAAGAAAATGCCATTGTGGTACAGCACATTCTGCAAATTCACGGATAGGGGCAGAATCCACCAGATGGAAAGGCAGGAGTTGTAAAACCAGCAATTTGAACAAGCTGGAATTTAGACTCTGGGCATGTGGGTGGCAGGGAGTGTATTTTTTTCTGATGCAGAAGCTGGGGCAGACAAATTTTCCTGCTATACTCTACAGCCTGTGGGGTGCTGCTGGCAGACGTGTTGCACAGGCCTATGACCCCCTTTGCTATACTATCATCCCTATCAATGGAGGCTGCTGAGAGGTCATGAGATTTAGCGGGGTAGACATGAAAGGTGAGGAGGAGTATAATTGTGTCCCTTGTGTGTGTATGTGTGTGTGATGCAGCAGCTGGGGCAGACAAATTTGCCTGCTATACTCTACAGCCTGTGGGGTGCTCCTGGCATATGTGTTGCACAGGGTTGTGACCCCCTTTGCTGTACCATCAACCCTGTCAATGGAGGCTGCTGAGAGGTCATGAGATTTAGGGGGGGTAGACATGAAAGGTGAGGAGTGAGGAGGAGGAGAATTGTGTCCCTTGTGTGTGGCTTTCAGGTGCTCCTGCCAACAGGCTGAGTGGTACCCAAATGTCTGGCGTTTTTGCCACGCTTGATCTGCTTGTGGCAGAGTTTTCAAATTGCAACAGTGTGATTGGAGGCACATGTACTAAAAAAGACCCACACAGCTGAGCTGTGGGAAGTGGGCCAGGAGCTCCACAATCTGATGGAATGGGGTGAGTGTTCTCTACTCTTCCATGATGGCTTTCCTCCTCTTCTCTATTCGGCACTCAAGTCACATCAGTGACCTCCTCATGATCATCCCCTCCATCCTCACCAGCGAACATGACTGCCAATTTGTTGTTTATCAGTGTTCTCCCCTCTCTGTAGGCTCAAGTTACTCCCTTCCTCTACTTCAGAACCAAGAATCAGAATCAAGTAATTTCTGTGCATCCTCAAAAAGCAAGTGGCTGACAGTGTGCTCCAATAATTCAGATGACCCCTCCATGCATGATGCTGGGGCTATGGCAGGAGTAGCTGTGGACAAGGAGGCAGAATAAGCCACTCTGGTAGCTGTGGTGGACAGTGCACTAGCATCAGTTTGGGTCAATGAGAATGAGGAGGATTGTGAAGGTTAAGTAAACAAGTCCACCACCTCCTCTGCATGCTGTGGCTGAATAGCATGGGCAGCATCAATAAACAGAGACAAGTGTGCCCTGCCTGAGGTGGGACCATTTGCCTTTGGACAAAGATGCTTCTGGCCCCCTCATAGTGCCATGGGATGTAATAGAAACTGGAAAATGTTTGATTGAATGTACTTTATTGAATGAATAGTGGTGTTTGGTGCACTTTAAATTGAGAATTGTCGCTGACAGAAATGTAAAAACTATAAAAAATAGGGGAAACACTAGCATCGCAGTCAGAAAAACTGTGGCTTACAATTTAAAAAAAAGGGGGGAGGCAGGGAACAAAAAAAAACACACAGCAACTAAAACAAAAAAGGGTATACAGCACTGTATACAGCACTACATGTTATGTAATGCCGTGTTAAACACTGCACTACACTAACACATTACACTGACATTACACTATATATATACGCTATACTGACACACTACACTATACTCACACTATGCTCACACTATACTGACACACTACACTATACTCACACTATACTGACACACTATACTATACTCACACTTTACTGAGACACTATGCTCACAATTTATACTCACACTATACTAACACTACACTAACACTCTACACTCAGAGTCACAATAAGTTAACACACTAGTAGCAAACTGAGCCCTGCTCTATCTATCGCCACTCCAACAACACACTGCAAAAGCTTCCTGTGGGATGGAACCTATTATAGTGTGGGGTGGGACTATCAGCACTGAGCCATGATTGGGCAAAGTCATCAATTAGGGCCCTAGAATGCACTGTGAATTGCGCAGTGCATTGTGGAGCGCTTGGCGGGGGACCATGCCTCAGAGCGGCCCGCAAAAAAAAAAGTTCACAACCTAGCCCACGCATTGGTTTCAGTTTCACACAGCAAAATGGGTAACAGAAAAAATACCAAACCACCTGGCTCTCTCAGCTAACTCAGTCTTTGCTACAGCATCCTGGTGCATGGGCCCACTCCTGGCCTCTAGGTAGGGATTCTCATGACAACCTGGGCTCTCTCACTCCTCTAAAACTTACAGATTCCTTCAGTCCCCTGGATTCTCTCATAGTCGCCTCAGCTCTCTAAAGCCCCATACACACTATCAGATTTTCTGCTGATTTTTGTCTTCAGATTTACCAAAACCATGTAGTGCAAGGGCCTGCCTGATTGCATACAAATTTAAACTCCTAAGGTTTGACCTCATATTATATGGTTTTGGTAAATCTGAAGACAAAAATCAGCAGAAAATCTATAGTGTGTATGGGGCTTTAGTCTCCCAGACACTCTCAACTCTCCCAATTCTCTCATAAATACATAAACTCCATATCATTGGTGTCAGTAAGATTACATATGTTCTGTCAGTTTTTATCAGTGGAAAAAATAATCCCCATATCACCAGATAATATAAGCCCAATTGTTGGTGCCACTGGATGAAAATAAGCCCTATATGTTTGTATCAATGGTATTTAAAAAAGCTGTATATTCCTGCTGTCGGTGAGATAAAATAAACCCCATTGTGGATGTCAATTAGAAAAATAAGTATTCCGGAAAGTATTCATAGCGCTTTTTCCACAGTTTGTTATGTTACAGCCTTATTCCAAAATGTATTAAATTCATTATTTTCTTCAAAATTCTATAAACAATACCCCATAATGACAATGTGAAAGAAGTTTGTTTGAAATCTTTGCAAATTTATTAAAAATAAAAAACGAAAAAATGACATGTACATAGGTATTCACAGTCTTTGCCATTACACTCAAAACTGAGCTCAGGTGCATACTGTTTCTACTGATCCTCCTTGAGATGTTTCTACAACTTGATAGGAGTCCACCTGTGGTAAATTCAGTTGTATGTACATGATTTGGAAAGGCACACACCTATCTATATAAGGTCCCACAGTTAACAGTGCATGTTAGAGCAAAACCAAGCCATGAAGTCCAAAGAATTGTCTGTAGACCTCTGAGACAGAATTGTATTGCGGCACAGATCTGGGGAAGGTTACAGAAAAATGTCTGCAGCATTTAAGGTCCCAATGAGCACAGTGGCCTCCATCATCCGTAAATAGAAGAAGTTTGGAACCACTAGGACTCTTCCTAGAGTGGGCTGCCCAGCCAAACTGAGCAATCAGGGGAGAAGGGCCTTAGTCAGGAAGGTGACCAAGAACCTGATGTTCACTCTGACAGAGCTCCAGCATTTCTCTGTGGAGAGAGGAGAACCTTTGCAGAAGAACAACCATCTCCGCAGCACTCCACCAATCAGGCCTGTATGGTAGTGTGGCCAGGCGGAATCCACTCTTCAGTAAAAGGCACATGACAGCCCACCTTGAGTTTGCCAAAAGGCACCTGAAGGACTCTCAGACCATAAGAAACAAAATTCTCTGGTCTGATGAAACAAAGTTTAAACTATTTGGCCTGAATGACAAGGGTCATGTCTAGAGGAAACCAGGCACCGCCCATCACCTGGCCAATACCATCACCTTTACCACCTACATCACCACCTACATCACCATCATCACCTACAGTGAAGCATGATGGTGGCAGCATCATGCTGTGGGGATGTTTTTCAGTGTCAGGAACTGGGAGACTAGTCAGGATCAAGGGAAAAGATGAATGCAGCAATGTACAGTGACATCCTTAATGAAAACTTGCTCTAGAGCACTCTGGACCTCAGACTGGGGTGAAGGTTCATCTTCCAACAGAGCAATGACCCTAAGCACACAGCCAAGATAAAAAAAAATAGTGGCTACGGGACAACTCTGTGAATGTACTTGAATGGCCCAGCCAGAGCCCATACTTGAACCCGATTGAACATCTCTGGTGAGATCTGAAAATGGCTGTGCACCGATGCTCCCCATCCAACCTGATGGGGCTTGAGAGGTCCCGCAAAGGAGAATGGAAGAAACTGCCCAAAAAAATAGGTGTGCCAAGCTTGTGGCATCATACTCAAAAAGACTTGAGGCTGTATTTGGTGCCAAAGGTGCTTCAACAAAGTATTGAGCAAAGGCTGTGAATACTTATGTACATGTGATATTTTTAATAAAATTGCAAAGATTTCAAACAAACTTCTTTCACATTGTCATTATGTGATATTGTTTGTCAAATTTGGAGGAAAATAATGAATTTATTCCATTTTGGAATAAGGCTGTAAAATAACAAAATGTGGAAAAAGTGAAAAGCTGTGAATACTTTCCGCATGCACTGTAGGTCCCACATTATAAGCTGCATCAATGGTGTCTGTGGGGGGACAATAAGCTTCATATTATTGTCTGAAGACAATAAGCCCATATCATTGGCATGAGTGGGAAAACCACACTGTTAGTGTCAGTTGGAGAAAATTAAGTGGAATGGGGGAAACAAAGCCCCATCACTGATGTTAGTGGGGGAGAAAAAAAAACAATGACATTGGGATAAATAAGCACCATTGATGGTATCAGTGGGAGAAAATAAGCCCCATTGGTAATGTCAGGTAAAGAAAAATAGGCCCCATATTTTGTATCAGTGGAGGAAAAAGCAATTCCGTGTCATTGGTGTCAATGAGATAAAATAAACTCTATCATTAGTGTGAGTGTAAGAATAATAAGCCTCATTGTTGGTGTTAGTGGGAAAAAAATATGTGGGCATAGGTAGGGGGGAAATAAGCCCCTTATTGTTGGGGGTCAGTGTTATAAAATAAACCCCATGTCATTGTTGCCAGTGGATTTAAAAAAAAAACATTGATGATGTCAGTGGGTGGACTCCATATCATTGGTGTTAGTGGGCAGTGAATAGACTCCATATAATTGGTCTAAGTAGTGGGAAAACAAGCCCCATATGGTTGGTGTCAGTGGGATAAAATAAACACCATGTTGTTGGTGTAAGCTAATTAAAAAAAAACCTCTTTATTGGTAGAAGAAGGAGGAAAATAAACCTCATTTCGATCGTTTCAGTGAGATAACATAAAAATAAGCTATGTATCATTGGTTTGTCTGGGAGGAAAATAAGCCCAATATCATTGGTGTTAGTGGGATGAACTAAGCCCCAAGTTGTTGGTGTCCATGGCATTAACTGCTTCCTATCCTGGACACAGTGGATCACATTACTGCTGTGTCTAGGTGATAACGTGGTCCTGTATATGTGATTGATGTGTCCAATCACAGCAATACCATAGTACTCAATGGAAACCGAATGTAAACATCGGTTTTCTATGCTTTCACGTAGATCGGCTGTGAGAACAGAGATAACTGATGCTGCAGCCCTTAAACTGTGCCATCAGATACCATAGGGCATTGTATAACCTACTTGACAGGGCCTCCCAACAGCCCCTTCCTCCCCACTTGTAGATATGCGCCCACCACGTGTACACACACAGCCCCTGCAATCCTCACCTGTATACACATAGCCAGCCCCCCCAAATTTGTTCATACACAACCCCTCCCATACTCACCTGTACACACAGCCCACCCAGCTGTATACACACAGCCAGCCCCCCATATTTGTACATACACAACCCTTCCCATGCTCACCTGTACACACAGCCCACCCAGCTGTATACACACAGCCAGCCCCCCATACTTGTAAATACACAACCCCTCTCATACTCACCTGGACACACAGCCAGCCCCCCATACTTGTACATACACAACCCCTCCTATACTCCCCTGGACAGACAGCCCACCCAGCTGTATACACACAGCCAGCCCCCCATACTTGTACATACACAACCCCTCCCATACTCACCTGTACACACAACCCAAACAGCTGTATACACACAGCCAGCCCCCCCATACTTGTACATACACAACCCCTCCCATACTCACCTGGACACGCAGCCCACCCACCTGTATACACACAGCCAGCCCCCCATACTTGTACATACACAACCCATCCCATAATCACCTGTACACATATTCCACCCAGCTGTATAAACACAGTCCCCCCACATTTGCACACACGCACAACCACTCCCATCCCCACTTTTACACACACAGGGGTTGATTTACTAAAACTAGAGAGTGCAAAATCTGGTGCCACTGTGCATGTTAGCCAAACAGCTTCTGACATCAGCGTGTTCAATTAAGCCCTGGAAGCTGATTGGTTTCTATGCAGAGTTGCACCAGATTTTGCAATGTCCAGGATTAGTAAATCAATCCACAGCCCAATACCCCCTTCCCACTACCAGCATACATACACTGGCAAGTAGACCCAAGGGTACCCAATCAGGAAGAGACCACACACACACAGTACACACATACAGTACAGGCCAGAGAGTTTAAAATCAGTTGTAGTCATGTTAATGGGATCACTCCTGAAAAGAAGGACCATTGATCACTTAAAAACACACAACTTGCTGGACCCAAAGCAGCATGGCTTTACTGAGGGCAGATCATGTCAGACTAATCTGATTGGTCATAATTTTTTGACTAAATACTATGAATTTTTAAACATGTGCGCCATCAATAAATTTGTTTTGTTTCGTTCCATTTCGTATTAGAATTAATTCGTATTTCGTAATTTGTGTCTGAAGTTCAATTTTGATACGTGCGAAATATGAATTTTTGTTAGGTTCGTTAACTTTTCGGAACAATTACGAACCTTTGTTATGATGAATTTATCATTATGAGGGGCTCCCACCATCCCTGTGCTGTGCTGTCTTCCTGGGTTTTTAACTTCATCATAACGAATTATCGTAATTAACGAACATTCTTATTTTGTCCGAATCAGTCTCCCACTCCCATATTAAAAAAGATAATTTTCCAAACCCTCACTCAGCAGCAGCAGAAAACCTCTGATTGGTCAACAAAACACTAGTCACGTTTCCGTTTTAATGGAATTTGGATCCGAAATTTGTAAATGAAATTTCGTATTTCATACAAAATTAGGAAGCATAGCAATTCGTATTTCGGATCCCCCCAAATGTATGAATTTACGGAAATTCGTACAAATTTTCGATTCATACGAAACTAATCGCACATGTCTATGAATTTTTTGACTATACTGTATTACCAATGTTTTCAGGGAGGTGCTGTAGACATAGCATATCTTGATTTCAGCAAGGCATTTGATAAAGTTCCACATAATGATCTAATATAAAAGCTCAGACTTAACTCTTGTGTGGTTCAGTGGATATGCAGTTGGCTAAAGCAGGGGTCTCCAAACTATGACCCTCCAGTTGTTCAGGAACTACAATTCCCATCATGCCTAGTCATGTCTGTGAATGTCAGAGTTTTACAATGCCTCCTGGGATGTGTGGATCCGCAACAGCTGGAAGGCCGTAGTTTGGAGATCCCTGGGCTAAAGGATAGACACCAGAGTGTGTTTGTAGAGAGCAGTCACTAGTGGTGTGCCACAAGGCTCTGTACTGGGTCCTGTTCTATTTAATCTAGATGTAAGTGAAATAACTAAAGGTTTGTTAGGCAAGGTATGTCTTTTTGCTGATGATACAAAGGTGTGTAATAGGGTTGATATCCGTGGAGTTGTCTGTAACGTGGAACATAATTTGGCGTTACATGTTCCACCCTAAAAACAGGTGGAACACGTTCCAAAGCTGAATTTATCCTTCAACAACAACAGTAAGGTCACCCAGAGCCATTAGCCTTGTACACATGATGTGAATACCTGGTGAATGATCGTTTTTTTTTTTTTTGCATGCTAGTCCTAGTCTCATATCAAAAATGAAGAGGTCACTAAAGTTATAAAAATTCTGATGTATCCATTTTTTTTACTTTCTCCTTTCATCTCGCTAGATTTTTAGAGACTTCTTTTTGTGAATATACAAGCATATACATAATTTGCTGCAATAAACCTCCCAATCACTCCAAACATAATATAGTGTACATGCATATCACAATGGTCTAATCCCTTGCTAGAACATATGTCATATCTCCAGAAATCTACAAGCATTTTGGAAGAACACTACGTACCACATGAACTATTTAAACCAAGGGCTTATACCAACCGTGAGTAGGCTGCTGTGAGGGTTCCCTTTTCCTGTGGTTGATGATCTTGGTTGAGCGCTAATGAATGCCATTTGCCTTTTACCATCTGGTAAGCGGCTTTTGTATCGGTGACGGGATTCACTATTTGTGTGGAGCACAGCGGTGGTCCAATAAAGGACATTGGCACGTGAAGAGTTTACTTACTTATTCAAGTTCCACATTACTTCTCTTTACACTTATGAACTTTAAATCACCATAGTGCAATTATGGTCTATTGTTTATTTCATTATTAACAAGGACACTGAGATTTCACTGTATTGTATAGGGTTTAATTTAATACTATTATCTGAGTATTTGTATTTTTCACTATTTTGTTTCTTGTGGCGCAGTTTTCTTTGTTACCATATGTCATATGTAGTATGGCTACTTTACTTTTTCACAATTATTTTCAGAGATATATTCCTACTGACAAGTTCCCACTGACATCATTAATCTTTTTAGCTATAAGAGGGTAATTCTTCACAGAAACCACAAGTGTAAGGAGCATTCTTCCCACTGACCATCACACTAATGTATCATGAGTTGTAGATTTAGTAATTTATAGCTTGGGTTCCCTGAGACTGAAAAAATATTTCATGGGTTCCTCTGTGTTGAAAAGGTTGATATAGGCTGCTTGAAAGTGTAACTAAAGGTAAAACCTTATTTTTCATTTTGGATAGAATAATTAAGGGTTAGAACTAGGGACTTACAGACACCATTTTTCTTTTCAACAAGTATGAGTACTGATACTTTTTTTTAGTACTTGTCCATACCAATTACAAATACCTACCGCAATTTTTTAGTTTACACTTCAGCTGTCAGCAATGGCACAAAGCATTGAAAAGTTATTTACAAATTAAATAAATTAATTTTTTTAAATTTTGCACTTTTTAATGCGAAACGTGTGAATATATGTTAAAGGTGTAAAAATATTAACAAACAAAGTAAACAAAAAAAAAGTTGGAGAAGGAGAATAAGGATTTAATAAGGCTGATTGGAGTAAATTAAGGGTTAATAAGAGGTTAAACAGAGGAACAATTTAAAAAAATAACAAAATATTTTTTTTTTAACTTTACAGGTTGGTTAAAACTGACTTCATATGCAGACAAAAGTTCATCACTTTGATCTGTAAATGAATAAACAGAAAGATAGATAAAAAGAAACAATGTTTCTTATTATTAATCTGTTCCAGCGGCTGAGCAATGTTGTTGATAAACATTATCAAACAATAGATAAAGCCGCGCTAATTGAACAGATAGGTAATTGATGACCTATACCTTAGTGTAAAAGATCCTCAAGCAACAATGTGATATATGCAGAGGCAAAATGACAAATTGTATAACAAACAATATGTATGCACAAAAATTGTACCTAAACAATAAAGTCCAGTGACATAAAAAATAAGTGAAAAATAAGTGAAAAATAATAGAAAGTGAAAAAATAATGAGTAAAAAAAGTTCATAGATGTGATACTGTGAACTCAAACTTCTGGTGACAATAAAAAACGAAACCACCGTGATCCACCACCAGTATAAAGTTGCGCTTACCAGAGGCAAGCTTTAAACACGCCTGTAGTATGTTATACACCGGGACAGAAATGGACCTTCAGGCATCAGCAGCAATCTGGATCTCCTCGAACAGGTTAAACCAGGGATAGAAGTTCCAATGTTGTTTACCACTTGGATCAATCAGGAATGGACACACTCTCCAAACAAAAGCATCGATCCCAGAACCGTTCAACAGCCCATATGGAATATAGGAAGAAAAGGGGATGCTCCCATAGTGTGATACCAAAAATTAAGTTTATTAAAAGAAAAGCAATCCTACTTACATCAAAAGAGAAGTATATAAGCAGGACAAATAAAATCGCCGGCCGGCTTGCAATACACCCGCTCACAACGCGGAACGCGATGACGTCAGTGCGTCAGCCTCCCTACGTCCGTTTCGACCAATCGTCGTCTTCTGGCCGTCTTCATTGCCCGGCTGCTGACAGCTGAATGAGTCATCGGTTGTTAAGGACGCAGCGGCCCTGCTCCTTTACAACTGATAATAGCAGGGTTTTTTTTTTTAATATTTCAGCTGTCAGTGGGGGAATCCTGCTGACAGATGAAAGAACTGAGCTGAAATTGGTTTCAGGTATCGGAGCATTTTCACAAGTACCGATACTCGTGCAAATGCTTAGTATCAACACAGATACCAGTATCAGTGCAACCCTAGTTTGAACCCTAGTTTTTTTTACTTTTGTGTCACATTGGGGAGATTTACTTTCACTTCCTGTCCCATCGCCAAAACAGGAAGCGAGAAGAAATTCCTGCAAATTAAGGGAATCCCTTGGGGTCCCCAAGGTTACCAGAACTAGTGTCCTTATTGGAAAATGTCCTCTCTATTTCTGGGGACAACACAAAATTTGGGATTTTCTTTTCATTTCACTTTCAATGATAATGGTAAATAGGACAAGTAGGGAGGCTGAATCTCCCTAGTCCCTAACGAGAACACAGCCAGCGGTAAAAACATAATAGGTGTTCTAATACCTCTCCACCTTATTCAAAACTAAAAAAAAGTTGTTCCTTTAGTTACACTTGAAGTAAATACAAAATATCTTTATAAATGTAAAATACTGAGAAAATAGTATAATAAATCTCATATATATATATATCTATATAGATACAGTACTATATATATAGATAGATTTTTGATTCTATTTTCATTTAATGTTTGATATTTATAAAGAAAGATATTTTGTATTTACCTAATTGAACTTAGTTGTTTTTGATACACTTTGTGTGTCCCGTGAAAGCAGCTTCCCTTTGACTGGTATTCTATTCACCTTTTGTATTAATACATATGCTACAGGAACCACACTGTCAGTTGGCATATTTCTATGGTTTAAACCATTTTACCGCTTTATTAGCGATAAAAACTGACAGGGGTTCTAATTCTTCTCCACGGTAGTCATCCCACTGTATATCGCATGAGATAAAATTATGCATGGTGTCATGAGATAAATACCGCATACTTAGGAAAAATACTGCATGTGTTTTTTTAGTAAATAGCAAAAGATTTTATTGAAAAATGCTATGTGGTATTTTACTGCATTTCTTAAAGCGGTAGATACCGCTTAATGAATGGAGCCCACAGATACCAACCAACCCCACTTATGTAATCCTCTATACCCATAGTGATCAAATTAGGTGATGTGGAGGGCTACACACAAAATTTTGTGAATATTCAGTGTCAAAGACAGCAGGCACACAGCAGGATATACTCAAAGACCATGCGCATGATACAAGATACAAGAGACTGCAACCAAGCTGCAGGATACTTTTAGGGACTGTGGATATGCAAGATGAGTTGTTGGAGACTAGGACATATAGAAACATATGGAGACTGGGGACATATTTAACGTTCTATTGGAAATCTCAAATTGATTTTAGGGTTTCTGTGCGCCTAGAGGCGCTCCTAATGAATCGCATTCGGCGCAATACAAATCCCATATCAAATCAAATCAAAGCAATGATTTATAGCAGCCTCATTTAATAACAGGGCAACAGGTTAGGCATCGGGGCTCTAGACATTCAGAATGCTAAGAATTTCCAGAAGACAGTCTCATTATTTATCGAGTACCCTATCTTTGAGGTTGTGAAACACATACATGCATGCAATAAAAATGAACAACATAATAGTAGTGAAAAGGAAACACATTTATTACAAAATATCACAACCTTAAAAGGGAGTTTGCGCTACCTTGGAAGAATAAATAAAATGGTAGACATGTATCTGAAACAAGGTCAACAAACAGTGCCGGAACCCTGTATCTAATGTACAGCTGCAAATAAGGATGTACCATAATTTTTCGGTCATAATTTTAAGGACGTATCCCAAACGTCTATACATTTTTCGGTTCAAGGGAAACCAGCATACTATTTCATCCCAATATCAATGTGACTACAGTATCTGAGAATCTGAAAGAGTAAGTACAACTGCAGTGCTTAACCTCAAAAGAGCTACTTGGTATTACGGGTCCTCTGATCTCTGCCCCGACTCTGCAGAATTCCATTATATAACCAGGTGTCTCAAAAGGGACAAAGCGGTTCACAGACACATGTAGGATCTCAATTCTAGTAAAGTAAGCATATTGTCAAAAGGAAATCCAGTAGCCTGCTGTCTATTTCCCAAATGCGAATATAATTGTAGAAGCATATTGAGTGCAAGTAAACTCTTTAAATGGCAAGGCACGAATATTAAAGAATAGGTACTTTGATAGCCTAGTGTGACAGACTGCCTGGCACCCCGACTGGGTGACTCCTGCCCTCCAAACCTTTCCAGCAGACGATAGCTAATATCATCTCTTTACTTCAAGCATCATATGCAGACAAGATGTTAAGGTAAAACCAAAGGAATAACTTATTGAACAGAAATATAAGTTTTTATACACTTCAAAAATAGGGGAAGTCACCACATAATCATAAAAACGAATTTTACACATTGGGGTAAGCATTCCACAATGGTTAGGTAATGAGGTAAAGTTGACACAAGACCAATCCCTTCCTGTAGGAATCTCCAGGGGGATTAGAAAACAGACAGAAACAATAGGTTACTGAATTAACAATGGGAATTCACACCTACTGTTGGAGGTACACAATGGGGAAATTACACATGGGGAGAAAGTATCTTCACACCTAGACAGGTATAGAGTGCGGTATGGATTTGGTACACTTGGTGTCCTGCTCTCAGTGGCTCAGTCTCTGCTAGCAGTGTCAATAATGGTGGATAGCCCTCTCACCAGTTCCCTGGTTGCTGCTGTGGATGTTCACTGTAGAAGGGGGGCCACCTCTGTCTCTCCCTGAAAGCCTCTGGTGAGCGGGGGGGGGGGGGAAGCAGAGGGTGAGTGGATACTCCAGCCTCTCTGCAGCAGCGGTATATGATCTGTGATGGGGTGGAGCTGCATTCCCCCCCTTGGTGCCCTTACTCTCAGTCTTGGATAGCGGTTCTGCTCTCCTTGGCACCAAGAGGAAGAACTTTCCCAGGAAGTTTAACAAAAGCCCTCTCTCGACTCATCCTACTGCACAGTGTCCACTAGGATCTGTAGTCCAAACAGTCTATGGGTACCAATATATGACTGCCATCCTAACCCTCAAATGGCAAGATTCTCAGCACTCTGCAAAGGAGTCTTTGGGCTTGCCTGGCTCCAGCTCTCCCCCTGCTGACCAGAGGAGAATGGTGCAGCATAAGATCAGTATCTCGGTACAAGGGGAGAAAAATAAAAGGCAATGGGGGTTATTTACTAAAGGAATATCCACTTTGCACTGCAAGTGCACTTGGAAGTAAAGTCACTGTAGATCCGAGGGGGACATGCAAGGAAAATAAAAAACAGCATTTTAGCTTGCACGTGATTGGATGATAAAATCAGAAGAGCTTCCCTTCATTTCAGATCTACCCCTTAGATTTAGACTAACCCCTTAGATTTGCAGTGCAAGTGCACTTGCAGTGCAAAGTGGATTTGCCTTTCGTAAATAACCCCCTTCTCCATATTGTTGTAGCCCAGCACCTGACTACATATGTATAAGAGAGATGTTTTATCTGTCAAAGGATTTGTATTTCTGTCCATTCAATCTTGAGATTTACACAGCTCTGCCACCCTAAACTCTATACTGCATTTTAGTAACGCTGCTCCTCTGCTTTATCCTCCTATCAGCATATTACTTGCACTGTAAAATAACTAAATTACTTCTCGTGCAGATTTTCCTTCCACCAATCCAAGCTCTGCTGTAAAGTGAGTACAAAACACTGAAACCAGGTAAAAATTTAGGTACTTTCACTGCTTGCTTAAAAGAAATAAAAAATAGGGATGCATTTATGAACATAGAACTGCTTTAATTTGTGTCTTTTATATCTGCCTAGTGTTCAATGTTAAGGAAGTCAATTAAAAATAATATAAACAAATAAATAATTCATGTCCATAGCTATTTTTTTTACATTTAAAAGCAAATAAGATTGACATGGTGTCACCAAGTTGAAACACATAGAACGTTATCTATAAATCTGCTCACACTGAAATTAGTATTACCTTACAGCTTAGCCAGAGTAAACAGACAGAAAACATGTTTGGGGCACACTTGCTGTTAGGGGCTGAACTTAACTTCCTTTAAAAACATCTGTCTATATGGCACACAGAAAATATCATCGGTAAGGAAAAACAAGCTTTATGTGTTATAAATACGCTATTACCTCACCGCTCTAAGAGGAAAAAATTGGCTTTGCCAAACTAGATGACTTCATTAGTTGTCAGTCAGCTACTCCCAGTGACAAGGCTAAAAAAAAAAAAAAAGAAAGGCTGAATAGTGGTTCAAGAACAAGCAATGCATATTAATGAGGAAATACAAGAATACTACATGGTTATTTTAACACAACCTCAAAATACTTGAGTCTATGGAAAGTGCAGTTCACATAAAATGCCACAAAGGTATATAAGAGAAACATTTAGAACTGCAGAAATCACAAGAATAAGGCCCCATGCACACGAGACGCTGTTAAACGCGTGTTCAGAGGCAGTTGGACACTTTTTTCAACACATGCAATGTTATCCTATGTCCATGTACAGGGGGTCCCCGAGTAAGAATTCGTTAGGGACTGCCCACCTGTTCTTATGTCGGAATTGTTCGTAAGTCGGCCGCGCATGCGCAGACTGACAAATACGGACAATTACGGACATTTCCGATGTTCCGTCTAATGCCGTTCTGCGCATGCGCGGCAAATTACGGACATTTCCGAAGTTTGCCGGCATTTTCCGAGGCTTCGTATGGCTGCGCATGCGCAGAACGGCCGGAGGACGGTGGAAAATGGCGGAGGGTCCCCACAGCGCCCGGTTCGTAAGTAGGGGATGTTCGTAGGTCGGGCGTTCGGAAGTCGGGGACCCCCTGTACACAGTTTTGTTTTTTCCCGTTTTTTATGCAGTTGCGTTTAACCTCGTTTTTCCAGAAGCAAAAAAATGGGTTCAGACACTTTGCTTTTCCGCTTTCAGATGCAAAACACGGCTAAATGTGGCTAAACGCGGCACCCGTGTTTAGCCGCGTTTGCGTTTATATGTGTTTTTAAAGGAACCCAATTTTTTGGACCAGAAAACTCAGAAATATGATGGCAAACCATAAAAAATACAAAAAAAAATTGGTTTAAAATGTCGTAATTACTTTAGATAGTTCATAGAGCATATATACTCACTGATGCAATGCCATAAAAAAAACTCTAGCTTTTTAGGTGGCTTAGACAATGAGGAATGCCTCTACTTCTTTGCCCCAACCCTTCATCCAATTTCTAATCTAATCAGTGACTCCACCTAGTCTGACCAAAGCATAGCAATGTCTTTTTTTCACAAAGAATAACCTGCATACCAATGTCTAGTCAGCCCCAACCCCCCACCATGTTTGTGAAATTTTCAACGGACATTGGCTGTGCCATCAACGGATGGGTCCAATATTGACGAGCTCTGACTCTGGACCTCTCGCGCAATTTGCGACGACGTTGCTGCCTCATCAATAGCAACATCGGGAGCATTTCCGGACATATATTCAATATGGGATCAATTTCCAAAAAAAACCCACAGAAAGAGAAGCAAATGCAAGTGTACAACTGCTCTCTCTGCTGCTGCTGCTCACTCTGATCAAAATGGCAGAAATAGTTAATAATACATGCTTTCTGAGCTTGGGGAGGGTCTATATGATGTTATCTTTCCAAATGCTTATAGACGCAAACGCAGTAAAACGCGGCTAAACGCGGCACGAAAACGCGGCAAAACGCATGTTTTTAAATGCAGGTTTCTGCAGCGTTTGCATCTGCGTCTCGTGTGCATGGGGCCTAAGATGTTTTATATGAAGCTCTCAATATATTGTAAAGGATCCAAACTTTATTGACAAATGACAAGTGCATATGTAAATATTGTTCAGCCAATATGTTTTTTCAGAACAAACTACAGTTAGACTCTGTACGCTTCTCCATTCTAAAAGATCTGAAAAATATGTAAATTGTCCAATCAGTTTCCACCCAAACTGTCCATAGCAAAAATATTTTGCCCATGTAGTGTAAAGACACTGTAAAGACACTGTTGTGCACATTGAATTTGCCTTTAGTAAATCAACCCCTGTGTATTTCTGGTGTCCCAGATGTCCTGGAGCTGTGTACAACCACCCATGGACAAGAATGAGTGAAGTCCCTGTACTGTGCCAATATTTTGTTAAAGTAACGTATGTGCACAGACCTTAGGTGTGTTCTGTGCATTACATCTGTGTACATGCTCTACTTTACATAAACAGCTGTGTACAGATGTATTCATCCATTTATGTCTATGGGCAGCTGTATGCAGCTCTAGAACATTCAGCACACCCTACATATCCTATATTCCATATTAGACTGTCAGGACCAACTGTTGGGTTCTATAAACTCTGGGGAGGGTTTTAAATGAGATAGATAGATAGATAGATAGATAGATAAAATAGATAGATAGATAGATAGATAGATAGGAAAATGTTTGGCAGGCAAAGGGCTTCAAAGTAGGATCAAAATAGCAGATAAAAAGCTTTAATCAGAGCCACTGCGTCCCACCAAAACATCCTTTGTAAGGTGCCATCAGTATACAGCTTCCTCCAGTCTGGACCCAGGAACCAGGTATTATAGCTGAATATCGCACCCAAGGACTAGACGACACTAGGTTAGGTGCAAACTGGAACTGCCTTTATTGTAAATTCCCCCAGAATATATACCATGCAAGATGAGGTTAGAGCTTGATCACATTATCCTAGACAATTAGCACATCTAAGGAACAGCCAACATAAACATAAACAGTACACTAATTAACAATTAGTCACTTAAACAAGCCTTGATTGGTGCCTAGACAATCCAGCAACAGGCCCACAACCCTGGATACACAAGGTACGTTACACATTACCATAAACATAAACATTCCACAATGGTTTGATAACGAGGAAAAGTAGATACAAGACTAATTCCATCATGTAGGAACCTCCAGGAGGATTAGCCAACAGACAGAAACCATAGGTGACTCAATCAACTCAATTACCAATGGGAATTTACACCTAGGATGCACACAATGAGGCAAAGACACTTAACCCATAACACCTTTTAACAGATTATAGCAGATGCTGGTTTGGACATAGAGGCCCCAAATCTGTATACGAGTCCTCCAGGTCCCAGAGTCTGTGTGTTTTAAGGAGACACTTGAAAACTACTTGAAAAGTCCCCAAGGCATACACCTTCCAAAGAATAAAGCCCCCCTTAAAGGCCAGGGCCCATAGTTAATAAGCAAGAGGCTAGCCTACAGTCCCCTCCAAAAGCCCCTGTCTCAGTTGGGTCTCTCTCACACACACACACACACACATATATGGTATATTAATTAACTAAAGACTGGGGAGGGCTATAGAGGATGTCAATACTAGCACCAACTGTACCGACTTCATTGTTAAAAATAGTAAATTATGAGAAAATCCTTTAATGATACCTGACACAGCCCAAAATACAGTCTGAAAGCTGCCTGATACCTCCTACAGAAATACACATTTCTGGGGTATGCTATGATTAATCTGGAAGGAAATGCCCCTTTTAATATATTCAGAAAATCTTTATTTTCATAGGCAGTTACTCAAAGATATTCAGTTACACATACAGAAACATACATTCTACTGAGAAATTGTTCCAAAGGGGAAAAAACATAAGCTTGGACACATACTACTGCTCACAAGTAAAAATCACAGGATATTCAAAAGCAAGGTTTAGTAGCTAGGACAGCTCTCATAATTTCATATGTCCTTTTAAAAAAATAATTAATACCACCCCTAAAGACAGTTTTGCTAGTATATATGGCTATAAGTATGTGTACACAGACAAAACACTCTGAAGAAGACCCATACAATTACGGGTCGAAACGCGTCAGCTTTTGTTGTATCATACCGACCACTCTGTCTCATCAGTTGAGGTGTTGGGAGCTACCTGTTGGCTTTCTCTCTGTGTGTACTGTATAGCTGTAATTTTATTATTATTATTTTTTCTGTATGGGCTCATGGTTTTTACTCCACTTGTCATACATGTGACATGAATAAATACTTGAAACTTTTTTGATAAAATTGGTGTCTCTTACTGACCATTACTCATTTTTGATACACATTTCTAAAAATTCATTACTGACTAAAAACCCCACCATTCTAGGGGGAACAATCCTTTTTGTAAGTATGTGTACTACCCTCCAAATTATTGAGTTATGTGTAGTTTAGATGGGCACTGACACCCATACTGAATGCAGGCTTCCTTTGTTTTGGTGTCTACATTTGCCCTCAGTTGTGTGCAGGCTGCCTAAAAAAAAAAGTGGATGTAGATGCAAAGGCTGCATGGACACAGTTGAATTTCAAAATTTGACAGCCAGGCAGTTACGACTGTGGCACGGCCCCAAGTACACATTTTCTGCGTTTGGGGCAGTGTCTATGCAGTCACAGTGTCTGCATCCACCTACATAGATTAGTGGTTCTCAACCTCAGTCCTCAAGTACCCCCCTTGGTCCATGTTTTGGGAACTTCACTTAGATAAAATAGCTCTTATCAATACCCTGTTATTGATATTTATTTAAAGCAGCTGTGCAAAGTAAAGGAAAACCTGAAAACATGGCTTATTGGGGGTACTTGAGGACTGATGTTGAGAACCACTGCTATAGACAACCTGCATGCAGCTTGGGCAGATACAGATGCCATAGCAAAGGCAGCTTGCATGCAGTACAGGCGTGTGCCCGTTTGAATGAGACCTTAAGGTGTCTGAGCCACACTCAAGGTTAATATGTGCATAAAGCAGTGTTGCTGAAGCTATTTATTAAGTCTCTGTCACATAATTAATTTGTGGTCTATGAACTGAGAAATGATTTAAATGGTTCCTTCCACTAGAACCTTTTCACAAAGATGTTTTGCTTTCTTCTTCTCTTCTTAAGCCCTGTACACACAATGAGATTATCGGACGAATGATCGTCCGTTTTTTTTTTTTTTTTGCATGCTAATCTCACATCGAATCTGATGAGTTTACTAAAGTCACAAAAATCCCGTACGCCAAAAAAAAAAAATTGTAAGTGATGTCATGTGTTGTAATGCATTTGTATTGCATTTTCAAACGATAGCTGTACTGATTAAATGAAAATCATACGATCTGGCATCATATGAAAGACTTTTTTGTGCACGTCCAATAGAATAATATCGGATGAACTATCATGATCGGCTCTCGAAAGCTCTGGACTAACGATCGGATTATCGTACAATCGATTGGAAAGCGGTATTTTCCGTATGATTTTCTGATCGTGTGTATCATTACTGTGGAAGACAGTTCAAGAATGCACATGAGTATTGCAGCAAAGTTTTTTTTTTGTATTTTTTTTTCAGAGCAACAATTTAAAAAAATGCAATAAGGCCTGGTTGGAGTTTGTATATTCCAGGTGCATTTTGTGTTTTTCAGTACACATTTTTTATCCATTGAAGTCTATGGAACCAAAAACCAGAAAAAAACTTGCATAAAATGCACAGATATGAACTACATCCATAGAAAACCATGTTAAATGGACTGTAGTGTGTTTCTGCAAAACTGAAAATGCACTAAAAAACACATAGGTGTGAACCAGGCCTTAAGCTTATATCCAACCTGTAAAACTTTACTAGTCTCTGCTGCCCTGGCTTTGATATAAAGGTCAATGACTGCTATAATCTGCAAAGGATAATAAAAAGGTAGTTGATGTTACTAAGACAGTTTTCACTGTGTTTCATCACCTACAGCCCCTCCACTATGTCTTTATAATGAATGGCTAAAACACTGTGATAAGTTCATAAATCTGCCTGCTAATGGGGAATATACTGTTTAGGTGTATTTCAACTTCTTGGAAACAGGTTTACTAAATTGTTAACTTGACACTAGAAAAGGTAAACATATTTTGGTTTCAAATGTGAAGACCATACTACAAATAGAATTAATTAAGAAAAAAGAAAAGATACTAAATCAAGCAAGATAAATTTGATTGCCCAAGGGAAGCTTGTAAATGTGTGCTTGGCTTAATGCTTGAGACAAGATGGTAGTAATTGATCAAATGATTGCACTTGCACTCTGTTCTGCCTGCAGATAGAATCCTGTCTTTATCAGCTTGACCTGCACAAATGGATTCTGTTAAAATATGACTGCCACCAGGATTAGAACTCTTTGAAGACTTGCTAAATCTGTCTGCGCAGATGAATAATTTAAATGAAAAATAGATAATTAGAGCTGCTCAAACCAAAACAGACCTGCTATGTTTTTCCATGAAGGGACATCCTGTAGAAGGTAGTTGGTGCTATTATGTAGTTCGTTAGCTGGATAATGCCACTACAGAGTGATAGAAGCACATCCTAAAGTGGAACAGTCTAATGGAAAAGTAGGGTTCTAATTAAAAATTGGACATTGATGTCATTAAGACAAAACAGTTAACACTTTTACCTACATGGGCTAGCACAAAGGTACTCCGTAATAACAACAAAACACACCATATATCATTCAAAATATTTATTTATTGGAAATAATTGGCCACGGTGTTATCCAAAAAGGGGGGTTAATATTTTGAGATTATAAATTTAATAAATATAAATATAAAAAAGGCCATCTCGGCTAAAATATATTTAAAACAAAATTAAGTGGTGTCCATCCAGCCAATGCTGGACGACTATTCCCCTACTAGGATAACAACATGACTTGCTGAAAAAAGGGAGGGTGGGTGGGCGCTGGGGTCCGGTCCAAACAGTCTGAGGAGACACAGCTTCAGGCCCTTTTATAGGCTCTCCAGTTCAGGTTACAGTAAACCGCCAAATTACACCAATCAGCTGCTCCATTAACCTAGCCAATCCCATGGCTGTTGCTGCCCAGGGAAACTGCAGTGACCAATAGCAACCTGTGAATAGATAAAGCACAGCAGATTGCGGATCCCCCTTTGAGCTATCCCATGTTGGTCCAGCATAATGCTAAGACCTTTCATGGGCTAGCACAAAGGTACTCCGTAATAACAACAAAACACACCATATATCATTCAAAATATTTATTTATTGGAAATAATTGGCCATGGTGTTATCCAAAAAGGGGGGTTAATATTTTGAGATTATAAATTTAATAAATATAAATATAAAAAAGGCCATCTCGGCTAAAATATATTTAAAACAAAATTAAGTGGTGTCCATCCAGCCAATGCTGGACGACTATTCCCCAACGGCCGAGGACAGCCGCAAAGCTAATGGCTGAGGCCCCCACCCCCCACCATGGCTGTTTCAATTATGGACTGCAAATCCATATTGAAAATGTCTAAGCCTATTGGTGATAAATGTACCATATCATTTCTAAATAAACCTGGCACGAAACCTTCCAATTCGCAGTGGCGAAAAGATAAATCGACAGATAGATTAAGAAAACTGTGGATCGTCCTGTTGAGACGCCTCCTTATCCTATCTAAATAAAACAAATTACCGTAAGGAGACCACAACAAACATGGTATCATTTCAGAAAAGGCCAAAACTACCTCTGGAAACATGAGTTTAATGGAAAAAAGGGTTCTTTTCATTTCACACATTAACTAGTACCTGTTTTTCCTAAATCATTTGCTCCAGCATGCACAATTAAAATAAGCGGAGAAGGCCATATGGTGGCTAAATAATCTACCTGCTCTTTAAGATCCTGCCACCGCAATCCCCTAACACCTGACCAAAAAATCATAAAAGAGTCATTGTCCAGACCTAAATTGGTGGAGTAGGTCCTAGTTCCGGCATGTTTGGCAGCCCAGAAAACGTAGGAGTGTCCTACTATCCACACCACTGTTTTGCTGAAATCTGAAAAAGAGAATTCATAACATTAGTAAATCAGGGCGGATATATAACTTGTATCTACTACTATCCCACCGACCAATATTCATCAATTTATCTTCCGGGAAACCCAAAACCTCAGCTGTAGTGGCCGCCCCTATTCTAAAAGAATGGGATGAAAATGAAAAGCCCGAGAGGTTAAGGCATTTCAAGCATGCGGCCAAAACAGCAGAGAATTGGTACCTGGATAGAGAGGATTTATCCTGATGAACAAAAAATGAACCTTCTGAACAAGGCCTGACTGATATATAGTTAGATATGTGAAGAACTGGGCAAATCGCTGGGTTATCAGAACTAGACAAGGAAAACCATTGGCCATTACCTACCGGACGAGACTTAGACCTACAAAGAAAAAGGTTAACAGACTTCTTGTTTAAAAACACATGGTAACTACGGAGGTAGGATAAAGATTTCAGATTCATACCTGTGAATTCAACAATTCTAAGGGCCCTAAAGAAGGCTACTGAAAAGCAGCTCTGAATAACAACAGCTCAAACTTGGAAGAACATACAGATCGTAAGATCCCCAGAAGGTCTACAAGTAGTATGACAGAGATGGGGCGCCTACAGTCCCTAGAAGGCTTAGACCTCCTAAAACCTTTCAAAATTTGACTAACCTGAAAGAAAGAAGTAAGGGGTGGAGCACCTGAAAATTTCAGGAAAAAAGATTACTCCCGCTAGGATCTTACCCACTGATGCCGGACTAAGCTTAGCCTGGATTAAGGAAGACGTAAATGCTAATGCGACGTAAGAAGATACATTCAACTCATCTATATCTAAATTTTTGCAGAAGGCACACCATCTCAACCATGAAAACTTATAGTCCGACCATGTCTTTGTGGACACAGAATTTCGGAGGTTGGAAAGAATCAGCTCCAAATTAAGCCCCAGAGGGAATCTGGGCAAGGGGTTCCATCCTGATCTGCCGTCGGTGCCAACTCCCAGAACTTCTTGAACTGCAAACGAGCTAAAGCATCGGCAATGTTATTATTTATACCAGCTATATGCTCGGCTTTTAGCCAGATGTTAAATCTCATACAGTGCAACACCAGAAAAGGTAATAACTTAATGACCGGGTCAGATTTGGAGGATAATGTGTTAATGGCAAAGAAAACACCTCTGTTATCAGTGTAGACTTTGATCCTACGATTCTTGAAAGCATCTTTCCAAATTACTAATGAGACTATAACCGGGAAAAGCTCCAGAAGGACCAAATTCTGAAGAATATCCCTCTGCAGCCAATCCCGGTGCCATTCGGCAGCGCACCACTGACCCTTCATAAATGCACCAAAACCCGAAGATCCGGCAGCATCCGTAAAGAATTCTAGTTGGTTGCTGTCAACAAATTCGTGCTACCATACTGTGGAACCATTAAAGTCAGACAGAAAGGCATCCCAAATTCGTAGGTCTTCCCTAATACCTCTGGAAATACGAACATGGGCATGAGGGTTTCTCAAACCACTAATAGCAAGGGAAAACCTGCGAGAAAATATTCTAGCCATGGGAATGATTCTAGCTGAGAATGCAAAAAGACCTAATAGCGACTGAGCCTCCTTAAGCAGGACCTTTTTACGCAGCAAAAAGGAACTGATCAAAGCTCAAATTTTTTGAATCAAAAGATCCGACGTAAACAAATGCTTTATTTTCGTTTTCGTTGTGACAACAGTTTGATATAGATAGGAGATTCGACATGACGCTGACAATAGCGATCTGTGTCCATCGAACCTGTGGTCGAATGTGCCTAACCTTAACTCTATTAGTCCAAGATTATTCGACATAGAGACAAAAGATTTGACATAGAGAGAAAATAGCAAAAAGGGTCGAATGCGCCTAACCTATTAGTCCAAGATTATTCGACATAGAGAGAAAATATTTGACATAAAGATTCAACGAAGCAGTCCGCGCGTGCAGACATTTATAGTCAAATGCTCTGCCCATAGGCTATAGAAAAAATCTAATGTGTATTGACTAGTAATAATAATTAATAAATATAATTATTACTAGTGTCATACAACATTCGAATTCTACTATAGCTTGTAGGCGGAACATTCGACCGGAAATGTATGATTGTGGCGTCGTACAGTTTAGCTGCTCCGGCGAATCTTCTTAGAACCTTCGACAGACACCATAATCCCAAATTTTGGGAGTAACTAAATAAATTTATTTTTCGGACGAAAACGAAATTCCGAAACAAAATATTTAAGTGTGAACATGTCTAGTCAACACCTTCTGCTGGCTGATTGACAATAACAAGGACTGGAACTTCCTGCCTTTCCAATGTTACTTGCAACCTTTAAAGTGGTTGTAAACCACAGTCATGAAATCTAAAAAAAAGCACATATATCTGCAGTGTTTACTTATCTCTCTCCAAAGCTCTAAGTGTTGTTTCATAACTCTGGTATCAGCATGTCTCACTTATAAAACGTTTTCTCTACACATGAGATACATTTGTTAGGGAGGAGGGAGCTCAGCACCCATCTTGTCTATTCAGAACACAGCTCTGTACCCTCCCTTCGTTTCTGTGTGCTGTGTGGATGGGGGGTGTGTGACTTTCCTCCAATCAGCTCTCACACACTATAACTGCAGCTCTCTGCCCCCTCCTCTGTGATACTAACAGACAGTGAAGTATTTTAACACGTTTCTGCCCTTTTGAAGGGGTGTAGGGAAGAGAAGACTGCAAATAAACAAGTAAAACTTACGTAGGAGGATTGTTTTCATCTCTGTGTATCATCTGAGACCAGTCACTTCACTGGGTATATGAGAGGGTTTACGACTACTTAAGAGAGCATCTCTCCTTCCACAGCCCTGGCCTGCAGGAATGGAATCACTGAGAAAGCAATGTGACCACTAAAAAAAATCAATTAAAAAAGGTATTTATTGATTTTTTTTTTTTTGATTGCAAAGCCTTTAAAAGTTTTATTATTGTATGCTGCCATTAAATCCTATATCACTGTGACATTCAGGGTTCAAAAATATTTTAAGAATGTAAATCAAATTCTAGAATTTTCCTCCACATTTTTTCTTTAATGAAGGAGAAATAAGGTTGGCATACTTTTGGATTAAGGTAATGAAACAATAGAACTCAATATCCTCAACTATATGGGTTTTTGTTATTTATCCTGATGAACAATAAAAAAAAAGAAGAAATAGGAAACTCAAGGAGAGCTATTGTTTTTTTTGTTTGTTTACAAAATGACAGTTTAAAGCAACACGGAAGTTTGGAAAGGAATGGTAAAACTATTGGTTCATCCCAGTCTTTTGCCAACAGCTCCAAAAGCCTCCTAATGAAACCATTCTGTTTGTGTGTGTTGTGTACACAGCTAGTCAATTCAACAGTATATTTCCTCCATCCACATCTGTTGCTTAATGTGAATTTGTGCACACCTGCTGAGAATTGACCTTCACTTCAGATTCTTCTGGAGCGCTTAAAAAAAATATCAAGTACAAATAATCCAATTTCATGTAGGTTTTGATTCTAGCTGGTTAAGGTGATTGTAGCCATTGTATTTCACTTGCAACAACACAGATGAGTAAAGTCGGTTATACTTTTTATTAGAACTAACAGTTACATTTTTAGGACAAGCTTTTAGGCGTCTTCCACCCCTTTCTTCTCCATACAAACAGTACTGATTTACAAAGGTTTAGACAAATGTAATTTTGATAAACCTTTTGTTTATCAGTACTGCTTTGATCAAGAAGAAGGTGGGTAGAAGACCCTGTAAGCTTGTCCTGAAAGAACTATTGGGGAAAAAAATAAATAAAAAATATATATATATCACAGACAGTGAACTGTAATCCTCACTGGGATCTCCAAGTACTGATGACTTGTCTAAACTTTGAAATGTGTCTTTTTCTAACATCTACTTTACATTTTATTAGGGTTATATGACTGATTTACTTAGGGGAAAAAAATTTCCCTAGCTGCATGAACTTGGGTTTCAGTGTGGATAACAAAATCCTGTAGTAAGAGAATACGGGACTTTCATTGATAACGTGATTTTAAGATTTCCAATTCCATGGCTCTCTCTGTCTTTAATACTTTTCTAATCACTGACCTGGAACAAAACTGTACATTAGAAAGTTAGCGTTTAAGTGCTTCTGTGCCCAAACTATGCACATTAAAGTATTTGTATATTCTGAAGTACCGTAAGGCCTGGTTCACATCTATGCATTTTTTAGTGCGTTTTCAGTTTTGCAGAAACAAACTACAGTCCATTTAACATGGCTTCCTATGGATGTAGGTCACATCTGTGCATTTTATGGAAAGGGTCAGGAACTTTTTACTGGTCTTAGGTTCCATAGACTTCAATTGATTCAAAAACATGTATTGAAAAACCAAAATGCACCTGGAATATGCAAACTGCAACCTGCATAGGTGTGAATCAGGCCTTAAACAAGCTCTCACTGACCTCTCTAGCCGTAAGCATTGTAGACAAATTTCACAGCAGGGGCACTGAAAATACGGCCCCTCTCCTTTTAGCCTTTTCGAAAGCAGATACAGTACTTGGGTTTCTATTGAAGCCAACAGCACTCACGGTTTATTTAAATTAGGTAGGCTGCCAACTGACTGAAACCCGACTTCAGAGTCTCTTGTGATCTTTGATGAGGAATTACTGCACAGTATATGCAGCTACAGAGCCAATATATGGCTTAAAAATGTATTGTTAAGAATATATAAAAAAATGTAACGTCCCTAGTCTGGGCATATGTGCACTTTAAAGTGAGCAATTCCAATCCTCCAAGCGAAGCAGTGGCACCTTCAAAATCAACCATTAGCTGCTTCAAATATTTTCCTTACTTCCTACAAAGTTTCTAGCTTAAATTAGAACACCTGAACTCTGCATCTCTTACTACTGGCCCCTGATCTTTGCCTTATTTAATACCAATCCATGAGTCATTAATGACCTCTGAACTTGAGGTTATTTACTATTGAACCCTAAGGGCTCTTTCACAGGGGCAGACCGTATGTCCGTATTTCATCCATCCGTTTTCGGATGAAATACGGACATACATGCATCCCTATGGGATAGCGGGTGTCAGCGGATGAACATCCGCTGACACCCGATATCGTCTGTCTCCGCTGTGGTCCGATTCTGCAGACGGAGGAAAACCCTATTTTTCCATCCGTCTGCAGAGCGGATCGGGTGAACACGGACAGACGGTCCATGTTCATCCGATCCCCCATAGAGGAGAGCGGAGATCTGACAGGGCGGTCCCTTCACAGTGTGCAGGGACCGCGCTGTCATCCGCCAGCTCAGCGGGAATCAACGGAGCGATCCCCGCTGAGCAGCGGATGTTCACGGGACAGATCATCGCGGATCTGTCCCGTGTGAAAGAGCCCTAAGTTTTGCATCTGTGTATCTTACTACTGACACCTGAACTCGTGTCACTCACTTCTGACTCTTGAACTCTGCATCACTTACTACTGAACTCTGAACTGAAGTCAGTAGTAAGTGATGCACAATTCAGGGGTCAGTCATAAGAGATTCAGAAGTCAGTACTAAGTAATGCAGAGTTTAGTGGGCAGTAGTAAACGATGCAGAGTTCAAGAGTCAAAAGTGAGTGACATCACTTCTATTTATGTAAAAACAGAAAAGGAACAAAACTGTCACTGTAACTGCTTATAAAGTGTTAGTTGAAGTTTGACTTTAAGTTGTGAGTGTATCTAAATTTGCAAGTTCTAACACTACCTTTCCCCCAGATTGACAATGTTGATGTCCAAAGGTATCTCTGTGCTCCTTCATCCAGAGTGGGGACACTCTAGGTTAGGTGCTACTGCCAAGATTTCCAGTTGATCCCCAGAGGGGAAAAAAAAAAACAATGCAGTCACCACATCTAAAGATTGTTGAGCTGAAATATATTTAATTGGTTTTAAGTTTAATACTGCTTTGGAAAAGCATATACTGTATTTTGGAAAATAGAATGCCAGCAGGTGGAGTTTCTTTCATAGAAGAGGCTTTGTATGTCCCTCTATAAATAGTTAATTTGTTTATTAGCAATTTTTGTTTGTGCACACTTGTAAGGGTTAGGCAGGAGATGGATAACTTTCCTCCATGTTCCCCATTAACTCATTGTGTGCCAAGTGTGGGTCACATAAAGGGACTACCCCCTGGGGGGGGGGGTTCTGGGATACACTAGGCACCTGTAACAGGGTCATTCTACTCACACATGGGGTACCTTTGCTCTGTGCCATCTCCATCAATGCCCTAGGGCAAGGTGTGAGGGAATATTCAACCTTAAATCGGACTGAGACTCAGAGAGCTCCCCGCTGCTCTCATCGGTCATGCTTAGACGCTGGTAAGCACCTTCGCTAGTAAAATATTTTTTTGCCATACTGGTGGCTGGTGAGGCTGCACTGCAGAGAACTGTGTTCCTCCTAATTGCAAGCTACAGTGAAGGTGTACATTTGCATGGAGACCCGAGAGTTAACTGGAGGACAGTTGTTGTGCAAGTGTACACAGTGTATGTTCATCTCTGAGAGTGGAGGCCTGCCTTAAAGTGGAGGTCCGCCCACTGCTGCAAAAATTTAAAGCCAGCAGCTGCACATACTGCAGTTGCTGACTTTTAATAATCGGACACTTACCTATCCTGGAGTCCAGAGATGTCGGCACCGCAGCTGATATTTCTATCAGCTATTGGGTGCTGCCGCCTTCATTGCGAGTAAGGGAACCCGGCAGTGAAGCCTTATGGCTCCACGCTGGGAGCCCTACTGCGCATGCATGAGGCTCCACTCCTCTCTCCTACTGGCCCGGCAAAAAGGTGCCAAAGGAGTACAACGAGCGAATATAATTTGTTTATGGGGGGAGTGGACTTCAATGATCAGATGATTGAACCCTACCTTCCCACAAGAAAATCCTGCCACTGGTATAAAAAAGGGTCCATTTATTTTTTCAGTTTGGCCATGTATAACACTTATGTTATTTACCAAAAATCTACAGAGAACCCCGTATCCTATCTGCACTACCAAGAAAAAGTTATTTCCGCCCTTTGTACCTTGAAAGCCCACCAGCAACTAGTCGCTCTGATTCCGTGAACAGACTCCACAACTGCCACTTTCCTGACAAAATCCCCCCCGTAAAACAGGCCACAGACGTCAGAAGAAATTCCGAGTGTGCTTCAGAGGAGGAATTAGAAGAGACACCACATATTATTGTCCCGATTGTCCTTCCCAACCAGGCCTCTGTATAGGTGAATGTTTCCGCCGTTATAAGGCCCCTTTCACACGAGGCGGACTCCGCTTCCACGGAGTCCGCCTCTGTCCGCCGGCTCAGCGGGAGATTCTCTGTTGATCTCCGCTGAGCCGGCGGATGACAAGTCCCTCTCTGCTCACTGAGCGGGGAGGGGCTTGCGAGCGCCGCTGGTCTCTATGGAGAGATCGGATGAAAACGGACAGTGTGTCCGTTTTCATCAGATCTCACCTGATCCGATCCGCCAGCGACGGATCTGGACGTAGAGCCATACGTCTGCTTTTGGCGGATCGGACCGGGACGGATGTCAACGGAGATGTCTCCGCTGACATCCGACGCTCCATAGACTAACATGGAGCGCCCGTTCAGATCCGCCCGTCAAAACTGACAGGCGGATCTGAACGGTCCGTCCATGTGAAAGGGGCCTAATACTTCTCTACATTATTAGGGAAGTATGGTAAACGTAATTCTCATTTCCTGTCATTTTTCTCCACACCCCTTATGCCATTGCACTGAACTGTACATACCTCTGCCTTCTACAAAACCGACCCTGGCCTGTTATACGACCAAGCTTCTGCCTAACGCTAAACATACCTCTTCCTTTTTCGGAACTGACCCTGGCCTGTTATACGACCAAGCTTCTGCCTAACGCTAAACATACTTCTGCCTTCTCCTGAACTGACCCTGGCCTGTTATACAACCACGCTTCTGCCTAACGCTAAACTGTACCTACCTCTGCCTGCTCTGGAACTGACCCTGGACTGTTTGACCAAGTTTTTTGCCTGCTTCTTGGATTGATATTTTACCCTGCTATCCTAGTGGGAACACAGGGGTCTTACATATGTGAGGGGCTCCAGAATTGTTTTTCTGGATGAAGAAAACTGATTTTTTAGTTTTCTCATTCCCGGTTTAGGGTCTGGAGACTTCAAAGAGATTTGGGTGGGAGAAGCCTCTACCCCTTTCTCCATTCTTTCCTGGCCTGCTACTTGGACTGTGTTCCTGCTTACTACCAGGACCAATATTTTGGCACTGCTGGCAATGTCTCTACTTGCACTGACCCTGGACTGTATATGGACAGTATCCCTGCCTGTACTGACTATGGATAATATCCCTGCCTGCTGCCTGCACAATTCCATTCACTGTCGCTGAACACATCCCTGCCTGCTGCCTGGATCAGGGCTCTCCTCCTGTGGACAATTGCACTACTAAAACCACAGGTAATCTTTTGTTTACCCTTTACTCAGCAGAATGTATTTTAGGGTGTAATCATTGGTATGTACATGCTGTGTTAGAAATATGAAGGGCCTTCAAAAATGTGATTGTAAGGGATTTGGATGCGTAATTTATGACCCTAGAACACCTGATAGTGCTTCTTGGATGTTGGGCCTCTATGTGGCCACGCTTTGCAAAAGTCTCACACATGTGGTATTGCCATACTCAGGAGGAGTAGCAGAACATATTTTGGGGTGTAATTTTCCTATGTACATGATATCTGTTGGAAATATCTTATAAATGGACAACTTTGTGTAAAAAAAATGCGTTTTCATTTTTTATCCACATTTTTCAAAAACTTCTGGAAAAAAATGAACCGTTCAAAACACTCATTATGCCTCATAGATTATACGTTGGGGTGTTTGCTTTCCAAAATGGGGTCACTTTGTGGGCATTTCCATTGTCCTGGTGCTCCAGGGCCTTCAAAAATGTAATAGGTGGTTCAGAGATTAGATGTGTAATTTATGCTCCTAGAACGCCTGAAGTTGCTACTTCAATGTTCGGCCTCTGTATGTGGCCAGGCTAGGTAAAAGTCTCACACATGTGGTATCACAAAACTCAGAAGGAACATCAGAATATATTTTGTGGTTTTATTTGTGGAATGTACATGCCATGTGAGAGAAATAACCTGTTATAATTACAATTTGGTGTGAAACAAAATAAAAATAAAAAAATCTTAATTTTACAAAGAATTGTGGAAAAAACGAAATGTGCCTCGTACTAACTACCTTGAAATGTCTACTTTACAAAAAGGGTCTCAAGAATTGAGATAGGCTGTCAGTACATCAGGTGTGATCAAATTGATACATTTTCAGTGATTGGCACCATAGCTTGTAGACCCTATAACTTTCACACAGACTAAATAATATCCACAAATTTGGTTTATTTGTACAAAAGATATGTAGCAGTATACATTTTTGGCAACATTTTGGAAGAAAAATTACTTATTTGCAAAAATTGTTAATAGAAATGAAGAAAAATGCATTTTTTTTACAACATTTTTGGTCTTTTTTCATTTATAGCACAAAAAATAAAAAATCCAGAGGTGATCAAATACCACCAAAAGAAAGCTCTATTTGTGTTAAAAAAGGACAAAAAAATCATATGGGTACAGTGTTGCATGAGAGCACTGAAAGCTGAAAATTGGTCTGGTTATTAAGGGTGTTTAAGTGGTTAATTTACACCTAATTGGTAGTAAATATCTGAATGTATCAAAAATGAATGTAAGAAGAATGTGTATCGAAATGCATGCCTAGACATAACTTCCATACACAAAAAAGCATTGGATGGTTATGCTACACATCACAGTATTTAGTACAATCATAATAAATAAAAAATATTGGTAAACATGACAATAATAAATATGTGAGGGTAGTGTATCGTTAACCATCCTCTGCACAAATAGACAACTGACCATATTTATGTGTGTCGATTGCTGTCTGAGGGAGGAAGAACACTGTACTACTCATAAAAATGGCTCACATCCCACTCAAAGCTTAACCCCTGCAAGATGCGAGTCTGGAGCTGGAAAATCCAGAAAACCTCCCTCCGGCAGAGAAAAACAAAACACATCAGCACTTCTACTAGGGGCCTTCACATTTTCAATGACCTGTACACTGCAATGCTGAAGCATTCCCATTGTGGCAAAAATGTAAACGTTTAGCCACATTTGTTGATAGTTTTTTAGCCACACTGTATATATGCTCATTAAAACGATACAAAGATGTCTTGTCGCCCTACCTACATATTGAATATGGCATATGTCACAAGTGAGTAGGTACACAACATAATTGGTTTTGCAATTATGGAAGGTGATGAGCAGAATTTGTTGCCACCCTTAATGTGACCACAGCATAAGTATCCTGTAGCTCCACACTTAAAATTGCCCTTAAAGTGTAGTCATGTAGTTGATTTCATGGGCTTACTAGCAAAGAAACTGGGAGATAGAGTTCGACCTAATGTGGGTGCCCTCCGAGATACTATATTGATACCTCCCTGCAATATATTTGCACAGACATCGTCAGCAGACAAAACAGGAAGATGTCTGTTTACGATGTCTTTGATGTCTCCAAATTCAGTACTAAATGGAGTCGATAGGGTCAATTTATTTTGATGAGGACTACCTTTGCTTCGTGCAATTGCCAAGGCTCTGTTAATCATCCAACTTGGATAGCAACTATTTAGGGCAGCTGCCTCATGCTCAAAGTCAAAATCATCCCTATATATTCGTCTTACCCGTAGGAACTGTGATGGTATGCCTTTGATGGTATGCCTTGGATGTCCTGACTGTGCCAACAGGAGGGAATTACCAGATAATGTTTTTCTGTATAGGGTGGTATTAACCCTCTGTTCGACACTTATCAGGAGAACATCCAGGAAGTGGATATCTCTATCATTTGCCTCACCAGTAAAAGTAAGATTCTTATAATTACAATTAAGATATTCCAAGAATGGAGTCATATTGGTTGTCCCAACCTCCATAATGAATATCAAATCATCTATAAACCTGAAGAATAGTTTAATGGAGTACTGCAAAGAAAAAAATATCAATGTGCTCAGACAGTGACAATGTGTAAATAGCAGCAGTATATATGCAATGCTTATCCCAAATCAGAAATCAGTGTATATAAACAAATATACATGCATAAACTGTATAGGGGATGACCCATGATAATATTGAAATACAAAAGTCCCATGCAGTGAATAGTCCAATCAAGTGATCTGTGATTCAATTGCTCAAAGTTGTGGTGATATAACAGAAAATCCCACACAATGAATAGTCTAATCAAGTGATCAGTAACTCAATCGCCCAAAATTGTAGTCAGAGTGAATCTTGAATCAATCTCGGTAGCTTCATAGGTGGAAATCAGATAGAGAGATAAAACACTCTTACCAGATAAGTTGGATACAAATACCATACAGCAATGTATCATACAGACTTGAAGTGCTAGAACCACTAGCACACAGGGAGGACATAGCCAGGCGATCCAGGCTACAAGGCGGCCATCATGGAAAGCAGCACTTGTCCACACCAAACGTCTGGTAATGAAAATGTCTCGGCAAAGGTTCCAGAATGGCTCAGAACAATCCCATGGTGTAAAAAAAAAAGGCAAAGAATGCCAATAGTGCAGGTCAACTTTATTCACATCTTAAAGTAAAACAGATGTGACATAAAATGTGATCACATAAAAAGATTAAAAGCAATGTGGGAAGCGTAAGATAAGCTTATTTTTAACCTGCACTATTGGCGTTCTTTGCTCTTTGGCCGAGACATTTTCATCACAAGACGTTTGGTGTGGATAGGCGCTGCTTTCCATGATGGCCGCCTTGTAGCCTGGATCGTCTGGCTCCTCTCCTCCTCCGTCCCTGAGATCTGAGTGGTGCCGGTGTCCAGGCAGCAGCCCTGTCAGCTCTCTGCCTGCCTCCCTCCCTTGGCAATGTGCAGCCATTGGAGGAGGAGCAGGGTGGGTGGAATCTTGGACAGAGACAGCCGGGATGGATCCATCCAGGCCTGGGCTGGCCATGAGACCGTCAGACCACTTGTCCTGGGGGAGCCCAAAGCAGCCCGTTTCACTCACCAAGCCTGTCTGCGGCCAGCTGTCGAGACCCAGAGATCAGCTGACCTGTCGTGGGGGAGGAGTTGGAGGAGGTCTCCCCTGCCTGACAAGTTGACACTGACTACCGTTGCCTGACTGCCGTTGCCTGCAAAAAGTGCCAGTGATTATAACCCCTAAGGTAAGAACCTCCCCTCCTGTCCACCTGGCTGCATCCCCCCTCCACCTGGCTGCACCACCCCTCTCGTGTCCACCTGGCTGCATCCCCCCTCCACCTGGCTGCACCCCCCTCTCCTGTCCACCTGGCTGCACCCCCTCTCCTGTCCACCTAGCTATATCCTCCCCCACCTGGCTGCGCCCTCCCTCTCCTGTCCACCTGGTTGCACCCCCTCTCCTGTTCACTTGACTTTATCCTCCCCCCACCTGACTGCACCCCCTCTCCTGACCACCTGGCTCTGTCCTCCCCTCCACCTGGCTGCACCCCCTCTCCTGTCCACTTGGCTGCTTCCTCCATCCACCTGGCTGCACCCCCCCCTCCTGTCCACCCGGCTCTGTCCTCCCCTCCACCTGGCTACACCCCCCTCTCCTGTCCACCTGGCTCCTTCCTCTGTCCACCTTGCTGCACCCCCCTCTCCTGTTCACCTGGCCCAATCCTCTCCGCCACCTGGCTGCACCCCCCCCTCTCCTGTCTACCTGGCTGCACCCCACTCTCCTGTCCACCTGGATCTGTCCTCCCCCTACCTAGCACCCCCCTCTCCTGTCCACCTGGCTCTGTCCTCCTCTCACCTGGCTGCACCCCCTCTCCTGTCCACCTGGCTCCATTTCACCCCCACCTGGCTGCACCCCCTCTCCTGTCTACATGACGGCACCCCCCCTTTCTTGGGCATCTTTCTCCATCCCCCCACGTGGCTGCACCCCCTCTCCTGTCCACCTGGCTTCCCTCTCCTGTCCACCTGGCTGCACACCCTCTCCTGTTCACTTGGCTGCACCCCACTCCCCTATCCACCCCCCACTTGGTTTCATCCTCCCCCTACCTGGCTGCACCCCCCCTCTCCTGTCCACCTGTCCACATCCATCCACTGAGCCTCTCCCCTGAGCAAAAAACAGGAAGTGACGTGTATGACGTTACTTACTGGACCGCCACTCCCATTCTACAGGAGCTGTGATCAGGGAAGCAGCTGATGGCAAACCATCTGTGTTCCATAAGCTGTAGCAGAGTACAGAGGAGACATCCAGTGTCTAATAGACCCTGAATGTCTAATAAAGAGTACCTGTCTCCTATATGCTATCACATAGGGGGATATTGGTCCCCTATGTAATGGCAATAAAAGTTATGCAAAAAAAAGAATAAAAATATAAAATATAAAAAAATATTTAAAGAGACATAAAAAAACATTTTAGAGCCCACCCCCACCCCCTACACACACACATGTAAAAATGTATGCGATTGCCCTACACATGTTATGTATCACCACGCACGCTGGAGTGAGAGCAATAATTCTAGCATCAGAACTACGGCATAACACTAACCTGATGTCCTGTAGGGGCTTTTAAAGTGTTGCCTATGAAAAAATATAGGGTACTGACATTTTTCGCGGTTTCATGGGTGCACACACACAAAGCCCCTATAGGTCATCAGTTTAGTGTTATGCAGGAGTTCTGGAGCTATAATTATTGAATTATTCTTTATTTATTTTTAAAACATTTTTTTTGGGGGGGGGGGGGCAAGTAGCTGGTCTTGCCTAGGGTGCAAAATAGTCTAGCACCGGCCCTGCCCAGACTCTGCTCCCCCGGAGGGGTTCAATCATTGATTAACCTTAATAATTAATCCCTTTCTGGGGTAAGGCATATCAGAGAAGGATAAACAGGGTCTGGGTGGCATTGTTGATAATACACAAATCTCTATGGCATAATGTTTTTGGGGCTTCTTTTACTTTCAAAGACGAGTTCTCTGTAGATAAAAAGTGGAGGTATCCGCGCTTAGGATTATAGGAACTGCTGCCCCCCTACAAAGACTACACCTAGATGCAGTAAGAGTAATTGGAAAGATAAAATGAGGGGTGTTGGCGCCGTTCAAGGGTAAAAATTTATAAAAAGATATTAAAATTGGGAGATGAGTAAAATTAGGAGATATTAAAATTGAGAGTGAGGACACCCCTGACCCGGATGAGAGGAATCCGTGTGGATAACCACTTCTATGCCCATTACCCCTGCAGGGGTTGGGCACTCCGGTGAGTGCAAACACATTAGGAGCACAGTCGGAAGGAGGGGAGTACGGGACCCCCACAGCTTCTAGTCACCCATTACACTGACAAGAAGAATCACATCACTCACTGGGCGCAGATTGCATCCACTGATTTTTGCCCACAGCTTCCCCGCAAACATCATCTGGCAGAGTGCCTATTGCCGAGCTATTATTGATTGGAATATAGAATTTACCAGCATTCATTGATGCCTGACGTATTTGTTATCAATATATAACACCACTGGAATTCTCTGAACTTTTACATCTCATACTGCTAACTGAATATTCATATATTTATATACTAACTGTACTTATTGGACTATTTCTTACTACCCCATTTTTAGCCTTATCAGGATTTGAACGTAGCATATGCAGCATACTTGCACCTTATTTATGGTTTAACGGCATATTTATTTATTTATTTTATAACACTGCCAACAGTATTTGTATATATTTATGCACGTGCACTTTTTTCTACTCTGTAGTCACTCTGTAGACTTGGCACACACAACTGGAGGTGCAGCTTTAAGTCCACCTTCTGCAGTACCTATTAATACTTCTACTTTAACCACTTGCTTACTGTGCACTTAAACACCCTTCCTGCCCAGACCAATTTTCAGCTTTCAGTGCTCTCGCACTTTCAGTGACAATTGCGCGGTCATGCAATACTGTAACCAAATTAATTTTTTATCATTTTGTTCGCACAAATAGAGCTTTAGTTTGGTGGTATTTATTTGTGACTCTGTTTTTTATTTTTTGCAATATAAGCGAAAACATAGCGGAAATTTTGAAAAAAAACAATATTTTCTCCTTTCTTTTTTAACCACTTCCCGACCGTAGGCCGTCATATGACGGCCTCCAGTTTGCGGGGGTATATCTGAATGATGCCTGTAGCTACAGACATCATTCAGATATTGCCGGTTTCAGCCAGCGATTCCCTGCACCATAAGAATAATCATAGCGGCTGTTCCGCCGCTTGATCGTTCTTATGGGCGGCGGGAGGGGACGCCCCCCCTCCCGCCGCCCTCCGGTGCTTCTACCGACTCACCGCTTCCATCGGTGAGTCGGACACAGGAACCCCCGGCCCCGGATGATCACTATAGAGATTTCCGGCGGACCAGATGGTCGCCGGAGTCTCTATGATCGTTCGGAGGCCTCTGCATTGGAATAACGGCGCCGCCTCCGCTGGGAAGCGGTGATCGTTTTTTTTTTTTTTTTAATTTTAGGCTTTCCAGCCTAGAGGTGAGATGTGGGGTCTTATTGACCCCATATCTCACTGTAAATAGGTACGATCAGGTAATATTCCTATTACAAGGGATGTTTACATTCCTTGTAATAGGAATAAAAGTAATCAATTTTTTTTTTTTTTAAACTGTCAAATTTAAAAAATAAAAGTCAAATTAACAATAATAAAAAAAAAAATTTTTTTAAAGCGCCCCTGTCCCCGTGAGCTCGTACGCAGAAGTGAGCGCATACGTAAGCCCCGCCCACATATGAAAACGGTGTTCAAACCACACATGTGAGGTATCGCCGCGAACGTTAGAGCGAGAGCAATAATTCTAGTCCTGTAACTCAAAACATGTAACCAGTAAAAAATTTTAAAGCGTCGCCTATGGGGGATTTTTAAATACCAAAGTTTGGCGCCATTCCACGAGCGCGTGCAATTTTGAAGCGTGACATGTTGGGTATCTATTTACTCGGTGTATCTTCATCTTTCACATTATGCAAAAAAAATTGGGCTAACTTTACTGTTTTGTTTTTTTAAGCATGAAATTGTTTTCTTTCTGAAAAAAACGTGTTCGAAAAATTGCTGCGCAAATACCGTGCGAGATAAAAAGTTGCAACGAGCGTCATTGTATTCTCTAGGGTCTTTGCTAAAAAAAAACATATATAATGTTTGGGGGTTCTATGTAATTTTCGAGCAAAAAATTATGAATTTTACATGTAGGAGAGAAATGTCAGAATTGGTCTGGTTGCGAAGTGGTTAAAAGAAATCCAATAAAATCAAAATTTGTCATAAATTTAAGCCAAAATGTATTCTGCTACATGTTTTTTGTAAAAAAAATTCTGTTAAGTGTATAATAATTGGTTCGCGTGATCACGGACATATGTACGAAAATGATCATGTACAGATGTGTGCAGGTGATCACGGACATATGTGTGCAGATAATCATTTTTTACTGGGACATATGTGAGGGACATGTGTTTTTATTATTTGGGGACATGTGTGTTTTGGGGACATGTGTGTTTTGGGGACATGTGTGTTTTACTGTGGGGACATGTGTGTTTTACTGTGGGGACATGTGTGTTTTACTGTGGGGACACTACACTGGTGATCAGTGAGTAAAAAGCTGTAAAAAAACAGCTAATACTCACTGATCACCAGCCAGCTGCAGCGATCCGCTTTCCTCTCCTCACCGACGACTTCCGTGTGAGGAGAGGAGAGCCGATTGCCTAGCAACCGGCTGTTTGTTTACATCACATGACGGCTGTGATTCGACATGGCCGTCATGTGATCAGGAGGGCCAATCAATGAGCCCTCCTGCCGATCCGAGATGCGCCGTGTCCGGGTGACACGGCCGCATCGGGATCGCGCCGCTGCGCGGGCACGTGCGTGCGCGATCCCTCTACTTCTGAAGGACGTTCCGGAACGTCCGTTCAGAAGTAGACGGCTCCCACCCGGCCGTATATGTACAGTGGCCGGGTGGGAAGTAGTTAAGCAGCTGGGACTAGTAATGACTAAAATAATTGGCACACCTGACAAAAAGGATAATTGCAAATACTTAATTGCCTGACATCCGATTGTACACTACTGTTGTACACTACTGTGCAAAAGTTTAAGGCAGGTGTGAAAAAAATGCTGTAAATTAAGAATGCTTTCATAAATAGAAGGGTTAATGGTTTATTTTCTATCAATTAACAAAGTGGAAACTAAATCAACAGAAGAGAAATCCTAATCAAATCAATATTTGGTGTGCCCACCTTTGCCTACAAAACAGCATCAATTCTTCTAGGAACACCTGCGCACACCTACCTATTGAACTCAACAGGTAGGTTGTTCCAAACATCTTGGAAAACTAACCACAGATCTGTGGATGTAAGCTGCCTCAAATTCTTCTGTATCTTCATGTAATCCCAGACAGACTTGATGATGTTGAGATCAGGGCTCTGTGTGAGCCAAACCATCACTTCCAGGACTCGCTACACTAATTCTGGGTACTTTGTCTCAGTAAGTGGGCTTAGCACTATATAACCATATAGTGTGACCAAACCCCCGTATTTTTCGAATATGTTCAGGTGTTTTTAAATATGTTTTTGTTTTTTAACTACTGTCATTCCACCACCTCCCTGCAGGAAATGTCATTTCTTGAATGTGTGCGTTGTAATATGTTCGCTATTGTCTGTTGGTCTTTACATTGGGGGTCATGTACCATCTCATAAGTGTTTTCTGCGTGAGTTCCCATAGTGAGGTGCAGGAAGTAGCTTTGTAAACGCATTAGTGGCTATTCTATGAGGGGTCATGTACCATCTCATAAGTGTTTTCTGCGTGAGGCATTTTTGTAGTCTATGGTACGTCAAGAAATCTTTATTGGGAGCTCCATATTCAGAGGAAAGGGTTTGTTGGAGATCATGGTGCGTAGTTCCTGAGTGGAGGATATCTGGGATGTAATCCAGTGAGGGATGTGCAGATCAGGGGTGAGGTGTTGTAGAACAGTAAGAGGAGTGAAAATTGGTTTGGTCGGAAGGTAAGACCAAGTGGCGTGATGGAGTAGTTTCCATGCCTTGATGGAGGCCTGAATAGGGGGTGAATAGTGGTGTAAGAATGGGGTGGGGGATACTGTCGAGCTAAGCAGCCAGTTAAGAAGATTCGGACCCGGTGTTTCCACATTTTCGATAGATCCCCATAATGTAGTGGGTGTAGGGAACATCCATTCTTTTAATTGAGATAGAATTGTCGCTAAGTAATAGTCTCGTATATCAGTGTATCCCATCCCTCCTCTAGTTCTGTGTTTGATAAGTTTAGCATGGTTACATCTAGATTTTTTCCCTTGCCATACGTATTGGCCTAAAATGGACTGTAGGGAAGCGAGGTATGAAGCTGAGAGTGGGATGGGCAATACTCTAAAAGTGTAAAGAAGTTTAGGCAGCAGCATCATTTTAAACGCCGCCAGGCGGCCGGCCCATGAGAATTCATATTTTGCAAGCTTGGATGATTCAGTAATTAGCATTTGTTTGACTTCAGTGTAGTTAAGTGAGAAGAGGCTTTTAGTGGATTTGGTCAGTGTGATTCCTAAATATGGGATACCTTTGTCTGCCCAGGGGTAGGGGTAAGTGTTGCGTAATATATTGTTCGTGATAGCATCCATACCCAAATCTAGAATGTATGACTTGTTTTCATTCACCTTGTAGTATGAAATAGTACTGAATCTCTGCAATAGGCGTTGTACCGAAGCCAGGGAGGAATGGGGGCTTGTGACCATCAAGATCACATCGTCTGCGAAGAGATTGATCTTGTGCTCTATTTCGCCTATTTTAAATCCAGAGATGGACTGGGCCTGACGTACATGTTCCGCCAGGGGTTCCATCACCAGGTTGAAAATGAAAGGGGAGAGCGGACATCCTTGGCGGGTACCGTTCGTAATGGAGAAAGGTTTGGAGAGCATTTCTGAGGTGTACACCTGTGCGGAGGGAGAGGAGTATAGGGCCATTATGGCCGAGAGGATTGGACCTTGGAAACCGAATTTGGCCAGGGTGGCTTGGAGATATTGCCAATGGACTCTGTCGAACGCCTTCTCTGCGTCCAAGGAAAGGAGCAGAGAAGGCGTGCGGCTTACCTCTGCTTTGTGGATAATGTTGACAATTCGCCGTGTGGCATCGGAGGCCTGTCTGCCCTTGGTGAAGCCTGATTGGTCATAATGGATCAATTGTGGCATAAATTCAAGCAGTCTGTTAGCTATTAATTTGGCGTAAATTTTCGTATCTAAGTTGAGTAATGAGATGGGTCTGAAGTTTTGGGCATGAGTCGGTTCCTTACCTGGCTTCGGTAATGTGACGACTAAAGCTTTGAGCATTTCAGGTGGGAGAGAGGAGGAAGAGGCAGCGTCATTGCAAACTGTAGTTAAGAATGGAGCGAGAGTTGAGCTGAACTTTTTATAGTAATTACTGGTAAGGCCATCAGGGCCGGGAGATTTATTTGATGGAAGGGTCCTAATTGTCGTTTCAATTTCCTGATCAGTGAACGGGGAGTTGAGTGTGGTCAATTGTTCCTGAGATAATTTTGGCAGGTTAATTTCCTGGAGGAAAGAATCAATGTCTTGGAGGGAAGGTTGGGTGACAGAGGGATCATCTTTTAAGTTGTATAGACTATTGTAGTAGTGACTAAAGGCATCAGCAATGCTTTGGGGGTCCTGCAGTTTCTGTTTGGTAGAGGGGTGGAATAGATGTGTAATTTTAGATTTGGCATAATGACCTTTGAGTCTATTTGCCATAAGTTTGCCTGCCTTATTGCCCGTGGAGTAGTGTTTTGCTTTAAAAAAATTGTGGGCTTTTTCATAGGATTGCAGGAGGTGGGATCTGAGTTCCAACCTGAGGGAGTCTAGTTTAGCTTTGGTTGTCAGGGTAGGAGAGGACTGGTTTAGGTGTTCGGTGGATTTGATTTCTGAGGTTAGTTGGTTTAGACGCTGTGATCTCTTTCTCCTCTCTCTAGCACTGAGTTGTATAAGGATTCCCCTTATGAATGCTTTGTGGGCATTCCAAAGAACAGTATTATCTTGTACAGAACCAACATTATTTTTAAAAAACTCAACTAAGCATTCTTTAATGTAGGAGGAGTGGACCGTAGAGGCGATGATTGCTGCGTCGGCTCTCCAGAGCCTCGTTCGGGAATGTGCTGGGGAATCTTCTAAGGTAATGGTGACTGGCGCGTGGTCTGACCACGTGATGGTGTCCAAGGTTGAGGAGGAGATATTTGGCAAAGTCCATTTATCCACAAGGAAGTAATCGATGCGGGTGTAGGAGTTATGGGGGGGGGAGAAGAATGAGTAGTCTCTCTCAGTGGGGTGGTGACATCTCCAGACGTCGAACAAGTCCTGAGATCTGATGAAGGATCCCATAGGGGAAGTCAACCTTTTTGAGCCTGAGGACGAGTCAATGGAGCAGTCTGGCACTATATTGAAATCGCCACAAATGATAAGCTGGCCTTTTTTAAATTTGTTGATCAGTTTCATAAGGTTGGAAAGGAAGTGGATCTGCCGTTTATTTGGAGCATAGAGGTTTACAATAGTATATCTGATGTTGTTTAAATCACAATCAATGGCCAGGTATCTGCCTTCCGTGTCGTAGAGGGTATCATGAAGAGTGAAGGAGCAGGTGTTTTTGATGGCTGTCATAACTCCACCTTTTTTACCAGGGCCAGAAGCCTTAAAGATATGGGTGAACTGTTTGTGGGAGCAATTGGGTTCAGCAGCATTTTTGAAGTGCGTTTCTTGGACGCAGAGGACATCACAGTGGGAGTCACGAGCTGTGCGCCACAGGGAGGTTCTCTTGGCTGGGTGATTTAATCCTTTCACGTTAAGTGACAGGAACTTTGGCATTGTGTAGAGAAGGTGCTAAGGTGCAGGAAGAAAAAGGAAGTACTCACTGTTACTGGTGTAGCCGGATGGAGAGTGGGTGCGATTCAGGTCCTGGTATTGAGCTGTGAGTTGACGGTGTAAGCCCAGCTATTGGGGATCCTGTGCTCTCTGGAGTTAGGTATGAGGGAGAGAAAGGTGGTTAGAAGGTACAAGCAAATAGCACGGTAGGTTGGGGAGGGGGTAGGTGGGGACCAGCAGTGTGACAGACAACTGCCAATCAAAATCTGGGGATAAGTCCGTGGACTAGCTGCAACGAGCAGGCACCGAGCGGATTGCAGTGACACAATTGCATTGGATCAGCACTAACCTAATTTTCATTTGGTGAAGTTAGAGCGTTGTTGGTGGTTATTGTACATCGGAGGGTTGGAAGTGGAGGTCTGCGGATCAGTGGAGTCGTTCCCAGGGATGATGCCCCAGGATCTGAGCATTTGTATGCCTTCTTCCACTGTGTGGATGTTGTGGCGGGCGCCATTCCTGGTTATTATCAATTTGGTTGGAAAGCCCCATTGGTATGGGATTTTGTGGTTGTTGAGAGGTTTTGTGATGGTCTGGAGTTGTCTTCTTTGCTGTCGAGTGTACTGCGATACGTCAGCAAATAGTTGTAATTGAGCATAAGGAGGTGGAAGTTGGCCCAGGCGTCTGGATTGGGCTAGTAGCATGTCTTTGGTATGGAAGAAGTGAATCCTCATCAGGGTGTCGCGGGGTATCTCAGGGGACAGATGTGGAGGTTTCGGTAGGCGGTGGATGCGGTCGACTATAGTTTCAACCTGCGGCAGATCTGGTAAGATCGTGGAGATGAGCTGTCTGGCATACGTGTTTAAGTCTGAGGGGAGGACCGATTCGGGAATGCCTCTTATTTTAACATTGTTTCGTCTCGAGCGGTCCTCGAGATCCGCCATTTTGGCCCTCATCCACTGTTGTTCGTCACGTGTATGTTCATGAGCACCCACCAGGTCATTCACTGTTTCAGTCATGGCTCCCATCTGGGACTCAACTCTGCCTAGTTTGCGGCTTGTGTGTGTCAGTTCAGTTTTAAATGCAGTGATCATGGAGGAAATGTCACTTTGGAGAGAGCTGTGGAGTGATATCAGCATCTCCTTTAACATGGTGTCTATGATGGGCTGATTAGATGTGGGGAATGCTGCTATGGGAGAGGCAGTTGGCGTCTGGGAGAGGAGTAGGTCTAGTGTAGGCCTTACCTCAGGTTGCAGGTCAGTGTTCTCAAATCGCATCCGCGATTTAGCAGGGCTGTTTGTGGAGGATGATGCTCCAGATGAAGGTGGGGATATGACATGGTCTCCCTGAGGCAGTGTGGAGGCTTCGTCTGCAGCCGGGAGATCTGTGTATGACAGATCTGTGTGCAGCGGTCCTGTGTGATGTGAGGTGCTGCGGGCGCCATCTTGGATTCTTCCCCCCTGAGGTGAGGGGAAGAAATCATCTATTCTTTTCGGCTGTTTAAGTTCCTTACGCTTCCTAGTACCTCCGGTCTGGTTCCCCCGGGAATGGGGGTCTGCTGGAAGCATTTTGGGGCTCGGATTAGCGCTGTGTAGGTCCGTAGGTATCCGCTCGGTGCAGGAGCTGAGGATCTAAGCTACCATTCCGCTCGGCGGTTAGCCACGCCCCCCCTCACCCAGTTTTAAACCTCCTACACAGCTGTTTCTGTTTCTGTTTCAGTTTATGACTGTGTTTCAACCTACATATAAAAATTGATCGATAGCACCTGCTTGGTATAATTGGTTAATCCCCAAATTCCGCAAAACCCAAATTCCGCAAAACCCGATACAAATCTAAGGGAGAACGAAGATTCGTAGTCCAAGGACCTCGGCTATGGTACGCTCTACCCACCAACATCCGCTTGGAAGAAAACCATTGGGCCTTCAGAAAAAAACTCAAGACCCACCTCTTCTAATAAGCAAGACAACAAAAGACAGACCAAGCGCCTTGAGTCGATTCAGTTTGCATTTGCAGCGCTATACAAATCATTAATTCATTCATTCATCATACACCTGACTCTAATCCTACAAAATCCCTGACTTTGTGCAAGTATACAAAATGTGCAAGTATAAGAATTGATGCTGGTTGGAAGTCAAAGGGTAGTCAAACCAAATATTGATTTGATTAAGATTTATCTTCTGTTCACTCACTTTGCATTTTGAAAATTGATAAAACTAAAGAATTAAAAAATATATATTTTTGAGAGCATTCTTATTTTACAGCATTTCTTCCCACCAGCCTATAACTTTTGCATGGTACTGTATGTATGCAAATTAATTCCATTTGCAGAGACTAATACAATTTGTGGAACATGATTTCCTAGATCCCTAATTGCATGATTCCCCTAGAATTAGACAGAACTACATACAAGATATTCATGTGAATAAATAATGTGAGATTTGTCAACCCTCCTGATTTGAACATCGTGAATTGGGCTAATTTATGCAAGCAATGGGAGTTTGACAACAGCAAGGGACACTGGAAACAAAAGGAAAATGTTAGGTTTAAAAGAATAACACAGTAGAAGCTTAACTCAATGTAATAAACATCTAAGGTGCCACAGCTTACAACAAACTGAAAGTACGAAACAGTTAATATTAAGGCATATGGAAATGTGTTTATGGTGTATTTATAACTTCACAATGGGATTGGCACTCTATAACTAAAAATCTATATAAGCTTCTTATGTCAGACAGTTCACGGTCTGAATGCTGTAAAAACAAGAAGCAGCACCAAACATAGTAATCTCGCTTTCTCTCACAGTGTTGGCTGTTTGCCAAATATTTTCAGACAGTATGTGACATCCACTGCTTTCCTTCATTCAGGTCTTAATTAAATACTCACATTTCAAGTTACCTACGTGACATTTTCCATTGGTCTGTTGACAACAAGTGAAGGGAATTTGTCTTTTCCAGCATATTATGCAATCCTTGCAGTGTAATAGCCCTGATGTTTTTTCTCTTCTTGGAACCAGATTATGCATTCATCAAATGACTGAAAACAGAAGAGGTCAAGTTTTATGCCTTACGTAGAAGTTCACCTCTTTTCACGCAAAGTATTTGATTTCATAATGTGATTTTTTATTTTTTTTTATTATTTACTTATACTTAGTGCAGCTCAAATGCTATGCCATTGTCCTAACTTTGGAAAAATAAATCAAAAAGAGAATTTGTCCCTAGAGCTAAATAAAAAAAAAAGTGAATAGATTGCTAGCAGTTTCTGGTTCCATGAAAGCTGAGGTATGCTGTGAAACCCTAAAATAAATTTTCCATGGTATTACATAAAAGTGTGCACAGAATAATGTAAATGCAGCAAGGTAGAAAGTGCCACATAAAACATCAGTACTTGAATATGCAATCAAAGTGAGCTTCAGCTACAGAGTGGATTTGTAGATTGTAGGCAGAGGTTATAAGAGACCAGAGCCATCCAGAACTGCAAGTTTTAGAGCCACAATATAGTATTTGTTGCTTTACCCTAAAAAAAAAAAAAAATGAATTCAATCAATGGTCTTGTCACCTTGCAAGATAGTGCTATCAGCAAATATGTGCTACCCCTGCTGCTTTGTGTTAGAGAAGGGATAATCAAAGGTTAAAGTACAACGAAAGACTACTGTATGACAGTCTAAAAGAGTCACAAATCCAGGTAATATGTGAAGAAAAAAACCTAATTAACCACTTCAGCTCCAGAAGGTCCACCCAGTGTTGCCAACCTACCAGACTGAAATTTACTGACACAATACCCAAAAATTTACTGCCACAGCCAAGTGTTTACTGGAATTTCCAAAAGTTACAAAATTACAGTTTTAAGTGCAAATGAGATTATTTAGGCTACAAACAAATACAATATACAATTAGCAATATGATTTAAAGTAGATAATAAGGCAAAAAACATAAGGGGTTAACATCAGGGCAGTCAAAGGGTTACATGTGTTCCCTGGGAGTGCTTGCTTACTGTGTGGGGGATGGTTTAACTGTAGGAAGACAGAGATCTGTGTTCCTGCTTAGCGGAAACACAAGATCTCTGTCTTCCTTACTAGCAGAATGGCAATCTGCCTTGTTTACATAGGCAGACTGCCGGTCTGCCTCTCTAGGAATGATCACCGGGTTTCCAGTGGACATCGGGTCTATCGAACCCGCTAATTGGCTCCCTCTGTGATTGGTGCGTGCATCCCAAACCAAAGAAAAAAATCACGTACAGATGTTATTTTGCGCTTAAGGGCTGCCCTGCTGCAATATATGTACGTGTAGTGGTCCTTAAGCGGTTAAGTAAACACAAACCTCCTCTGCCTTCCCTAACAGAGATAAATCCTCTTTCATTTGTGTCTCACATGCCCCCTCTCTTAGACACTGCAGCATACAAAGGGAGGGCTTCAGCAACAGAGGCAGTGCTGTCAATCCAGAAAGCAGTGGACAGGACTAGATGCAGCCAGGTGATGATTGATACAGGCTTGTGACTCAAGCAGGGACAATGCTCATAACCACACCCCCTATACATAAGGGACAATTTTAGAGGTTATCCGTTCAGAGTATAATACAGTATTCACAACATTTCTATTCCTAGAACCAATGTAAAATGTGCTCTTGCCTGGAACTCCTTTTTTTAAATTAAAATACCCTGAAGTTTTGAGTAGTGTACCATAAAACCTTCCACCTTTATGTGGACCCCTTCATTTATTCCAAGATTAAAATAGGTCGTTGTTGAAAGCCTTGTCACTGAACCTGCAAATGTAAACCATTTCAAGATCACTGATAACAAGAATAAAAACCTCTGTCTGCCTGGATTGCAAAGATTATAACAGCTAGTATATGACAACATCTCTGCTGGACCATTTCTGCAGATGCACAATTTAAAGTGTGAAAAATAACTCATCATTTTGAAAAGCAATCACTACTGTGTGCTTATGCCTTAGGTATGACAGTTGGCCACTATTTGGAAGCAATTTACCCGTGAAGGTTTTCTGTAAAGAAATATGTTGAATTGAAGACATTGACTTAATAGCACATCAAATTGCTTCTTCAACCAAATAGGGTCACGATGATATCCTTTGTGAAGTTGTATGAAAAATCGTAAAATACAGCATTCATTTAAAAAGGATTAACCCTAGGACTTACAAAAGACATCTTATGCATGGATCAATATTACATAAAGAGGTATAAAAACTGATGATAAAATTGCAGAAATTTGTGGCACAACAATGAAATGTTTTCAGCACAATAGAAAAAGGAAACATACCGTTGATCCCACAGTTACTAAGTAATGTCCATGTGCACATTACTTTAAAAAGCTAGTACTGAATTGATTAGGGTGGTAGCCATTTTTTTTCTTCCTGGATTTGTTGCAGAGATGCACCGGAGGTCTTCAGCTGTCGTTGTGCTATGCTGGGTTTATGGTGTATCTCTGCACCTTTAAGCAGGAATGGGCTACCTGCAGGCAAACCTGCCCCCAGTTTAGCTTTTGCTATACAAACAGTCCCTGGGTTACAAACAAGGTTCTGTAGGTTTGTTCTTAAATTGAATTTGTATGTAAGTTGGAACAGGTAAGTGTAACTCTGGGCCAAAAAAATATGTTTTTTGGATAGCATAGGCAAGGGTTAACAGCCCTGTAATGTTTGTTTTGCTGTCTGTGCCCCTGTTCAGAAGATTTCTCCTCACTTTCTGTCCCTGTGACAATTGAATTTTAAACATTTTTGGGTTGGGTTGTTGTGGAAACAAGGATTGGTGATAAAACTTCAGTGGACTGGAGATATCTTTTTCCCATGATGACTCTTACAGGAGTGAAAATTCCCCTTCCTAGGGTAGGTTTCCTCTAACTTCCTGTTGTCTCCCTCCGTTTGTAAGTATGAGTCGTTTGTAAGTCGGATGTTTGTAACTCGGAGACTGCCTGCATATGTTCCAAGATGGGAGTGCTGCTAGATTACAGTTAGGGATCACACATTACAATGAGGCCTCGATATGGCAGTTTGGCTTCAACATATATTTGCAATTATATTCAACATTTTTTTATATATATAAAATGTAGAAACATTGTTTAATTCGTTTCTCTGCTGACTAACTAATACGTTTGCTGGGACATTTTTGTTTAGCTGTGTTTAGCTGTGAAACATCCTGCCAAAGTGCACCTTTAAAGCCAGTAATAAACCTGCTGGCGAAGTAGCTATTTCTGTATTACTTAGTAGGCATAGTAAAGCTAGAGAAAGGATAAATGCTTAGCTCTGTAACATTTTTATTGTTGCCAGTGTCACCACTGGGTAAATTTACCCTCAATATTTTTTCCTGGTGACCATTGTTACCAAAACAGAAATCCTAAGTTTTACAATTGTAACCAGAAGAGGAGGGTATGGTAAATCTTCTAATGAGGACAACTATCTAAGAAGGGAATTTTTCCTATTCAAATGAAGGGCACTCTGCCCAACAGGAAATAGTCAGCAAAAAAGTAATCAGTCAGGGATTTTTAACCTTCTCTAATCTAAAGCAAACAAAATAAATAAAAATAAAAATTTTGGCTGTACATACACTTTAATAGCCAGCTCTTTGTAGCAATAAATATTTCAGCTCTACTTTATGTTTTGACTTAAGCACTGTTAAATGTGCTTTATAAATCAGTTTTAAAGTGTTTCGTAGTGTTATTTTTATCTTTTGTAAAAAAAAAAAAAGTGGGTGTCATATAATTTCTAAGTTAACAGCTTGTTTTTTTTTCCCTCCATTATGTGTTTTTAATAGCACGAGAGAGAAAGAGAGAGACACACACAGACTATCCATATTCTATATAGTAGTAGAGAGCTACTAGCACAACTATCAATAAACTGGGTAGCAACTCATATAGCATGTAGATATTGATGCAGAAAAAGGGCATTAATAGAAATTTGCATGAGTAGAATTCACAAATTAACATATATATATAGCTTGTAGGGCCTGTTTACACCTATACATTTTGTTGTTTGGAGGTAATGCACACACATTGTGACACATGTTAATGCATGCTGTATTAAACCATCTCATTTATTTGCTTAGGCTGTCCAAATACTTCAACATACTACCGTATATACTCGAGTATAATCCAAGTTTTTCAGCACATTTTTTTGTGCTGAAAATGCCCCCCTCAGCTTATACTGGAGTCAAGCATTTTTCTGCTGCAGAAAAATTACATTTTCCGAACAGACTTTGGGGCCCCCTTTGGTGTGCAAGCCCAGTGGAATTAGCAATACAACATATCCAAAGCTGGTGTTCCTATCACCAAATGGCCCCGAGATACGGGTCCCCAAAATCGGTTCGGAAAATGTCATTCTCTGCTGCAGAAAAGTGCTTGACATTTTCCGAACCGACTGGGTTTCACTGGGGTTGCACACCAAATTTGGGGTTCCTAGCACTAGGTGGCCCCGATATTCCATCTGTGTCCATCTGCAGCAATGCCATTTTCGGGACCCTTTGGGTCCAGTAACCCCAAATTTTGTCTGCAGCTGGCTAGGCATCTAGAAACCCTTAACTACCGAGTTTGAAGTTCGGGGGGCCTATGGCTGCAAATGGGCACAGTGAGGCATGCAAATGGACACAGCGAGGGTGCAAATGGGCATTTTTGACCGTCTTTTCCACTTACAGTAGCTGCGCATTTTTCACCTTAGGCTTATACTCGAGTCAATGCATTTTCACAGTTTTTTGTGGTAAAATTAGGTGCCTCGGGTTATATTCGGGTCGGCTTATACTCAAGTATATACAGTAATTAATGGATACGGTGCATAGTAGTCCATTATGCTTTACCTTTGCAGGGAAACAAAGAGGAAGTAAACCCATCAGGGTTTACTTACTCTTTAATGCTCACTATCAACATTAAAAACGAATATCTAAATAAATGCTATGACTATAAACTTCTGCGTGTGCCTGATTTCCATATTTTATACATATAATAAATGTATGAGCTAATACTGAATTTGTAATATATTTTGCACTAATGCAAAATGTATATATATATACCATACAATTTATATAGAGTATTAACGCTATACTATTTATAAATCATATAATATTTTCAAAATCAGTTTTAATATGTTTTATTTATATATTTTCAGAATGAGCTTATGCAATTATATATTATATATCTTTAATTGCTTTACACAGCTCTGAAATGTATATATGCAAGGATTTGCAGAAAAAGGGCCTTAATAGAAATTTGCAAGAGTAGAATTCACAAATTAACATAGATATATCTTCTAGGGCCTGTTTACACCTTTACAATTTGTTGTTTGGAGGTAATGCACACACATTGTGACACATGTCAATGCATGCTGTATTAAGCCATCTCATTCATTTGCGTAGGCTGCCCAAATACTTCAACATACTAATTAATGCAAGTATGTGCATTGTGCTTTAGCAACAACTATATTGTGAGTTTGGATGCTAATAACAATATATGATACTGGAAAGGACTACACCACACATAGATCTGCAAAGGTATAAGCTTACATGTATTGCAGTAATGAATGGGCTCTTAATGTTCACTATCAACATTAAAAACAAATATCTAAATAAATGCTATGACTATAAACTTCTGCGAGTGCCTGATTTCCGTATTTTATACAGGTAATAAATGTATGAGCTAATACTGAAATTGTAATATATTCAGCAAAATGTATATATTTACTATATAATTTATATAGAGGATTTACTCTAACCTATTTATATATCATATTTTGTGCAAAATATGTTTTAATAAGTTTTATTTATATATTTTCAGAATAAGCTTATGCAATTATAGTATATATATATATATATATATATATATATATATATATATATATATATATATATATATACTCTTTAATTTCTTTACACAGCTCTGAAATTTATATGTGCAAGGATTTACATAAAGGGGTGAAAAAGAGCAGGAATTCAGAAGCAATTTAAGCAACTACCCAACATCCTTAAGTGCGGCAAATTACGCTGTTATTACCTCCTTTCCCCCTATGCACAGTGGGGATGTCACTGGATAATGACTTACATGTAGAGTTAATCACTTTGATGCATTTTTGACTGATCCCAGCAAATTATGTTTTGGTTCCACTATATTAAACACAAGAGCCAGGGATTATCATTAATAAATCTAAGGCACAGCATGCATAAATCTTGAATAAATCAAATATCAATTACATAAGCAGTAGCCAACATCTGCTTTAATCAAATAATATTTATATAGTTTGTATTCTTCTGTAGTCAAGTTAAAAAAAAATGTCACTTGACTGCACAAAGGGAGCTTGTGCTACCAACGGGTTTTAACGCAAATGGATTTTGATAGGTTAAAATAAATATAAAAATAGGTCAGTATGGTATTGTTTGGAAGGCAATGTGTTTCAATGTAGAAATCCAGTCATCAGTACCTTTCAGAAAAATAAGGCAAAGCATTCATCTAAATGCAGAACATAAGAAAAAAATGTCTTATGGAGTTTGACATTTGCAGAAGTCAGATTAAACATATGGTACTTTGGGTTAACAGATGGAGGTTCATACAACAGATTCCCATCAAGAGACGATGTAGATGAAAAATAGAGAAATACATCTTAAACACTAGTATATAAAGATTAGTCGACATAAGGAAAAATGAGTTCCACTCTCATGCATCTTTCTGTTTCTGTGCTACAGTTGCTGTACTAGTAAACAAGTGCATGAACTATCAGATGCTACTTAATTCAAATGTAAAAATGCATTGATTGAGTGATCTCCATAATTATCTACCAGGTTGTATTTTATACTTTTGTTGCTCATTTAGATACAAATGGTAAAAGGATGAATTCATTAGATGGTAAGCTTTTAAAGTGAGATTATTTAACAGAGTTTTACTCTTTTATAAGGAAAATGGGAAGCCCCATCAACTTTCTGCCGATGTTGATAAGTAGGGCTTTCTACCTGTAACGCCGCCAATGGTGTCTTTGTATGTTTAAGGAAAGAAGTTTAGAGTCAATTGAATTGGACTGATATAGGCCCTCCATTTGTAACCAAGTAGGGGAAATGAGGAACTTATGGGAGCTGGCTATAATCTGTATCAAGTAGACATTATAGGATCCTTGCTTGATATATCACTGTGTCTTACATATCACAGCATCCCACAATGAATGCAAGAATATATACTCTGCCAGGAGGGGAAGCACCTATGTCCAACACCAGGGCAATCTTTAGAAAGTTGGACAGTTTATTTAAGGTTTAAGTGTCAAAGCATTTCAGGAATCTGGTGAAAGATATACAAATAGCGTATAAATGGTGCGCAATTCAACCTTAATTATGTGAGCATAGATCTTTAAAAATAATTATTGCCACAATGTCGATTGTGGTCAATAGTGCACAAGTGATAAAAAAATATATATGCCCTCCGTATATATTGTGCTGGAGGTGTGTGAAATAAAATATACAATCCTTGTATATAAATTAATATGTGAGTATGTGATCCTTATTATAAAAGAAAGGCCAAACGTGCATATAAAATCTTATTTAATAGGTGAAAGTATTTGTTGTGTTGGTAAAATGAAAAAAAGTTGAACGACGATTCAGTGATAGCAATCAAGATGATTGGGAATTGTGTCCTGTGTTAGAAAGAGTGAAGGAACTCTGGCGTAGCAACAGGTGCTCTGATTACAAGATTGGTACCATACACCAGACAATTAGTGTTGAATACAATCTAATTACAACAATATGCAGATACACCATGCGATTACTCTAATTGCAAGGTTGGTGCCATACACCATACAATCCTATTGTATGCAATCTGTTTGCTACGATAACCAGATAAACATATACCCCAGGCGATTGGTGTTTTAAAAGTGCAGTGGTGCATTACTGATAATAACAATTAAGGTTTAAACTCCCACTGTTTAGAGAAACAAAAAGCAAAAAGACTGCTATTTTGGAAAATATAAATATAAAATGTTGCCACTTCGGTAATGGTATTTATAAATATATAGGAAGAAAGAAACAAAAACTTTCCTTAATGTTGCCGGTACAATTATAGGTGATTCTTTTAAATCTTCCTGATGCTCAAGCCGGTTTTAACATGAAAAAGAGAAAAAACAAACAAAAACTATTGCGCAATATTGCTAACTATAAACTCCCCATGAGATGCCTCAAGTTGTATACACTCACGTGTACCAGGTGGATATAGTGCAGATAAAAAGTGTCAATGGTCAGGCTTTCGCTCCTGGGCTGTCAGCCCTTATCCTCCTTTGCTGAGCTTGTGTATCACACGGCGTCACCTAAGCTCCTCCTTCCGACGCGTTGCATCACAGGTCACGTGACTTTTGCAAGGGAATTTCAGGAATCTGAGCTTGCTTCGTCAGGTCTAATAATAGACATACAGTATTTAGTAATAATTATAACATATATATATATATATATATATATATATATATATATATATATATATATATATATAGATACACACAGTATTTCACAAAAGTGAGTACACCCCTCACATTTCTGTAAATATTTTATTATATCTTTTCATGTGACAACACTGAACAAATTACATGTTTCTACAATGTAAAGTAGTGAGTGTACAGCTTGTACAGCTTGTATAACAGTGTAAATTTGATGTTCCCTCAAAATAACTCAATACACAGCCATTAATGTCTAAACCGCTGGCAACAAAAGTGAATACACCCCTAAGTGAAAATGTCCAAATTGTGCCCAATTAGCCATTTTGCCTCCCCAGTGTCATGTGACTCGATAGCGTTACAAGGTCTCAGGTGTGAATGGGGAGCAGGTGTGTTAAATTTGGTGTTATCGCTCTCACTCTCTCATACTGTTCACTGGAAGTTCAACATGGCACCTCATGGCAAAGAACTCTCTGAGAATCTGAAAAAAAGAATAGTTGCTCTACATAATGGCCTATGCTATAAGAAAAGTGCCAGATTTTTGGTTCGGGGTTCCCCTTAATATTCATACCAAACCCAAAGGGCCTGGTAAAGGACTGGGGGGGAACCCATGAAACATCTGACAGCCGCTTCCCCCCCCCCCCACGGCTTTCAGCTGCTTTATTGAAAGCCACACAGGGATATCAGTGATTTTAACTCCCCCACCGCTGTACCGATCATCCCTGACTGTCCCCTGTATCCTCCTCTGGTCCTCCTCCATGTCCTCCTCCTGTTCCCCCCATGTCTTTCTCTATGTGCTCCTCCCTTTGCTCCTCCGGTTCCCCCATGTCCTCCTCCAGTCCCCTTCTGTGCTCCTCCGCCCTTCCCTTTCCCAGATCTGTCAGGATGGAGATCGGAGGAAGGAGCCGATATAAATGCCATTTACCAGCTCCTTCGTTTTCCGAAAGGACAGAGTCACTGACTCTGTCCATTTATAACTGAGCATTGTAAACTCTGTTTAGAATGCTTCAGTTTATGAATGGAGAGGAGCCGCTGTCTCTTGTCCATTCATCTTCAGTGCAAATAAATTGTATAAATAAAATTGTAAAAAAAATTAATAAAAAAAAAAAAAAAAACTGCTGACACAGTCCACACCTCATCAGTGCCTCCTATCAGTGCCCATTAGTGCTGCATATTAGTGCCACTGTCACATGACATTAAAAAAAGTATTGGTAATGGGTATCGGTACTTGAAAAAAGTATCAGTACTTGTCTTAAAAAAGTGGTATCAGTGCAGCCCTACCAAATATGTCTATCCCCGATGAGGGACTTTCCTTGAACCTTCAATAAACATTATTAAATGTTCATAAACATCATAAGTCTTGCCTTGATGTAGAGCAATCTGGTCATAGGCAATGTTCCTCCTGGCAGAATGGAGTATTCAGAGATTTACAAAATTTTGATCCATGTGTAACTGCCCCTGCTAAACAGAAGTTGACTATTAGATAAACCTCTGTTACATAGTTAAACAGTTACATAGTTAGTCTGGTTGAATAAAAAAAGACAAGAGGAATCTCAAATATAGTCGAATGACTATGAGTTCATATATAAGTTATACAAGGGATATGAAATTAGCAGACCTCAAGCTTTTGCAGAACTACAAATCCCATGAGGCATAGCAAGACTCTGACAGCCACAAGCATGACACCCAAAGGCAGAGGCCTGATGGGACTTGTAGTTTTGCAACAGCTGGAAGTCCGCTAATTGCAGATCCCTGCTTTATACTATCTCTCTGTATAAGATGTATTAGATGGCAGAGGAAAGTCTACATTCTTCATATATGGTACACACTAATTGTACAATCTACTGATGATGGGCCTGCTTGACTGGATACAACCTGAATGGATTTTTTAGGTAGCCCATCATATTACATTTGGTAAATAAAAAGGAGATTGTATGATAAGATTGCAACATGTATGAACAGCTGAAGAAAGATCATTAGTACTAATGATCTTTTTATGTTGTGGCAATACACATAAACATTGAATGGTTTGCATGAAAGAAAACAATTACACTGAATTACACTAAAGTGATCTTTCCTTGTGTTGTCTCAAATTGATATTTTGTTTGAATGGAGCAAATATATGATGGATTGATTGATTGGTATATGGCCAATATAAGGTAAACATCACTAATGGTACTGATCTGTGGAGCTGTAAGTTTGTTTATGCAGACTTTAAATCAAGGTGATGTATTAAGTTTAATCGTCATGCCCAAAAAAAAAAAAAAACACATATATTTAGAAGATAAATATTTAGAAAAACAGTACAATCAGTTTTCACAATTTGGTCAGCTATACTATACTTTTATATTATGGAGAACAAATTGGAAAAAAAAAAACATTGGATTGCTTTAACAAAATCACTAAAATACAAGAATGACATCCAGTAAAGGACGAGTTAAACCTGCCAGGGATTCTAACAAACTTCTGTAGCATCAAAATACAGATTTTAATCATGTTTGGCATAACAACAGCTATCATTAAACTGATTAGTTTTAATAATTAGCATTTGGAAGCACGAATCCTCCTCATAAATATGTTGATTTACAGGATAGACATCTTACACTGGTAAGAAAAGATACAGCAGAATACACAATTGTATATTCATAATTCTGGCAGAGACTTTCCAACTGTCATTTAAGTATCATATGGATGTATAGCAGGATATTTCCTTAATTCATTCAGTCCTGTCCTACCTTCTTACTCTAGTAAAATGTTAAAATGATACCTGCATGGCGATTATCTATTTTGCTTATTTTACAGAATTTGTTCCTTACGTTTGCAAAAATAATAAGTTATACTGTATATGTTCTAACCAGTGACAAGACAGGATTCTCTAAACAAAATCATCTAAGGTAAAAAGATATTTGAAAACATTGTTACCCCAAATCCATATTTAGGGACCACATTGTTTAAGGAACACCATGCTGTGCCCCCTTTTCTCAGAAAATGCTCAATCTAAAGCAATAAAATAAAGAAAACCTTTCAGTTTTTTTTTCGTTGGTTGTGTCCTAATTAGAAACCTACTTTCACTTCCTGTCCTGGCTACATTACAGGAAGTAAGAGAGAATCAGTGATAGGCCCCCCGATCACCTGATACCTATCCGCCCGATTTATTGGACCTTACTAGTATTATGGGTGTTTACTACATAACCTCCCACTGCCTTATAAGCCAGGTAAGCCTAGTCCTTTACTGCTGCACAGCCAGGACTGCACGGAACTCCACGTTTGAGATACCTATACCAAACGGCCATTTTGTGGGTAAGTACCATGACGAACTTTATTTCCTGTTGCCCTCTCACTTCCTGCATATCCCACTGTGTAGACCACCTGACCTTCTGGGAATGGTAGGCCCCTGTTATGATACCTTTTGAGACTGTTTGTTGCGCCCCCTTGTGTGCACTTGCATGACATAGCGACACTCACACAACATTGCATACCCCCGTTAATTGAATATGTTATGTTCTCATACAGACACATATATATATTTTTTGTGCTAGACTCGTCCCCACATCTGTGGTCGATCCTTGTGGGCCCTGGTGTTCTCTATGCTGGCAGGGATGCTTTTTTATCACACTCACACCACACAACTCAATAGTTTTGTCACCAGCAACGTATCATCAGTGCTGTGGGGATGTATACCCAGCCCCCCAGCCAATTTCCAGAGCATTCTTTTATGCGATGGGGCATTCTAGGGATTGAAGCCCCTCCTTCATGTCCTGAATCCTGATGTGTACTTTAATTCGCTAATGATAGTTATATTGTAAGTATCACTTGCTTTACTACTTATCATATATATATGCCATGCTATTACTTACTGTGTTCTCATATTTGTACATCTGTTAATTTTCTCATCTTTTTGATATCTTTGTTCTTTCATTAACAGACACAAAACAGCTTGTTTTTAATCAGACCCTGAAGAAGGAATTCATTACTCAGACCTGTATTTCGAAACATGTTTTGGACTTTTATGCAGACACACTCCATTTGACCTCCTACCATGAGATCAACTGTGTGTTTTAGCATATAGCTTTTATGTAACTATCCAGTCTGACTAATTCATTTTTAGGTTTATATACCCCATGCACCTACTTTACTACTGTTTTGTATTTAATACATTTTTCATATTTTTATACGCTTGTTACTCCCTTTTCTGGTTAATATCCTTTGCCCATAAAATACCCCGGGGCACCCCCTTTTGCAATTTTCACTTTTGTACTGGGATGTGGCGAAGGTTTCCAGCATTATACCTATAGGTGGGTTTCTTTTATCTATTTTTTCTCTATGAGACCCATATCGATCCAACTATGTTGCACGAGAGTCTGGGCTATCCTAGACTCTACCTGTTCATTGGTTGAGACAGCAGCGGAGCACCATTGGCTCCCGATGCTGTCAATCAAAGTCAGTGAGCCAATGAGGAGAGAGAGGGGGCCAAGCCATGGCTCTATGTCTGAATGGACACACAGAGCAGCGGCTCTGCTCGGGTGCCCCCATAGCAAGCTGCTTGCTGTGGGGGCACTCAGCAGTAGGGAGGGGCCAGTAGCGGTGGCGAAGGACCCGAGAAGAGGAGGATTCGGGCTGCTCTGTGCAAAACCACTTCACAGAGCAGGTAAGTATAAGTTGTTTGTTATTTTTAAAAAAAAAAAAAAGAGACTTTAGTATTACTTTAACTTGAATAGTTGCATCAATATGCTTTACAGAATTCCATAAAGATTTATAACAGATAGAAAAATCATATCTGGAACTGACACCATCATTTTGAGCAACCATCGTGTCTATGCGTGGATTGAACACCTGCTTTCCACAATCTTAGATACTGTAAATTTACACTTAGCAGCAGATAGAGAGTTTGACCTTGTATCATCTGGGGAATAGACTGAAGACAGGCAACTTCAAACCAGAGCCAGAGCTCACACTTTACCGATGCAGATAAGTACAACATTTGCAAAGCTATTGAGCCATTGTGCTTATAAATCTCTTGTTTTCTTTTTCCATAATTTATCATGTGAGAACATGGCACAAAGGTACTTAGAAAGAGCATTCCACTTTTTCCAAGAGCATCATATTTTTATTGCTGACCTTCATTCCTACCATTTCACCCTCTGCATCAAATCAAAAATGGTTTAAATGTATACAACTTTAGTCCTTTATTTAGTAAGATTACAAATAGGAACTAAAGAAAATTTTTGCATCAAAGAAAAAAAACAATACAAAATATATTATTTTCTATATGTGTGTTGCTATTGTAGGCTTTAAACCTTTATGTTTGCCTTTTTGGAAGACAATTACAGCAAAAGTTCAAGGACCTTGCACCTATTTTAAAGTGTATTATAGCAATTGTTCCTTTATGCTCACTTGGAGGTCTTGTAGAAAGTATCAGATTTCTTAACAGGGGTTAGAGGTTTTGTTTTTGTAGATCATGGAGCACATTATAAGCTCACATCTCAGCTATTTTACTCACCTAAAATCCATAGTCCAAATGCCTAAATATATAGATAAACTCATTAACAATACATAAGTGCAGCCATATGGCAATTAATGGCAAGAAACATATTTTTGCCTGAGTATCCAGGCTGTTACCGAAAAATATAAACATCTCTATCGCAGTTTGGATAAAACGTGTGAAGTCTGATGTCTTTTCTTCCAAATTCAGTCAAGTTATGCAACAATCCCAATACTATAACTTAATTTGCATTAATCACATTCGTTTTTCGGAAATAGGTACAAATGTCTAAAGCCAAAGGATTAATTGCATATTCCTTTTTTTTCAAACATGTGTCAACGAGTAATTTAAGCACTGAAGGATTCAACATATGTCCACACTATTTTTCAAATATTTTTAAACAGAGCGAGGGTTGTATATTGTGTGTTGTTTTTTTTTGTTTGTTTTTTTTTTCTATGGTGTGGATAAAGCAATAATTTTTTTAGTATTTGTTTTGTCAAAGCTCTCCTAATTCTTTCTGATATTATTTAGCTGCATTTCACATTTTTTTTTTATGGAAACTTGCGGAGATGTAGGGCCAAGCTTGACTTTTCAGGTAAAATATAATTTTGCATACAAATCCACTTCAGGTACAGTATCTCACAAAAGTGAGTACACCCCCTCACATTTTTGTAAATATTTATTATATCTGTTCATGTGACAACACTGAAGAAATGCTGTCCCCTCAAAAAAACTCAACACACAGACATTAATGTCTAAACTGCTGGCAACAAAAGTGAGTACACAAATGGAGCCCAAAGTGTCAATATTTTGTGTGGCCACCATTTTTTTCCAGCACTGCCTTAACCCTCTTGGGCATGGAGTTCACCAGAGCTTCACAAGTAGCCATTGGACTCCTCTACCTCTATGATGACATCACGGAGCTGGTGGATGTTAGAGACCCTGCACTTCTCCACCTTACGTTTGAGGATGCCCCACAGATGCTCAATGGGGTTTAGGTCTGGAGACATGCTTGGCCAGTCCATCACCTTTACCCTCAGCTTCTTTAGTAAGGCAGTGGTTGTCTTGGAGGTGTGTTTGGGGTTGTTAGCATGTTGAAATACTGCCCTGTGACCCAGTCTCCAAAGGGAGGGGATCATGCTCTGCTTCAGTATGTCACAGTACATGTTGGCATTCATGGTTCCCTCAATGAACTGTAGCTGCCCAGTGCCAGCAGCACTCATGCGGCCCCAGACCATGACACTCCCACCCCCATGCTTGACTGTAGGCAAGAAACAAGTACTTGTTACGGTTAAGATAATAATAATATATATATATAATATAATATATATATATATAAGGAATATATATATACTTGACAGTACCCAATAGTCCAGGGGTTAAGATAATAATATATATATATATATATATATACATTCATATATATTTATATATATATATATATATAAGGAAGAGAAATATGTATATATATAAGGAAGAGAAAACAGTATTATGCTATGGATGTGTATCTTTTTCCTGCATAAACGAGTTTTGGTGAAGTAAGGAAGGATCCAGGAGGAACCCACAAGTTTACCCTAAGTTTGCTAATTGGAAAGTCTGGGATAGAGACCCTGGCAGGGTAATATAGCAACAGGCCTTTCTGATCTCCTTGAAAAAGAGATCAGACCAGCTGGTAAGCTGCAGATAAATTTATTTTACTGGTGGAGGATCTTCTGTCTTTGCCTTATCTGGTGTATTCCATCACAGTTTTCTGAGGGTGTTGAGTGCGGATATCATCACTGAAGCACAACAACTGCTTTTACCATTCACAAGTGGACTTTATGTATACCATCATATTAATTAATTTTTTAATGCTTTATGACTGTTCACATTATTACCTATACTGAACTCAGGTTTCAGTTACTTTAACACACACAACAGTGTACACATGAACTGTTTTTTTTTTCACTTTTATTATTTAAGGGGGATTTATTTCAATGGTCACTGTTTATCCGGCTGGGATGGCTGAGCATGGTGCTGACTCCTTCAATAATCCAGGTCCAGTATATAAGTAGCACAGTCCGGTGTGAAGACCAAAAAGTCAGTTTACACTCAGATAGGGGTTCCAATGGAGATATAGGGAAAAGGGTAGGTAAAGCACCAGTGCTGGGGATTAGACTTGCTGTGTCTCCATAGCAACAGTCTCACCTCTAGGATGTAGGAAGACATGGTCGTGTGTAGAGGATGAAAATGAGGCTTGGGGAGCACGTACAGCGTGGCACCCTGTGATTACGTCACCAATGTGCGACGCGTTTTCCGAATAAGCTGGCCGCTGTTGGAGGAGTGGCCGCATTCCTTTCTCAAGCATAGGGTCTATGAGCACAGGGTCTGGCCACGGCCCTGTCAATCTATAAAATCTTCCCCCTGTGCTCATAGACCTACACATGGTCGGAATTTCCGACAACGCGCTCTGATCGCACATTTTCCATTGTAAATCCGATCGTGTGTACAGGGCATTACAGTTCCTTATTAATGATCTTTAAAATTGTATATGAAGCAGCCAATACAATGGGGTTGATTTACTAAAGGCGAATTCACTTTGCACTACAAGTGCACTTGGAAGTGCAGTGCAGTGGCTCAGGGGAAGAGCTGAAATGAGGGGAAGCGCTGCCGATTTTATCATCCAATCATGTGCAACTTAAAATACTGTTTAATATTTTCCTTGGATGTCCCCCTCAGATCTACAGCGACTGCACTTCCAGTGCACTTGTAGTGCAAAGTGGAGTTGCCTTTAGTAAATAACCCCCAGTGTGTATCTTTCCTTTCAAAAGTAGTCAGAGTTGGGTGCGTACCTTTGCTGTAAGCTTCTTTGATTATTTACAGCACTTTGTTTCAGTTGTGAAGTGTTATTGAGAAGGATGTTTGGCTTGAAAGTATTTTGGGGAACCTCTTTGTACTGAGATAGATAGATAGATAGATAGATAGATAGATAGATAGATAGATAGATAGATAGATAGATAGATAGATGCAATGTATATAATAAGAACACTATATAATGCAGCCTACATAAATACATTACTTAACAAGTTGAATTAATTGAAGAATGTTCATATTTAGAAACCAATATTTTCTTAGTAAGGCAAAGTCATTTCGCTAACACTTTTCCTTTTGAGGTATGACTTGGGAATTGCGGACATCTAATTAGATTGTGGAAGGCAGGATTTATGAAGGAAGTCACAGTTCAGGTTTAATTATGATCTCAGATGCATTTTCTTCTTTGCATTTGAAAATCTGCTGACTTCCCTTGCTGAAATCAAACAGAGGATTAATTAAACAAAGCATACCTGTTTGGTATTATTAAGTAACAAAAGCAGATGACAGTTTCCCAAGAGACGTAGCTCTAAGCATCTCTTCTGTTTAAGCACATTTGTAAGTTCCAGTGCTGTGTTACCAAACAATTCTCAAACATGAGCAAAGTGTTCTTTGCAATGTGAAGAGGGGTACACCAGACATACAGACGTGTACTACAAAATAAATTCTCCACTATGAAAAGCAAAGCACTTACACAAATAGAGACATAATATTTATACCCTGACATACAAATGCCAAAGAAAGGAAAAAGCTCAAAGTCATTTAAAAGTCTTTGCAAAGTATTTTAAATTAAATATTAAAGCTTTTCTCTAGACTATATTTTCTGCTAGTAAAGCTTTCACTAGAAAGAGGTATACGTTAGTTATCTCATGGTGTTCAAACCATGTCTCAGGTCTTTTCCTGTTCTATATGTGCATTAAAATGTATATAAGAGTAAGCTTTCAGCATATTATTGCATAGTCACAAAAAGCTAAGAAATCTGTATTTATTTTAAAGTAAATTTACCAAGTTTTCAATTATGTATTTTTCTTTGAATAATAAACACAAATAACTCATAGATAGATAGATAGATAGTTAGATCGATAGATAGATCGATTGATAGATAGATAGATAGATAGATAGATAGATAGATAGATAGATAGATCGATTGATAGATAGATACTGTAGCTACATAGATACTGTAGATAGATATGTAGCGCCCACCACTTTAGGTGGGTGCTATTAGTTTAATTTCAGGTTAAATTCCCAGTGCCTTACTGTATTTGTACAGGCCTGGAAGGTTTGTTCTGGGTTAGGGTGGAGTTATAGGTTAGAGGGGGGTGTGACCACCTGTTCATCACCCTGGTAAACACTCCCTCACTTGTCCAGAGAAGTGTCTGGAAAGGAGGCGGGTCGGGTTCTGAAGCACAGGCAGTGTGCATGGGTACCCGTCCAATAGTTAATTTGCTTGGTCCGGGGCGGGGCCCATTCCTATACACTGGGGTCAATGTTCCCTGGGGAGTGGGAAATGGGAAACTAATCCACACAGGCTTAAAGATGTGATCATAAGGCCCAGGGCTGGAAGGCCTGGAAATGCAGCCTATCCACAGCTGGAAAGCCACTGAACCTTGCCGAAAGGTGATGGAGAGCCGGAGACTCCAGAGCTGGAAGGTACTCATCTCACAAGCATGAACTAGCTACACATGGACCGAAGTGGACCAGGATATGCCTGGACCTTTCCTGAACTGGCCCGGGAAAGAGGAAAGGGGCAGGAAGGAGAAGGCAGGTGAGGCCAGGGACTGTCAGCCTTTTAAGTACCTCATATCTTTCAGAGGGATATGCGTGTCAGCTCACATAGGAAAGGGACTATCCCTCACACACAGCAATCCAGAGGCAACATGTATCCTGTGCATCATTGAGATGGTAGCACCTGCCGCAAATCTGGAAATAAAGTTGGAGTTTGAACTGTTTTACACTGTCTGTGCCTCGTTATTGCAGAGGTGGAAGAAGCGGGGGTTGAACCAGCATCACTGTAATGAACTAACTTTGCAGCTCCCAAGGGAGTAGTGCGCTTCAGATAGATATACACAGAATAATACAACCAAAAGTGCTAATGCTTCTGGTTTCCTTATATATTTTATCACATCCCATCAATATGAATGACCTGTCTCCTTAAATCAGCAATGTCAGAAAGGTTTCATCAACACACACAGCATGAATCTTTTGTTCTTCATTAGCAAAAGCTTTTTTGAAGCCGCAAAGTCATATATTTTATCAGTGTAGGTGTAAATGGAAGTTTTAAGACTAGATACTACTAATGGTTAATTCCTCCTTATTCAAAATAACAGACTTGATTAAAAATTTGCAAAGTTAATATACTCTAATTCTTTAATAAAGCATGGTCACTGTTGTACTGTGATTACTGTTACTCATCAAACCAACAACCAGTACTAGGCTTACTTGTCACACACACAAGAAAACTGTAAGAGCCAAGTAAAGTCACTGCGAGGGTACCTTAATAACCAGGGGTCAAAGTTAGAAAGTGAAATTAGGTTTTATATAGGGACAAAGATAGAAGGTTATAATCTTATTTGCTTCCCACCCTGTGCACTTAAGACAAAAATATCTAGTCAAACATCTCACTAAGATGACTACAATGTCCAAAGTAAATAATGCAGCTCTTAAAGTAGTTGTAAACCTGTACATATACCAAGTGAAGTGACTGGCCTTGTGTGATACACAGAGATGAAGCAAATCCTCCTACATAAGTAGTACCTGTTTATCTGCAGTCTTCTCTTCTCTATATCTGGTCAAAGGGCATAATTTATATATCTTGTCTGAGCATTCAGAAAAATGGAGATGGAGAACTGAAATTACACTCTGCAGAGCTCACTGAGGAAAGCTCTGACAACTGACTGGAGGGAAGGGCTACACCCCCCCCCCCTTTCACACAGCACACAGGAACAGAGCTGAGGCTGTCAATCTGTTGGAGGTCCCTCCCCTGTCACCTATTTCTCTTGGTGTCAAGAAAACTTGTCAGAAGTGAGTCATGCTAATAGCAGAGGAATAAAGCAGCAGACAGAAATGACACTTAGTGCTCTGAAAGTCATTGTAAAGCTTTATTTTTATTTTTTTAGTTTTTCATGAAAATAATAAACATGTCATACTAACCTGCTCTGTGCAGTGGTTTTGCACAGAGTGACCCGGATACTCCTCTTCTCAGGTCCCACGTTGGCACTCCTGGCCAATTCCTTCTGTCAGGTGCCCCCACAGCAAGCTGCACCCAAGTAGGCGTGCTCCTGAACCACGGCTCTGTGTGTCCAGTCACACACGAAAGCCAAGGTTTGGCCCCACCCCTTCATCTCCTGATTGGCTTACTGCCTGTGATTGACAATAGCCAATCAGGGTGGGAGTTCCCGGAGAGGCAAGGCTCTCGTGAACATTGCTGGATCGAGAGGGGGCTTGGGTAAGTATTAGGGGGGCTGGGGGGCTGATGCACACCTCGTGCCTTTACAACCACTTTAATTGAGACAAGTACACACTATAGAGGCATATGCTTTGTTCATATTTCATGTCTGAGGTTTACAACCACTGTAAGCTTAAATGATGTGGCGCTCTTGGCACTTATTCTCAGAAACTGTTGGATGTAGTACTATGTCGAGTGTTGCAGACAGGCCATGTGTGTAGACAACGAGTTAACAGTACCCTTGTAGGATAGGCTTACATCTTTTGATAATAGTGCTAACAAAGCTGCTGTTTAACTAAAAGTGTAAGTCCACCCTAAAACTAAAATCCCTGCATCTACAGACATCCACATTCTAAGACTAACCTATCTAGCCCTGTAAAAAAGAAATCATTATACATACCTTTTCTGAAGCCGATCTGGTCTGGTCTCCGGTGGCCGAAGCTTTGCAGACAACGGCTGTAAAATGAATGGGGAGTGACGTAACCTATAGAGTTACCGTACTATGGGCTTCCATTTTTGGACGTGTCCTCTGCACCCACCTCCGCAGCGAATCCGCGGCTGACAGCTCAGCATGGGATCGGGTTAGATTAGCTGCAGAAAAGTTATTTATACTGATTTCTTCTTTACAGGGCTAGATAGGTTAGTGTTAGATCGTGACAAAAAAATACAAGAAAAAATGTTCTTCAAAGTAGAAGTCCACCCTAAAACAGATGCAGGGATTTTAATTTTAGGGTGCACTTCTACTTTGAAGAACATTTTTTTTTGTATTTTTTTGTCATCATAGACCTCCCTTGTTATTCCAAGATGTAGATACTTATCTCAGAAAAAAAAAATGAAGAAAATGTATTTGTGTCATAATTAAACTTCCTTCCTTCTAAGAAAATTATTCAGTTGTGTTGTTGCTGACCTCTGCTAATAGCCAAAAAGAGTATATATTTTTGTCTTCTTTTTGTTTTTCCCCATCTGGCTCCCTCTCCACCTCCTTGTCTCCCTTCATTTGCTGCAAATGTGCTTATGGATCCCTGGAAATTAATTAAAAAAATATATATATGTTTTTTTCATAATAAGCTGACCGATTTATTTATTTTCCCTTATGGTTCTACCCAACTGATTTTCTAAAAAAAAAAAAATATTACTTATGGGCTTCATAGCCACAACTGGCAGAAAGTAGTAATTAATTAGACACACTTGGCAAGAAACACTTCCCAGTATAATATTTTCATATGTAAACATTTGCATATGTGTGTAGGTGTAGGGGAACAATAGGAATTTTTTTTCTTGCTTATAACCCTAAAAAACAATCCATATATGTTTATATGTGTAAAGGATATACTGTAAATACCATGGTCATATGTGCAAATATATTAATATAGCTGACTGAAGAATACTAAAGAACACCAGCAGCAGTACTGGACTATTTAAAGTCTTAGAAAGTATTGATGCATGTGTGTAGCTCCTTTTGGATAATTCCATGGGGAAAAGGCTTTAAGTGCATTAATCCTGAAGAAATCCTGTAGGTATAAAGAAAACATACAAGGATTTTCCCTCATCGCTTTACCTGTGAAAAGCACAGATTAATGTAATTTGTTAAATTATTCCAACAGTGAGATAGTAACCACGCATTTGACAATTAGTAAATTATCCAGATGTATTTTTGTGCCTCAGTATTTCTGTTCAACTTATGGAAAGACTTTCAGAGTGGAACATGATGTTATGAGCTCTGTAGCCAAAGTTTAGCTGTACTCTTGTAACTCGGCCAAACTTCCTGTTTTCATCAAAACAATTTATTATCTTTCAGGGTCTTTAGTTCTATAAAGTATTTTAAGATAAAATTTAGCTACTAAGTTTTCTTGAGTTTTCAGTGAATAATTATAGAATGTGTGTTCATCCAATGCATATTCCATTGGCACAGCTAAAACATGGTGTCATAAATGTCTCAGTAAATAATTTTTTGCCATGTGCAGCAAAATGGATTTAATCAGGTGGCTTGGTGATGCAATAATTCATGACATATTAATACAGCTTTACTCATAATATATATATATTTAAAGCTATGCAGTAAAGTTTGAATACCAAATACAGAACATAATTAGGAATAGGGTAGGCTCTGTTTAGACTGCTGTTATAAGGCATCATAGCATATGCAATCTTAGCTTTTTCTGGAAACATTTAAATCCTTCCATTTGTTCACTGTAAAACCATTGGAAGAGATAGTGACTGCTAGAAGAGACACTTAAGATACTTAAGGGGTTGATTTACTAAAGCTGGAGAGAGCAAAATCTGCGGCAGCTGTGCTGGTGGCCGATCAGATTCTAACTTCAACTTGTTCAGTTAAGCTTTGACAAAAAAAACCTGGAAGCTGATTGGTTTCCCTGCAGAGCTGCACCAGATTTTGCACTCTCCAGTTTTAGTAAATCAACTCCCCTGAAACTCACTGATAAGCTCACCCAACTATTTATATTTCAGTATATACTGATTTCATGCCAGTTTGGTTAGCAAGATATAAACTGTCTTAAAACCCATTACGTATGTCCTGAGTTTAAAGGGGCCTCTGGCTCCTTTTGACCACCTAATCCTATCCTGTCCACAAATGCAGGATTACTGGAAGCAAATAATAAACTTTTTGCATGATGACATGGGTACCCTGGTACAGATAAACCATAAACAGCATGCTGGATCCTCCTGAGTCTTTAGATTAAAATATTTATCTGTGCTCCATTTTGCTTGAGGTATTTTATACTGCCAAGAAACTGATAGCTAGGGTATAGCTCCAAGCTAGGAAGCCTACCTACCTTATACCAATAGAAAGTTGAGATTAATAAAGTGATACCATGTTAAAAAAACTGATTAATGATCAGATGGCTCCAAAAATGTCAGAAAATTTGGTTTCCAGATTTTGCACGCTCCAGTTTTAGAAAAACTGGAAGAGCCAGGAGCAGTGAGTTACCGTTCTGTGTAGTGTCAGTGTCTCCACCTACACCACACAAAAAAAAAACTGTCACATCGCCCCTCCATTGCAGCTGTCACCCAACAGTCACCACATACAGTGGTGTGAAAAAGTGTTTGCCCCCTTCCTCATTTCCTGTTCCTTTGCATGTTTGTCACACTTAAGTGTTTCGGGAAACATCAAACCAATTTAAACAATAGTCAAGGACAACACAAGTAAACACAAAATGCAATTTGTAAATGAAGGTGTTTATTATTAAAGGTGAAAAAAAATCCAAACCATCATGGCCCTGTGTGAAAAAGTGATTGCCCCCTAAACCTAATAACTGGTTGGGCCACCCTTAGCAGCAACAACTGCATCCAAGCGTTTGCGATAACGTGCAATGAGGCTTTTACAGCGTCCTGGAGGAATTTTGGCCCACTCATCTTTGCAGAATTGTCCTAATTCAGTTACATTAGAGGGTTTTCGAGCATGAACGGCCTTTTTAAGGTCATAAATGACCTTAAAAATGAGGAAGGGGGCAAACACTTTTTTCACACCACTGTAATTGCCCATCAGTGCTTATAAAAGTGCATCTGTCACCCATCAGTGCCCATAAAGTGCACCTGTCACCCATCAGTGCCAATAAAGTGCACCTGTCACCCATCAGTGCCAATAAAGTGCACCTGTCATCGTCAGAGACTGCCATCAGCGGTGCACCTGTCACCCATTAGTGACCATCGCCTTTCACTCATCAGTCACCTGTCATTATCCATCATCAGTGACCGTCATCAGTGACCCATCCATGACCCTCATCTGTCACCTATCAGTCCCATAAAGTGCACCGGTCACCATCAGAGACTGCCATCAGTGACAGTCCCCTGTCACCCATCAGTGACCGTCATCTGTCCCCCATCAGTGACTGTCACCTGTCACCCATAGTGACCGTCACCCGTCATCTGTCGCCCATCAGTGACAGTCACCTGTGACCTGTCAACTATCAGTGAATGTCCCCTGTCACAGAGCCCGCCAGTGACCGTCACCTGCCACTTGTCGCACAGCCCATCAGAAAAATGCCAAAAAGAGTTTTTACCAGTGAGGAGGCCTTCCAATCCTCCGTGACTGATGAGAGCAGCGGGAGTTCTCATCAGATTCAAATACCAATTCCGTTTCTGAATCAAATTCAGCATTTAAACCGATTGATAGTAGTAGATCAGCAAATAAATCAGAGGAAAAATCGATCTCTCCTAAAAGGGGACAGTGCTCTGGAAACCAGGCAACCGCCAGCAATATACCCCGGGATCAAATTCCCAGACCCAGTACCAGCGCTGCTGCCAGCGATAGACCCCAAAAACAAAGGCCCACTACTAGCGCTGCCGCCTGCGAAAGACCACAAGAAATGCCCAGCGCAGTACCAGCGCTGCCGCAGCATCATGCCCAAATGCCAGCACAGAAATCTATTGTTTTAATATGTTTTTGCCCGACACTTTGCTGCAATTCATCGTGGACCAGACCAATTTATATGCCCAGTGGCATATTGCCAACAACCCCCAATCATCATACGCCCATCCGTTTGAGTGGAGGGGGGCTTACAAAAAAAATTAAGGACATGTCTATTGGTCCACCAACCCCATCCACCACATGCCCATTTATTCTTCTGTAATGTCCAGGTCCCGATACGAGATGGTTATGTGCTTCCTTTATTTCAGCGACAACACTCAGTGCCCTCCCTGCAGTCATCCAAATTACGATACGTTATATAAAATTCACCCACTCATAAATTTCTTTTCCCAACGATTTGCAGAACTCTATGTCCCCGATCAGAATATATGTGTAGATGAGTCCCTGGTACCCTTTTCAGACCGGCTAGGAATAAAACAATACATTCCTAGCAAAAGAGCTAAATACGGAGTGAAATTTTATAAGCTTTGTGAGAGAGTCACGGGATATCTGTATGCGTTCCGCATAAACGAAGGAAGAGATTCCTAGCTTCAGCCCCCTGAGTGCCCAGCCTACATGGGCACAACTGGTAAAATTGTATGAGACCTGGCATTCCCACTGCTGAAGAAAGGTTACCACATATACCTGGATAACTTCTACACCATCCTGCCCCTTTTCAAACACTTATACCTCGCAGAAACCCTGGCCTGCGGAACCTCCAGAAAGAATAGGAGGGGCTTTCCACAAGCCATAGTGAATAAAAAACTGCGAAGGGGGAAAGAGCAACTTTGAGATGCAACGAAGTGCTGGCCTTGAGGTGGAAGGATACCAGGAATGTGTACTTGATGTCCACCCTCCATGATGACACTACAGTTGAAGCTCAAAGAAGACGAGGTCCCATTGAAAAGCCAACATGTGTACAAGATTACAATCTCTACATGGAGGGGGTGGATTTCAATGACCAAATGCTTCAGCCCTATTTGTCAATAAGGAGGTCCTGTTTCTGGTACAAGAAAGTAGCAATATATTTAATTAATTTTGCCATTTATAATGCCTACATATTTCACACTAAATCCATGGAAAGCCCTGCCCACTTCCTAAAATTAATCAAGGAAGTTGTCATCTGCCAACAAAGACCCTCCCCCAGAAAACCTTTGCTCTGATGCTGTTAGCCGACTTCATGAGCACCACTTCCCAGACAACATTTCACCATCTGAAGCAGGCCGAAGATGCCAAAAAAGATGTTGAGTATGCAGCAAAAGAGGATTTCGAAGAGATACCAGCTACCATTCTCCACAGTGTTCCTCCGAACCCGGCCTTTGCATTGGTGAATGCTTCCGACTGTATCACACATCCCTAAAATATTATCCCATATTCTTAACCATTCCCCATTTTTATCATCTGTGCTGACCATTTCCCATGCTTCCTCAAATAACCATGCCACTGCCTTCCATGTGAACTGACTCTGGCCTGTTTTATCAACTACGCTTCTGCCCACTGCTTGGACAGCTTGCACGTAAACTGACCCTGGCCTGTTTTATGGACTATGTTTTTGCTTACCGCTTTGACTGATCTGTTGACCTGCTAATGTAGTACACAGGGGTCTCACATGTGAGAGGCTCCAAAAATGTTTTTCCGGATGGAGAAAACTATTTTTTTTGTTGTCTCCGGGTTTCATAATTTCCGGATTAGGGTCTGGAGTCTGGAGGCTTCATAGAGATTTGGGTGGGCGAAGAGATTATGCTTGTAGAATGCCTGCAGGTGCTACTTCAATGATGGGCCTCTTTATGTGGCTAGGCTTTGTAAAAGTCTCACACATGTGGTATCGCTATACTCAGGAGGAGTAGCAGAATGTATTTTGGGGTGTCATTTTTGCTATGTACATGCTATGTGTTGGAAATATCTTAAAAAATTACAACTGTGTGTAAAAAAAATGCATTTTCATTTTTTTTCCACATTTTCCAAAAACTTCTGGAAAAAAAATGAACTGTTCAAAAGACTCATTATGGCTCATACATTATACATTGGGGTGTTTGCTTTCCAGAATGGGGTCATTTTGTGGCTTTTCCATTGTCCTGGTGCTCCAGGGCCTTCAAAAGTGTGATAGGTCATCATGAAATTATATGTGTAATTTATGTCCCTAGAACACCTGACGGTGCTCCTTGCTTGCATGTTGGGCCTCTGTATGTGGCCAGGCTGTGAAAAAGTCTCACACATGTGGTATCGCCATACTCAGGATTAGCATGAGAATGTGTTTTGGTGTGTAGTTGCAAGTATGCATATGCTGTGTGAGAGAAATAACCTGTTAATTTGACAATTTTGTAAAAAAAAAAAAAAAAACACAAATCTTCAGTTTGCAAAGAATTGGGGGGAAAAATTACAACCTACAAAAATGACAACTTCAAAAAACTCACCATGCTACTTACTAAATACCTTGGGATGTCTACTTTCCAAAAAGGGGTTATTTGTACTTTCCTGGCTTGTTAGTGTCTCAAGAAATGAGATAGGCTTTCAGTACATCAGGTGTGATCAATTTCCAATGATTAGCACCATAGCTGTAGACTCTATAACTTTCACAAAGACCAAATAATATACACTAATTAGGGTTATTTTTTACTGAAGATATGTAGCCGTATAAATTTTCACCAATTGTTCAGTCTTTTTTTATTTATAGCACAAAACATAAAAAATACACTAGTGATTAAATACCACCAAAAGAAAGCTCTATTTGTGAAAAAAAGGACACAAATTTCATTTGGGTACAGTGTTGCATGACTGAGTAATTGTCATTCAAAGTGTGAGAGCGCAGAAAGCTGAAAATTGGTCTGGGCAAGAAAGTGCCCTGTAGGCAAGTGGTTAAAGGATATTAAAATCAAGGATCAAAAAAAAATGTATTGCAGCTTAGCAGTCTTTACATGCAGTAGCTGTTTTGGGGTTTACATTTGCTTTTACTTGTAGTTTAAGGATTTTGTTCTGATATTAGGTATTTTTTGGTATATTTCAGACTAAAATACACTTAATTGAATTGATTCTTTGTAATATTTCTTTGGATTATTGGACACGATCGACAAAAGTACAAAATAAACAGTGGACTCAATGATTACAATTTAGTTTTCAACTGATAAAACAGAGAAATAATGCACCAGTAAAACTGTGTATTACAATATATACAATTTTACAATTACAATATACACTGCGCAAAATTATAAACGCAACACTTTTGTGTTTGCCCCTATTTATCATGAACTGAGCGCAAAGATCTATGACTTTTTCTATGTACACAAAAGGCCTATTTCTCTCAAATATTATTCACAAATCTGTCTAAATCTGTGTTAGTGAGCATCGTGATTGACGTTGGATGTACAATGGGGGACACATTTTTTTAGTTTTTTTTAATAAAGGACTTGTCAAAACTGTCTCCTGTGTTTATTTACACTACACTTTTTTTGATGAATGAGTAGGGGTAATATTTGCCTCGTACTTATTCACATAGAGGGCAGCTGGGATATTGGGGCCAGATAAAGGGAGCTTCCAGAATCTGATAAGCCCCCCACCCACAGACCCCGACATCCACTGGCCAGGGTTGTGGGAAGGAGAACCTTGTCCCCATCAACCTGGGGACAAAGTTCTTTGCCCCAAGCCCCCCCCCCTATGTTGAGGGCATGTGGCTGGTATGGTTAAAGAGGGGGGCACTTAAAACCCATAACAGGCCCCAAGACGTTTTTTTCCATGATTTTTTAATGCGGGTACGTTTTTTCCACGGCTGACAGCTGATGACTCATCGCTTGTTAAGGACGCAGCTCCTTAACAACCATGACAGTTACTGGTTGTTAAGAATGCTGGTGGCTGCCCGCTCCTTATCAACATGGTATTTACTACTATTAATAAAAGTGCTGGCTACCGCCAGGCATTACGATACCATTTTTCACTACTAAAATAACACATGGCTACATAAAATAACTATAGTTGAAGGTGTGATTGGGGACCAAGTTCCAAATAATCTATGTAAATGAAGGTAACAACATCCCTTTCAATTTAGAAAAAAATGAGATACAGTATATGGGATTTTAAAGGTACAAATTTTAGATACACACTACACTTCGTTAATATAAAAAATACAAATCTTTAATAATATATAGCACACAATAAAGTAAAAAATGGAAAGTGCAAATATATTCAAAGTCATAGGTATATACACACAATCCCTATTTATGATAATACTGCAGTCACACATATATAATCCTGAGTCCAAGAGCTTCTACATGTTTCGCCAAGAAACGGCTTCAATAGGAAAATGAACGAGATTATTCAGGCAAATTTATTGTTAAAAAGAATATATATGGTTTCAACCTTAGGTTTATAAGACAAAAAGAAATACAAATTAATAAAACACATATCAAAATTGTAACAGAATTTAGTGTGTCAGAGATGAACAACAATGAACCCCATCAGGCTAATTCCCATTAAAGTGTTAATATATCCCTTCTCCCAATCAAATTCGTTACCTATCCCTCAATTAATGACCCAACCCCAAGAGTCCACTTCCTGTGGTGTGTCTATCCTGGGGCTTTCCATGACCAAGGAATCCCGCACACGCCTACTCCCCGCCCAGAGCATCAAACAATGGCTCCATGCTGTGTATATCATCACAGCCTACAAGCTGTCTGCACAGCATGTTAGCCTTGCGGTTACGTGTGAACCGGAAGTATGGATACTTCCGGTTTCTGGGTCCTAGTCCACGGTTTGCGGGCCCCCATCTCGTGTCTGCGTGTCGCCAACAGGGAGGGATTTAAAAGCCGCACCATGTCTATAGTGCGGTTGTGGAGCTCATATGCCACAGGGCTGGCGGCACAGGGTAAGCAATGTTTGTTTTTTCTTTTCCTCTTCATCACAATAACTATCAGGACTCTGTCCAGCATTGGCTGGACTTTGTAATAATTCAGAATCCCTCTGTATGTGCCTTTCTTATGTGTCTTATTTATTACTTTTTTCATCAGATTGATACCAGTTATTGTTTGATAACACACAACGGCCAGTATATCGAACTACACATATACTGTACATTGTTTGTGTACACAATCCTCTCTTTCCCCAATGTTTTGACATAACTTGTGCTGATAGAGGTGTGGAGAAAAAGAATTATACGGTTGTAGAGGTGAGGAATGACTTCTATCTAGACCCTCATAGGTGACACGCATTTAAATAATTTAAGCCTAGATACATACATATACATGCTAGTGTCAAAAAATGTAAACAAAATAAATAAAAAATGTAAAAACTATTTAAAGCGCCCCTGTCCCCTCACGCACAATGGTGAGGTATCACCACGAATGTCAGATCGAGAGCAATAATTCTAGTGCCAGACCTCCTGTGCAACTCTAATCTGGTAACTTGTAAAGGCTGTGTGACATGTTAGGTATCTATTTCCTCAGTGTAACATCATCTTTTATATTTTAGCAAAACATTGAGTATCATATTTGTTTGCTTGCATTAAAATTAATTTAAATGTTTTTTTTCCAAAACATTGGCATTTGATAAAGCGCTTTGCAAATATTGTGTGACAAAAAATTGCAACAAACAACTATTTTATTCTCCAGGGATTCTGCTTAAAAATATATAATTTTTAGGGGTTCTAAGTAATTTTCTAGCAATAAAAATGCAGATTTTTACATGTATGAGAGAAATGTCAGAATTAGCATGATTTAGAAGTAGTTATTAGTTAAAGTTATTATTATTTTAATTTGTTGTACATTCCTAATGTTTTGGAAATGTTTTGCATACTTTCTAATTGTGTTACTTCTTATGCAAATGAAAACCCATCCTAGGTGCAGTGTTGAGTAGAAGTAATGTGCATCATTCTACTGTACGACAAAAAATAAAAGGCCATGAGGAAGGAGGCTTGACCTTCGAAACTCGTAGGCCATGACTATGAAGTCTTGCCTGTGGACCTGAAGGCAGCCTCATTTGCATTTTAAGATACGCTTGTGCATGTCATGCTTTTGTGAGTCTATCACTTGTTTATTTATTCAATAAAATTGTGTTATGGTAATGCCCTAGGTCAGTGCATCCTCTCTTTGTTGCTGTTTTCCATCATTCTACTGTATACATATCAACTGCAATCTGGTTTGACTACATAGAGAGGAATAGAGGGTCAGTGATGGTGATCTATGACCAAGACCTAGGCATCTTTATTCAATGTGTTTATTCTCCCTAATAAGGAAATAAACCACAATCCCAACCTTATTAGTTTGAAACAGTACAAAAGTGGTTCTTTCAGTCTTGGAACACATTGCTAGGTTAATAATGTTCTAGTGTAATATTGTAGTGTAATAGTGTAATATCTTTTGCAAGAAATAGCAACAAATAGAAGTTAAAAAAAAAGTTAAAGGGGTTCATTTGTAAAATGCGATTGATTTTATTTTGTTTTGGGATTTATTTCTTTTTCATTTACATTTTTTTCCCCTTTTTATTGGTTGAACTAGACTTTTCAACCAGACTAACTATGTAACCAACCTCACTGCGTTGTGTAACTGGTACATATACTCCATACACCTTTCGCCATGCACAAAGCCATGGTATATTCAGGTCTCCAGTTGTTTCCTTTGGCCAAACTCTACTAGTTTCTCCTCTGTTTACTGTATGTATGTATTTATGTATGTACTTTATGCTAATATACTGTACATTAGCTTAATCATGAGGGCACCGTTTCATCATCTACACACATCAAAAATGAAATTAAAGTCCATTCTTATTAGAAGCTCTAACAAGGGTGGTTTAACTGGGGTCATATGGAGGCAGATGATTATGGGAAGGAGGCTATGCAGCAGCTCTCTGATAGGGAGACATATTCTAGCCTTAAAAATGATCCTACCAATGAGTTTAAAGCTGTCCCGAGGGATTTACTGATGAGAGGCATTCATATGGGGGCCTTTAATTCCAAATAAGCTAATGTGTTGATTCCTCAACAGCTGATTAAGCCTATGTTCCATCATCTCCAAAAGATGCATAAAGGGTTAAGTCCGGTTAAGGGCGGGCCGATTATTGTGGGCATTGGCTCAATGAATGGAAGAATAAGTCAGTGGCTTGATTCTTAGTTACAACCGATGATTATTCAGTTGCTGAGTTATTTTAAGGACACCAAGAAACTTTTGACTATGGTGAGTGAGTTGGCATGGGAAGAAAAATTCATCTTGCTCATCTGTCATGTAGTGTGTCTATATTCCTCCATGCCACACTCTCTGGAGCTAGAGGCCTTTTTTCCCGCTAACCTCTCCATGGGGTGGTGGGAGCAGTCCCTTGTCTATGGGGGTGGTAATCCATTTAGATCATTTATTAAAGTTTATTTGTGTTATATATATATGGTCTTATATTTGTCTGTAGTAGCAGTCTTGGTGACTGCTACAGTCACAATTGGGTGAACTTCAGGTTCATAGGTCACATGAGAAGTACAGGTGTATCTTATTTGGATGTTAGCTTAGAGGGCTCCCTTTCATGCCATTCATTGTATACAATTGTTTCGCTAGCTATGATTGGTCACAGTTATCACATGGTACAGACAGGGCCAATCACAGCCCATTTGTACCATGAGATTAGCTGGGGCCAGTCACAGCTAATCACAAAAATACACAGTGTCTGCACACTGTCATTCAGTAAAAAATATTTGCTTATAGCAGTGAAATTCACTGCTATAAGCAATAATATCATGTAAAAAAAAAAAAAAAATCCCGGTCAACTCCCCAGAGTGGTACAATGTTACTATGGTATTGCTCTGGTCACAGTATGTACAAAAATAACAAAAAAGTAAATATTTAAAATATTTAAAATGATAAAAAAATGTTTTGGGCTTTTTTTTATATACTGTCACCAGTCAGTGTCCCTGGTCACTGCCACACCAGTTACATCATGACGGTGTACTGCACTGGTGACAGTATGTAAAAATAAAAAGAAAATGTGAGAAAAAAAATTTTTTCCTTCACTTTCGAAAAAATTGTATCAAAAAAATACAACTTAAAAAACACACTTTGCCTCTTACTAAATTCCTCAGACTGTCTACTTTCCAAAAAGGTAATTTGGGGGGTATTTGTATTGTTCTGGCATTTTTGGGTCTCAAGAAATTAGGCTGTTAGTACGTCAGGACTGATACATTTTTAGATATATACCATAGTTTGTGGACTGTATACCTTTCCTAAAGATTAAATTATATACACTGATTTGGTTTATGAAGACAGATTATTTATTTGCAAACAGAAACAAAGAATTATTTTTTCCAAATTTGTTTCCTTTTTCCATTTATTTAGAAAAAAATAAAAAAAAAACAGTGGTGATTAAATAGCACCAAAAGAAAGCTCTATTTGTGTGAAAAAAATTATAAAAATGTCATATGGGTACAGTGTTGCATAACTGCGCAATTGTCATTCAAAGTGTGACTGCGCTGAAAGCTGAAAATTGGCCTGGGCAGGAAGGGGGTAAAAGTGCCTGGCATTAAAGTAGTTAAAGAAGGAAGGAAATACCAAACTGAACTTTAAGCTTAAAAAAAAATATTTCCTCTTACAAATAATTTTTCAAAAAATACATGAAGGAATTTAAGATAAGTTACAGTGAAACGTGATCTTCAATTTACCAGCTAGAGTAAACAGGAACAATATCTTTTAATTGACTTGCCACCTGCGATCAGAGCAGAGGGAGTTATTTTTGTAGTCAGTTTATATCCAGTTTCTTGCATATTATTAACTGACTTCCCAAAGTTAAGAAGTAATGTTTTTACAACATCTTGGGACATTTTGTTAAACAAATGAAGACAATCAGTGCCAAAATGTTTTTCATCAACCAACAACATGCAGCTGATTTAACTCAAACTTTATTTCACTTATACTGCATGCAATTTGCTTATTTTTCCAAACATTCTTCTGACTAGACTATCATTTCCTATTACTTGATTAGTTAAAACAATATTGGATTTTCTTTCTGGAAACAAGTCTGTAAGTTTTTAGATTATTTATATTGTTGGAAAAAATTTTGCAATACAAAACATTTAGATTGTATATGTAGCACTGACCCCCGAAGGAACTGCTGGTTTTTGTTGGGCTTACCGTTACCTCACCTTTTCACTGTGTCCGTCTTACGGGTCCCGTTGTAGAGTTGGTTAAACAATATTGGCTCCGACACTTAGTTCCTTTTCCAAAGCTTTATTCAATGAACATCAAATTTGCAATAGAGGGATAGAGGGTTAAGGGGAATTCAGGTACATTGTAATTTGCCGGTTAGAGGTATTTCCTTGATCCAGAGGACAAACAGCTTCCACAGACTTGATCTAGCAACCTCCGGATAGGCCCCTCTCACTGACCTAGCAGCCGATGAGATGCTCGGTCAAAGTCTCTGCCACAGACTTGTCAATTTAACGGAATCGTTGTGCAATCCTCTGCCACAGGAAGGCACAACCAGCGACTTATTGAAAAGTTGAAGAACTGTCACACAGTACCAGTTTCTTTCAGCCAGTATGGCGGTACTGTGTGGTAGGTGACCCGGGATGTTTCCTCCAACTGAGTCTCCAGGCTCTTCCAGAGATACCAGCCTTGGTTCTTGGTCCTCTCCTGAAAAAGTCCTCCCCTGGATCCTCCAGTTACGTGGCTTCTCCCCGTAGGCAAGACAGCACAGGACCACCCCTGGATCAGTAGGCCCCAGAGCTTCTGGGCCTACCCTTCAGTTGCAAAGTCTAGGGCCAGCCGGCCCGAGACATAAAGTAAGACAGCACACACCTTACGCTAGGAGGGCCATGAGGTCGGGATAATGAACCCCAAAAATTGGCGCCTGTACCTTAAATACCCTCACCCACATGCACAGCGGGTAGACCACTCCCACGGGCTGTTTATGAGTAAAAGGGTACCCAATTCATTTAGCCTGTTGCATTTCCAACACTTACCGGTGGTGACAGCGACACCCACGGTCAAGTGGAAACTAGCACAACCCAGCTAAACTGGTACAGAAACCAGAACTTTAGCATAATTAGTCTGAGCCAAACTGCAGCTTCAGACAAACTTAAATTTACAAAAATAATAGCGCCTGCTCATTAGGATATATAAAATATAATGTAAGCATTTTAAATATTTTGTAGATGTACATGTAAACGAGATAAGCTTGATGTAAATAAAGTTATCAATGTTTGTTAATGTTTGTAAAAAACATTGTTCTGTGTATAGTTATATATGTACATGGGAGCAGCCATATTTGCTCATTTCAAGTGCAGGCTCTACCTCCTGCTTTGTATTGTTACATGGTGGTGGTGCTTTACTGCTTATATCCTACATAGTTACATACGGTTGAAAAAAAAGACACAAGTCATTTATAGCAATGTGTGTATCAGTCTGTGTGAGTGTCAGTTTGTTTTCTAACAGTATAGATATCCCTGTATGCTGTGCTCACCAAGGAATACATCTAGAAGTTTATTTTATTTTACATTGGTAATATATTCAGCTGATACCACTACTTAGGGATGGGAGTTCCACACTTTTGCTGCTCTGACTGTAAAGAAATCCTTCTGCAGTATCAGTTTATACCTCCTTTCCTCCAATCCTAAATTGTGGCTATGGGGGTTCCTTACTAATACAGCATGGTGCAAAATCTGCAAAATCTGGTGCAGCTCTGCATAGAAACCAATCAGCTTTCAGTTTTTTTTTTTTTTGTCAAAGCTTAGTTGAGCAGGCTGAAGTTAGAAACTTGAATAGAAATGAATTGGAAGAACCGGCACTCTGGAATCCATCCATATGCTTTATTCAGATAAAACCAAGTTACAAGGTAACTGCTAACATGTCTCCAGTGGGTGACCTTGCTCACAGCATAGTCACCAACATTTGTCAAGAAGGGATGTAGATTCTTTAGCCGTCGGCTGAAAACCCTGGGGGGGGGGGGGGTATGTTATCACCTACTGTTTTTATCCAAAGGTTTGGGGAGAACATGGTTAAACACCAATGGATCGTATGCCTGTGGTGTAAATATGTGTCGCTTTTGTAAAAAAACATACCAAGAAATCTAAAACAGTGCATTCTTGCTCAACAGGGAAAAGGTTTTCTCTGCGGGACTACATTAATTGTGGTTCTTCAAATGTGGTCTATGCTGTAGAGTGCAATTTTTTCCATTACTAATTCTCCCTCGCCTAATGAGTATCTTTCCTGCAAATGTTTAGCACCCAAATGTATAACACTGCATTTTTCAATATTGAGCCTCATCAGCTAAATTTCATCCCATCCCCCCTTTTTTTCTTCTTCCTGTAATGTTGTTACATCCCGTGCCAAAGTTATTTCTCTGCATAATTTTGTATCATCAGTAAAATCAGAAGCTGAAGTCTTAATTCCAATTTTAAACCATATATAAATAGGGTAAACTTCTTTGGCTCCAAGATCTGGGGCATATCACCTGTGACCAGGGATGACCTGATGGCTCTGAACTTTAGCTACTCAGGGGTTTGGCTGAACTTTTGCCCATTTGGTCCCCTGTTCATCAGAAGCTGAGCAACAAATACAGAAGCTGTCACTAGCTGCATCCCTAGAAACCGCCGCTGTCACTGGCACATTGGCTTACAAGACATTGACCAAGTATGTCCATGGCCATATTTGGTCAAGGATGTCACTACCATCCCCGCCCCTTCACTTATTTAGGTGATGAGAGCTTGGGAAGCTGTCATTTGACTATGGCTACCATTAGGACTGGTCATGTGTGGCGGGATCTTTGAATTTTAAATTGCAACAAGTCAGTGGGCAATAGGCATTGTGATTGATAATGGATTTACAACAAGGGACTTTTTTATATTTTTTATAAAGGACTTGTCAAAAGTTTGGGCATCTTTATTTTTAGGTTGCACCTTTTTTGTGAATGAGTAGGGAAACTATGTACCCCTTACCCATTTATGTGGGGGGGGGGGGGCAGTATCTGGGGACCCACTTATTTTTAACAGGGGCTTAAAGATTTCGATAAGCTCCCCTTATCATCAACATGGGAACAAGGTGCTTTTCCAGGGGGATTCCCATGTTGAGGGCATGCGGCCTGTTATGTTTCAGGAAGGGTGGTGCAAGTTTATCCCTATTTCCTGGCCAGACCGACTGCATGATCAAATTAAGGGTCTAGTGTGAATTTTTCAGGGGTTAGCTCATGCATTTTTTTTGGAAGGGGAACCCGAAAAAACTTGCTCATCCATGTGAACCTTGCTTTGTGCACTGGTCCAAATTATTTAGTGGAGGGGAAACTATTGTGGTGGGCTGTTTTTCAGGGGTTGGGCTTGTTCCAGTGCAGAGAACTCTTAAGGCGTCAGCATACTGAGACATTTTGGACTATTTCATGCTCCCAACTTTGTGGGAACAGTTTGGGGATGGCCCCTTCCTGTTTCAACATGACTGGACACCAGTGTACAAAGCAAGGTCCAGAAAGACATGGATGAGCGAGTTTGGGGTGAAGGAACTTGACTGTCCTGATCTCAACCAGATAGAACACATTTGGGATGAATTTGAGCAGAGAATGCAAGCCAGGCCTTCTTGTCCAACCTTAGTGCCTGACCTCACAAATGCGCTTCTGGGAGAATGGTCAAACATTCCAATAGACACAATCCTAAAACTTGTGGACAGCCTTCCCAGAAGAGTTATAGATGTTATAGCTGCAAAGGGTTGGCCAACTCAATATTGAAGTAAACACATTAGAGCTAGGGGTCAGTGGCGCTACCTATAGCATGATATGCTATGCTATAAGTAGCGCCAATGACCCCTAGCTCTACTGTGTTTACTATATATCTGGAGCTCCTCTAGGGGAGCTCTATCTGGGGAGGCAGCCACTGATTATTACTATCCTAAGCGCGGCTTTGTTCCATTTGTATTTCAACTCAATATTGAACCCTACGGACTAATACTGGGATACCAGTAAAGTTCATGTGCGTGTAAAAGCAGGTGTCCCAATACTTTTGACAATGTAGTGAACTGCAGCCAACCCTGTGCACTGATTACTGGGTACTAGATATGTGTACTAATAAAATGACCTAATAAAATCAATTACACGCTAGGGATACTTTTGTTATTATTACCTACAGTTTTGGACTCTGACTTTCTTCTTAAATCAACCTTCTTCATCACTTTAGCATTAGATCTTGCAAAGTTTTAGTAGTCAATTCAAGTTATTTATTACAGATCGGTGAGACATCACAGAGTGTTTTAACCAGCAGAAACAACAAAATGACATGGCATGACATTTGAGGATCCAACATTATGCATGGCATTTGAGGATCCAGCTGACCATGTCCATCTATCTCTTTGCTGAAAAGAAAAGTAAGATTAAAAACCCGAATGGTGAAGAAAAGTATTTTCGTTAACTGAAGTTCAAGAAGTGATTAGGTCCATATATATGCAGTATAGAAAACCTTCTTCATTCAGCAAAATCACCTTAAAGAGTTCAAATATTTATCTTGATGTAATCTACACTTTTATTCTAGCATTTGAATGTTCTGAGTATTGATTCATAAATAAACAAAAGGTAATTAATGTCTGCCCCTTTAAATGAACTGTCTAAGGAACAGGCATAAGCTACATATCACTGAGTAATGTTTATGCTTGATAGTAAAGAGAATAAAGGCATATATAGTTCTAGTTCTCATTACAGATTAACATATCTGGGAGATGATGCAGAAATGTTCCTTGTTATCACAGCTTTATAGCCTGCTTTTGTACATCTGTTGTGGAATTCATAAAAAAATTATCAGACATTTAAATAATCCATTTTGGCTTGGAATTTTCATATTGTTTTGGTGCATTAAAATCTGGATGAAAAGCTGGTGTATTTTAAATTTACAATATCACAGATAGCATAACATCTGTGTTGTGTTTCTGTTTTTCTTTACTTGTTCCTTTAAATTTAGTTGGAAGTTATGATGTGCATGAAATGCAAAATATCTTGCAAGTGACAGGTGTTAGTCCAAGCTGACAAAATATCTAAGAATATGTTCATATTTATGCCTAAAATAGTTTCCAGCATGCCTTAAAGATACAGCCCAGCGTTCTGGTGTGACAGATTGCCAGATTTGCATGTTAAAATCATTTACAACTATTTTTTTCTCTTATAATGCACGTTCCCCTATACATACACATTGAGTTTAAAGAGACTTTCAGAAAAAAGTTAAATATCAAATTTGATTTTCACCTCTCTTCTGGCCGCACTGAGTCTTTAACTCCTTGTATGTGATGGCAACACTACTGCCCTAATTTTGTTAAAACTTTTTTGGTCAAATTAAACCTTTTCTAACAGCCTCAAAGTGATTTTAAAACATTAATGAAATAATAAACATGGTATACTTACCTGCTCTGTGTAATGGTTTTGCACAGAGTGGCCCTGGACCTCCTCTTCTGGGGTTCCCCACCGGCACTCTGAGCTCCTTCTCCCTTCTGAGTGCCTGCCCGTTTCTAAGCTGGTCTATGTGTGTCCATTGACACACATATCGTGGCTAAGCCTTGCCCCTTGCTACTCTCTTCTGACCAGATTTGATTGACAGCAGCAGGAGTCAATAACTCCCACTGCTGTCTCTGAGCCTGTGAGGAGAGAGAGCAGTACTGCATCTCTCAGGCACAGAGCTAACTCCAGATTGGACTCAGGTAAGTATTTAGGGGTGCTGGGGTGGGGGGGCATGAAAGGTTTTTTACCTTAATGTAGAGAAAGCATTAAGGTAAAACCCCTCCTGCCGTTACAACCACTTTAATATTTTCAGTATTCAGGGTGACAACTGTTAAACTGCAGGTGTGCAGTAGCCAGTAGGGATAATGAGCTATAGTCAGCAGGTTTAAAATTAACCAGTAAGACGGCTTTTGGGTAAGCCAGCTCCCTCACTATAAACATGGGGGGGGGGGGGGCACAGAGCAGTCATAATGGGAGTGAATAAAATATCTAGAAAAAAGTGCTGCACAATGTTCATCCAGTTAGCTATTAATACCTTAAGCCAAACAGTAGATACATGCTATGAATATACCAAAAGCATTATACATACATATATATATTATATATGCATATATACTTATATCCAATATGTGCAATAATCCAATAATCCAATGGTGGGACAGAGGCTGTATTTGGGGGGACAGAGGCTGTATTTGGGGGGACAGAGGCTGCATTTGGGGGGGCAGAGGCTGCATTTGGGGGACAGAGGCTGAATTTTGGGGATACAGGCTGCATTTGGGGGACATATGCTGCATTTGGGGGGACACAGGCTGCATTTGGGGGACACAGGCTGCATTTGGGGGACAGAAGCTGCATTTGGGGTGACACAGGCTGCATTTGGGGGGACACAGGCTGCATTTGGGGGACAGAGGCTGCATTTGGGGGACACAGGCTGCATTTGGGGAGGCAGAGGCTGCATTTGGGGGACAGAGGCGGCATTTGGGGGGACAGAGGATGCATTTGGGATGCTGCATTTGGGGGGCCAGAGGCTGCATTTGGTGGGACAGAGGCTGCATTTGGGGGACAGAGGCTGAATTTGGTGGGACAGAGGCTGCATTTGGTGGGACAGAGGCTGGGACAGAGGCTGCAATTGGTGGGACAGAGGCTGGGACAGAGGCTGCAATTGGTGGGACAGAGGCTGCATTTGATATGACACAGGCTTCATGTAAGGAGGGACTCCGCTGGGGGCACCTGATGTAAGGACAGACTCTGCTGGGGATGCCTGATGGCATCTGGTTGTAGACGACATGGCTAGTGACATGCTCCCACTGATTCTGCATTATGGTGAGTTGAATGATTTCATTTTATATTACAATGTAATAATAGAAATAATGCGCTTCAATCATCCTGACACCATACCAACCATGGTGCCCAGATGATTGAAGTGCTAACACCAGGTGTTTGGAGTATATTTATCTGCTGATTGTTAAACTTTCTAGAATACACATATTTCTATTGTTATGTAGGATCTGGGCCTGCTGTCCCTCCATCGCTCTCCCTCCATCCCTCGTTCCCTCGCCCTCCATTCCTCGTTCATCTCAAACGCTAACCACACCACCTTAGAACCACGCCCAATATTTTGCTCAAACCACGTCCCATTTTCACCAAGTGGGAGGGGTCAAAAAGGAAGGGTGGGGTCTGGTGCCCCCCATCCTAAAACTTCACCAGCCGCCACTGGCTGGGCCTGCAAGTGGCTATGCACATAGGAGTGCACGTTCTGTTTTGTGTGCACGCTAATACATTTTTGTGTGTGTGCCAATGCTTATTGTGCAGTGAGCCTTTGCTCCAAATCATGAGCTTGCACATGTGCATGAACATGCAATCATCTTATAGTTCCAATACCTACTGAGCTTTTCTTGTACCATTTTTACACTGCTGTGTTTTTTAGTATGTGGTTACTATTTGATGAAAAATTATATATCATTGCTAAAGCTAAAAAGCCTACTAAAGCTGAAATGAATGAGCTGTTTGTATGCCATACTTATCGTAAAAGACAAAAGTTATATTCACAGCCAGATAGGCACTCACAGCGTAATTTGTTGCTGAGACTGTCTGTGAAAATCATATTGTTTCATGACACCATGTACAGTTTTAAGGCATTCCCTAAGCATTTCATTTAAAGGATTTGTGTATTCTCAAAGCCACATGAAAAGAACACCTTTATGCTATACTATTAATTTAAAGAAAATATATACATTGGCTCATTTGCTCCATGTCAATGCCAGGCTTTCCTTGTATGTGTTGTTTTTTTAACAAGAGTTTGCCTATCAGCCCTAAAACTTTAACAAGATTTGCGCCCATAGACTGCAATGATATTTACCTCTAAGTTTGGGTTCTCAGAATTTTTTATAAAATTTGCAGAACCAGATTCTTCGCCCCTTTCAAATAGAGGAGGTTTGGAGCAAGACTGGCTTCTTCTACTGCTCTAAAGCTTGATTCCAGACATTCCTTGGTTTGGATTAAAAAGAGATGCATTAGAATCTGTGTCAGGTATTAAATGCTGTCTCTGTCCCCAAAAGCAGAATACTTTCGCTAGTCTGCAAAGAATCCTTTCATTGCCATCTCTGTTCCTTTCTTCAGTTAATTTTTTTTCCCCTTCTGTTTTTTTTTTTTGGCACCTCTCAAATAAACAGGAAATCTTCCTTATAAGGGCATGTTCACTTTAACCACTTCAATACAGGGTCCTTTTATGCCTTCCTGTCCAGGGCAATTTTCAGCTTTCAGCGCTGTCGCACTTTTTTTTTTACTCTCAGTCTTTTGTTGTTAATGCAAAACCTAAGCAATTTCATGTAATTTACAAATTTGGGACACCAGCAACAGCTCCATTCTAGATGCTTAAAGCGGAGCTACACTGCCCCTGACGTTTTTTTTTTTTAATGGGGATTGCTTAATAAAATGATTTGTAAAGCATTAGCTCACCTGTCCTGTCTGTCTGACTTTGGCCGTTCGGTATTTATGTCTAAAAAACACTTTATATCCATTTCCGGCTTCATCCCCATCTTGCGTTTGGGCATGTGAATACTCCAGGGCATTGTCTTCCTGGATTTTATTCACGCCTCTCTCTAATCTCGCGCATGCGCAGTAGACCGTTCATAGGAGCGCCGTCAGCAGCGTTGTGATGACGTCACGTTCGGTTCGAAGTCTCGCGCTATCTCGGGCCAGGCAGCCGCACTGACTCCTGGGAGCTATGACACAAGCTCCCAGGAGACAGTGCGGGCTAGGGGATATTACGTAATAGCCGTAATATCCCCGCCCATATCCGAGGGACCAGGAACCAGGAAGCGATGGATGCAAAGAAGAAGAACAACTAAAGGTAAGTAAAAAAAAAAAAAAAAAAAACTGCCGTTTCGGATCGAGGAAGGTGAGTATTTTTTTTTTATTATAGGTTTTAAAAACGGGTGTTGCTCCGCTTTAATATAATACTAAGCTAGCTGCTAATTCTGTTGTTCTGTAATGAATTTTATTCCTGGCCTTAATGCAATCCAAGATGAAAACCTAATATGAAGATTTTATATTAATCTAGCAATATAGAAGGTAAATATAAACCACTGGAGTGAATCAGGCTGTGACTTTTACCAAAAATAAGAAAAAAATCTTAAACTGACAGTAAATTCAGGGTGTTTAATTAAGGTGGCCAATCTAGTCTTTCTTTTCTTCTATAGTAGTGACTTGTCTTAGACCTTAACCGCTAGCCAACCAGCCGCTGCAGTTATACGGGTTGGCACGGCTGTGCAAACCGCCGTAGCTATACGTTGCTTCTTTATGACGTCACAGCAGGCACCATCGAGGGCACACGCACGCATCTGCTGCGTGTTCCTGGAGCTGATGCGCATGCCTGGCGATGAACGCCGGGCACCTGCTATCACTCGTGACAGAGTGAGAACCGGGATCTGTGTGTGTAAACACACAAATCTCAGTTCTCTCAGGGGAGAGGAGAGAGATTGTGTGTTCATAACAAGTATGAACTCTGATCTATCTCCTCCCCAGTCAGTGCTAGCCCCCCTACAGTTAGAACACACGTAGAGAACACAGTTAACCCCTTGGTCACCCCCTAGTGTTAACCCCTTCCCTGCCAGTGACATTTATACAGCAATCAATGGCTATTTTTAGCTCTGATCGCTGTATAAATGACAATGGTCCCAAAATAGTGTCAAAAGTGTCCGATCTGTCCGCCACATTGTTGCAGTCCTGATAAAAATCGCAGATCGCCGCCATTACTAGTAAAAAAATAAAAATAATAAGAATTACATAAATCTACCCCTATTTTGTAGACGCTATAACTTTTGCATAAACCAATCAATATACGCTTATTGTGATTTTTTTTTTTACCAAAAATATGTAGAAGAATACATATCGGCCTAAACTGAAGAAAAAAAAATATATAAAAAAAAATTGGGATATTTATTATAGCAAAAACTACAAAATATTGTGTTTTTTTCAAAATTGTCGCTCTTTTTTTGCTTATAGTGCAAAAAATAAAAAACACAGATGTGACCAAATACCACCAAAAGAAAGCTCTATTTGTGGGGAAGAAGGACATACATTTTGCCTGGTCAGGAAGGGGGCAAATCCTATCGGGGCTGAAGTCGTTAAAGTGTTTTTTTTTACCTTCAAGCATTCTATGCATTTATGCATCATCTTCATGCATTCTATGCATTTTATAAATTAAAAACCTTCTGTGTGCAGCAGCCCTCCCAAAACTTACCTGAGCCCCACCTTCATCCAGCGATGTGCACAACATCTTGGGCTCTCCCGGGTCTTTCCTTCTTCATTTGCTAAGGCTCCATTCACACCAATGCATTTTTTCATGTAATTTGCAGAAAGGCAAGACATTATTTTTAACAAGGTTTTCGATGGAACACGTTCACATCAATGCATTTTTGTCCCCTCTGTTTTTTGGAAAGGGCCAGGGACTTTTTTAAATGCAAAATGCTCCTTTTTTTGCTTTTTAGACATCAATGAAGAAACTGCAGAAAAGCATGTAATGATTTTTTTTTCCTGTGTTTTTACAATGATTTTACCGCAATTTAAATTTTGCATTTTAAAATCTGCCCAACAACAAATTTGCTTAAAAAAAAAAAGCATAAAAAGAGCAATTCACAACAAAAAGCACTGCAGAAGCGCTCAAAAGCAACATGTATAGGTGTAAATGGAGCCTAAGAAAACAGCGTTAGCCATTGGCTCACGCTACTGTCAATCACAGCCAGTGAGCCACTGAGGAAAGAGTAGGGGTGGGGCCCAACCACACTTCGTGTGTGAATGGACACACAGAGCAGCGGGTCAGGAGTGAGTGTAAACGACTTGCTATGGGGGCACTAGGCAGGAGGGAGGGACCAGGAGCACCAGCAGAGGAACCTGAGTAAAGGAGGATTGGGGCTGCTCTGTGCAAAACCACTGCACAGAGCAGGTAAGCATAATATATTTGTTACTTTTAAACAAACCAAAATATCTGCCTTTAATATCATGTTGTACTTTTGGTAGCCTTTAGCTATTGAACCCTCTTTCAATACATAAAAGAGATTTATTGCTCACCCATGTATAAGACACAAAAGAGAGTATGACAAAATCAGATTTTTGTATTTTCAGAGGACCATGCTCTAAACATCCTGAATACATGTACCGTAGCCCTATCCAGTCATGCATATTGCCAGAAATACCCCAATTTATTAAGCTTCTATACCACGGAAATCATGCCAAAATGGTGTCTCAAGCCATAATATAGCTAGAGAGATCACTTTAGTATGTGTAAAGAGTTAGCGCAGCTTGATGAATTGGGTCAACTGGCTTTACTGTCTGGAAAAAAAAATGCAAATAGAGAAATACACAAACAGAGTCTTATGGTTTTGGAACGATTTACCTTCAGACTAGATACTACACATCTGGAAAATAGAATCAGAGCACATTTGTAAAAAAAAATTATTTAGCAGATTTCAACATATGTAGAAGATACAATTGTAATAAATTAGTCCATGCGCTACACAGTGGCGTATCAGTATTATTTTTTTTGGGGCATCTCCCGACATGTGACATGTTCCATTAAATTTAGTTTACTTGTTTACTGATTGTGCCATTTTATACAATATTTATATATAGTAAGCTGTCCTTTCTGTTTATGAAAGAAATGTTGCTAAAGATAACCCATGTCCTAGAACCTTGTTACACTTTAAACTGTTATACAAGCTAAATCAATTGGAATTTTTGACTTGACCTCATACTAACCCCTAAACTTTCTTATAGTCCTTGAACAGCTGCTAAATCTTTACCTCAAACAGAAAAAATGTATATAATCCAAAAACCTAAAAAAAAAAAAAGAAAGCTTGCTATTTAAAACAAGATTATTTAAGGAACAGTAAAAATGAAAGTGGAGATAAAGAATTAAAAAATATGGTAAATGGAGACAAAGAAAAATCTTGCTGCTTAAAAAAAAAAAAAAAAAAAATGTCTTAACTGTAATTACCTAGTCAGTGAAGAAATAAAAGCTTGGAAAATCAATTTCATAAGAAAATCAATGGTTTAAACAATTTAAGGGGCACTCATAATTTTAAATCTTCCTACAAAGGAACAGATGCAGAGTCTGATCACCTTCAGAGTGAAGTGCTTTAATAATTTTAAATTGTACTGAAATAAGAAGACTCAAAATCCACATTTCCTTCTAAATGGAAACAATCTTGAATATTTGAAGCTTTCCAATAATTGTAACTATCTTTTTTCTTTCAATTTCTGCCAATTTTTCTAATTACCCTGTTATACCTTGCAGTGGATGCCTACTTTGATTTTAATGCTTCCTTTTATTTCAGCTCAAATAATTATTGAGGGCATTTTTGGTGTAAAAATTTGCTTAATAGGTATTACCGTGTAGGTATAATTCAACCCTATGAAAGAAGCAATTTGGAAATCTTAAAAAAATAAAATATGATATAAAAACATTTAAGGACTATAGATGTTATCAATTTCAGAGCAACAGCTGAGCAACAAGATTCCTTCTGAATTGCAATTCTGCCCAGGAACACTGCACAAATTATACAATTAAAATAGCAAGATCCTCTTCAAATTAGAAAAGCAAATTGTTACATATCATAAGTAGGTGCTTTTCTCCTTAATGGCAGTCACTAGGATGAATCATGGTGTACATTATTTTATATCAAAGTACAATGAAACACACATTACCAAAGATAATCTGCATAATGTCTGAAAAGGGATCTGAGGCCTCAGTGCAACAATGAATGCAGTATTTAAAATGCAAAACCCAAAGACATTATTATGTTTTTGATTTCTTGTGCCACAGCTTCTCCTGATCTGTTTTATGACTGCCTCTGTACAATAGAATACATTCTGCATGTGTGCTGTGATGATAAAGGAGCAAGGGAGGACATAAAACGTCCTTTTATACATAAATTGTTAGCAAAGGGACTGTAATATAAAATGTTATGACAATAAGAAAGATCTAGCAAAAAAAAAAAATATTCTTTATTGATAAATGAGTGTTCTTTATAGTGTAACTTACAAACACTATCAATTTTATAAGGGACAATTCGAGATTCTTTTGAAATATATTGATATTAAAAAGCACTATACTGAAACACATTATTCATTATTTACCATACAATGTAGTTTCTGAAAAAACATTAAGCCTCTGTTACAATTTTTTTTAACACATTCAATTCCATAGATATTTAGAAGTTGATTTACTAAAGTCAAATAGGCTGTTCAATTTGCAGGGTAATGAATGTGTTCGGATTGCGTTTCAGAGGCTACTGACAGGTGGTGTGGAAGTGATGCAAAGACCTCCTCACTGCCTGTTTTAACCCCATTTTTGGAAAATAAATGTGCCGCAATAAAGTGCATTGCATAAGGCTGTGGGGCTTTTGTGGCACTTCCCCAATTACTAGAATGTGTAGCATTTGGCGGGCTTGCCGCCCACCCACTTACTTTGTAAACACTTTGTGCTCTCTCCAGCCAATATCTTGCTCATGTCACTCCTGCTGCCATTTATATCTTTGCTACCACTCATTACCAACCTTTAGTTTGTTCTTCAACTACGCTTCTGCTTAATCCCAGCCGGCGACCACTTATTACCGACACTTGGCTTGTTACTGACTATGCTTTTGCTTGACCTATACCTGCTATATTTGCTACTGGACCCCATCTTGCTCAGCTTCTAGTGGGGCAATCCTGAGGACTGTGACCTAGTACTAACATGCAGCAAAACCCATCTCCACCAACAGGAGCTTTGGTAAACACCAACTTTTGTAGTTATCCAGCTGGCTGGTGGGAGCCCCTCTACTGCTATAGCTACTGGTCTTTGAGCATGACCCCTGACCATGATATAGTTATAGCATGACATTTTTAACCAAATTTGGCCACATGGCCATATTTGGGCAATAATATTGACCAAATCCATGCTGTGGAATCCCACACTTTTTGTGTGGGAGCTTGTTTACAAGCAGAAGTAAAATGGCCAAAGCTGTCATTTGCTGGTGATTTAAACAGCATTTTTCTTTGTAAATGTCAGTTTTGCTGTATTACATTGTATACATCCTATAGATGCAGCACTGTAGGTTAACGGCAAGTACCTGAACTTACTTAAGTCATGTTATGCAAACATGTCTCAAACCAAACCCAGGTACTTTTAGCTCATCCCTAATTACCACCAACTGTCTATGCCTTCCTGTTTTACTCTGACATCAACAGCTGTCACCTCTGGTGGGAGTGTAGTATTGATCTTGGCAACTTTACTATGCCTGCAATATACATTTTAAATATTATTAATATAAAATATCTATTTGTACAAGACTGAAAAAAGAAAACAGAACGTGTCATGCATGAATTAATTAGGTAAAGAAAGAAAAAAGGTGGCCCACGTAAAATTGAATATCAACATTTATAGGTAAAGTTGATCCAGGGAATATCTAATTGCCTCTTGGGGGATAAGGAAACATATTGTTCCCCTGCTGGGGCTAATTGGATCATGCTTTGCTGTTTTTTTTGCCTTCCTCTGGATCTAATTTGTGTATAGAATTGTGTATATAGGATTGTATGTTTTTTTGCCCTATTATTGGTTGAACTAGATGGACTTGTGTCTGTTTTCAACCAGACTAACTATGTAACTGTTTAAATCCAGAATGTTTCAAAATATTATAGTTTTCAGATGCCTTTGGATGTAGGATGAATTAAAAATCTTGGATCAGGTGACCATTTCAAATCTAAGACAGCCTTGACTGACACTTCTAATGCCCCGTACACACGGTCGGAAATTCCGACCACAAAATCCGTCTGATTTTTTCCGACGGATTTTGTCCGACACTGGTGTTGCATACACACGGTCGGACAAAGTTGTCGGAAAATCCGATCATTCTGAACGTGGTAACGTTTGTTGCGTACGACGGGACTACGTAGAGGCTAGTAGCCAATAGCTTTGGTCTTGTAATGTGATCTGAGCATGCGTAGCACTTTGTCCGTTGGAATTCGCTACACGCGATCGGAAAAATCGATAGGACTTTGTTGTCGGAAAATTTGAGAGCAGGATCTCAAACTTTTTCCGTCAGAAATTCCGATGGAAAAAGTCCGATGGAGCCCACACACGGTCGGAATTTCCGACAACATGGTCCAATAGGACATTTTTTGTCATCGTGCATGCCCGATCGAATAAGATCGGATGAACGGTCATCATCACCTGTCGAAAGTAGTGTACACACGATCTGAAAATCGTAGATCCTTCCTCGGACGATTGTTTTTGTACGATATTCGGATCATGTGTACGGGCCATTAGGGTGGTTCCACTCTGGATGGAAGTAACAGAATCACCCTAGGACAGCAGCGTTGGCAATCTCAGGAGAGGGCAGTGTTAGCATCACTAGCAGAATTATATCGGCTTGACTAATAAATTAACCACTTCAGCCCCAGAAGGATTTACCCCTTAATGACATTTTTTGCTAAACAGCACTGCAACGCTTTAAATGTCCTTTTTTCCCCACCAGCTCCTTGTCCACAGTCACTCTTTCCATAGCCACACCATCATGCACGGAGGAGTCCCCAGGATTATTCAACCACAGTGTCTGGTACTGATGCTGGAGGATGCACAGCAATTTGAAGGCTCCGATGTTGGTTCCCAGGTTGAGGAAGGGAGTAATGTTCACATCTGTTCACATGCTTGAACAGATATATGCCATGCAGTCCATTGGCAACAGCACTTAAAAGACCCACATCAAAGAAGAAGGCCGACTTCTCCTTGCTCCTCATCTGGGCTCTCCAACACTACTATACCTCCAGTCCTCTCAAAAACCTGCACTGAGAGGAATGAAGGTATAGCAATAGGTGTCCCAAGTACTTGCAGTCAATCTGCTAGCAGTATACCACGATCTGATTTTAGCAGGCAAATTTTCCTACCTCAGTTGCTGAACCGTAAAAAGAAATTCGATCCCAGCCATCCACATGCTCAGCGTCAAAATGCTAGCTTGGCCAAATTAATAGCACTGCAACTGTGTCACATACCTGGATCGTGAGCCTGACGTGTAGAGGAGAGCCTCTCTTGCCGCACCGGCTTGTGGGACCCTGAGGTTGAGACAGTAGCCAAAGAAGCACGGTGACGCAGGAGTGCCTATGATCAGTCCTGTATTTGGTATGGCTGGATGTTCGTGGCTGGTGATACAATGGGCAGACCGGCAGGGCTGGGTAGACCAGAGCTGTGGCAGGCTGGATCGCAGGTGAGACAGGAACTGGTGAGATTTTCAGAGCTGAACAGCAGCAGGCAGAGAAGCAGATGCAGAGTCAGGCAGGTCGGGTCGGTAACATTCTGGTGGATCAGGCAGAGCAGCAGGCAAAAGAGAAATCCAAAACAAGCTGAAGTCAGGGTATCAAGCAGATAAGGTTAGTGAGAGTGAGCCGGGTTCAAGATCAGGGGTCAACACAGGTAACAGGTTACAGGCACACAGAAGCTGCAGACCAAACAGCAAAGAGTCTTTGGTGCACTCACTTTAAATAGCCCCCTTTGGCGCCAATGTTGATGACAGGCGTATGTCTGCCATGCAATTCCTGCTGCACGTCTATGCCTTTCCTGACAAACTGTTCCCTTTTCAGCTGGTAGACTCTGCCCCCATTCGTGAATTTGTTGAATGTGCTGTACCTCAGTGGCAGGTTCCAAAACGCAATTTTTTTTTCATGAAAGGCCATTCTGGCTTTCTACCGGCATGTGGAAGGCAATGTTTTGGCCTCGTTGGACAGGGTGGTCAGCAGTAAGGTTCAAATTACAGCTGACACATGGTCCAGCAGGCATGGGCAGGGACGTTACCTTTCCTTAACGGCACACTGGGTAACTCTGCTGGCAGCTGGGAAGGATGCAGGACAGTGTTGTTAGAGCTTATTCCGCCACCACGCCTCCAAAATGCTAGTGGTGATTCTGCCAAAGCTCTCTCCTCCACCCCCTCCTCTTCTTCTTCTTCCTCTATGGCCTTTTCTGCAGTTTGGTCCTCTGAAACAATGGTGCTCCATAAGCGTTCAAGGGGCTACGCAAGCAGTCAGGCAAAAATATGCCATGCAGTGCTTGAGTTGGTCTGCCTAGGGGACAGGAGCCACACTGGGGCAGAGATTCTGTCAGCTCTGCAGGGGCAGGCTCAGAGGTGGTTGACGCCACTCCACCTTTAGCCAGGAATGGTTGTATGCGACAATGGCACCAACCTTCTCTCTGCCCTCCGACAGGGACACTTGACCCATGTTTCATGTTTGGCACACGACCTGAATTTGGTGGTGCAGCAGTTCTTGAGCAGGTACCCAGGCTTACAGGATCTCCTGAAGCAGCCCAGAGACAGTCTGTGGTAATTTCTGCCGGTCATACAATGCCAGTACTCGGCTTGCTGACATTCAAAGGGAATGCAACCTGCCCACCAACCGCTTCATTTGTGGCATGCCCACCAGGTGGAACTCAATGTTGGCAATGCTGCAGCAGCTGCACGCACAGCAAAGGGCTATCAATGAGTACCTGTGCGAGTATGGCACCAGGACAGGGTCAGGGGAGCTTGGCTTCTTTTCGCCACTCCAGTGGCTACTGATCAAGGATGCATGCACTGTCCTGTCACCATTTGAGGAGGCCACAAGGATGGTGAGCAGTGACAATGCATGCATCCCTGACACTGTCTCTTTAGTCTTCCTGTTGGAGCACATGCTTCGTGGAATCATGGACAGGGCACTTGAGGCAGAACAGCGGGAGGAAGAGGAGGACTTCCTTACCTCTCAAGGCCCCCTTTATACCGATAGAATTCTTGCGTGCCCGCCAAACACACAGGAAGAAGAGGAGGAGGAGGATTGTGTCAGCATTGATGTAGAGGATAACACTCAGCAGCAGTCTTCAAGGAATGGTTTTTATTCCCTAGAAACCCAAGGAGTTGTACGTGGCTGGGAGGAGGTAGTTACGGATCATGTGATCCTCAGTGACCCAGAGGACTCAGAATTAAATGCCTCTGAAAACTTACGCTGCATGGCCTCCCTGATTCTGAAAAGCCTGCGAAAGGACCCTAGGATTTTTGGTATCAAGGAGAGGGATCATTATTGGCTAGCAAACCTTCTTGATCCACGTTACAAGGGTAAGTTTGCAGAACTCCTCCTGCCTTCGCAGAGGGAGCAGAGGATGAAACATCTTCAGGAGGCCTTGAGAAAAGAAAGGTTTGTGCAACGCATTTCCAGGCCCAATTTTTCTGCCCCTGTTTAACAGGGGCATGTAATTATAATTTATGATATAATATTTCACAGCAGGGCCCATTCCTGCGCCCAACAATATTATCTGTGAGGGGTTACAGTGTTGTGGCACCACCACCCAAGGCCCAATTTTTCTGCCCCTGCTTAACAGGGGCATGTAATTAAAATTTTTGATATAATATTTCAACACAGGGCCCGTTCCTGCACCCAACAAGAGTATCTGTGAGGACTTACAGTGTTGTGGCACCACCACCACCACCCAAGGCCCAATTTTTCTGCCCCATGTAATTACAATTCTTGATTAGGGCTGTGGAAATTAATGATTTATTCCTCGATTAATCGTTCATTTTTTTTCCGGTGAGGTCACTGACCGCCGGTGGCGTGCGCGCCCACAGGCCGCCTCTTAAAGGGCAACGGACAGGTACGTTAGTTTGCCTGTATGTGCCATTCTGCCGCAGTATATCTGCATGAGGCAGTCTGCAAGAGGTTAATCAAGCTCTTGGAAGAGCAATATATGCTTCTGGATCAGCATTGTCAATAACTGAAAATGCATATTGACAGGAAGCTTTTACATTATTATGAGTGAAATGGGGGAGGTTACCTGTTCTCATGTATAGTTCAAATGTTGTTAACATATACAGTCCTTGTTATTTCATTGGTAATAAAAAATAAAATTGTAAAAAGCAAGTTTAGTTTTTTTACTAAATAAGCTATATTTTTAAGTCAAGCAAGGTACTTTTATATACAATGCATTTTACATTCCCAGTGTAACATAATGACTTTCAAAAAACTACTCCACACTGAATTTTTTTAATTTTTTCCAAAAAAAAAAAAGGGAAAGAACTTTTTCCCTCATGGCTTCAAAATTTCCTGAAATGTTACATCTCTGCTCTGCAGTAAACTTAATCTCACCCTTAGTTTGGGGGGTTATCTGGGTTTAGGTCTGCTTTAAAGCCCAGATCTACCCAAAAGCCTCTCCAATGAGGACACAAATGTCAAGTAAGGTGTGAAATGACTGGGACTAGGCTTTAAGTGTCTAAAAGGAGGAAGATACAGCATTAGGAACATTAACTAATTTCAAATTGCAAAGCATTTACCTCTTGTGGAGTGGGAAACCTCCATGTCCTCAAGTTCAATGGTTTTCAACCTCAGTCCTCAAGTACCCCCAACAGGCCATGTTTTCAGGTTTTCCTTTATCTTGCACAGGTGCTTTAAATCAGTCAATGGCTTGGTATTTTGGACAGCTATTTTATCTAAGAGAACTTCTCAAAACTTGGCCTGTTGGGGGTACATGAGGACCAAGTTTGAGAACCAAAGCTCTAGTTATTGCCTTTTTGTATTAGTAAATTTGTAAATTTATGAAGTGTTTCTTGTTCAGGGTATGATATATTAAAGTAAGTCAGGTATAGTTAGAAATATATCTACATACATTATTTGGCTTATATTTATTTATTTCCTTCCCTTAATAAATTTGATCTAGGACTGGTCATGCAGAAATGGCAATGCAAATAAAATAAGTAGAGGAAAGTAGCAAGAGATAAATAGCTTTTAGATTTGGCCAAATGTATTTCAGAAAGTCAACAGCTGAGTACTATATGTGAAACTACTGTATATGTGAAACTTTTTTAAATTTGCACTAGCAATTACGTTTTTAGGGGACTACACCTTACTTCTAGTCCAAGCAACACTGATACACAAAGATCTGATACACAGGAATCTTCAAGACAACGGTCTTTACTGTGTGATTGTAAGTACACTAATATGACTACAATCACCTTTAGCTTGCAGAAAGTATGAAATGCATGCAGGTATGTATATATTATTTTTTTCTATGATATATGATCCTGTAACAGGATATGTTGAATTTTTCTATGCACATAACTGTGTTAGGAAAACATGTAATCCTTGAAAAATTACTCTCAGTCTAACGAGTTCTTTTCCACTGACTACAGACATCATTAGGGGATGGCTATAGCCTGAGGCTGTGCATGAACTTTTTCCTCTAACTGTACACTTTATGTATAATTTAGCTTTCGTGCCTAAATTATTCAAGCAAATAGTGAATGAAAATAATGGTGTTCGCTGAGTCCTAACCACCTACTAAAGAAATACTTTTTATAATATTGATTTACATTTTTAAACCCCTTTTATCATAAAAAATCAAATGCACTAGAATATGTATGTCTCTGGATCTCCTTAATGTGCATTTCTTCCAAAAGAAAAGGCAGGAGAGTGAGAAGTCAGGGTAAAGTCTATGGAAAATGAATTAAGTACAAATTATATCTCTGAATGGCATTCTATCAAGGGGCAGCTTTGTTAAAGGATCTTTTACCACTTTCCTAAGATAATTCTTCTAACCATGGTCTGGACTCATACACAGCCCCCCCCCCCCCCCTTCCCTGCAGCACTGCAGTACACTGGGGTGCCGTGACGTGGCCTCTGCAGCTAATGCATGTGTTTGCAAATGTGTGCAAACTAAACTTGTTTTTAACGTGAACTGTTAGACAGGGACAGGATCAATTCAGTTTGTTGCAGGCTGAGAATTTTTGTTTGTTTTTTGACATGTGCTGCTCTGCCATTTGCTCCTTGCTGTAAAGGCCAGTTATAGGTTGGGGTGGTTGCCATTTGTTTGCACTGTTGGTAATTTGGTGCGAGGGCACACTGGATATCTTTGCTGCCATTGTGCTATTGCTAGGTGTCCAGTGCATCCCTGTACCTTTAAGAAGGGTTGGGTTCCCTCCAGGCATACTTGCCCTTAATATATAAATTATTATATACTATATGTGCTCCAACTTTGGAGACTCTTAAATTATAGAGTTAGGACTGCAATACACTGGGGTGCTGTGACGTGGCCTTTGCAGATTACACGTGTATTAGCAAGTGTGTGCAAACTAAATAACTTGTTTTTAAGGTGAACTGTTAGACGGGGTCAATTTGGTTTGTTGCAGGCTTGCTGGTAAGTGAGCTGGGAATTTGTGTTTGTTTTTTGACAGAAGTTGGGGTATAGTTTATGGAAAATGATTAAAAAATTATTTAACTATAAATTATATGTCTGAATGGCATTCTATGAAGGGGCAGCTTTGTTAAAGGATTTTCTACCACTTTCCTATGATAATTCTTCTGACCATGGTCTGCCTACCTTCCCCAATATTTTTTTGGGTTAATAATTATTTCAGAGTACAGCTCCAGTATTACCTGCTTGATGTTAATATTATAACTATAGACCTTCCACTCAACTCTTGCATACTATGGAAGCCACTATTGCTCTTAAGACTGTCTTCAATACATGCAATGTCAGGTTATGGGCCTTGCTGTTATTTATAAGATAAAGCTGAACGCCAGGCAAACAGCTAAATACACAGGTAAAATACAATTATGGTACCTGACAAAGAATTAGGTCTTTGCCCATCCAGTTCTGAGTAGGGATGAGATTCAGGTTTGGGACTAGGTTTGGGACTAGTTATGAGCCAAACAAACCTGGGTTCAGTTCGGCAGGGGTTCACTAAACTTTAAATTAAAATCTGTCAAATTAAAAATTTTCTTTTTCTGGGCTATTAGGCAAGGGAGTGTAAAAAAATAACATGGGGGTGGACAGTACTTGAGGGGAACATGTACCAATGCAAAGAAATGCTTTTAAAAATTCCATGTGGCCAGGAGCAACAATTATTAGCACTGACCTTTACAAAGGAAAAAAGCATTTTAAATTGCCAGCAAATGACATCTCAGTCTTGCTTGTTTTTTTAAAGAAAAAAACAGCACACAGGCCTCTTACAGTCTGTTATGTATTATAGAGGAACTTTCGAGGGGTCTGTGTGCTTTTTTTTTTTTTAAAGTAAATGCAGTTTTCTTTCTCAGGAATTTAAACTGTAATTTTTTTCTTGTAAAAAGAAGCTACTGCATCCTTACCAAGCACTGATGTCACTTCTTGTCCCTTAACTTATAAAATGGTTGGGTTATATCATTGCCTAAATATGGTCACACAGCCATATTTGAACATGGATGTCAACACTATCTCCCTCCCTTCCCTCTTAGAGCCGATGAGAGCTTGGCTAGCATTCATTCAAAGAATGTTTCCTTCAGTCACATGCACTGCATCATCATTTTTTTTTCGGTGACAGGTATTGTAATTGATGATGGGCTTTCAGACACCTGTGACTTTCCTAAGGCACCAGTGACAGTGGGATGCTGTCGTATATATAGAAGCAGTAGAAATACTGCTACTGTATGTGATGCACCCACCCCCACCAAAGATGGGGCCAAACGGGCTAAAGTTCGGGCATTCATCTGAAAAAGCTCTCAGGGTTTGTGAGTAATTGAGGTCCTGCCCTGTGCTTGCCTTGCCTAGTTGCTTACTGCCATGTGGCACACCATATCTTTTTAAAGAGACAGAGAACAATCCAATTGCTACGAGTTACATTAATCCACACTCCCCTAATGGCTCTAGTAGAAGTTATATGGTATTTCCAGATGGAACTGATGCCGGTAATTTGAAACCTAGGATTCCAGTCATTTTTGGGTCTACCCTCCATAGCCTATTTAAGCTCTGTTGGGAGGGTTGGAGGCCTTCCCATTTACAGAGGGACTTTTATGTCCACTAGAGACTTCCTAGCTACTGGATCATTCTGTTCATAAGGTGTCTAAGCATGCTCCAGTGCCACCCCCAACAGAGCCTGTCTCTAACCCTCCTGATACCACAGGTAAAACCATATCTGCTGTCCATTTAATAAGTTATCATTCAGAGTCAAAATTCCAACGGTTGGGAGAGGTTATTTTTGGGTCACCGCAGTCTCCTGCAATTGACTCTGGTGCACAAGTGATTGTTTCAAGCCTTATTAATACAGTGCATATGACCCTATATTTGAAAGATCAGCTTGCTGTTATAGGTCTTTGGTCTTTTAGAGCTCCTACAGCTGTAAAGACTTTTCCTCTTCATCTGCTGTGTAAGGCATTCCTCTATGCTGACTGGAAACACCCACAAAAGCCCTGAGCTCCACCTGAGACTTTGGCAGAGTATTTTCTCTATCAGAAGGGAACCATTAATAAGTGGGCTGTGCCCAATGTGGATGCTCCAGTGCCCCCTTCAACAGAGATACCACTGGAAGGGTTAAAGGCTTACTTACAGTACCTTTGGGGATTTCACTGATAGGATGCTGAATTCCCTTCCTACATCCCAGTTTGAGTTAATTGGTTTCGCCCTTCATACTGTGTAACTCTCACAGTAACTCTGATCTGTAAAACCATCTCAGAATAAATAAAATTCCATTCAGAGGTCTTTTCACCTCTAGGGTAGGTCCTTGCATTTTGGAGCAATTATAATAGATGTCTAAAGCCTTGTGCTTTAGCTGTGATGGTTTAATACAAGCCCATAACTTGTGTGTTATATGGGAAAGATGTGTGTAAAATGTTTATGACATTCTGGCTATGTAAATAGGTGCTGATAATATGTCCAAAGAACAGCTGTTTCAACTTCTCTTTGGTGGATGTTGTCTCTTTGGACTGGCTCTTAATGCTATCATTGGCAATGCCTTGGGTGGCCACAGTAAGCTCCTACCAGAATTCAAGTAATATGTGTAAAGGTCCGAGAATCCCTTTCCCCCAAACTTTTTTGCCTTATCAGTGCATAGTTGGAGATCCTCTAAGTCTAACTCCTTCTAACACTGTAGGTCTAGAAACCTGAGATCTGCTAATCCCACTGGCAAGTCATCAGCACAAAGCTAAGCCCACCATTTACAAGTGGGGGCTGTTTGCAAAACCATATGGGTACCCTGGAATCCTGCCTTTTTGACTTTTAAATTCTCATGAACCCCCCACCCCAAGCTCACAGGAGATGGCATCTTTTTCAGCTGCTGTGCAGCATGTTTTCTATCCTGCTACATAGAGTTGTGCTTTTACCAAAGCCTCTCTGGGTACCCTGCACTCTGGAACCACCTGTTTCCATCTTAGTAGGAACTTGTCTTTAGGAATTATTCCCTACAAGAGTATTTCCACTCCTCCTTAGGGAAATTTTGTATTGTATAATGCTTTTCCTTAGCATTCCCTCTCCCCAGAGGGAACATCTGAGTTACAGAGTCAGCTGGGACCACCTTCCACTTCTCCCTCCCTTCCTTCCCCCCAGTGTCTTTCAAGGGTACTTGTAGTTTTTGACAGCACTGGACCTTATGATGGCTCTCATACCTTTTGTTGGCATTGCCACTTAGGTAGCCTTCCCCAAAGGGAATCCGTTTTTTTGTAAACTCTAATAACTAGAGTTCTTTTGAAGGGCACAACTCATGCACATTTTTTGCCATTTAAAGCCTTACAGATGCTAGTGTTGGTAACTGTCAGACACTTTTAAGTGAGGCTGACCAGTTTAGATTAATTCTGTAGCAATCTTTTCCTTATGGGTTAGTGTAAGGAAGGGCCTTCTGCGCACAGGCTAAGACAGGTTCCTTTTCATGATCGCAGCAATTGGGCATCGGCTAATGCATATGCGCATGCGTGAACTCGCATGCACGCACTCGTACGCAATGGTGCACAGGCTACCTAAAATCAGCCAGTGCTCTGGTTCAGTGCTGCTTTGTCTTTCAGCCTCCTGTTTTCCTGTTATCCTTCCTGCATTCTGATTCCAGTTACTGACCCGGCTTGTCTGACCACTCTCTGAACTCCATCTGCACCAACCATGGCTTGTCTTTGACCTCCACTTTTGTCTTCTCCAGTGGCTTCTTTTGTACTGATTGGCTCCTGACTAGGCTTGTACCCAGATCACACTGTTGCCTGCTCCTCTGTACCTGATCTGTCCTGTCAGTGTATGACTCGGCTTGCCTGACTCTGCTTCCTGACAAATCCTGCTGTGCCTGCTGTTCTTCAGTCTGCTACCAGTGCATGCCCCACCTGCCCACTTTCGCCAGTACCAGTCTGCATCAGTCTGCCATCCTCCAGATGCCCGCCTGCTCATCTGCTTGTTGGAGTCATCTGATGCCTTCTCATGCCCTGCTGCTAGTAAGACTTACAGGCACTCGTGCCTTCCTCATCACATCAGGCTCTGCTACAAGGTATGTAGCAGATAGGGGAAACAAAATCAAATGGTCATCATACTCCCCTACTTCCCAGTTAGGAGCCAGTGGGGTACTGGGGAGGTTACTTTTTATATCACCTCTCCTTCTCTTGTTGACCTTTACTTTTCTGGACTTGAGGCTACACAAGCAGGCAATCCCTATGGATCCATTGATCCTTGGTATTAGTCTTTTAGGCTCTATGGGGTGATTCCCTCCCTCTATTGTGGGAGGACTCCTGTTAAGGATGCTCTAAACTCTGGGAATTAAGTCTGATTCCCCAGAGCAGTTGCTGCCTGCTTCTCTGGGGAGTCCAGCTGTGAGTAGGCCCTTGCCACTTCTCTATTGGACATCACTTTGGTGCTCTAAGACCTTAAAATATGGAAAGGTTTGGGAATACGCCCTGTGAAAGGGAAAGTGGCCTGGTCAATACACTGGTGGACAATGAGAATGTTACTCTCAAATGCATGATTCCCTTTAGTGGAACTGTTTTGCCTTCTGGTTCTCTTCATTCTGCAGTCCCTTTCAGTGGATAAGTATATAGTGCGGCGCTCAAAGTGTTCAATAGTGATTATTAAACATATACTGTGAAATAATATATAATAATAGAAAAAATTCTTTAAAAATTATATATCACCAAAATAAATAAATATAAGTGACCAATAGTGGAACTATATTCCATATAGAATATCCATTAAATTACAAATGGTGAAATCTACTGATTACAGACAAAACGTGACTAAATTGAGACCATCACAAATAAACAGTATAGTGTCTCAAAATTTAAAAATAATTGTTATAAAAATCAATATTACACCATTATAGTGACTTAAGTGAATACAGTAAAACATAAAGTGACTTGTGCGGCTTGTCTTATGTACTCCGTCACCGATTAATGGAAGGCTTACCGACTATCGTGGACTCAGGTAGGCTTACGCCATATGAGTCAAAATTGCTGTATGGTGTTTGCAATACACCGATGTGGGCAGTTGTTCCAATTTGTGATGTCTGGTAACCGACGACAAGACTATGCGTTGAGTGGTTGATGGAAAGTAGGAGTGGTAGGCAGGTATAGTATGTGGCTCATCCCCCAATGGTATTACCAATAAAGAGAAAATGAGACCATAGCGTAATACCGTCAAGCAAGTTAAAATTTAATGAACATATAAAATGGGTACTCACATGTACAAAAGCTTATTTAGGCATGTATGAAAAGAAATTGGCAGCAGTGGCATCAGAAAAGCTTTTCGCCTTAATGAGGCATCATCCCCCAGATGATGGGGGGTCTGTTCTCCCCATTCAAGTAGTTATATTGCTCCACCTGTTGGTGGTCGCTTTGGCTCATAGATTCTGCTGATGCAGATGAGGTGTCCTTTGAGGCAGTCATTCCGTTTGGGGGTGATTCACGTTTTTGTTGCAGTTACCCTTTTCTCTAGGAAACTTATCTCTTTTGGTTCAATGATCCTTCTGGTTGTTGCAGACGGCTTTGGGTTCAATCTTAGATTTATCAGTAGCTGTTGCCCACACTTTGTTTGGACTACTGTTGGAAGTCCCAGCTGTTTCAGAATTTCTGAATACCCATGTCCATCAGTAGACAATAAAGAAAAAGATTTTTGCACTCACTGTAAAATCTTTTTCTTAAAATGCATTGAGGAACACACATCCTGCCTCAATGTGTTTATTGACATATATACTGCTTGTTCACACAATTGAGGCATGTTTGATAGAGACTGTGTTATGCAGGGGCTGGCTTTCAATGTTTTTTTTTTCTTTTTGTAAGTGTCTGAACCCCCTGCAGGTGGTAGCTTATAACCCAAATGTTTTAGAATCCATGAATTCCTGTGTCCTTAAAAGATAAAGAGGTGCCTTCTCATCATTTCTGTTCCTGACAGCAGAGACTGTCGCTCTTTCTTGCTCTACTCCCCCTCCCCCCAGCAAAAAAAAGTTTAATTATTTAAAAAAAAATGGAAATTAAAGTGGGCACTGAAAATGGAATAAAGAAAAGAGGATGCTGACAGTAGTGGCAGAAAATGTTCTGTTAGTGCAACAATGTTACTCTGTCACACTTTTTAGTGCAGCGATGGCAAACCTTGGCACCCCAGATGTTTTGGAACTACATTTCCCATGATGTTTAACTACACTGCAGAGCGCATGAGCATCATGGGAAATGTAGTTCCAAAACATCTGGGGTGCCACGGTTCTCCATCACTGGTTTAGTGTGTGCAATAGTTCTACATGCAAATATCCTACTCCTAAGTTTTTTTCCTAATCTCTCCCCCATCCACAGTGCCTTATTCCCTTCTATTTTTTTTCACTGGAATCATAGCTCACACAAAAATCCCACTAGTTGTATCTAGCTTGTGTATTTGTGCTTTACTGTTTTTATATGAACAACAATTATAAAATCCTTTTTTCTTTTATTTTTTCTAATTTTTTCCTTTTCTTTTAGCCTATCTGTTTTTAGCTATCCACACTTAAAACAGAATCAAGCTATTGTCATGTTTTGAAGTCATACTACTTACTAGAGTTAGTAATGCTGATGATTTTTACAGTTTGATGAAGGTGTATAGGGAAATATTGGACAAAATATTTGGGGCTTCTGTAATCACAACAAGGTTAAGAAGGTTAGTGCTAAACACTGTATACAGTAAAGCCATTTGGACTTTTTCATTTTGGAAAACTGTTGTCAAAGTACCTGTTTTGGGTGTTACCTTTTGCTCCTGTGTACAGGCCCAAATATAATCTTATTTTTGAATAGCAAACCAATATTGCAGGAATGCTTGATAGACTGGTACTTGATAGCCACTACCCTTGCATGCTATAATATAGGAATATTTGACTTGGTAAAGGTTCATCTTCAAGATTTGTAGCTAATAGGATCCCTGATCAGTAACATTCGCTGCATTGTATATAGAATGGAACAAACAAAAAAAAAATGAGCTCTGGCAGCTCTGAAAACAAACCATGCAAAGTCTTTCCTAACCAGTTTTACAGACAATGAGTTCATTTTACCAGAATGTTTATTTTGTGTTCACACAGCTACACAATGCTACATATTGTGATAAATATACTTATCAGACTGTTAATCAAAGTTATTCATTGTTTTATGGGTGTATTAGTTTCTACATATGTAAAATCTCAAATGCCCGTAATAAAACAGCTTTTTTTTGAGCTGCAGTTTGCATGAACCCTAAAAAGATGTAAAGTTACCCAAAGTAACCAATAATATTTTAGCCTTTATCTGTTAAGAATGCCAAAACAAAGAAAGTGAGATTTAAGAATGGATATGTTGTGCTTTTATTCACAATATGTTCATTCATATTGCAGCATTTTTGCAGACTTACTAAATAGTATAAGGGCTCATGCACACAGTAGCTCAAAGAAGCTGCTACAGGCTTTTGAGCTTTTTTGAGCTCTCATCTTTTCTACCTGGAAACTCCCCTCCATGTTAGCCAATGTGTCCATGCACGCTATGGCTTTTTCAGGAAATTACAGGCAGAAAAACCTCCCACCAAACTTGTGTTTTTGAGGGGAGCTTTTGAGCAGAAAAGATGCCCAAGGGCCCAAAAACATGCAAAAACATGCGGAAGAGCATTAAAAAACATAAAAAAGCTCAAAGAAGCTTGAAAAAACATGCAAAAGAGCCCAAAAAAGTACAAGCTTCTTCAAGCTGAAATAAAATCTCAAATGCCCGTAATAAAACAGCTTTTTTTTGAGCTGCAGTTTGCATGAACCCTAAAAAGATGTAAAGTTACCCAAAGTAACCAATAATATTTTAGCATTTATCTGTTACGAATGCCAAAACAAAGAAAGGTGGTTTCTTTTTTTTTTGTGAAAAATATTTATTGGGTTTTCATAGTACAAAAATATAAACCATCAAAGCTGTAGAGCACGAAAACACAAGGCTCTGTGTATTATTCATACATATGAGAGAGAAAGGTGGTTTCTGATTGGTTTCTAAGGACTAATATGCTTTCTACATTGCTATTGTTGACCTATTGAAATACTGCAATTGATATCTTATTGCAACAGTTGTTAAGCTAGGTATACACTAGTGGAATTTTTTTTTGATGTTTTTCATTGTAAGAATGTTGTAAACCTTGTACTGTAAAATATTTGTAATTGACATTTATAAAAAAAGTGTATATAAACCCAAACAATTAAATTCTCCTATTGACTCTTTTTTGGTCTACTAAATATATCACTGAAAGTGTTTCGTTATTGATGTTCAATAAGTGCAAATCAAAACCGATGGATCCTGCCAGAATTCCAAAGCTGTCCTGTGCACACTGAAGTGTTATCGCTGTTAGCAATGTTATTAGCCCTACCCAGTTCACTTCTGTGAACTACATAACATCACCCCCCCACATGGTTAGATGAGGAGAGCAGGATGTGTACTATAGTTATAACAAACTTGCTCTTCCATAGATACAGTACAGTGAGTGAGCATTCTCATCAAAGGTTGGTAAATCTTTAATGGCAGAATCACCAGCTAAAAATAAGAGGAAAAATGTCAGAAAAAATAAAACCAAAGCAGTCATCACATCTAAGTACTGGTAAGCTGCAATATTATAAATTTTGTACCTGGGTCAGCATACCAGTAAGTATAAAACCACCGTTTTTATTATTTTGTTGCACAAAGAAGTGAATCAAATATTTGGTAGATGTTTTAATATTCATCATAAAAATATTCATTTATTTTTTGTTTACAAACTATCAAACTATTTTATTCCGGGGAAAATGGTGGTACATGTAAATATGTCAAAAAGTGTGAAACAATACTAACATATGGGGATTGGATACCCTCAAAAACTTGAAAATTATAAAATGAAAAAAGGGGAAGAAGGAGAGGATGGGAGCTTACGGTATAGAGATTAAATGACAAACTTGAAATAAAAACCTGTAATAGCTCAACCAACCCTGTGGTAGCACATATCTATGGAACTTCACTCACCATACAAACATGATTAGCAAAAAAGATTTATTGGTGTCAAAGATAAGAAAAAGACATTAAAAAACATCATACATTTATTAGCATTGTTTAAAAGGAAGCAGGAAGTGACACACACGGACACACATGTTGGTGTCCATTTAAAGCCTGGATGCTCCACATGGTGAGGGGACTGCATTGGCAATGGCATCCAGCCTCTGACGCAGCTGACAGGGATCGATTAAACCGGTGAGGCCAGTACAGCCCATCTCTGGACTACATGCCTTTGACCCATATATGATTCTACATACTTTGCAAGGCTGCTGTTTTCAAAGACAAGGGAGGCACTTATGCTGATATCCTGGACCTGTGGACTTGATTACAAGTTGATAAGTATCAATATATTTACCATTCTTTGGAAAGCACTATTATTTTCTGCAAAGAAACTTCTTAATTTTGCTAAAAAATATATTTACATTTTATATTAGGGGTTGGAGACTTCAGAATATGCACCACCTCCCTTAAAGAGTTTAAAAAAGTACCAAAAGGAGCAGAATTGGAGCTTTAAGGTGCAACAAAAAAAAATTATGAAAATTGATATTACAAAAATATCTAAATGTTATTACATAAACATAATTAAAAAAAGAGTGAAGAAAATAGTTTAAAAAAGGGGGCAAATAGAGCCCTATGGTCACAATACAAAAGAATGATTGCCTCTACATGTTTCAACACAATCGTGACTTCTTCTGGAGCCTTTGTAGGACCTTATTACAGTACCACCCTTCAAAATGATCATGGTTCCGAAGAATCCTCCCAAGAGGTCCAATGAGGTGTCTGTGTGTCACAAAATAGGGGGGAACAATAACACTGCAACCACACCCTGTTATAATACGAAGTTAACAAATTGATCAACTGATACTTATATCCTTTCCAAGATGCAAACTTCATATGCTGATGGTAAATTTCAAGGGGACTGTGCCATCTGAGCACTTCCTTCTCTTAGTTTACCAATGCTCCTTAACTTGGTATCAGTTTGATACCTTTAAACCAGGGAAGATCAAAGATAGTTGGTCTATCCCAAGGGATTAGCCCTTTTAGACTTGGTTTGGAACCTTGCAGGTAACAGGGTGTGGCCACTCTATATTAACATCATCTTCATGTATATGTATATATATAGATAATATGCTATACATATTAAAAAGCGATTGGAGCAGTCTTAATATAACTTAAAAGGAATGAAATTAATTGCATCTGTTATTGTGTAAGCTGTTTGTAATAGACACTATGGATATTGTATCTTTTTGTAATAAAAGGAGTGATAAGAATGGACTATTTAGTTATTTTGATGGTTGAAAAAGAATTTCTGAATGTTTGAACCAAGGATTCCATTTTTTATTATAGAAGTGAGTAGAATTATATACCGTATGAATTTTTTTTTTCCATGAGGTTGATTGTGTGTATTCTGGATTTTAATTCAGAAATAGGGAAAGCAGGGGACTTCCAGTGATATGCAATGAGCCACTGTATGTCTACACATAAAGTATGGACAAATCTCATTTGTGGGATAGACAATCCCAGAATGGGTATAAATAAATAAAGACTGTTAGATATAGTGAGATGGATATGGTTGCCTGAGATGGTGGAGGGCAAATTTTGAAGTTGAGGCCAAATGTGAGATATTTTTTAGCATTTCCAAAAATATGGCAAAATGAGCCTGGGGAAGGGCAACCTCTGAAGCAAACTAAGAGAACTGTTGGGAAGGTGACATGTCATTTGGTGGGTGTGAGATATGATCTAGTGAAAAGTTTGATCGCAGTCTTGTGGACTGTAAGGGATCTTGTGCATTTATGGCGATTAATTACCGTATACTGTCTCTTCAGTCTTCAGAGAAGAGTCAAAGTTTACATTCCGTTTCCCATTTCTGCATGTATGGGAGCTTTTCTTGGAGGTCCAAATTCACAAAATTATTGTAAATATCCTATATAAGACCCATTCCCCTATGAGTTTTTAAACATATGTTTTCATAAAAGGTGGTGGGTTCAATATTAGCTATTTTATAGTGTGAATTGTAGAAATGTCTTATTTGAAGAAATCAAAGTGTTTGTTATTTGGTATATGATATGTTGTTTGAAGAGATGAGAATGCGTCGAAGTGGAAGGGTAATAATTTTATTAGATATTCACCAGGAGAAATCTTCCTTTCTATGTAAACCTGATGGAAATTTTGTATCTATTAGGAATGTTGCCTGGGAGGTGTTTTAGATATTAGACCAAACTTCTGTTTATATAATCTCCAGAGTTGTAATGATTGTAGAACAAGTTGGTTATATAGGCAATATTGTTTTGTGGAGAACCTGTAGACCATACTAAGCCAGAGACTGCATAAGGTTTAATGAAATCTTTTTCAAATTTAACCCATGGAATCCTTGGTTTACAGACATGCCACTGAGCGATCTGTGACAAGCGTGAAGCTAAATAATATAGCCAGAAATCAGGAAGGCTGAGACCTCCTTTGTGTTGTGGTGAGTATAAGTATAAAGCCCCATACACACGCGCGGATTATCCGAGGACCAGGTCCGTCAGACCATGTCCGTCATACTTTGTCTGATGTTGGTTTTGCGTACACACGGTCGGACAAAGTTGTCGGAAAATCCGATCATTCTGAATGTGGTGACGTTTGTTGCCTACGACGGGACTACGTAGAGGCTAGTAGCCAATAGCTTTGGTCTTGTAATGTGATCTGCAGGAGCCAATGGCTCCCTCCAGGAGGTATCGCCATTCTTCCAGCGCAGCCTTGATCGCCAGTAGTTCTCGGTCGCCCACATCATCGCTACACACGATCGGATTTGGTGTGATCGGACTTTGTTGTCAAAAAATCTATCCAGCAGGAGATAGGACTTTGTCCGTCAGACAATCTGATGGAAACTGTCCGATGGTGCCTACACACGGTCTGATTTTCCGACAACATTGTAGGATAGGACAGAATCCATCGGAAAATCCTACCGTGTGTATAGGGCTTAATAGTTTTTGAGAAATGAGGATGAGAGTTTGCACAAACAAATTTATTAACTTCTATTTGAAATTTAGTCACTTGAATTTTATTTAACCTAATAGGGAGAGCTCTAAACAATTACAGCAGTTTTGGGAGTCATCTTAATTGCCGTTATCCTTCCCAAGAAACAAATATGATAAGACTTCCATAGTTTCAGCATCATTCTAAGTTTTGACATCAATAGGAGGTAGTTTTTGGAGAACAGGAATTTTATGTCGGGGGGTAAGTTGGATTCCTAAGTATGAAAGAGGGTCAATGGACCATGTAAAAGTGAACAAATTTCTTAAGGCACTAAATTCTGATGGTAGTATATTTATAGGCATACCAATGGATTTCGAGATGTTAACTGATAAACCAGAGAGAGATGAAAATTGTTGTAGAGTTTTGAGTAGGTTCAGTAATGATATAACTAGTTGGGTGAGGAATAATAACATGTCATCAGCATACATGCTTAATTTGTATGCAGTATTCAAAGCGGTATATTCCTTAATGTCTGGATGTGACTGAATTGCTGTGACTAACAGTTCTATAGTGAGTGCGAACAGGAGGGGAGACAGGGGGCACCCCTGTCTCGTCCCCCTATCCACTTTAAAGAACTCAGAGTTGCAACCTGGTAATCTAATTCTCGTGTGAGGGTTATTGTAAAGTGCTTGAAATCCATGCAAGATTTACCATTAAGCCCATATTTTTGTAGAATGATATTGAGATAATTCCAGGAGACACTATCAAAGGCCTTAATAATATCTAAACACAAAAAGTTGCACAAATACAAATAGTGAACATGTGTGTATAAAAACACCCTTGAAATAATTAATGTCATTTTATAAAAATCGTGATAAAAATTCAAAAATTATTAATAATATCTAGGCTCAGAAGAAGGACTGTTTGAGATTTGAGGTTTGCGGCTTGGAATACACACGTCGCTAAACAAATCTTATCTGTAATTTGGCGGCCGGGGATAAATCCTGTTTGATAGGGAGATATCAGTGAGGATAGTCTATTTGCTAACAGTCTACTGAATATTTTGAGACCATTGTTTATTACTGATATTGGCCTATAGTTTTGAGGCAAAGTATGGTCTTTATCAGGTTTGTGTATTAAGGACATATTGGCGAGTAACATTTCTTCTAAATTTGGGATTAAAAGAGGGGAAATTTTTATAGTAGAATGTAGACAATCCATCTGGACTAGGGATGCAGCCTCTTTTCAGAGATTTGATTATTTGTTATAATTCATCTTCTGTGTTAAATTTTGCTAGTTGAGTGGGTCATAATGAAGGTATTCGAATATTAGCCAACCATGAAGGATCTGGTGATGAGGTGGAGGAATTGGGACCGGAAAAGGTCTGAACAGAATTTGTGAAAAATCAATAAGACTTCTTGTGGATGTGGGGGCTAATTGATTTGCAGTGTTCTTAAGTCTGCATATATGAGGGGGTATAATGGATTGATTGAGTTTCCTAGCGAACATTGACGAGTAGGAGTTGCTTGATAAAAAAAATGTTGGCCTTGGACCATCTTTTCTGTTTTATGTGTTAGGAGTGTATCCAGTTCTGAGCATTTTTGGGATATTAAGTTGGCAATTAAAGGGTCATGAGTGTTAGTATGTATTTTATAGATCCCTTGTAGATCCTTTGTAATGGCTAATATTTTTTTCCATTTTTCTTTATTGCGGTCTGCTGCTATTTGAATAAGGCGACCTCGAAGGAATGTCTTGTGTGCAAGCCAGAGGGTTGCCGATGAAGTGTCAGGGGTAGAGTTTAATTTAAAGTATTCTTCTATTGCTGTTTCCAACTCCTGTTGACATGTAGGTTCTGTTAAAAGGGATTCATTGAGTCTCCAGGAGTAGGAAGTAGGTGAGAGACCAATAAATTGAGTGCTAAGTGCATGTATCTGGTGATCAGACCATGGATAGGGGCGAATGGTGGCATCAAGAGAATTCGATAAAATAATGGGTGTGCAAAAAATGTAATCCAGATACGAATAAGATTCATGTGGATGTGAATAAAATGTGTATTCACGAGCGCCGACGTTTAAGGCCCTCCATGAATCAATAGGTTGCACAGTGTTTAAGTGTGTGCATGTAGATTTGGAAAAGGTTTTAGGTGTTTCTTTACTACGGTCTAAACATGGTTGCAAGACTGAGTTAAAATCTCCACCAAGTATGATATGTGAAGAGTGATACCATTGTAAGGTATCAAAAAAACTAGAAAAGAAAGTAGATTGGCCATTAGCTATGATTAACTCTCTGCCCATTAAGTAACCTTTGATATAACGACTCTCTGCATCCCTGCTGCTCCTCCATCAGGAAGGAGTGATGAAGAAAGATCGTGACACCTTTTGTTAAAAATATTAATTTATTATATTTATTAACTATTATAAAAAATGTATTGATTAAAAATCAATCTGATGTTATTTAGTGGGGGATTGGATTATCCCTAATAATTTATAATAAAGAACTTTATAAGTTTCTTTTGAGATCTATAGAGATGCATAGTTGGTAAACACCCAATCAGCAAAAATAAATACATAAAGACGAAAAAAATCAGCACATATTAGCTTTGCAAATATGTTTTGCCTGTTCTCCTTAGGCCAATATGGAAAAAACAACACCATCTTTCTCCTCTAATATAAAACATGCACAATGCCCCCAGAGTAGCTAAATTTAAATATGAAAGAAAATAGATTGCATTTTCAAATAAGATGTATACGAATAAAAATATTATATTTACAACATATCCCATTGACAATGTACACATGTACGTATTCAGTTTTAAATACAGTATCTGACAAAAGTGAGTACACACCTACATTTTTGTAAATATTTTATTATATCTTTTCATGTGACAACACTGAAGAAATTACACTTTGCTACAATGTAAAGTAGTGAGCGTACAGCTTGTATAACAGTGTCAATTTGCTGTCCCCTCAAAATAACTCAACACATAGTCATTAATGTCTAAACCGCTGGCAACAAAAGTAAGTACACCACTAAGTGAAAATGTCCAAATTGGGCACAAATTAGCCATTTTCCCTCCTCAGTGTCATATGACTGGTTAGTGTTACAAGGTCTCAGGTGTGAATGGGGACCAGGTGTGTTAAATTTGGGGTTATTGCTCTCACTCTCTCATACTGGTCACTGGAAGTTAAACATGGCACCTCATGAGGATCTGAAAAAAAGAATTGTTGCTCTACATAAAGATGGCCTAGGCTATAAGAAGATTGCCAAGACCCTGAAACTGAGCTGCAGCATAGTGGCCAAGACCATACAGCGATTTAACAGGACAGGTTCCACTCAGAAAAGGCCTCGCCATGGTCGACCAAAGAAGTTGAGTGCACATGCTCAGCATCATATCGAGAGGTTGTCTTTGGGAAATAGACATATGAGTGCTGCCAGCATTGCTGCAGAGGTGGAAGGGGTGGGGGCTCAGCCTGTCAGTGCTCAGACCATACACTGCACACAGCATCAAATTGGTCTGCATGGCTGTCGTCCCAGAAGGAAGCCTCCTCTAAAGATGATGCACAAGAAAGCCAGCAAGCAGTTTGCTGAAGACAAGCAGTCTAAGGACATGGATTACTGGAACCATGTCCTGTGGTCTGATGAGACCAAGATAAACATATTTGGTTCAGATGGTGTCAAGTGTGTAGGGCAGCAACCAGGTGAGGAGTACAAAGACAAGTGTGTCTTGCCTACAGTTAAGCATGGTGGTGGGAGTGTAATGGTCTGGGGTTGCATGAGTGCTGCCGCCAAAGGGGAGCTACAGTTCATTGAGGGAACCATGAATGCCAGCATGTACTGTGACATACTGAAGCAGAGCATGATCCCTTCCCTTCGGAGACCTGGCTGCAGGGCAGTATTCTAACATGATAATGACCCCAAACACACCTCCAAGACGACCACTGCCTTGCTAAAGAAGCTGAGGATAAAGGTGATGGACTGACCAAGCATGTCTCCAGACTTAAACTCTATTGATAATCTGTTGGGCATCCTCAAATGTAAGGTGGAGGAGCACAAGGTCTCTAACATCCACCAGCACCGTGATGTTGTCATGAAGTAGTGGAAGAGGACTCCAATGGCAACCTGTGAAGCTCTGGTGAACTCCATGCCAGAGGGTTAAGGTAGTGCTAGAAAATAATGGTGGCCACACAAAAATATTGACACTTTGGGCCCAATTTGGGAATTTTCACTTAGGGGTGTATTCACTTTTGTTGCCAGCGGTTTAGACATTAATGGCTGTGTTTTGAGTTATTTTGAGGGGACAGCAAATTTACACTGTTATACAAGCTGTACACTCACTACTTTACATTGTAGCAAAGTGTCATTTCTTATGTGTTGTCACATGAAGATATAATAAAATATTTACAAAAATGTGAGGGGTATACTCAATTTTTGTGAGCTACTGTATATTAAAGCTTAACTAGGCTGTCCCTTCCCACCTGCTTACTAATCACTGGAACAAAAGGAAACCTACCTAAATGCCCCTTTTACTCACTTAAATCTGCAGTCATGTTATTTTACAATCCCAAATCTTCTCTCTTCATTTTGTGTACAAGAGGCAGCATCCTTCTTTAAATGTCCATGTCACTGCCTACTTGATGTGGACACTTCCTAATGACTGTCCAGGGATGGCGTCCTGTCAAGATACAGAAGAGGAATCTCTGTAATGATAGCAGCAAAAGGGGGCTGTCAGGGACTGGCTGGTGCAGATGCATATACTTTGCTGGATTACCAAAATTTTACTAATTTCCAAAAATATGCAAAGATCTCAATTGCATACATTTGCAAAGATATGTCAATGCTACAGCTTTCATGTCTACCAACACTGGTTTGGGTTTTTAGATAAAAAAAAGGGGGGTAATCCCTGATGCCACGCCCCCAAAACACATTTAGCTCTGCCCCCTGGAGCTTAGTCATAGGGACCCCAATGACTAAGCTCCAGGGGTGGAGCGAAATGCAATGAGGTGTGGCCTGGTCAGTGTCCAGGCTGAGCTTACCACTCTATCTACTTCCATAGGATTTCTCTGATTTGTGGCATCAGGGATCACCCCTTTATTTTTGAGCCACTGAAGGAGTCATGATGGGCTCCATCCCCTGCTGGCACTCTCAGCAGCAGATGCGAGGGTACCTGCCTGTACACCCCTTATCCACCGAGCCTGAGCGGTACACGAAGAGCTAAGAGGTCATATTGGGTTTTTAGAGGTGTGGCACACTTTTTAAGGTAGCCTTTCTGGAGCCCCGTTGCTGATGTCATGCAGGTTGTTCTAGCATGGTAGCATCCTTTCAGCCATGGAGAGACCTATGCTGGCCATACTGCACTCAAATTAAAGCATCAGATTACAGAAGTCATCTTTAGATGAAGTTGGAATCATATTATTGATTTTTACTTCTCCTTTCAACAAGTGAAATACTCCTGTACTAACACAGAAACATGTCGTTCCAGCTCAAAAAAATGAAACTGCATTATGGTGAATAAGTCAAACAGTTTAAAGCACTTCAGTGACTTCTAGTCATGTTAATCCGTATTGTTAGTCTTAGACCCCGTACACACGGTCGGAAATCCGACCACAAAATCCGTCAGATTATTTCCAACAGATTTTTTCCGACACTGGTGTTGCATACACACGGTCGGACAACGTTGTCGGAAAATCCGATCATTCTGAACGTGGTGACATTCGTTGCGTACGACGGAACTACGTAGAGGCTAGTAGCCAATAGCTTTGGTCTCGTAATTTGATCTGAGCATGCGTGGCACTTTGTCCGTCGGAATTCTCTACACACAATCGGAAAAAGTCAGATCGGATTTTGTTGTCGGAAAATTTGAGAGTAGGATCTCAAAATCTTTCCGTCGGAAATTCCGACAGAAAAAGTCTGATGGAGCCCACACACGGGCAGATTTTCGACAACATGGTCCGATCTGACATTTTCCATCGGAATTTCCGACCGTGTGTACGGGGCATAAGAAAAGGCCATTGAGAGGGATTCCAGTTATGGTGTCACCTGCAGGTCAGCAGGTAATGCTTACAGCAAGCAGGGGTGCCCAACGTTTTGACGAGCGAGGGCCACTTTAGCGACTTGGTAACTGGTCACGGGCCACAATAAGCGTAGCGGGTGGATGGTAGGTCTGTGTCCACTCTGCATATGTAGCGCAGACACAGATGTAGCCTGCTCTACCCTAAGGGCCCTCTGATCTGCCCAGACAGAAGGGGACAGATCCCCTTCTGTTTTTTTAAGCAGATCAGATTTCAGATAGGCGGGTGTAAGCAGACATGAGTCTGTTTACATCTGCCGCTCTATAGAGGTGAATGGAGGGTCCTATTGGGTCCGCCTGAAAAACAGACAGGCAGACCCGATCAGAGCGATCATGTGAAAGGGGCCTAAGTCTGTCCCCCAGGTGGTTATAACTGGTGGCTGCTGCTGGCTGTGCTCCAGGGCTGGTACTGCTAGCTGATACTGCTGTTGGGTACTGAGGACAAGTGATGGTACTGCTGGCTGGTACTGCTGTTGGGTACTGCCTGCTGGTACTGCTGGTAGATACCGCTGGCTGGTACTGCTGGCTAGTGTGGGTACTGGTACTGCTGGCTGGTACAGGTACTGCTGGCGGGTACTGATACTGCTGGCTGGTACTGCTGGTTGGTACTTCTGGGGGTACTGGTACTGCTGGCTGGTACTGCTGGTGGGTACTGGTACTGCTGGCAGGTACTGGTACTGCTGGTGGGTACTGATACTGCTGGTGGGTACTAGTACTGCTGGCTGGTACTGGTACTGCTGGCTGGTACTGCTGGTAGGTACTGGTACTGCTGGCTGGTACTGCTGGCTGGTACTGCTACTGCTGGCTGGTACTGCTGGTGGTTACTGGTACTGCTGGTGGGTACTGGTAGTGCTGGATGGTACTGCTGGTGGGTACTGGTACTGCTGGCGGGTACTGGTACTGCTGGTGGGTTCTGATACTGCTGGTGGGTACTGGTACTGCTGGCTGGTACTGCTGGTGGGTACTGGTACTGCTGACGGGTACTGGTACTGCTGGATAATACTGGTATTGCTGGTGGGTACTAGTACTGCTGGTGGGTACTGGTACAGCTGGCTGGTACTGCTGGTGGGTACTGGTTCTGCTGGCGGGTACTGGTACTGCTGGCTGGTAGTGGTAATGCTGATGGGTACTGATACTGCTGGCGGGTACTGCTGGCTGATACTGGTATTGCTGGCAGGTACTGGTACTGATAACTGGTGGCTGGTACTGGTGACTGGTACTGGTGGCTGGTACAGGTAACTGGTACTGGTGGCTGGTACTGGTGACTGGTACTGGTGGCTGGTACTGGTGACTGGTACTGGTGGCTGATACTGGTACTGGTGGCTGGTACTGGCACTGCTGGCTCTGGCACTGCTGGCTTCTGTCATCCACGATGATGGTGTGTAGGCTGTGAGTGCCAATTGTGAACTAATTCCAATGCAACACATAATCAACTACATGCCCAAGCAATAAACACTCTTGCAGTGGTGTAGAGTTAATGTCCAAACTCATATAAAATCCAATGGACAGCATTGGACACCAAGGTCCTTGCACTATGTTGTGTGTTACCTTTTCACTTCTTCTACCCTCAAGTTGATATCTACAGCAGCAGGACTATTGGGACTACTTCAGTCACTACTGGGCAATAAGGTTTAGGGCCTTGGTATATTGTTTATATCATCATCACCTGAGTAACTGTGGAGAGATAGGAGCTGGCAATTAGCCGACAGTTCAGCTCAGAGAAGGAAGGGCTGAGCCCAGCCCTGACACCCCCATTTTCCAGACTTATCATGATTTGCATGCATCTGCCCCTGAAGAGTGGTATTATCCACGAAATGCGTCAGCCTTTTAGGATGCATTCTCATGCCTACTGATAGGAACATACTTAGACTCATTATCTAAAACCAAATGATCGTACTGTGTTTCTTACCATTGATTACACTGCATAGTGCCATTTAGATGACGTGTACATATATGAATCTGCAATAATTATTTTTATCCATATTAAATCTCTTGTCAATTTTATATGCTGTCCCTCTGATATGTATATGTAATGTATTCATGAGGTCATTAACATGTATGTGTGTGTATACATATTAACCACTTCAGCCCCGGAAGATTTGGCTGCTGAATGACCAGGCCATTTTTTTGCGATTCGGGACTGTGTCGCTTCAACTGACAATTGCGCGGTCGTGTGACACTGCACCCAAACAAAATTGACGACCTTTTATTCCCACAAATAGAGCTTTCTTTTGGTGGTAATTGATCGCCTCTGCGTTTTTTAATTTTTGCGTTATAAACAAAAAAGAGCAACAATTTTGAAAAAAGTGCAATATTTGGTATCTCCCTCTTTTTTAAGCAAACTCATCTCCTCTGTCTCCTGTCAGCACTCTCCCTTTCTTTTACCTCTGTACTTCCCTCTCTTCCATCCCCTCAGCACTTCCTGAAACTCCCCTTTTGTTCTCTCTCTCTCTCTCAGATTTCTGGAAGGACCAGTCAGCATCTCTCTGCCTCCATATTTCTTCAAAAGGAGAAATTGCATTACAACATGCCTGCTACAGGGGGTCCCCTACTTACAAACATCCGACTTACAAACGACTCCTACTTACAAACGGAAGGAGACAACAGGAAGTGAGAGAAAATCCACCCCTAGGAAGGGAAATTCACTCCTGTAAGAGTTAATATGGAAAAAAGATGTCCCCACTGATGCTTTATCACCAGTCCATGCTTCCCTAACAACCCAAAATTTTCAAAATCCAATTGTCATTGGGACAGAAAGTGAGGTGAAATCTTCTGAACAGGGGCACAGACAGCAAAACAAATGTTACAGGGGTGATAACCCTTCTCTATGCTATCAAAAAAACGTAAAAATAGATTTTTTGGCTGGAGCTACACTTAAAAAATGTACCTGTTCCGACTTACAAACAGATTCAACTTAAGACCAAACCTACAGTCCCTATCTTGTTTGTAACCTGGGGACCCCCTGTACATAGGCAATGGTTAAAACCCAAACAGTGTTTTGCTGTCTGTGTCCTGTTTGTGATTTTTTTCCCTTTGATTCCTATTCCAAAAAAACACAGCAGGAAGAAAGGGCAAATTCCGTGTGGACAACTGTCATTGAAGTGGGTGCCCCATTGGAAATTTTTTCACTTACTGTTCTAGAGAGAACCACAAAACATTGGTCTGGATAGAGGTAGCAAAAATAAAGGGGGGGGGGGGGTAAACAATAAAAAAAAAAAATGATGTACCATCATTTGCTAATGCTAAACTCTGGGCATGAACACAATCATTAAAATTTATTTCTTTATGACATGAAGAATAAAAAAAAATTGATATTGTGTGCATTAGATACCTTTGGAAACCCAGATATTACAGTGACATCATCACTGTGCTTATCAGAGAAGGAGCTGTGACCAGGGACCAAGCAGGTCTGCTCACTACAGGGTCCCTGCAGGAAATTACAGGTGGGTGTACACAAGACCAATAACCATATACAAGAAGAGATAGCAGACTTGATGATCTATATGATCTACAGTATCTCATGAAAGTGAGTACAACCCTCACATTTTTGTAAATATTTTATTCTATCTTCTATAGGTGACAACACTGAAGAAATTACACTTTGCTACAAGGTAAAGTAGTGAGTGTACAGCTTGTATAACAGTGTCAATTTTCTGTCCCCTCAAAATAACTCAACACACAGCCATTATTGTCTAAACCGCTGGTAACAAAAGTGAGTACATCCCTAAGTAAAAATGTCCAAATTGGGCCCAAAGAGTCAATATTTTGTGTGGCTACCATTATTTTCCAGCACCGCCTTAACCCTCTTGGGCATGGAGTTCACCAGAGCTTCACAGGTTGCCACTGGAGTCCTCTTCCGCTCCTCCATGACAACATTTTTTTTTTCCAATAAAAGATTTTTATTAAGCAAAAACAAAAGATTTGTCTTAACAACATTTGTTCAACAGTATTACATTTGTGAGAGATATCGTACACTTTAACTCGTATAAATCACATTCGAAGAATTTGCTCCTTGAGTAATGTACTTGTGCTATGCTATCCATGTTACCAAAACTGTGCTTATTGGTAAGTTCGTCCTAGTTAGTCACAAGCCCCCCATGCCCTGCCCGAGAGTTAGGCCCAGGGACGCGTGATCCTCATGACCAGTGTCTTAATGGGCAGAGGCCTAGAGAGAGAATAAAAAGAGATAGGGGAAAGAGAAAGAATATAGAGAAAGGTGAGGGGGGGGGGGGTAACCCCTTGGGTTTATTTCCAATACAATGTAATTTTCAGGTGCCTTCATTTCTAGCCTAGTTCAACCCTGTCTGATGCCAGCATTGAGGTCTATCGTTCTAATTATAACAATTATTGCTAATCTCGGCTCCATTGGAGGATCCATTGGAGTATGATGTAGCACAGGTTTTTAACATACGTTTCAGCCAGTTTGAAGTTTAGTGAAGGCGTCTGAGTATTTGAAGGCAACCCACGGTCTCCATGTTTTATGGAATCTGTCTGTGTTCTCTGATGCTATTGTTACCGTTTCTTCTAGTTTGTATAGTAGATCCACTTCAGACACCCATTCCTTAATCGTGGGTGCGTGAGTGGACCTCCAATGTCTGGGGATAACTGTCTTTGCAGCGTTCAGCATATGTCGGGTCATTGTTTTTTTGTATCTTGACAATGAGTAGTCAGAAATATGTAGCAGGCAACATTCTGAGTTAAGAGAAAGCTTTGTTTCTGTGATGGCACGTATCTGAGCACAGACCCCATCCCAGTATCCACGTAGCGAAGGGCAGTCCCACCAGATGTGCAGCATGGTTCCCTTGTCGGAGCCACATCTCCAGCATAATTCCGAGGTCTCTGGGTACCATTCATGCAGTCTGACCGGGGTGAAATACCAATTTGTTAGTACCTTGTACGAGGTTTCTTGTGTGCTAGTGCTGATGGAACATTTGTGGGCAAGAATGCATGCGTTGTTCCATTGTTCATCAGTAAATTTCTTCATGAGTGCCCCTTCCCACTTGGCCCTGTGTTTACTCTGTGGTTTATTCCTGTTAGCTTGTAGCCAGCTATATACCAGTGAGGTGGCTTTACTCACCGACTCCCCCCTGATACACAGCTGCTCAAACCACGACTGGTCTCTAAGGAATTGTTGTTTGTTGACTGTGCAGAGGATGTAGTTGTGCAATTGTCTATACTGCCAGAACGTAAAATGTCTCGCTTGTAGTTCCAAGTTTAGTGCTTCAAAAGTTTTAAGCTTCCCTCCCGAAATGCAGTGTGCGACAGTCATTAGTGTATTGTCGTCTCTGTGTGGGAATGAAATAGTCGACTGTCCTAGAGCAAAGTCTCTATTGTGGATTAAAGGAGTCAGGGGACCTGGTGATGATGCCAGGTTATGTGTTTGAGTTAGCGTATGGAAGGTTGCTAATGTCGGGCCTATGGTGGGATGTAAAAGTAATCCAGTGTCAAGGGCCCCTTTGGTAACCCATGGTGTAAATCTCAGTGGGGTAGATGTTTGTAGATCTTCTATTCCCACCCAATCTTTGGAAGAGGCGTGACAGTTCCAATCTAGAATACGGGTCAGGTGTGTGGCATAGTAGTAATATCTAAAGTTGGGCAAGTTGATTCCCCCATCCGTTTTTTGGTGACATTAGGGTTGACATTTTAAGTCTTGACTTTTTCCCCGCCCAGATAAAGGTTCTCACTGTCTTCTGTAGCTGTGTGAAGATATTTTTGGGTAGTTTAATGGGTAATGTGTGAAACAGGTAAAGTACCCTTAGTAGTATCGTCATTTTTATGGCAGCAGCTCTGCCGAACCAGGACAATGGTTTAAGATTCCAACACTTGAGATCTTTACTCAAGTTCTGTATGAAGGGCTGAAAGTTTTGTAGATAGAGGTTGCTTAGGTCTGGGGTGAGCCATATCCCCAGGTATTTTAGTTTGGAGTCTACCCACTTAAAGGGGCAATTGGACTTGGTCTGCTGTAATTTACCCGGGTCTAGAGATATGTTGAGTGCCTCGGATTTCTCGTAGTTAATTTTAAAGTTAGTTAGGTAGCCGAATATCTCAAACTCCTTAACTAGATTGGGGATCGAGATATGCGGCTGTGTGAGCGCGAACAGGAGGTCATCCGCGTATGCGGCTATTTTATAGTGTTTAGTCCCTAAGATCATACCTGTAATTGAGTTGTTGCTATTTATCATGCGGATGCAGGGTTCCAGAGAGAGAATGAACAGGATAGGGGATAGGGGACATCCCTGTCTAGTTCCGTTACAAATGTTTACTGGTTCAGAGAGGGTGCCGTTTATTTTCAATCTGGCTGTTGGTGTTTTGTAGAGAGTTGAGATCCATGTCAGCAAATTCGTTCTAAGGCCTATGTGTCTACATACAGCGAACATAAAGTCCCAGGCTACTCAGTCGAAGGCCTTCTCCGCGTCTGTTGACAGGAGAAGACCCTCGACAGACCCTGCCCTCATTGTGTGGATCAAGTTTATGGCCTTGATGACATTATCCTGGGATTCCCTCCCCAGCATGAACCCAGCTTGCTCTGGGCCGATGATATCTGGTAGAAATTTATTTAGTCTGACAGCTATAATCTTGGAAAGAAGTTTCATGTCAAGGTTTAGAAGCGAGATCGGCCTATAGCTAGAGCATGAGTTGGGGTCCTTGCCTGGTTTAGGAAGCACCGTGATATGTGCTGCGTTAAATGTGGATGGGAGGTTTTGGGGAGTGGCAAGCGAATTCAATGCTTTCAACAGGGGTTGTGCCAAAATTTGTGAAAAGGTCTTGTAGTAGATAGCAGAAAAGCCATCTGGGCCTGGGCTCTTCCCTGATTTCATTGTTTTGATCCCATGCAGAAGTTCCATCACCTCTATGGGTTTGTCAATTTCCTCTGCATCAGACTCAGACAAGCTCGGTAAGCCACTGTTTGTCAGGTATTGTGCAATTATTTGAGCTCTTGTTCCCTCTACCGCCTTAGGTTTGTGCGGAGCTGGAATGTTATACAGCCTAGAGTAGAAGTCCTGAAATTCTGCAGCGATCGAATCTGTGTTATGGATCAATGTCTGGTTTCTATCTTTAATCTGGGTGATGGTGGTGGAAGCCCAAATGTCTCGTAGCGCCCTAGCAAGGAATTTGTTGTTCTTATTTCCGTGTTCATAAAAGAAGCCTTTGCGGTAAAATAGTATTCTTTTAGCCTGTAGGTCTAGTTTCTGGCTATCAATAGGTCTTCAGCAACTGTTAGTGCCAGAGACCTCTTGTGTTGGTTTTCTAACATTTGAACCCTGCGGAATAAGTCTTTTAGTTCTTTTTCGGCTGCCTTTTTTTTCTGTGAGGCCAACCCCATAAGTTGGCCTCTGATCACACACTTGTGCGCCTCCCATATGTTCAGGTGTGATACCTCTTCTGTCGTGTTTTCTTGGAAGTAAGTTTGTATGTTTTTCTGTATAGTTTCTAAAGTCACTGGGTCTGTCAGTAGTGTCGGGTTTAGTCTCCACCCAATGTTTCTCTTGTGTGTCTCTTGTAGCTGCAAAGACATTGATATAGGTGCGTGATCAGATATCGATTTCGATCCTATATAGGCCCCTGTCATCCTAGGGAGGTCTCTTTGTGTGATAAATAGAAAGTCTATACGTGTGTATTTTTGGTGCAGTGGAGAGAAGTATGTGTAATCTCTCCCCTGGGGGTGAGTCACATGCCATGAATCAGCCAGAGTCAAGGAGTGTAGCATCGTTCTTATCTTTTTCAGTTTACGATAGGTGATCGTGGATTTACCGTTGGAAGTATCCTGTGTGGGTTCCAGGGGGACATTAAAATCACCCCCTAGGATGGTACAACCAGAGGCAAATCCAGTCAGTTCGTCTATCAATGATTGGCAAAAGGTTACATGTGCAGTATTTGGGAAATATGCGCATGCAAGCGTTATAGGTAATTTACCTATGTGGCCTTTAAAGGAAGAGGAACCGGCCTCCCGGGTCTGCCTGTTGGTGTGTAAGAGCAAATCCCGAATTTCGTCCAATTAGGATGGATACTCCCTTCGTTCTCGAGTCTGGACTGGGTGCGTGATACGCTTTAGTGAAGTACCCATCTGTCATTTTTGGGACAGAGTCCGCTCTAAAGTGAGTCTCTTGTAGAAATACAAAGGCCAGCCTCCTCTTCCCTAGGTCGCGTAATAGTTGTGTTCTTTTTTGTGGTATGTTAAGACCCTTACATTGTGCGATATCACCGTGGGGTTTTTCCCTAATGTTGAGTAGATCATGTTATCGAGTATTGGGGGTAAGGTAAGGGGAGATGGGTACGTGGATAAAGGAGTATACACTAGTCTAGTGTGGGGGTTATTAAGTAAGGATAAGAAATAGAAGAAAAAAGTAGTATTGCGTGTAGCAATGAAATAGATTAGTGAGCCCACTATCTGACACTTAGAAGGTGGGTCAGGAGATGCAGTAACTATCCTCTGGGTTTTAATTCCCAGAGGTAACTGAATTAGTTAGGAGCCGCTCGTCGACGCCCCAGTGAGGCCCCCTAAACTTCTAGGCATCACTGTGGCATCCACACTGCTGCGTCCACTGTGGGGGTGATGGGAGGAAGCCCAGATCAGTGGCAACAATTAGATTTTCCAGCACTGCTAGAGAACCCAAAAAAAAGAAATATAACAAGTGTGTTATCCAAGTCAAACTCCCACCCCCCCCCAGCCCCTAATAGTTATTGCTAAACTGAAAAATTATGCTGTAAGTAAACATAAACCATAACCGTTATCTTGTCTTTCACCCGTAAGAGGTGGTACAGAACTCTGTTTGTTGGTGACGCAAACTCACACCACTGCACACTCAATGGCGAACCGCCAATGTAAACTTCTAAATTCCGCAGGTTCTAGTTCTCTCAGGCCACTCATTGATGGACTAGTATGGGTTTCTTATCATGCCTGTAGTTGTCCATGTATGTCGCAGGCCGTGGTTACCCATGTCCCTTTAAAGGGTCTCCCTGTTAAGTTAGGTGAGATCGTGCACTGACTCAGTTCCGTATGGAGTGTCCCTTCTTAGACTAGGTAATGGAAAGTTCATACCTTAGAAGTGCAGAGTTCAGTGTATGCCCCTTCCTTCTGGCTCTTTTCAGGGCAGTTTGTGAGCGTTGCAGTCCCAATTCCGGTGCTTTGGTAGAGTCCAAGTGGGAGGTCACCTACTACGAGTGAACCTAAGAGAGTAGCCGTGCGGGGCTAAATGAAAGTGGGAAAAAATAAAGAGCAAAAAGTAACCATTAAGATGTACAACCTATGTATGAGTGTGCAGTGATGCCCGTGTTGTGGTGAATTCAGTCACCCTGCCTTCATCTGTTGATTCATTCCTGGCCTGAGTCCGGACGCAGCTCTCTGGGTGCGTTGGAATGTCTCGGGGTAGCGCTTGTGCCCGGGACCTGTTTAGTCTGGAACTTCCCTCTCTTGTTCGGTGGCTTGGTAGGTGTGGTAGGTTGTGAGGTTTGGGTTCCCTGTATTCGTGGGGGGTTGAGGAACTCCCTATACCAGTCAGGTAAGTCAATCAGCGGGATCTGGATGTCCTGACAGAAGCCCTGGAGATCATCTGGTGTACGCAGATAGAGCTGCCTGCCTTGAAAAGTTACATTCAATGCAAAGGGGAATTTCCATTTATATGGTATGTTTTGCCCGCGTAGGATCTCCAGCAGAGGGCGCAGTGCTCTCCTGTTGTTTAGTGTGATAGGTGAAAGGTCTTGAAAAATGGCGATGGCTGTGTCATTAAATGATATGTGTGCGTTATGCCTGGCCTTTAGCATAATTTCCTCCTTTAGTTTAAAGTCCGGGAGACAGCATATAATGTCCCTGGGGGGTGCCGTGTCGGCTGGTCTGGCTCTTAGTGCCCTGTGTGCCCGATCAAAGACAATCAGGGTGGCCGTTGGGCGTTCCAAAACCTCATTGAATACATATTGTAGGGCTGAGGGTATATTGCTGGGGTCCACAGATTCTGGTACCCCCCTCACCCTAACGTTGTGTCTCCTCCCCCTATTGTCCAAATCTTCCAATTGGCGATTCATTTCGATGAGGTGAGCTGCGTGATTGTCTGTAACTTTTTCCAGGCGGGTTATGGCCTTGTCTCTCCTAGCGCCTGCTTTCTCTGCCCCCTCTAGCTTCTCTGAGATAGACAAAATGTCAGCTTTCAATTCTGTAATGGCAGAGGAGAAGGTCCCCTTTATGTCTGCAGCTATTTTCATCATAGCGGGGAGGGTGAGGGGGTGATCCGCCGAAGAGGTGTCTCTTACCTCCTCCTCGTATGTGGACTGGGAGTCTTCACTGAACTCTTCCTCTCCACGCGGCTGCGCCATCTTGGGAAGGGCCTTGCGGCGGCGGGTCTGAGACTGGGATTTAAAGATATCCGGGATGCTTCTGGAGCTCGGGACTGGAGCGGAACGTCGGGGGTGAGTTCCGAAGTTGTGGCGGGTGAGTCTGCTCATCTTAGCTGGTGGTTACAGCGGTGTTTGGGCTGTAAGGGCTGAGGGTCTGACGGAGCTCGTCTAGTCTGCTGCCATCCGCTCTGCGTGCCAAGCCACGCCCCTCCCTCCATGACAACATCACGGAGCTGGTGGATATTAGAGACTAGGGTTTAGGTCTGGAGACATGCTTGGCTAGTCCATCACCTTTACCCTCAGCTTCTTTAGCAACGCAGTGGTAATCTTGGAGGTGTGTTTGGGGTCATTATCATGTTGGAATACTGCCCTGTGGCCCAGTCTCCAAAGGGAGGGGATTATGCTCTGCTTCAGTATGTCACAGTACATATGGGCATTCATGGTTCCCTCAATGAACTGTAGTTCCCCAGTGCCAGCATCACTCATGTAGCCCCAGACCATGACACTCCCACCACCATGCTTGACTGTAGGCACCATCTGAACCAAATAAGTTTATCTAGGTCTCATCAGACCACATGACATCGTTCCAGTAATTCATGTCCTTGGTCTGCTTGTCTTCAGCAAACTGTTTGCTGGCTTTCTTGTGCATCATCTTTCGAAGAGGCTTCCTTCTGGGACAACAGCCATGCAGACCAATTTGACGCAGTGTGTGGCTTATGGTATGAGCACTGACAGGCTGACCACCCCTTCAGCCTCTGCAGCAATGCTGGCAGCACTTATTTTCCAAAGACAACCTCTGAATATGACGCTGAGTACGTGCACTGAACTTCTTTGGTTGACCATGGCGAGGCCTGTTCTAAATGGAACCTGTTATACTGCTGTATGGTCTTGGCCACTGTGCTGCAGCTTAGTTTCAGAGTCTTGGCAATCTTCTTATAGCCTAGACCATCTTTATGTAGAGCAACAATTCTTTTTTTCAGATCCTCAGTGAGTTCTTTGCTATGAGGTGCCATGTTGAACTTCCAGTGACCAGTTAGAGAGAGTGAGAGCTATAACACCAAATTTAACACACCTGCTCCTCATTCACACCTGAGACTTTGTAATACTAACGAATCACATGACACCGGGAAGGGAAAATGGCTAATTGGACCCAATTTGGACCCAATTTGGAGATTTTCAATTAGGTGTGTACTCAGTTTTGTTGCCAGCGGTTTAGACATTAATGGCTGTGTATTGAGTTATTTTGAGGGGACATACCCTGTTATACAAGCTGTACACTCACTACTTTACATTGTAGCAAACTGACATTCCTTCAGTGTTGTCACCTGAAAAGATATAATAAAATATTTACAAAAATTTGAGGGGTGTACTCACTTTTGTGAGATACTGTATATTACTATTATTAAGAAACTTCTGCTTTGAGATAAAATGCAGGTGTTTCATGCTTGTTTGCTGCATATGGAAGAAAGACCCAAAGCACACCAATATTCAAATAAGAATACCCATACCCATATGAATATGGTTCTTGTAATTAGGCAATGTTCACTTAGACCAGATTTTGGCTTTATAATTTAAAATGTCTTTAGAATGATTTTTGAGATATTTACATTTCTACACATTAAACAATTTTACATTCCAAGCCCAAAGCTATATCCAAATAGAAAAGGTGTCACCTTAACCACATGCCAACCTGGCCATAGCCAAAAGACGGCTACAGTGCAGTTGGCTTATTCTGGGTGGATGTCCGTGGGACGTCCTCCCAGAACCTTGCTCCCGCGTGCCCCCTGGGGACATCTCGGGAGCATTCCACTCGGGAACATCCATGACCTCTGGACCAGGCGCATCACGGATCACGGCCTGATAGCGGCCGTTTACCACGTGACCGCTCTGTCAAATGACGTCATGACGCCGGTACCTCCCTCCCCTCTCTGTACCGATCGGTACAGTGAGAGGGGAGAAGCGGAGAGGGGGAGAGATGGCCACAGCGCTGTGGGCTGAATGTGTAGTGCCCACAGCGCTGCTCAGTGCCAGCAGTGTGCAATACTCTGCCACCAGTGTGCAATACTCTGCCAGCACTGTGCAACACTGCAATACTCTGCCAATACTGTGCAACACTGCAATACTCTGCCAATACTCTGCCAATACTCTGCCAATACTCTGCCAATACTCGCCAATACTCGCCAATACTCTGCAATAAATTTTAATAGAAGCAAAGATTTTTTTTATTTTTTTTTTACCGAATCTTCAGTCTTTTTTTATTTGGCACTTAGCACCCAAACTTAACTTACTGCTAACCACCAGTATGTCTTTCTTCAGCTCGTCTTAAAGTGTTACTAAACCTACAACAGTAAAATCAGACTGTATATGCAGTAAAGCATGCTTGTTATACTCACTGTGGAACTTAAGAGGTTAATCCTCTGCATTGTATATAAAGGCTGTGTGATCCTGTCTCTCTGATCCTCCTCTTCCTCCACTGTCCCCTAAATAGTTCTTGATAATAAAAAGCTCCGGGACAAGCTGCATATGCTCAGTTTGGTGTGTATTGCTAGAGAGTTTTTCTTTTTCCTAGGAAGAGTACATGCAATCATCACAGGGCCAACCAGCACTATCCAGACATGTCCAGACAGAGGGTCAGGGGAGAACGAAAACTCCTCCTACAAGCTTTACTAGGAGCTAATAGAAGTCAGAAGGCTGCTATATACTGTTGACGAGAAAAGGTATTTAACAGTTTATATTTACCAGAATAATTACATTTCCATGTTCTGTGTTCTGTGTAGACCAGATATAGTGAATGCAGGGTCCTGGGTTTAGTAACACTTTAATCACTTCAATACCTGCCTATAGTAATATGACGTCCACAGATGGGGTCTCCCATCCTGGGCGGGCGTCATATGACGTCCTCGGCTTCCCAGCGCCACATCACCGAGGAGCCGATGCGTGTTTCTGGCAGCCGCGATGTCTGCTGGGTCACGTGATCGCTCGTGACAGATCAAGATTGTGGATCTGTGTAAACACACAGATCCACGTCATGTCAGGAAAACCGATCGGTCTCCTCCCCCAGTCAGTCTCATCCCCCGACAGTTAAAATCACAGGTAACACACTTAACCCCTTGATCGCCCCCTAGTGTTAACTCCTTCCCTGCCAGTGACATTTATACAGTAATCAGTGCATATTTATAGCACTGATCGTTGTATAAATGTCAACGATCTCAAAATAGTGTCAAAAGTGTCCGATCTGTCAGGCGCAATGTCACAGTCACAGTAAAAATTGCAGATCGCTGCCATTACTAGTAAAAAAAAAATTATATAATAATAAAAATGCCATAAATCAATAACCTATTTTATAGACACTATAACTTTTGCGCAAACCAATCAATATACACTTATTGCATTTTACCAAAAATATGTAGAAGAATACATATCGGCCTAAACTGAGAAAAACTTTTTTTTTTTTTGTGATATTTATTATAGCAAAACGTAAAAAGATTGTGTTTTTTTTTTTCAAAATAGTCACTATTTTTTTGTTTATAGCGCAAAAAATAAAAACCGCAGAGGTGATCAAATACCACCAAAAGAAAGATCTATTTGTGGGGAAAAATATCATCATTTGGGTACAGTGTTGCATAACGGCGCAATTGTCATTCAAAATGTTACAGCGCTGAAAGCTGAAAATTGGCCTGGGCAGGAAGGGGTGAAAATGCCCAGTATTGAAGTGGTTAAGTAATGTAAGTCTATTTAAGCTATTTTAGTACATATGTATTTTACTACTTAAAACAAATATTTAACTTTTAATTTTATTCTTTAAAAAAATGTCAAGATAGTTGTGGATTATATACATCCTACAGACCTAAATTATCAAAATGTATGTAGTGGTGGATCTATAGGAGGAAAAGTACTAGTATAAATATTCAAGCTATGTAGTCACTCTAGAAGTTCATTATGATATCGCTATTTAGTACCTGCCGAGACCACCATTATGTATTATTAAATTCATATATTATTGAGTCAAAATCTTTCTTGCCTCGTTAGAAATGTGGAATATTGCTTCTCTTAAATTAAAGTAGTGCCTCCTTATTTGAATAAAACTACATTACTGGCTGCCTGGCATGATAATCAGAAAACTGCATTAGGCAGGTAGTACTATGCAAATGAAAAAATAATGAAACAAGAGTTTTCAGTCAGGCATTGTTCCACAGCTTGAACTTCAAGAGTGTGGATTGCTTGCTTTGACTTGAAGAGACAACGGCAAATGAAGATGACAACATGAGAAGAAAATTATTCGCTGTAATAGGTTCCACCTGTACAGATCCAAACTCATTTACATGGTTTCAGAAGAATTAGAAATTTGTATGGCAATTAGTCTGTTCTAGATTATGTGCAATGTCAACCGATACTACTCCAGAGAGCAGTAGTGTTAAAGTGATTATAAAAGACAATCTACTAGCCTATACAAACATTTTTAATTAGCTGGAAAATGACATTGCTTATTTTTTAACTATCTGCCATGAACTCTGACTGATACACAGCATTGGAATCAGATGTCTTGAAATGCAATACTTATTTATTTGCACACAATTGTAGAATTGGTTGATACTTACAGAACGTAACCACATCCCCCCCGGCAATGATCAGATTTTGAAGTTTAAGGGGAATGTTCTAATTAAAGGAACATAATAAGACCCCTATGGTGACTATGGGGTGAATTATAAGTTTATTTACATAACGTGATTTCACTAGCATTTCCTTTTCTATACAGGAAACAGAGGTCTATCTGATAACAAACATCTAAACAAAAAAGATAAATTAGCTGATGTAAAAGAACATTTAAATTTGGTTAAGCATGAAGGGCAGAAAGGACAGCTATCTTTATTAGGCTCAGATCTGACCTATAGCAATATTGAGCAGCTGTTTTAAATCCCAGGTAATTCTAGGTAAAATCCAACTGAATTTACAGATTCAGTGTTAAAGCAGTCTAATGCCGCGTACACACGGTCAGAATTTCCGATGGAAACGGTCCGATGGGAGCTTTTCAATGGATTTTCCGACCGTGTGTATGCCCATCGGTCTTTTTCTGTTGGAATTTCCAACGGACTTTGGATTGAGAACCTGTTCTCAATTTTTCCGACAGAAAACCTTTCTATTGGATTTTCCGATCGTGTGTATGCAATTTCGACACGCAAAATTTCCGACGCATGCTCGGAAACAATTTGACGCATGCTCGGAAGCATTAAACTTCCCTTTTATAGTGATGTCGAACGTGTTTTATGGCGCTGTGTTACTGACCGTCGGAATTTGGTGTGACCGTGTTTCGGCAAGACAGTTTGAGCGAAATTCCGTCGGAATTCCGACGGGAAAACCATCAGAGCTTTTTCCGACGAGAATTCCGACCGTGTGTACGTGGCATTAAAGTGACTGTAAAGTCTATTTTTTTTCTCTCTAAAAATAACAAGCATGTTATACTTACCTGCTCTGTGTGGTGGTTTTGCACAGAGCAGCCCAGATCCTTCTCTTCTTGGGTCCCACTTCGGCTCTACAGCCCCCTCCCTCCTGTCGAGTGCCCCCACAACAAGCATTTGCTTGCTATTGGGACACCCAAGCCGAGCTGCAGCTCCCTGTGTCCATTCAGACATGGAGCCCCCTTCAGCCCCTCTCTCTGATTGGCTAACTGACTTTAATTGACTGCAGCGGGAGCCAATGGCACCGCTGCTGTGTCTCAGCCAATCAGGAGGACAGTTCCGAAGGGCTGGGGCACTCTTGGACATCGCTGGAGAGAAATGGGGCTCAGGTAAGTATTAGGTGGGCTGAGGGGGGCTGCTGCACACAGAAGGCTTTTTATCTTAATGTATACAATGCATTAAGATAAAAAAACATCTGACATTTACAACCACTTTAACAAACTGCTAACACTATAAGTACAGGAGGTATGCATGAGCAAGGTGATGCGTCTGCCATGAGTGCCTCCTGCAGATTGGAAGCCTCGCTATGCAATAGCAAAATGTGGTAATCATTCTTTGATATCAGTTGCTTGAAAGAAATCAGACAGGATTTGACATTATCAAAAATCCCACAATATTTTTTTTTTGATATTAAAATAGTTCTACCGTACATCTCAGAGATTGGTGCATGTGCTGTTATACCTTGTATTACTCCCTTTCAATAAAGAAAGGGCAACTCAGGGAAAGCTGCCCTGTCTCTTGCCTGCACCCTGCTGATAAGTGATAACTAATGCCCCAGGGTTTATTTACAAAATGAGTAAAGGCTGTTCACCTTGCAACGTGAATTTTTACTTAGATTAGTAAATAGGGTGAACATTTTTGCTTCATCATTATCGGGTGAATTATACTGAGCTTAACCTTATCTACGAAACTAAGAGAACATGCACTTTGCAAACTGAACAGCCTCTACTCCTTTAGTAATTCAGCCAGTGTCCAGTGATAATTAACAAATTTTTATTTTACTCTAATTACAACCTTCTTTTCAACAATGTCAATCAGTTATCAACAATGAGCTCAAAAAGAGAAAATTTCTAACTTCTTTAGTAAACCAGCCTCGGCTTTTTCAAAATAGATGTCCAGAAGTCCACTTCATCCTGACCAAATAGAATCCAAATCTTCGGACATTCATGAAATTATTGTATTTGGGCACTACATATTTCCACTTCTTTGCCTGGAATCTGAGTGGCGATATCTGAATGATGACTGCAGCTACAGGCATTATTCAGATATCTTTTTTTCAGCTAGCGATTCCCTGCAGTGTAAACACCATCCTAGCAGTTTTTTAGCGGCTTGATTGCTTTTACTGTGCTTCTGCTGGTTCTCCTGTGCTATCAGGGAGCTGGAGAATGGATCAGGTGGCGGTTATAGAGCTGGGCGTAGACCAGAAGATCCCTGGTCATCTCTATGATGCTCAGAGGACTTAATTTCAAGCTCTGGCAGATGTAAACACTGCCTTTCTTTTTTGCTGGAAGCCTGAGATACAGTTTTCTTTTTTATCATAGGGAAGAGATGTTGGGACATATGGACCCCAGAAATCTCCATAAAGAGGACCTGTCATGCCCTATTCCTATTACAAGTGATGCCATCTATATACTGTATAAATATAAAAGTTTTTACTATAGTTGTTGAATACAGGTGGTACTTTAGTTTGTCCACTAGATAGGGCAACTTTTAGGATTTTATTTAATTATTATATTTAAACAATATTCTAGGTATGGTATTTTAACAAATAAGGGAGTAATATATTTATTTTAGTTTTTTTTTTTGATTCATTGGGGGTTTTAATATAACATTTTAGACTTGTTCTTGGTATCTATGCATAATCATTTACTGTATATGTTCTGAGTATGTATAAATGAATGTTAAAGTGTAGCACATATTGATCAAATTCAGCAACTGCAGGTCAAATACATATTTATATCTACAGCCACGATGCCAAATCTTATTTTGACATTCCCCATCCTATAAATGGTGAAGCATTGTATTTATTAGTGATTTATTCAATAATTCCTATGGAGGATCTCTCATCACATACACATTTGACACTCAGCAAAAGAAAACCTGAGTTATTTTGGTCCTCTGTACTTGTTCTGGAAGATTTTGTTTAATTTGGTCAGCATAAAGGAGGTATTCAGTAAAATAGTATTTTTACTTTTCCAGCAAACTTGTGTTAGCTTCAAGAATTGAATGTTTTTCATATACAGAGTGAGTAAATTTTACTGTAGTAATAAATCTACTTGTCATACCCTTGAACCTAGAGGCTGCAGAGGTGTTGGCAAGGATGGTTAATTCAGTAACATGCACAAATCCAGAATATTGCTGCACTCCTTGGTATCTTTATTGAAGCATTAAAATTACATCACAGGTATGAAAGGAACATTAACGCGTTTCATGCTAAATTCAGTGCTTACTCAAACAACTCATATACACATCACCTTTAAAAACACGTAAGATTCTTACTCTAATGTCAGAACCATTGGTACCGCCCTTCTTGAATAGGTGGGAAGCAGAACTTGGTGCAACTTGGAGTGAGCAAGAGAAAAAGAAAATGTTGAAATTAGCAGACAGAGCAGCAATAGATATGAACACGATAGAAACAAATTATAAATGTCTGTCAAGATGATATATAACACCTATCAAAGCACACAAATATCAAAAGGAAAAAACACTGCTTTACTGGAGAGGGTGTGGGAAAAGAGGAACAATGACAAATATATGGTGGGAGTGTTTGAAAATACAGACATTTGGACAAGAAGTGAGATCCAAGAAATTATGGTAGTAGATATGCCTAAAAATACAGAAACCTATTTACTGCATAATACCAAACTTACAATAAAACAATATAAGAGAACGATATTACCACATTTATTAAATGCAGCAAAACACCTGATCCAAAAACATTGGCAAGCATTGGAAAGCCCAACGCTAAGAGAATGGGTTCAAAGGGTAGAATTTAGGGGGTTGCCATGCCCTGCATATACAGCAGACCTACCTGTAAGTAGTACTATTGAGCTGGTCCCATCCCAGTATGTATACCATTCCTTCTCCTATATGTTTATTACTGGTCAATGATTTATTATCGTTTCAGACTATTATCACGTGCTTGCTCCTGATGAGTGGTACTACCAAAACCACGAAACGCGTCGAGCTAATTGAAGCCGTGTCTGGATCTATACAATATACTTCACAACACCATGTGTTCCACATACTCAACACTGTGACATAGGATCGAGACACCCTACCCAGGGTCTCCATCCTAAACACACCTAGCAGATCAGCAAAGCTTGGAGGTTTTTTCCTGTTATTGTAAATACTGTCTTGATATGTAAACTATTATTATGTATGTGTATGTCAAATGATACCATGGGTTATACTACCTTTATTAAATATTGCTTTTATTGTACTTACCTTGGTCTTAATCATATGTTAACAAACAGATCTTTATGGTTTACTACTGATAGTTGGTGGTCTCTTAGACAGTTTACTTTATGCACAAACAGGTGCATTTCAAACTTTATCTAGAGGTTACAGTACCACTATCACCCATTGATCTGATTTTACCAACTATGTGCCCAATAGAATTTACCTGAGCAATTTTACTATTAATATCTGGTGGTCCCCCAGACTCAATGCTTCATACAAAGTCCCACCCATTCCTACCTGTCCTTTCCCCTTTTCCATTAGATAGGGATGGAGATATAGGACCTATTGGTCCTTGTCTCATACAAAGTCCCAAATTATTGTTTTGTTCTCAAGGGTAGAATTTATATACAACATGGAAGAATTGTGTCATTACAGAGAAGATATAATAGAAACATTTTCAAATACTTGAAAAGGATGGAAAGAGTTTAAGAATACAAAGAAATACTCTGAGATAATGGGAATTTAAAAAAAAAGAGAGGTGGAGTGAAAAAATTAAGAAAGATTATAACACATGTTTAACCTCCCTGGTGGTATGATTCTTTCTGGTTTTAGGTGCTGAAAGCGGTACAATTATTTTGCAGGGAAATTTGGCGTTTTATATTGTAGACCTGCAATTCTTAAGCCCCATACACACGCGCGGATTATCCGAGGACCAGGTCCGTCGGATCATGTCTGTCATACTTTGTCCGATGTTGGTTTTGCATACACACGGTCGGACAAAGTTGTCGGAAAATCCGATCATTCTGAACGTGGTGACGTTTGTTGCCTACGACGGGACTACGTAGAGGCTAGTAGCCAATAGCTTTGGTCTTGTAATGTGATCTGAGCATGCGTAGCACTTTGTCCGTCGGACTACCATACACACGATCGGATTTGGTGTGCAAAAATCTATCCAGCAGGAGATAGGACTTTGTCCATCGGACAATCCGACGTACACTGTCCGATGGTGCATACACACGGTCAGATTTTTCGACAACATTGTCCGATCGGACAGAATCCATGCGAAAATCCGACCGTGTGTATGGGGCTTTAGGAATAACTCACTTAAATCTGTCCAAACCAGAGCCTAGTAGACATCCCGGGTATGATAAACACAAAATCATAAATTAAAATATAATAAATAACTACAAAAATGATTAAATAATTTAATCAAATCAAAAACACTGAAATTTGCTCAGTTGCAGAATTGTCGCTGTCATTAGATTTAGTGTTTGATGACGAATTTCCCCACAAATCGCTATCGCTCAATTCTGCAAGTGATTCTAATTTATTATCGTTTTTTTCTATCAGGTCTAAAATCACTTTTGACATAAAGGGACACTTTTTGGTTGCTATGGACAATCTCCAGTTTCCAGGCAGAAAAAAAATCTATTTATTATATAAAATGACACGCAGGGCACTGGGCAGACCACTAGGGACAAAGGGGGTGTGTATTTTTTTATACAGTACTGTAATCTGCAAGATTAAAGTACTGTATGTGTATTGTGTTTTTTAACTTTTTTGAATTTGGCGCCGATCTCCGCTCCCGTGCGTCGTAACGTCGCAGGGAACGGAGATCAGCGGCACTCGGGCACTGTGTGAATCGAGCAAGCAGACAGCTCGCACACACAGCGGGGAGACATCGCAGGATCCAGGGGACAAGGAAAGTAACTTCCCCCTGTATCCTGCAATGCAAGCCCGAGTCTGGCTCGGGGTTACCGCTTTTGGTACTGAAGTTCCCGCCCCGAGCCAGACTCGGGAATACCGCCAGGGGGGTTAAAGAATGTGGGACGGGGAAGGTGAGGGGAGGGAGGATAGGGAAAAATTATATTTTTATAAATGAGAATTTTAAACAAAGTATTTTATATTTTGTATAATTTAAAAAATAAAACATGTCACATTTTAATGTTCCTGTCATACCTGTGGTGTCATTTTAATGCTTCAATAAAGATAAAAAGGAGTGCAGCAATATTCTAGATGTGTACATGTTACTAAATCTCACAAACGAGTTGTGCAGCACCCTTGGTTCCAGTTCACAACATGTGAGAGTCAGTCACTCACCTAGAGCGGCATTTCTTTGACTTTACTGAAGGGAGGGTACTTCCTATAGCTTTTGAGCTTTGGAGTTTGCCATTACAGTAAATTTGAAAGTAGCATAAACAGACAAGGAACTCTTCTTTTAGCCAGTAATAAATTGTGACCAGATTTCACAACACAATTCCATTACAGGTAATCACAAATTCATGTGACTAATTTCCAGTTTCCTCATCAGTAACCATTGAGTGGTTCATAAATTCAGTATAACTAACCCCCTTTGCTTTCAGTATATCTGAACCGAGGAACAAAAATGTACTATATTGCAACTTACAAGTACTTAGATGTGGTAACAGCCTTCCTTTTCTTATTCAAGGCTACGTACAATTTCTGTAAGAACAGATAACATGTGACTTTGTGAATTCCTGAAGACTGAACTGAAATCCTAAATAATGTTATTAGCTTTCTCAGTTATTTTCTGTGAACTACATAGCAACACTCCTCTATGTAATGTAGGTGAGAATAGTGGATGGCGTGAGTAGTCCAAATCAGGAAAACAGCCTAGGTTGACAACTTCTCCTCTATTGATACAGTGCAGTAAATGAACATTGTCACGCTAGAACAGGAAGTACGCTACTGCCAGAATTATATGGTAAAAAAGTAAAAATAAAAGAAGAGAAGCCTAAAAAATGAATAGAGCTGCATCTACGAACTGACAAGCTGTAATATATAACATTTTTGTTTTTTGGGTTTAGATAAAAGTTACATTTTTAACACAAAGTCACCCTTTTTTGTAATCTATCAACTTAAAAAAATGGGTTCTGTAGACAAAATTATTTGTATAGTAAAAACACATAATAAAAAGGTGTTAGAAATAGTTGTAATACTTTGTCATGAACAACATTTATTTTGCTTTCCATAAATGCACAGAAATGTGCTCTTGAATTCAAACAAAAATGAAAAACTGGCACTATCGATTTTCTCATACATGTGTTTTCTATTATACATTGAAGTGGATCGAAATGAATTCAACTCAAATAAACAGAGCTTACCCTACAGATATTTCCTTTTACCAGGTTTAATACCAGTGAAGGGTAGGATTTTATTTTCCAGTTGTTTGCATAATAATGTGTATTTTTTTCTTGTAAAAACACAATTCTGGTGTCCTTTTTACAACAAATGTTTTAAGCCTTCTACTGTATTTGTCTGCCGTATCAGATATTTTTTAGCAACAGACATTATATAGTATTTCACAGCACATCATACATTTAGGCAGCCACGATCACTCAGTATGCTGTCCTGAATGTTCCTTTCCATACCGTTTTAGATAAATACCAAGATTATTACTTTATGCAGCTCAAATGAAAGACATTTATTATGCTACGTGCACAACGAAATCCCATGAAAAGAGCAAATTGAATTGCATTAACCAAGTCACACTCGGAATTCAGCCAATAATGGAAGGAAAAGGCCATGTTTTATGGGCTCTTTACTCTTCTTACCATAACTTTGCAGTAGACAGCAAAAGACAAACCCATTTCCTGGAAAGCTACTTCAGTGCTTTAACATACACAAGTTATGCCAAGTCTATCTGTTCGACTTCTTAACTCTGTAGAGGACTTTTTTTTCTTCTTTTAAAAAAGCAGATGTTGTAATGGTAACTGTAAAACATCTCCGCAGTCTGAAGGGCTGAAATCTAATATCTAGAATTAGTTGCTCCAGTGAGAACTTTTTCCACGGTGATCTTTTGTGTTGAGAACTAGCTTGGCAATGAATTAAAGATAACTTCCTGCTAGTAGAAGCCATTGATGAAGGAGGACATCTAGTATTCTGCATGCCTCAGAATTGATTTAAGTGGGTTTGTCCTGAAAAACCTGGCTAAAGGCAAGCATGGAAATAAAACATCAAGAACCACAGTATGATATCATACGTTTGTAACTCAATCTCTTCTTTTGCTTGAATGGAACCCGTTCATTGATTCAAAACATTCATCTACAAAGCTGTTTTGTTTCATTACAAAGCACATTAATAATAATAATCTGTTTTATTTGTTTGGTACCAGGTTCAGTTTATACAATTGGCATGGTGTGGTCATGCTGTGAATGAATAATGCAAATAGATTTGACTGATTGCACAAAACCAGTGAAAAATTAACCCACAGATTTTTACTTTCCTTCAATGCATATGAAGACCATACTAGAAATAATCAATATAAAAGCACTTTAACTGATTGTTGGCACAAGTATTTTGCTTCAGTGATTTCATACAGGTCTCCTGCATTACTAAAATGGATGAGCCGAACTGTCCTGGCTTCGGTTCGAGTAGGGTTTGGCAAACCTTCAAAGAAGTATGAATGCCAAACCCAAAACACCATCATTGGGAGCCGTATCAGTCAAATTAAATATGCCCATTTTCTGGGCTAATAGACAAGCGAATGTAATAAAATAGCACTGGGTTGGGCACTGTCCTGGGGAACATGTACCAATGCAAAAAAAAAGTGCTAAAATTAAACAGTAAAAATGCCCAATTACTTTAAATAACATGCCTGGAGAGGACCTAATGCAGCCTGTGAAGTAAAGCATCTCTGTAATATACAGTAAGTGCAGCACTGACATTTACAAAAGGTAAAATGTGTTTAATATTGCTGGCAAATGACATTTCTTTGACAACGTCTTAAAAAAAAAAAAAAAAAGATCCCTCCAAGGGACTGCTATGTATCAGGGGACCTTTGTCCCATGTGCTTTTTTTTTTTCGAAGAAGCTGGCAATGAATATATTATTTTGATTTTTAAATATCACTTTTGCTGTAGCAAATCCTACAACAAGAAAGAAAACATTTTTGCATACCAGACCCTTTAAATCTGGTATAGAATTTAGAGAGGACACCCTTGGGAATTTCATACTATACCCTTTGGATCCAAGCATGCAGCCTGGATGGCCAGTAAAATGGGGGAAGAGCATGTTACCCATTCATGAACCATACAAAGCCACATGCTCTCTCTATGGGGAGTACCTTGCCAGGGGGGTATCCTCATGGCAATACACCTTGTCCCCATGTTGATGAGGACAAAGTCCTCTTCCCTACAACCCTGGCCTTTTTAGAATCTGGAAGCTCTCTTTTAACAATAACCTCCCATGGCTTCCAATACCACCTCTAAGCTGACGACACCCAGATCTATCTCTCCACTCCTCAACTCACCCCCTCGATCTCCGCACGGATCTCAAACTTACTGAATGACATATCGGTATGGATGTCACACCACTTTCTCAAACTCAATCTTTCTAAAACTGAGCTTGTTATATTTCCTCCTTCCCGTTCCCCCCCATGACTTTACCATTAAGATCAACAGCACAACCATTGGTCCCTCCACACATGCCAGGGTGCTGGGTGTAATCTTTAACTCTGAAATCTCCTTCAGCCCCACATCCAATCACTGGCTAAACCCTGCCACCTTAACCTCCGCAACATCTCCAGAATTTGACCATTCCTGACTAATGACACCACAAAGCAACTTATTTACTCGCCTTAACTACTTCAACCCTCTCCTTAATGGCCTACCCTTACTCAGGCTATTCCCCCTTTAGTCTATTATGAATGCTGCTGCTAGACTAATACACCTCACTAACCGATCCGTGACTGCTGCTCCTCTCTGCCAATCCCTTCACTGACTTCCCCTACCCCACCGTATAAAATTCCAAATGCTAACCTCAACATACAAGGTCATCCACAACATTGCCCCCAGCTATATCACCAACCTCATCTGCAGATACCGCCCAAATCGTCCTCTTCGCTCCTCCCAGGACCTCCTGCTCTCTAGCTCCCTTGTTACTTCCTCCCATGCTCGTCTTCAGGACTTCTCCAGAGCCGCTCCCATCCTCTGGAACTCCCTGCCCCGATATTTCCGATCAGCTCCTAACCTGTCCACCTTTAGGAGATCCCTGAAAACTCACTTATTCAGGGAAGCCTATCCCACACCCACCTAACGACTGTCCCCGAGCCACCCTAATCAAATAATTTCCTGCATCTATTACCTTTTGTACCACCACCCCCTCCCTTTAGAATGTAAGCTCTACGAGCAGGGCACTCCTGTCCCTTCTGTATTGAACTGTACAGTAATTGTGCTGTCCCCCTCTACATTGTAAAGAGATGCATAAACTGATGGCACTATATAAATTGTGCATAATAATAATAATATAATAACAATAAAGGGACATCCAGATACTGCCCTCCACCTAAATGAGTATTTTGAACGTAGAACCCCTACTCATTTCCCCACCCCCCCCCAAAAAAAAAGAACCATAATCTAGAAATAAAGACACCCAAATGTTTCACAGGTTCCTAATTTAAAATAATTAAAGTCCCCAAAAAAGTCCCTCATTGTAAATCCATCATCAATCACAATGCCCGTCTCCCGATGACTCGACAGTAACAAAAACCTGATGACCTGGTGCACACAATCAATCCCAACAGTACTCATAGCTAAATGACAGCTCGCCAAGCTGTCATCAGCTATATAAGGCAAGGAGTGGAGATGGTGGTAACATCTTTTTTTGTTTACAAACCTTTTATTCGAAGATAAGATTACATTCAAGATACTATAAAAGTACCAACAGATATGCAACAAAATATATCATGTACATGTACAGGTAGAACATTAATCAATAAAAGAATAATAAAAGTGAAACATATATGCATTACAAGAAGGGAGTGTCCCAGTTATCTAATTTATTTTTATAGATATGCGTGGTGTCATTCAAAGTGTGGTGAATACATTCCGAGAGTTTGCTTCCATTCTGGCTAACACCTGCGACCAGGGGGCAGAGGAGGAAGGCCAATTAAATGCTGTTACCCAATGAATAGAGACAGAAAGAGTGTGTAGCAATCTTTCACAAGGAATAAAGATGTCAGGTATTGGAGTGAAAAAAGCACATTTGCATAGTCAGAGTAAAAGGGCTTCCTGCAATTTGGGTAGATTTCATAGCAGCACGTTGCCATAGGGGTTGGAGGTGTTTGCAGCTCCAAAACAAAATATTTATTTTAAAATATTTTATTGATAACAATACAGTATATATTATTAGTACAACAAAACAAAATATTTCAAGGCAAAAAAATATATATATAAATATCCTTTTTAAAGGAGCAGTCATTTTAATGATGCTTAAAGTGAAACAAAAATTTAAATATAGTGCCTGGGGGGTCCCCTTAGTCTGCCTGTAAAGTGGCGCATCTGTAATGTTTATAGAACCTGCTGAAGCAAAATTGACATATGTAAAGAAAAAAACGACATTTAAATGGACTTTTGCGATTGCAAACCCTTGCCAGCAATACAAAAAACAGGTGAACCTCCCTTTACCTATTTAAGAACTGTCAGACAGAGGAGCAGGCATTTGGTGGTTAGCCTTCATCATGGGTGGAGTGTTTTTTCTTCCTTTTTTGGGTCCGATGGTGTGGCGGGCGTTGTGATTGATGATGGATCTACATTGGGGGACATTGTTTTTTTTGTTTTTTTTAATAAAGTAATTGTCAAAAACTGCCTCTTGTCTTTATTTATTTTTGACACATTTTTTTTGTGAATGAGTATATATATATAGTGGGGAGTGGGACCTGGGGCCCCCTTGTTAAAGGGGGCTTCCAGATTCCGATAACCCCCCGGCCTGCAGACCCCCACAACCACTGGGTTGTCGGTAAGAGGCCCTTGTCCCCATCAACATAGGGACAAGGTGCTTTGGGGGTTTGTGGGCATGTGGCCTGGCACAGTTCAGGAGGGGGAGGCCACAAACTCGTCCCCCTTTTTCCCAACCTGCCAGTCTGCATGCTCAGGTAAGGTTCTGGTATGGATTTTAGGGGGGACCCCACGTCTTTTTTTTGCTGGGGTTGCTCTTAAATTCCATACCCGATGGGTCTGGTATGCATGGGAGAACCCCATGCTGTTTTTTTTCTGTTTTATGTGTACTGCTGGAAATGGCTTGCAGCCGCAAAAGTCAATTTAAGGCAGGGTTCAGACTTGCTGCGGCCGTGGCTGATAGCAGTGGGTCCGGTGCGTCCCTGTTCACAGATTCAGGTGTGAATCAAGTCCAATCAGGTTTCACTTAAAGCACAGTAAAATCACTGATCCTTTAAAAACAAACTTTAAAAAAAAAAAAAATTTGCATTGATAAATGTCCCCCAGGGCAGTACCCGGGCTCCCATACCCTTTTTATGGCCAATAACTTGCATATAAGTCTTCAAGATGGAATTTTTTAATGTTCAGGTCCTATAGACTTTAATAGAGTTTACGGTTTGGGTCCGAATTTTTTCCCTGTTTGGGAGTTCTGATGCAAACCAAAACGGCAGGTGTTTGGCCCATCACTACTCAGCAGACCCATGGGGAAAGCATAGATTTTGCAAATGTAACTAGATGTGGGAATCTAGGTACTTTCAGATTGTCTTAAAGAATACGGGTTTGTCCTACCATGTGCCAATAAGAATCATATGTGTGAGTCTGACAATGGGGAACATCTGTAAAATCTGTCACTTGGTATTCAATAAATTCAGTATGCTGTTTGTCAAAATCACATGGGGGAACAATCTGTGGAAAATACTTAGCTAGTTCAATACTGATTTTGCAGTAGACCCGTTTGAAGGTTTTAATAAATCCAACAGCTGAATGATTCTGTTTCCAATGGGCATGCGTTTTTTTAATAGCAGTACCTGCTCTTTGTAAAATATAATTTCTGGGACCATGAACTGTTGAATAGCTGACAAATCATCTACTGTAGACAGGTGTATCCTTGCTTGGTCTGTTGATTTGAAGTGTGCACTGTTAAGCCCCATACACACGGTCGGACTTTTTCATCAATTTGGTCCGATCGGACAAGGTTGTTGAAAAATCAGACCGTGTGTATGCACCATCGGACAGTGTTCGTCGGTTTGTCCGTCGGACAAAGTCTTATCTCCTGCTGGAAAGATTTGCCGTCAACCCGGTCCGATCACACCAAATCCGATCGTGTGTACGGTTGTCCGACCGGACAAAGTGCTACGCATGCTCAGATCACATTACAAGACCAAAGCTATTGGCTACTAGCCTCTACGTAGTCCCGTCGTAGGCAACAAACGTCACCACGTTCAGAATGATCGGATTTTCCGACAACTTTGTCCGACCGTGTGTACGCAAAACCAACATCGGACAAAGTATGACGGACATGGTCCGACGGACCTGGTCCGCGGATTGTCCGACCGTGTGTATGGGGCTTTAGTGTGGTCAAATGCAATCAGTGCATTATTTTTAAGGGCACCTAAGAGGTCTGGCCTGATAAAGTAGCACACTAGACATTTAAGGAGTTGACAGTACTTCAAATACAAGTCAGGGAGCGCAATAAGGTCCGGAAGTCCCATAGCATCTGGAGCTGCAGCAGATGATGTCTATGGTACTATGAGAGGCTCCACTTTCTCAAAGACCAGGCTACTGTCAGGAAGTCACTCTCGACTCTTCCTTGCACGCGTCCTTCCACGCACGCCACCCCTGATGAGGCTTCCGAGGACCAACCTGGGCCTTCCAGTATGGAATATGTGCAGGAGCCCAGCTTGTTCCAGGTATAGAAGTTTGGGGAATAATGAATGATGTTCAGTTAATTCAGGATCCCCAATTGCTTAGTTCCTAACGTATTTGACATATCAACAGACAGTGGTGTTGGAGACATTTTTGGGAAGAATCTAAACTGTATGGTTTCTATTTGTAAACATTTTGCAACAGTCACTAGATGAGAATTGTGTGTGTTTGATGAACAAATAACTGAAACTATGTCCCTTTTTCATACACAGGAAGACCTAGCCAGGAGGTGGCTGTGGAGGTGGGCAGTCAGGAGGAGGCAGGGGGTAGTGGCAGCCAAGAGGGAGTTGACAGTACTTCAAATACAAGTCAGGTAACTTAGGAGAATTGCTATGGGAAATTTGATTGAATTGGGTGAAATTTGGTAGAACTGCTTGAAGGAACAGAAAGTAGTGCTTAGTGATAGGATCCTGTAGCAAGAGACTTATCCGTTCCACTATTAGCAAGCTATCCGCATCATCACTTGACTGAAAGTAACTTAAAGCGGAAGTAAATACATCCATAAAACAGTTTAATTTCCGGCACATGCCTAAAATGTAACACTCCCATTGGTTGTACTCTCAACCAAACTGTCAAACCATCCAATAGCTGGTGTCATAGCTGACACATGTGCAGCATCATGGCAGTTGTAGATTAAACAGAGGCAAAGATGGCAGCTTCCTTAGCTGAAAATGATAAGGGGGTTTACTTACACTTTAACAGGGCTTCATATTGATTGAGAATGCTGTTGACTCACTTAAGCATAGAGATGAGAGCCATTTGTTAGAACGAGGGTGTAAAATCTTCAGACAATCTGTCTCAACAAATTCCTAAAACTTGTGATACAATGGTATGCATTTGCAGCTATATGCAAAGTGGTTATGTATGTCTCTGCAAAGTTGCTTAATAGTTTTAGGCATGGCGTTACAAGCATCTGCTGCACACAATGCAGCAATATGGCAGGTACAATGAATGTGAAAGATGAAAGGCTGCTCTGTTTTGAAGCAGGATAGTATAGAGTTTCTTGGACCAACCATTACACTTTCACCATCTATACCAAATGCCATAACATTTTTCAGGGGGATACCATCCTCCAGAAAACATTGTTTAATCTTTTCAAAAATTGCATCAGCAATAGCTTCACTGAGATTAACAAGGCAGTAGAACTGGTATTAGGTTTTGCCAGCATCTTCATCAAAACAAATGACCACCATGGCACATTTTTTGGTAGTTGAGATGTCTGTAGTTTCATCAATCAGCAATGAAAAGTGACAAGAGGAAAGTTTGGGGTACAACAGCTGTTTGTTGTACTTGCCAATGATGTTTTTAATTAGCATGGACCTGTTGGTACGCTTACAACATAGGGAACTTGCAATTTTGAAGTCTGGAAGCCAGTCAGCCGTGCTATCAGTAAGATCATCTAGCAACTGTAGGGGAAAAAAAAAATCGGAAATTTTCAACTCAGTTAACCACTTTCAGACTGGACCATTTTGCTGGCTTAAGACCAGAGCACTTTTTGCGATTCGGCACTGTGCCGCTTTAACTGACAATTGCACGGTCGTGCGACGTGGCTCCCAAACAAAATTGACATCCTTTTTTTTCCACAAATAGAGCTTTCTTTTGGTGGTATTTGATCACCCCAGCGTTTTTTTTGCGCTATAAACAAAAAATAGCGACAATTTTGAAAAAAACACATTATTTTTTACTTTTTGCTATAATAAATATCCCCCAAAAATATATAGAAAAATTTTTTTTCCTCAGTTTAGGCCGATACGTATTCTTCTACATATTTTTGGTAAAAAAAATCGCAATAAGCGATTATTGATTGGTTTGCGCAAAAGTTATAGCGTTTACAAAATAGGGGATCGTTTTAGAGCATTTTTATTAATAATCATTTTTTTTACTAGTAATGGCGGTGATCAGTGATTTTTAATGTTACTGTGACATTATGGCAGACACATCGGACATTTTTGACACATTTTTGGGACCATTGTCATTTAAACAGCAATTCCTGTGTAAATGACACTGGCAGTGAAGGGGTTAACCAGGGGGTGGCAGTGTAGGGGTTAAGTGTGTTCTAGGGGTGTGTTGCTAACTGTGTGGGGCGTGGCTGTGTGTGACAGTCACTGATCTCTGCTCCAATCAAAGGGGGCAGAGATCAGTGTCACTTGTTGTTAGGCAGAACGGGGAGATGCTGTTTACTTCCACATCTCCCCGTTCGTCCTCCCCGTGAGACGATCGCGGGTATCCCCGCGGCGATCAAGTCCGCTAGACCCGCGACCGGACTCACAGGGGTCCCGACCGGTGCGCACCGCCGGCGTCGCGCACTCGATGGCACGGCAGCATATTCAAAGGGACGTACCTGTACACCCTTATGCCTGTCCATGCCATTCTGCTGCCGTATAGGTGTGTGCGCCGATCGGGAAGCGGTTAAACAAGATTTTCTTTTATGAGCAAACACTTCTGATTCTGTGGTTTGTTTAGCAAATGTAACAACTCCAGAGTTGGCTTTCCTGGCTGCTGCAATAGTCATGAGTTTGTAACATGTGGCATGACTACGGACATCACGAACACAGCCATGTGCTATGCTGAACAATGGTTTGCACCACAAACACTTTGCATTCAGTTTGGACTCATCATCAGCTGACGGCCAGTATTTGAACTGCAGATCTGTTAGCCATTAGTCTGATAAGGAGCAATGCCTCTGTGTTTTTTCACAGGAGGCTCAGGCGTTTCTCCTTCTATTCGTAAAGTGCAACTGCACAGACTGTAACCTTTAAGACTGTAACCTTATAGAAAAAAATAACTGTTCTGTTACCAACAGCACTGAAATCAAAGAGCCAAACTGCTGCCAAACCAGCCCTGAATGAGCCCTCTTAAACTTCAGTAACTGACACTGACTAGCACCTAGCACCTACCCCGCATCTTCTGCAAGGTTGCGATGCTTAGATGCACACAGATACTGAAAAATGACAGTGCACAGTAAAAAGGAAACTCTTGAGACTCCTCCTCATATGACACAGCTGAGGGGAGACCGGGAAGGCAGATGTTTTCCTGCCTCTGTGTCAGGTAAATATATCTGTTTGGGGAAGGAGGGGGTGAGAAATCCTGCCTGGGGGAGTCTCTTTTAGTGGGGGTGTTGAGGAAAGGGCGGTTGGGTATGCTTTGGGGGGTTTCTTGTAGGGAAGTCTACAGAGGGGTGGTAAAGGCAGGGATTTGCTTGAATGATGGGAGGATTTTTTCAGAGTTAGGAATCGTTATTAGGGAAGGGGGTGTGTTTACTGAGGGAGATATTTTTGCACAGTAAGGTTAGCTAATATCCAATCTTAGTTCTCATTCGCAGATCCTAAATGACCATGGTGCGTTAGCTTTACTGCAAATACCTACAGCCGAAATCCCAGGTTTTCCAGTCATTAACAGCTGCTCAGCTTGTACACCTAAGGGCCAAGTCACACTATGTGCAGTGACAGATGTTTTACTGCAGTGTAAAACTTGCAGTGGCTTCTATATTTAAGGCTTCTTTCTCTAAGTGATTCTTTCTACAAGTGATACGCACGTCAAGCTCTGCCTCAAGTTCTGCCTCATCTGAACATTTCTTCTCTGTCCCATCATAGGTATGTGTCAACTCAACCACATCTTTCACCTTTAAATGAAACTGGGATCTGCTTGGTATTTCTGTGTATGTGTCAGGGGAATTGTGTGCATAATCATGCACAAAAACGTGCAAGAAGATGTGTACTTGCTAATAAGAATTCTCGAGTGACAGCTAGAGGTTCTGTAACTCGCACACATGAGCATAGGAATTTGCAAGTGACAACTAGACATTCCTGACTTGCTAACATATTCTGTGCACATGTGCATGTGCATTAGCATGAACATGCGTGAGTACTTGGTGCCCTCTTGCCTATTTAAACTGGCTCCATACACCAGAAGATTGCTGAGTGGTTGTCAACTTATACCGTCTGTGACCTGAGCCTGTGCTTGTTCCTGTGTATATCTGGTCTCTTTGACTCTGCATGCTCCTGGTTTCTAATACCTGATTGCTGACCCGGCTTGTGACACGACTCTGCCTTCTGTCTTCTGTTCCAGCACCTTCTCTGCTCACTTGATACTGACCTTGGCCTGCCCTGACTCCTCCTCTGCTGCTTGGCCGTTACCGACTTCTGCCTGCCTGAACACCTGAGACCCTGCATCCGCCTGCTCTCCAGCTTGGCTGCTGTCTGCTGTCCTGCACCTGCCGCTGTGTTCCTGCATCTGCCAGTCCACCGGTCTGCCTATTGTTCTGCGCCTGTTGGCGTGTATCTGCATCGGCCAGTCCACCAACCTGCCCGCTGCTTGGCACCTGCTGCAAGTATCTTCTCACCAGGATCTCCTACCAGGCACACGTGCCACTCCATGCCCTGTTATATCCTGTCACCACCTTCAGGAGAAACAGGACAGGAGGTGTAAGGGAAAGCCCTTCCGTCACCTCGGCCTCAACCAGGTACGTGATGGTATATAATACTCACCTTAGCTCGAAGCCCCCACAGCAGTTCTGGCACACTGGTCTGCCTGGCGACATGTCTCCTGGAGTAATTTCCGGGTATCATGGGCTCCGGTGCTGTGATTGGGCGGAGCCGTGATGACTTCACTGCCGTGCATGCATGCAGGAGCCACCGGTAATGGCAGTGACGGAACTTTCAGGGTCTCAACAGTCGCACTTGTGACTGGGCCCTGGCATTCTGCCACTGTTGGGGGGCTCCAAGAACCGGCATCTCCCCCTTCACCTCTGGCTGTCCATTTAGTAGGCAGTGGGGGGAGTGGGAGGGGGCGATCAGCAGCTCTACGGTGCCCGCAAGCCGCGGAATCTCTCTGGGACTAGTAGTTCTCTTCCCAACTCTATACAGTGGAGAGGGGAGGGGCCTCTGACCCAGGCATGTATCTCAGGGCCTGGTATGGACAGGGGGAACCCATGCCGTTTTTTTCTTAATTCTGTCCTAGGACTCCTCTTAAGCACTTTAATACACTATATTATATATTGTACACTGCACTATATACCCTGCACTGTATTATATATACTATACGGACTGCACTATATACTCTGCTGAAAAAATTGGGCCTTAGGTGTTTGTGGTGGCAGAAAACAGTAACCCCTCACAGTTACTCTTGTTGGGCACAGGAATGGTCCCTGCTGTTAAATATTATTTCAGAGTCTGCTTGCCCTCTTTTAGTGGCCTGTGAGCATCTGCCTCTCCTTGGAGGCCTTCTGGACATGATGATTTTTTTTTTTGTAGTGTATTTGAAACTGTACATACTGTATTATGTGCTGTGTACACCGCCTGCACTGTATTAGAAACTGTACACCACTGAATATATATATATAGGCTACGCTGAATACAGACTATATATATTTATAACATACTGCATTCATCTTGCCATCAAGTTTGACAAAATTTCCTGTGCCTTTGTAGCTCACACATCCCCAAAACATCAGCGACCCACCTCTGTGTTTCACAGTAGGAATGGTGTACCTTTCATCATAAAAAAAACACAGATGGGACTTTGAATCAAGACCACATCTAGTGTGCCTCCATCCCCAATACAAAATAATAGAAAAGGGGATTTGGGACTTTAAATGAGGTTCAAGACATGGTGGGGGTGTGTTTAAAAAAATCACATGTTTATTACATGGAGAATATATAAGTGTAAATATATGGGTCATAGGGTTGCGCATAAATGTACATATATATCATGGACATAAGAGACATAATCATATCAACTTGGAAACTCATGACAATATGGCAAATACATATATCTAACATGGTACATCAAGGATACAAATGATATCAACTTAAAAGCACATGACAGTAACTAAAATTAGTGAGCGATTCCCATGAATCCATATATATATATATATATATATATATATATATATATATATATATATATATATATACGCACATATCTAGAAGCGGCACAATGCATTGAAATGGCATAGTGTGGATAGATAAAAGCACGGTAGCCTAAGGGACAATAGACTTGGTTGGTTGCTGGTGATGGTGTATGTTGGCATCCTAGATTTCCCGACGCGTTTCTTGTCATCAGCTATTACCTTTCATCATAGGCCTTGTTGACTCCTCTCCAAATGTAGCGTTTATGGTTGTTGCCAAAAAGCTAAATTTTGGTCTCATCACTCCAAATTACTTTGTGCCAGAAGATTTGAGGCTTGTCTCTGTGCTGTTTGGCATATTGTAAGCAGGATACTTTGTGGCATTTGCATAGTAATGGCTTTCTTCTGGTGACTCGACCATGCAGCCCATCTTTCTTCAAGTGCCTCCTTATTGTGCATCGTGAAACAGCCACACCACATGTTTTCAGAGAGTCCTGTATTTCATCTGAAGTTATTTGTGGGTTTTTCTTTGTATCCCAAACAATTTTCCTGGTAGTTGTGGCTGAAATTTTAGTTGGTCTACCTGTTTGGTTTCAACAGAACCCCTCATTTTCCACTTCTTGATTCGAGTTTGAACACTGCTGATTGGCATTCTCAATTCCTTGGATATCTTTTTATATCCCTTTCCTGCTTTATACAGTTCAACTACCTTTTCCCGCAGATCCTTTGACAATTCTTTTGCTTTCCCCATGACTCAGAATCCAGAAACATCAGTGCAGCACTGGATGAAAGATGCAAGGGTCTGTCAGGAGTCCAGAAACGCATTGACCTTTTATACACTAAACTAAATACACTGCCTGTACTGACTGAATATAGGGAATAACAGAGGGAAAAAAGCCTAAAAAAAGGAAGTCTCAACAACTGTATAGAACATGCATGGACACATCCATACACAGATAAAGTAATAGATTCAAATAGTGTATTCAACCTGTAAAAATTACTCGCTGATTTAATGGCTGGTTCAAATGAGTCTGAAAATATTAAAGCTGTAAAAAAAAAATAGGGCCCATAGAGGCTAATGCCATAATGTGCAGGTATTCGTCACATACTAGCACATTACGACAAACTTACCTTTCAAATGAAGCACTCCAGTGCTGTCAGGGGCTTCCATCTTCACCCAGTCTTCCTACTGGGTTCAGAGGCTCTGGCTCCGGCTGTTTGAATAATGTCAACTATCAGCCCATCCCCGCATGTCAAGGTACTAGGTGAAGTCCTGGACTCTGAACTCTCCTTTAAGCCTTTCTAACTAATGACACAACAAAGCTCTTAATTCACTCCCTGGTCTTCTCTCGCCTTAACTACTGCAACTCCCTTCTCACTGGCTTACCTCTACATAGTCTATCCCCCTTTCAATCCATCATGAATGCTGCTGCCAGACTCATCCACCTTACCAATCGCTCTGTGTCTGCTACTCCTCTCTGTCAATCCCTCCACTGGCTCCTGCTCACCCAATAAATGTAATTCAAAATACTAACAATAGCTTACAAAACCATCCACAATTTAGCCCCCAGATACATTACTAGCCTAGTCTCCTTCCTCTCAAGACCTCCTGCTCACTAGCTCCATTGTCACCTCCTCCTTTGCTCACATCCAGGACTTTTACAGAGCCTCTCCAATCCTATGGAACTACTTACCCCAACCTGTCTGATTATCTCCTACTCTAGAAGCTTTTAAACGATCCATGAAAACCCTCCTCTTCAGCGAAGCTGATCCTACCCACACCTAACAACTATATTTTCAATTTCTCCATCAGTTCATCCCCCACAGTTATTACCTTTTTGTTTGACTTGACCCTCCCCTCTAGATTGTAAGCTCTAACGAGCAGGGCCCTCTGATTCCTCCTGTATTGAATTGTATTGTAACTGTAATGTCTGTCCTCATGCTGTAAAGCGATGCGCAAACTGTTGGCGCTATATGAATCCTGTATAATAATAAAAATGTCAGTCCTGTGCATGCACACGGGAGTCATGATCATGGCACAGCACTCTGCAATTCATGGCACACTCTGTGCATGAGCCAGTGAGGTCATCAGCTATTACCGATGCAAATATTCCCTGAATAGTGCATGTTTAGGAGCTATTCATTGTACCTACAGGTGAGCCAAGCTATCTGTAAGTACAAGTTCATGAACATAATTTACTACCCCTTTAAAAAGGAAATCTGTTTCCACTTTGCACACGATCACCATTGCTTTTGAATTGTTCTTTTTTTAATAAGTTGAACTCTTGTTGCTGATTTATTTGGTTAACTGTTATTTCCTCTTCCCCAATATGGCTTTCCAGCCTAGAAGTGGAAACTAACTACAGGCATGATTGTTTCCACCTTGTAAAACAGTATACCCAAAAGGGCATCAGTGAATAATGACTTGCAAGCTATACAGAAAACATGAAGTGGTTACCCTATTCATTGATTATCAATTTCATTTCTAATAAAACTCTAATCAACGCTTGCTTCTTTTTGCAAGAGATAAATGATAAATCTATCAGCTAGATAGCAAAGTAGTATTTTTTTGTTAATACTTTTAATTCAGCAAGTTATTAGAACAGCCTATCTCAGAATATACAGAGCAGAGGTAAGTTAGAATCTGCAATGAAGCTTACCTAAATTCTTGTAGTTTTTTCCTATATTGTAATACTTGTAGTGTAACCTGGACAAATTGTTTATATCCTCATTAAAAATCAGTGAATGTCTTTCATTGTGCATTGCTTTATATACTTGCTATGTATAGTAACTATATTATGTATACCTGATTAACCATTTTAATATTATATTCAAATCTATCATTGACATTACTGTATCTGGGTTGTTTAGTGATGCAATATTCTTGGTGTGTTGTGCATATGTCGGTCTGTATATTTATGTTCATGTCAGGTAAGATACTTGTGCAGTTCACACCAGAAGCTTTAAAATTGTACTTGGCATGGTGGATGATACACAGTGATTTTGAAAGCTTGCCAGAACAGATGGTGATGGCATTCCATAGCTTACTAAATGCATGAATAACATTACTATCCTAATACAAGATGAAAGTTTTATCACACTTGTGATTTCTCTCTAGTATTAACAAGTTTATTTTTAATCAGGTGGTTTAACACACTTAACAAGGTTTTAACTGCTAACTTTAGCGATTTTTACCTCTACAAACATGTGATATACAAATTTGATTGTAGATGCTTTGTAGGCATTCCACAAATATGTCCCTTGAACATGTTGCTGTTACTTTTTTAAGGCCACAATAAGCTCCTGCAGACTGACTGGCAGAGAAAAAAAAATAGAGGAGTAAGATTAACATAATATATCCCTGTGCAGCGTGGCAGGGGAACATAAATGCGTATTTATGCTTTTGTGGCGTTTTGTCCGTTTTGTCCATTTTGCAGACTGACTGGCAGAGAAAAAAGATAGAGGAGTAAGATTAACATAATATATCCCTGTGCCGCGTGGCAGGGGAACATAAATGCGCATTTATGCTTTTGTGGTTTTGTCCATTTTTTAAGGTATACAGTAGGTAATACACCACATCCATTTCTCTGTATGTTGGTCATAATACCTAATTGCAGATCGCCGCCATTACTAGTAAAAAAATTAATTAAAAAAAAATGCAATAAATCTATCCTCTATTTTGTAAACGCTATAACTTTTGCACAAACCAATCAAAATACGCTTATTGCGTTTTTTTTATACCAAAAATATGTAGAAGAATACGTATCGGCCTAGACTGAGTAAAAATTGGATATTTATTATAGCAAAAAGTAATATTGTCGCTCTTCTTTTGTTTATGGCGCAAAAAATAAAAACCGCAGAGGTGATCAAATACCACCAAAAGAAATCTCTATTTGTGGGAAAAAAAGGACGTAAATTTTGTTTGGGTGCAACGTCGCACGACTGCGCAATTGTCAGTTAAATCGACGCAGTGCCGAATCGCAAAAAGTGCTCTGGTAGGAAGGGAATAAAATCGCCCAGGGCTGAAGCGGTTAAAGAATCCAATACCATACTTCCCTGTACCTATTTCTCCTCCCCCCCAATCCAACCCCTGTTCCTCCATTATTTCCTTCCCTCATGTCTCCCCCCCTTCTTTTCTTTTTCTTTAACTATGCAGCTAAGATCCATCCAGTTCTTAACTGGTCTTTGATTATTTTCCTTGAGCAGTTGAGCAATGTTTTCCAGCTATCCACTTGATCTATTCCGTTTGACTATGTCATGTAAGTTACTATTAATATTATTTTTCTTTTTTTGTCTCCTTTTTATTATACCTCACATGCTGTCATCTGCTAACTCCACACTACCTTCAAAATTAGTTTGATGCAGTGGCAGTTCCCCCTTCACTTAAAGCGGAGTTCCACCCTAAAGTGGAACTTCTGCTTATCGGATTCCCCCCCCCCCCCCTCCGGTGCCACAATTGGCCCCTTTCAGGGGGGAGGGGGGTGCAGATACCTGTATAATACAGGTATTTGCACCCACTTCCGGGACGCTTTATCCGAGCTGCCCCGCCTCTATCCAAGAATGCCCCATTGTGTCTTGGGAAACACAGTTCCCAGGACACAGCGGGGACCAAGAGAGGCGTGCAGTGCGACTCGCGCATGTGCAGTAGGGAACCAGGAAGTGAAGACGTTGCGTCTTCACTTCCTGATTCCCTGACAGAGGATGACGGCGGGGCAGCGAGAGACGAGCGATCGCTCGTCATCTTCTGCTGACACCGCTGGAACCTGGAACAGGTAAGTGTCCATTTATTAAAATACTGCAGCTGCTGAATTTTAATTTTTTTTTCAGGTGGCGCTCCGCTTTAACTTTGTTTCTGTTTGTTAATTCTTCAATAAATTCTATTGAAAAAAAAAAAAACCCACACATTATATATATATATATATATATATATATATATATATTTTTTTTAGCAGAGGTCCTAGAGAATAAAATGGCGATCATTACAATATTTTATGTTGCACAGTATTTGCGCAGCGGTCTTTGAAGTGCAATTTTGTCTTAATGATTTAAAAAAAATAAAACACAATATTTACCCAATTTTTTGTATAATGTGAAAGATTATGTTACGCCAAGTAAATAGATACCTAACATGTCATGCTTTAAAATTGCGCACGCTTGTGGAATGGTAACAAACAACGGTACTTAAAAATCTCTAATAGGCGATGCTTTAAAAATGTTTACAGGTTACCTGTTTAGCATTTACAGAGGAGGTCTTGCACTAGAATTATTGCTCTCACTCTTATGATTGTGGCGATACCTCACATGTGTAGTTTGAACACCGTTGAACACTGATTTATGTATGCATTTGCTTCTGCGTGCTTTGATTTTTTTTCTTATTTATTTTACTTTTCTTTTTTACAATATCCCTTTATTTTAATTTTTTGTATTACTTTTATTTCTATTACAAGAAATGTAATAGAAATAAGGAAGACAGGTCCATTTAATTAAGAGATCTAGGGTCAAAAAGACCCCAAATCCCCCATTTTCCTTTTAAAAGCAAAATATATATTTTTTGAACGTTTACTTAAAAAAATGTAATTGTTTACTATGGCCCAGGAACCAGAAAGTGACATCAGATATCGCTTCAGTCCTTAAGGGCATTGAGATGAGTGGCAGCCATCTTGCCCTCACTTGTCTCTATGCCCAGCTAACTGCTGCATCGGATCATTCTCTGGCTTTACAGATGGGTCGGGTAAGCCTGGGAACGACTGGGAAGCTGCTGGAAGGGGGGGTGCACCCCTCTAAAGCAAAGTAATTGTACCAATCGCTTGACAAATCTCTTAACCAAACTCTCCAAAACACATTGGTCTAGGTCTTGTAATAAAGCCAAAAAAAAAATCTGTCTCTGACCTTTGCCATTGGTACTCTATTATTAAAGTATGTTCATCAGTAAGCATTTATATGTTATTCTTTGCTCTGGCTGAGGTCTGAAAAGTCATTATTCCTTGGTTTGCCCCTCCAGGTGTTTTCACCATTCCTAAAGGAACTTTGATATCTCATGGCAGAAGAGAGTAAATAGTAAAGTAAATAAGTAAATAATTATTTTGCCTGAACTTGGAACAACTTTGTCCATAGTGCCTGACAAATTCACGCTAGCGAGTATGGTTGGGCAGTGAGAGGTAACTGTCCCAGTAGCAGAAATAACACATATACCAGTGGTTAGGTAAAATTTTTGGACCAAACACTTGCCAGATTAAAATTTGGCAAATGCATTGAAAAAGGTAAAGGTAACAAACAAGGTACCTTCGGGGCGTGGCCGAGCAGCGCATGTAATCGGGCGCTTCCTCTATCTTCTCCACCAAGAATCCCTGGCTTTATCCTTCAGGCACAGCGATACCGTACCCGATTATACTCCTGATCGCACCGGAGGCTTCCCACTGCTCGGGGCTGGTGGACATGGCTAAGAGGCTCAAAGACGCCCGGACCATGGACCCCATGGACCAAGATGGCTCTTCCTCACAAAGATCTCATAAGCAGATTTACAAGGAAGTTGCAAAAAAAATGTTCTCCAAAACACTGATAAAAGATCCTCCAGTTACTGCTGCAAACCCAGAAGATTTGTTTGGTGGAGTGTCGGATGTGGATGACCCCACGAGGATGTCAATGGATCAGTTATTGAATGGGACACAGTGAGTACCCCGGGGGACATCTTTGCTAGGCCCTCAGAGCCCAATGCTACTACCATGGGAGATGGTGAACCAACCCTCCATGATATCTTTGTGGCTGTCACCTCTTGTAATGTCTCCATTTCTGCTCTTACTGATGATATTAAGGGGGTGAAGGCTGAAATTGCTTTTATGAGGCATGACATGCAGAAGCTGTGGGAGAGAGCATCGGCCTTGAAAGGGAGAGTTGGCTCTATGGAGGATGATCTGGCACTCCTGCAGCATGATGTCAGCTACAATACCCATTTTACTGCTCAACATGCAGCCCTCCTAGATGATATGGAGAACGAATTGAGGTGTAATAATGTGAGAGCAATAGGTATTCCAGAGAAAGCAGACGGAAAGAACCCAGTGGCTTTTATTGAAAAATGGCTGCTTTCAATTTTTGGTAATGATGCATTCTCCCCTATGTTCTCCGTCGAGAGGGCACACATGGTCCCGGCACAACCTCTGCCACCAGGAGCTAACCCTCGCCCCTTCCTGTTTAAGATTCTCAATTACAAAGATAGAGATGTTATTCTTTCCAAGGCTAGAACCATGTTTGCAGCCCTCGTGATTGACAACTCCAAGATTTCCTTTTTTCCAGATTTTTCTGCAGAACTGCAGTAACAAAGGGCCAAGTTTATAGATGTGAAATGTCGCCTTCGGTCCTTGGAGCTGCAATACACAATGCTATATATGGGCAGGCTGCAAGTGGTGGCTAAGGATACAGTTCACTTCTTTGATAAGCCTACTGCTGCAACCCAATGGCTGGACAGAGAAGAAAGATCTTTACTGCTGACTGAATCCAATGCCCTGCTCCTACCCAAAGCGGTGGGATTACGCAATGTTCAGATACTACCTCTTACTTGCCCAGCTTGATCTCATGGCAGGCGGAGTTCCACAGTTTGTGTTGCTGATTATACTTTTCTATTGTTACTGATATACCTGTTGCTGAGAAGCTCTGTGACAACTTTGTGAGCTTTCACTGTTGCCCCCATCATGGTCCTATGCATGCCTACTGCATTTTACTCTATCTCTTTACTTTGGGGCCCAGTTGGTCCAGAAAATACTTTTTTTGAACACGTTATTGCCTCAATTTCCTCATGACTACTTGTCCATGTTTCTAGCAAGGTGCTTTACCGATTGGTCGGTGGTCCACCTTTTAATGTTTAATAGGCCACCACTAGTCCTGGGATGTCTGGTCATTGCTGCCATTTAGTCGGTAATATTTACTGCCAAATCAATGTCAAGTACAACTCGTATATTGTCCTTGAATGTTAGAGGACTGAATAATTCAGTGAAACGTTTGGCAGTACTTAAAACTATTAAACATTTGAATGTGGAGGTGGTCTGTTTGCAGGAGACTCACTTCCCCTCGGTTGCACTGCCTCAATTTTCACAGAAGCAGTTTAGCCTCCAGTCCCATTATACTTATTCGGTGGACTCGAGGGGAGTAAGTGTCCTGGTCCACCAGGGGACTCCATTTTCATGTACAAATGTGGTCATTGACCCAGAGGATCATTATGTTTTTTTATTATGTTCCCTCTATGGGCTGAGATGTGTCCTTGCAGGGGTGTACATTCCGCCACCCTTTTGAGCCAAGCTTCTTAAAGCATTGGCAAATTTTATGGCACGTCATTCTGACCTACCGCTACTGGTGGTAGGTGACTTCAATAATTATTTAGACCCCATTAAAGATAAATTGATCGCCCAGGTGGCTACTGCCCCTCTGAAAGATACAGGCCCTACTTGTGGAGCTCGGCCTTACAGATGTGTGGAGGATTCACAACCGTAATGTTCAAGCAAATTCCTGTCATTCTGCATCATATGGTAGATTTGGTTCATAGGTAGATTTGGGTATGGGCAAAGATGTAATGCTTCCATGTATAGACTCCTCTATAGACTCCCTTCATTATGATGCTAGGCATATATCAGACCATATTCCATTTTCGGTGGAGCTTCGTATAGCTGCTCGTAGGAGTGGATCGAACTGGAAGTGGAACCCATTCTTGTTGTCCTTGTTGCCAGGCCCATATCCTGTGACAGATCTAATGACTGCATTCTTTCGTCATAATATAGATACACCAGATATAGGAGTAGTGTGGGATATGGCTAAAGCTTACTTAAGGGGTAAATTTATTAGACTTATTGCTCACATCAAAACTGACACTGAGTCCTGGGAAACTTTTGTGTTATCTATATTGTGTTCCAGCGTGTCAGTGATATTATGTGCTGTGATCCATTCTGCAGTGCTGCTGACTGCTGACATTATCTGCTGTGATTCTGGGGATTAGTGTGTGCGTGCTGTTAGTACAGCATTGCAGTATCACATTAAAACACCTTCCTTCCTTTCTTCATCCTGTTGTGTCATCTAAGGCAGCCATCTGCGGCTAATGAATTGCCGGTTCCCGTAACACAGAGAACAGTCATTCATTGAATGTCATTGATAAAAAAAAAGTCATTGATCAAAAAAAAAAAGGGTGGGGGTCCCCCCAAATTCAATTACCAGGCCCTTCAGGTCTGCTATGGATATTAAGGGGAACCCGGCCAAAAAAAAAATGGCGCGGGGGCCCCCTTAAAATCCATACCAGACCCTTATCCGAGCACGCAACCTGGTAGGCCGCAGGAAAAGAGGGGGGACGAGAGCGGCCCCCCTCCCTCCTGAACCATACCAGGCCACATGCCCTCAACATTGGGAGATGTTGATGAGGACAAGGGCCTCTTCCCCACAACCCTGGCCATTGGTTGTGGGGGTCTGCGGGCGGGGGGCTTATCGGAATCTGGAAGCCCCCTTTAACAAGGGGACCCCCAGATCCCGGCCCCCCCTCTGTGAAATGGTAAGGGGGTACAAAAGTACCCCTACCATTTCACCAAAAAAGTGACAAAAATGGTAAAAATTACAGAAGACGGTCTTTGACAATTCCTTTATTAAAATCTTCTTTCATCTTCTTTCTTCTGGTCTTCTTCCTTCTTCCTTTCTTCATCCTTCGGTTTCTTCATCTTCTCCTTCCGGCATCTTCTTCCGGCATCTTCTTCCATCATCTTCTTCCATCTTCTTCTTCCTCCGATCCGCCTCTTCTTGCTCTGGTCTTCTTGTCCGGCATCTTCTTCCATGGCGTCGGTGTCTCTCCTGGGCCGCTCCGCGCAATGGGAGGCTCCCGCTGTGTGAGGCTTTGCTGCGTCTGACAGGTCTTTTATAACGGAGGCCGGGGCCACCAGGTGACCCCACCCCCTCTGACGCACGGGGACGTCATGGGGAATTCCCTATGGCTTTCACAGCAAGGAACACATGGAAGGGAAAACGCATGAAAGACAAAACCAGAGAAAATTCCCAGCTCAACTCATCAACCAGTCTGCTTAACAACCAAATTAAACTGCCCAACAGTATGTGTTAAAAACAGGGGTTTAGTTAGCACACATTTGCAAATGAATGTGTAAGCTGCAAGGCCTCTTCACAGCACCCTGTATCACTTACAGTACTAATCCCCCTAAATTTATGAGAGTCTCCACAATGGGAGCTCATACATTCTAATAGTTTTTTTTGTCTTTCACTGTTAAAGTGCACCAGGGGTCTCCAACACATATTAGTAGTCTTTGACTATTCCACCTGGGATCCAGATAAAATCCCTCTCAGAAATGTAATTTTAAGAGCTGTTCCACATTTTTTCCCATGCAGATATTTCTAATGACCTTTTTGACAGATCAAGGGACTCATGTCACTAAAGAGGTGTGTTGGTTGTTTAAAATTACTCAGCTTTGCACCACAGTGTACTATGCACAAACTGATGAACTGGTAGAGAAGCTCAACAGAACCCTGAAAGGAATGCTAATAAAAGGTTGATAAGGATGGGAAATACTGGCACCATACTTAATGTTGTCAATCAGGGAAGTACCCCAGTCCTCTGCAAGGTTTTCCCTGTTTGAACTTTTGTATGGTAGATGTCCTTGGAGACTCCTAGCTATGATGTGGGAGCAAAAAGCCAAACCTCACAAGAATGCAATTGAGCATATTGCCTAGATGCAGGATAGCACCAGTCATGCTGACTAGGGATGAGCCGAACACCCCCCGGTTCGGCTCGCACCATAACCCGCCAACGGACCTAAAGTCCGTGCGAGCATTAGAACCCTATTAGTTACAATGGATGCGAACGTTCAAAATCAAAAGTGCTAATTTTAAAGGCTAATATGCATGTTATTGTCATAAAAAGTGTTTGGGGACCTGGGTCCTGCCCCAGGGGACATGTATCAATGCAATTTTTTTTTTTTTAAAACGGCCGTTTTTTCAGGAGCAGTGATTTAATAAAGCTTAAATTGAAAAAATAAAAGTGTAATATTCCTTTAAATTTCGTACCTGGGGGGTGTCTATAGTATGCCTGTGAAGGGGCGCATGTTTCCCGTGCTTAGAACTGTCCCTGCAAAAAGTATAATTTTTGCAGGAAAAAAAGCTATTTAAAATCACTCGTGGCTTATGTATTGACGGCTCCCGTAACACAGAGAACAGTCATTCATTGAAAGCCATTCATAAAAAAAAAGTCATTGATAAAAAATTTAAAAAAAAGCGTGGGGGTCCCCCCAAATTCAATAACCAGGCCTTTCAGGTCTGCTATGGATATTAAGGGGGACCCCAGCCAAAAAAAAATGGCGTGGGGTCCCCCTCAAAATCCATACCAGACCCTTATCCGAGCATGCAACCTGGCAGGCCGCAGGAGAGGGGGGACCAGAGCGGCCCCCCTCCCTCCTGAACCGTACCAGGCCACATGCCCTCAACATTGGGAGGATGCTTTGGGGGTCTGAGACCCCCAAAGCACCTTGTCCCCATGTTGATGAGGACAAGGGCCTCTTCCCCACAACCCTGGTCATTGGTTGTGGGGGTCTGCGGGCGGGGGGCTTATCAGAATCTGGAAGCCCCCTTTAACAAGGGGACCCCCAGATCCCGCCCCCCCTGTGTGAAATGGTAAGGGGGTACAAAAGTACCCCTACCATTTCACCAAAAAAGTGTCAAAAATTGTAAAAATGACAGGAGACGGTCTTTGACAATTCCTTTATTAAAATCTTCTTTCTTCTTTCTTCATCCTTCGGTTTCCGCATCTTCTTCCATCTTCTTCTTCCATCTTCTTCTTCCTCCGATCCGCTTCTTCTTGCTCTGGTCTTCTCGTCCTTCTCGTCCGGCATCTTCTTCCATGGCGTCGGCGTTTGTTCTTCTGTCAGGCCGATGCTGGCAATGGGAGGCTCCCGCTGTGTAAGGCTTCGCTCCGTCTGACAGGTCTTTTATAACGGAGGGCACCTGGTGACCCCGCCCCCTCTGACGTCATGGGGAAAGCCATAGGGAAGTCCCCATGACGTCCCCGTGCGTCAGAGGGGGCGGGGTCACCAGGTGCCCTCCGTTATAAAAGACCTGTCAGACGGAGCGAAGCCTCACACAGCGGGAGCCTCCCATTGCGCGGAGCGGCCCAGAAGAGATGCCGACGCCATGGAAGAAGATTCCGGACGAGAAGACCAGAGCAAGAAGAAGCAGATCAGAGGAAGAAGATGATGGAAGAAGAAGATGGAAGAAGATGCCTGAAGGAGAAGATGAAGAAACTGAAGGATGAAGAAAGGAAGACCAGAAGAAAGAAGAAAGAAGAAAGAAGATTTTAATAAAGGAATTGTCAAAGACCGTCTCCTGTCATTTTTACCATTGTTGACACTTTTTTGGTGAAATGGTAGTGGTACTTTTGTACCCCCTTACCATTTCACGCAGGGGGGGGGCAGGATCTGGGGGTCCCCTTGTTAAAGGGGGCTTCCAGATTCCGATAAGCCCCCCGCCCGCAGACCCCCACAACCAATGGCCAGGGTTGTGGGGAAGAGGCCCTTGTCCTCATCAACATGGGGACAAGGTGCTTTGGGGGTCTCAGACCCCCAAAGCACCCTCCCAATGTTGAGGGCATGTGGCCTGGTACGGTTCAGGAGGGAGGGGGGCTGCTCTCGTCCCCCCCTCTTTTCCTGCGGCCTGCCAGGTTGCGTGCTTGGATAAGGGTCTGGTATGGATTTTGAGGGGGACCCCATGCCATTTTCTTTTGGCTGGGGTTCCCCTTAAAATCCATCCCAGACCTCAAGGGTCTGGTATGGATTTTGAGGGGGACCCCACGCCATTTTTTTTTTTTTGGCTGGGGTCCCCCTTAATATCCATAGCAGACCTGAAGGGCCTGGTTATTGAATTTAATTTTTTTTTATTTTTTTTTTATTTATTTTTTTATATATTTTTTTTTATTTATTTTTTCTATATTTCTTTTTTTATTTATTTTTTTATATATTTTTTTTTGTATTATTTATTTTATTTTTAATCAATGACTTTTTTTTATGAATGGCTTTCAATGAATGACTGTTCTCTGTGTTACGGGATCCGTCAATACATTAGCCGCGAGTGATTTTAAAGCTTTTTTTCCTGCAAAAATTACACTTTTTGCAGGGACAGTTCTAAGCACAGGAAACATGCGCCCCTTCACAGGCATACTATAGACACCCCCCAGATGTGATACTGCAATGCTTTACTAACAGCACACACACACTAATCCCCAGAATCATAGCACATAATGTCAGCAGTCAGCAGCACATAACACTGACGCTGGAACACAACACAATATGCGAGGCCGCCGGCGCGGCGGCCTTTTATACTGTGGGACGTGTCCTAAACCCCCTGAGCTATAATTGGCCACAGGCATCTTGCCTGTGGCCAATTATTGCTCTCCTCGCCGCTGGCTCTTTGATTTGCCAAGCATGCGGGTCACAGTGCATGCTTGACCAATCATCAGCCAGCAATGCACTGCAACTGGCGCAGTGCATTGCGGGCCGCTCGCATCACACGAATTTGATGCGAGCGGCCCAAATAGTTCTGGGCTCGCCGAGCGGGCGAACGCCCAATGTTCGATTCGAACATGGGTTCGAATCGAACACCGGGCCCATCCCTAATGCTGACATAGTTTATAACTAGTCTGCTAAAATCAGAATCTTCACCCAGGAAACAGAGTCTTATTTGTGGTACCTACTTAAGAGAGTAAGTTCTAAAAAGTGTCAAAAAAAGGAAAATTATTGATGTCAGCTACCAAGTATACCAGCTAGGAAAGGGAAAACACCTCTAAAAAGACTTTGTTCACCTAATAAAACCCTGGAAGGATCATTAGACTCCTAGGGATGAGGTTCAGGTTCTCTACTACCATGTCAGATCCATCAGATTCAAAATTCATGGTCTTAATGCAGAAATTCACCTGACCAAATTCTTTGTAACCATTATACATTACATTGGCCTATGCTAGCTGGCTTAGAAGGGCAGAAGAAAGTTGCTTTTGGATGCGTAACCTCACTTTCTATCAAAAGGTGAAGTAGCCATGTATAAAAGTGTGCTTCGGGTGTTATAGGGAAATCATAGGGAGTGCTGCTGGAAAATTGCATAGGAAGAGATAAGTGTAGGGCTATTACACTGACAGGGCTTCTAAAGTAGATGTAAATCTTCACTGAATGTCATGTAGGTAGCAAAATGCTGTGCATCTTAGAGAATTGGGGGTGAGATTGGGAAGGGCTTTTACCTTTTTTACTTTAAAAGCCTATCCCTGTCCACATGCACTACAGTGAAAACAGACTGCATGTTTTTTTTTTTGTTTTGTTTTCACAGGGCATAGTTCCTAACTTCTGAGTAAATAACGAACACAAAATTTCCTGCACTTGAAAGTGGGCCCAAAAGTGTCAGTTGTCTATATTCTCATCCTGGCTTGCCTGGATATGTCACGCCTTACTTCCCTCATAGGACTGGGGAGTCTAAGAGTATTGAAATCACAAAACAAAACAGAGGGCACACTAGCCTAACACATTATCCTCAACTAAAATCTTTAATATGTAAAAAGAGGTAAGTATTATATTCACAAATTGACAAATGCGTCACAGCTTTTCGTATAAAAACAGCAGCTTTAGGTCCACGATACAGCATATGACATTGCAGATCGAATTTGAGAAGTTCAGCAGGTTTGACGCGTTTCAAGCACTTGCCTCTTCCTCAGAGCCAACCAATTGCCATCCCTACTGTTTTTTTCGCCTGGGCCGGGATGACCTTACAAGAAAAAAAAAAAAAAAAAACTTTCAGAAAGCACCAGCTGATGGCCCTTTGATGGATGGTGCTGCTGCATAGCAATTCTTTTCTCCCTTAAAAGTGACCCTTTCAAAAAAGGGGACAGGCTATAACCCACACCCTCTCTTGCTCAACTCTTTTATTTATTTTGGCTCTGCCAGTTCTCTTTTTAAGAACAAAAGGTGAGATATAGATGGCTTTGCAAGTGTTTAGGCAATTTCATATTCTCCAGAGGTAGTCGGTTTGAAAGGGGCTAGCAGGATATAGATATTAAGGGGTGGGTTGATGGGATTAGTGGGAGAGAAGGAGTAAGGTGCATCAGTAATGCCAGCTTTTTCTGACCCCCAAAAATACGGTATTTTGGGACTACTACTTTTGAAGATTAAGCATTTTTTATCCAAAGTAGATTTGTTTGTTGCTGCTGTTTGTATGCAGCTGTGGCTGATCTGCTCCTTGATAAATGCACCTTCTATACTAGCTGTACTAGGTAGTATTGATCAGGTCATAAACAAGGAAATGTTTAGGGTGGAGCTACAGCGATCTGGGATTGAACAAGCTTTATGTATGCTGGAGGAATCTCTCATTTACAACTGTAGTAGTGGGCAGCACTGTTTTGACACATCCAGCTTGTTCTATTGTGAAGCGCTTGTATCTCCCTGCATAGAGGTGGGCTTTTGATTATTTTAATGAAGTCATTTTATGGCGGTGAGCAGTATGGTTTTGTTTTTTTTCCCTTTGAGCTTTTAAGCTCCCCTGAGGACGTGCATGCACAAAAAACGTGTTAGATAAAGCCTTACATGCTGATGTCACGCCACCGTTCCAAACTCTCAGTTTATATTCCACGCGGATTTATGTAGTTTTTTTTTTATGGATGATTATAACTATAAATAAAGTCTACACTATATACAGTAAGTATTACTCTTCTTCCAGCTCCGTGTGGTGAGCACTTCCCATACTGGGCATTTTTCTGGCTATATCCATGCTTTATCCATGTTGAAGAGGATACCATGAAGTTCCTGGGAGGGTAGATTGTTACAATAGGCTAATACCTATTAGCTTTCTGGTGAGTGCATCGTGGTGGAGGGTTTGCACAGGGTGGATGAGTGGACACACTTCGCACTTCTCTCTTTTTTATATTGCACTAGCCTCATTTGGGACTCTTATTTGGACTGTTTAAATAACCAGCAGCATCAGCACGCTTCTGAACACTTAATTGGTGTCTTTATATGTTTTGATTTGACATGTGACCTTGATGAATTACACTTATGTAAAGAGTTTTTTAGCACTTATAATTATTTATGCACTTTATGTAGTATCATTTATGAAGTTTTTTTTTGACTATCCATGGATGGTCTGACCATCTGATCTAGTTGTGGAGCTGGACTTTGCAGTTCCTCAGAGCAGTATTGGGCTATGCATATAGGAAGTATCAGATTGAATGCAAAGAAACCCACAAAGGGGTATCGAATGTAATAATTGGGACTATACGATACCCAGGAGTTAATGTAAACGAATGAAAATGACGACGAGAGAAAAAAAGTAACAAAATCTATTAAAACAATACATAAAAAAAAAAATCAAAATAGAAAAGAAGTTTTGACAACACTATTAAAATAGAAAGTCACACAGTAATTTCAGTACAGTGAGTACAAAAGGGGTGAACCTCATGCATGTACAGTACAGCTTAACTGAGTGGGCATAGAGACTCCAACACGTTTCAACAAATTGTCTTCTTCAGATTATGAAGATGTCCACTTGAAAAGGATATCTCAAAATAAAGTATAATATCCCATACTACAGAAAATGTAAGGGCATACAAATATTAGCAAACATAATAGTACAGGTAACAATACTCACAATATATCAGCTACAATAGCAAGTGTATTTATAGAGTGCCATATAAGGTCCCATAAATCCCAGGGGCCAGCACAAGGGCTTATTTTTATCCAAGTGTCCTCTGGGTCCTGATGCCCAACAAGTATGTCATTTTGTTTTCCCTTTGCGGAACAATGGAGACTTTTCTTTTGGAGCACACCTAATCACAGAAATAGAGTGGATTTTTGCACAACCTGGGTCTGTTTACATTTTGTATTTTATGTATATTATGTTAGGTTTGTCTTGATGATTTATTGGTTGTTGTGGTTATTTTGAGCAACACATATATGCACACATATTTTTTCATTTTTCTGAATTATGAAAAATTTCAATAATTAGGGATGATTTTATGATACCATGACGATAATGTTATAATTGAATATATTGTAGTCTTGGTTTTAGCACATCATGTAGCTTAAATATTACCACATATAAGATAAGCTGGCGGCAGTAAAAGGTCTATAGCACTATACAGGGTGTTATTCACTGGCCATACCTCTTCATTTTTGGTTATAATCCCTGCCAGGCTGAAAAATAAACATGGGCAGGAAGCCCTTGGATACACTTTGTGCATTTGAACTACCTCTCTGTGAGATCTCTGCTTGAAATCGAACCCTACTCTAAATATGTATATATATATACATACATACACACACTGTATATATACAGTACATACACATATATATATATTGGTGGTTTGATATATATATATCAAACCACCAATCAGAGCAAACTTACCAACTACACTGGTTAAAATGTTTTCTTTTTAGGTTGTATATCTCTTTTACTCACAAATATGACTTGTGTATTTATAGTATATGATCCCACAAATTCAATCTTAAGGCAAACGGATAAGATTATTTTTACAGGCCTTCACAAGAAATGCAGTTTGACCTTTATAGCAGCAGCACAGAAAGCCAAAGTGTTCTCTGGCTTGGACATGTCGAAAACTGGACGTCTACACATTCAGTTATAAAATAGACATGCTTTGCTGGGCTTGCAATAAATAGTAAGTCCGCTGTTGGGAAACACAGAAAGACTTTTGGCCGTCTCTAGACTTGTTCTTAAAAACACTTGACATTTTTATGAGCAGCAACTGTACAGGGAATCCAGCTAAGAGACTCGCTTAACATTAAACAGGAAATAGTGTCATTTTTTCTTACCGAAGAAAGCATATGAAGACGAATAAATTTACAACTCTAAATTATATTTATCGTATTTCTTTTTAAACTATAAAGGAAAAGAAAGCCCAGCACACACACAAACACAAAGCAAACAGCATATATTTTAATAAGCAATCAATTTTTTAGTGCAGTATAAAAGAGAGACGTGCAGTAAATATTTAGGTCCTTTTTTTTTTTTTTTTTACTCCTGAGTCCTGACAAGGTGTTTACAAGTGTAAAATGCCTGGAGATTAGACTGGCTTAGTTTCATTTCAAAGAAGGATGATTAAATATCTTTGGGAATGTTAACCTTACTTACTGACCAGGCTTTTTAGCTCTACGGTATGTAAAATTTTGGTAATACTTTTTTTTTTTCAGTGCGGCTTTTGAAAGGAATGCTTTGCATGCCCCAATGCAGCTCCGGACTTAAGGTGATCTGTCTCTAGTATTCTGATTATGCACAGCTTAATTATCTACTGACTAATTGCACTTGCCTTCTTCAGTCTTTCCAGGTAATAGGAGCAATGCTTTTTCTTTGTTCATTGAAGCATGAAGGTAAGTAGCTCAATAGCTCATCCTTTCTGCTACTTTCAAAACAATGGACCCTTTCTCAGAAGAAATCCTGAACAAAATCAATGCTAAAATAAAAGGTACACAATACACAGTGTCCTTGGGTCCTCTCCAAATACGTTAAAAAAACATTGCAACCTTCCAAAGGATTTCCTTATCCTACAAAAATCATGCTTAGTGTAACATTGTTACTGGTGGGTCATAAAATCGAAATATATCAAAGAATGTTTTAGTATCTCAAAATAACTCTGACAGGTGTATCAATTCGCTTTATGGGTCAACAAGTATCTGATCCAACAGAGCTCTGAACTGCTTTGAAAAGAAACAGGGAACTGAGTTTTTAGCACAGCTATTTTTTTATTTTACATTTGGCAGCACATTGTCCTTTATATTTGTCTGCCTTGTGCACAAGGCAGACAAGATACAACATTGATGTCAAAAGGAGACAGTTTTTTTTCAGTGTTAAAATGTATTTTATTAGGGTAGTAAAACCATTTTATTGATAAAAGCAAAGGCTTTGGAAGTGATATTGTTTGTTAATGCATTGATTTAATGGAAAACATGAACACATTTGATTAATTTACTTTAATTTAATTAATTTACATGTTTTTCATCAAGAAATAAAATAAATAATAAAAAAAAAGCAAATGTCTGTTGACTTTAGATCCATTTAAGTGTTTCATCTAGACAAACTAACCACAGTATTACATATAACTTTGTGAACAAGACACTGTAGAAATCAGGAAGGGAGTCAAATGCTAATTAATCAATAAAGCAGTTCATGTAAAGATAATAATGATAGATGAAATAGAAACACACTGAATTTCTGTTTTTCTTTAGTCAGGGGACTGAAAGATTATGTCTAACCATTCTTTTTAGGTTTGTAGATTATGCACATGGTTATTTTCCTCTGTACTGGCTTTCTAAGACTTGCTCCACATTTGTGTGTTGTGATGTGTTGAGTGTTAGGAAAGGCACCCCAGCACGCACATTAGTTGGTACATGTGAAACAATTCACCAACACACACATACTGCACGCTGCTTTTTTGGGAAAATACTGCAGGTTCAGTTTTTGTCATCATTGAGGTGTGCTTCCAACTCATTCAAAATTATTGGATTGCCTTAAAGTGGTTCTAAACTCAGAAGGTATTTATCTTAATGCATTGTATGTATTAAGATAAAACACCTTCTGTGTGCAGCCGCCCCTCTCAGCACCCCTAATGCCACGTACACACGTGCGGACTTTTGCCGGCGGACCTAGTCCAGCGGACAATCCCGCGGGACTTTCCAGCTAGGTCCGCTGGACTTTCCGAGCGTGTGGACTTGCCCACACACGCACGGACTTCTCCAGCGGATAATCCGCCGGCCAAAAGTCCGCGGGACTTTTGAAAATGAACGGACTTGCCCACACACGGAGCAGTCCGTTCATTTCGAACGTAACTTCAGGTTACGTAGCTAGCGTAGGCAGTAAATGCCGCCGCGCTAGCTCCGCAAGCTGGCATGGATTTAAAGGGAATCCCCACGCCGAAAAAACGGCGTGGGGGTTCCCCCCAAATCCAAGTCAGACCCTCATCCGAGCACGCAGCCTGGCAGGCCAGGAAAGGGGTGGGGACGAATGAGCGCCCCCCCCCTCCTGAGCCGTACCAGGCCGCGTGCCCTCAACATGGGGGGTGCCCTGGGGAAAGGGGGGCCGTGCGGCCCCCCCACCCCAAAGCACCTTGTCCCCATGTTGATGAGGACAAGGGCCTCTTCCCGACAACCCTGGCCGTTGGTTGTCGGGGTCTGCGGGCGGGGGCTTATCGGAATCTGGGAGCCCCCTTTAATAAGGGGGCCCCCAGATACCGGCCCCCCACCCTATGTGAATGAGTATGGGGTACGATGTACCCCTACCCATTCACCTAAGGTGTAAAATGTAAAGTACAAAAAACACACACACTTTTGAAAAAATATTTTATTGCACTGCTCCGGGGGTCTTCTTCCGTCTTGGGGGTCTTCTCGCCGGACTCCTCCGCTCTCTTCTGCTCTTTTACCTAGCTCTTTCACGAGCGGGGGGAGTCCGGCTACCTTCTTCGTCGTCGCCGCCGTCGTCTGGGGGTCTCGATCCGCCTTCGGGGGTCTTCCGGGGGTCTCTTCTGTTCTTGCGGCGGTCGTCGTCTTCCGCGCCGCCGGCGCCTTCTTCTTCTTGTCCTTCTTCTTGTCCTTCTTGTTCTTCTTCTTCTTCCGATGTTGACCCGTCGCTGTCTCTGCCCGGAATGCCTGTGCCGCTCTGCGCTCGGACTTATATAGGGACATGGGGGACAGGGTCACATGCACATGTCACATGGTGACCCCGCCCCCTTGTGTTGTCACAGTCCCGGAGGATGCTGGGACTGTGACATCGCAAGGGGGCGGGGTCACCATGTGACATGAACATGTGACCCTGTCCCCCATGTCCCTATATAAGTCCGAGCGCAGAGCGGCACAGGCATTCCGGGCAGAGACAGCGACGGGTCAACATCGGAAGAAGAAGAAGAACAAGAAGGACAAGAAGAAGGACAAGAAGAAGAAGGCGCCGGCGGCGTGGAAGACGACGACCGCCGCAAGAACAGAAGAGACCCCCGGAAGACCCCCGAAGGTGGATCGAGACCCCCAGACGACGGCGGCGACGACGAAGAAGGTAGCCGGACTCCCCCCGCTCGTGAAAGAGCTAGGTAAAAGAGCAGAAGAGAGCGGAGGAGTCCGGCGAGAAGACCCCCAAGACGGAAGAAGACCCCCGGAGCAGTGCAATAAAATATTTTTTCAAAAGTGTGTGTGTTTTTGTACTTTACATTTTACACCTTAGGTGAATGGGTAGGGGTACATCGTACCCCATACTCATTCACATAGGGTGGGGGGCCGGTATCTGGGGGCCCCCTTATTAAAGGGGGCTCCCAGATTCCGATAAGCCCCCGCCCGCAGACCCCGACAACCAACGGCCAGGGTTGTCGGGAAGAGGCCCTTGTCCTCATCAACATGGGGACAAGGTGCTTTGGGGTGGGGGGGCCGCACGGCCCCCCTTTCCCCAGGGCACCCCCCATGTTGAGGGCACGCGGCCTGGTACGGCTCAGGAGGGGGGGGCGCTCGTTCGTCCCCACCCTTTCCTGGCCTGCCAGGCTGCGTGCTCGGATGAGGGTCTGACATGGATTTGGGGGGAACCCTCACGCCGTTTTTTCGGCGTGGGGATTCCCTTTAAATCCATGCCAGGTCACGGAGCTAGCGCGGCGGCAGTAACTGCCTACGCTAGCTACGTAACCTGAAGTCACGTGCTAAATGAACGGACTTGCCGATGAGCGGCAAGTCCGTTCATTTCAAAAGTCCCGCGGACTTGCCCACTAACGGCGGGATTGTCCGCTGGACTGCCAAGTCCAGCGGATAATTTTAAAACCAAACTTAAAACTTTGGTCCGCCGGACTTTGGCGCCAAAAAGTCCGCCGGCGCCCACACACGAGGGGATTATCCGCTGGACTTCAGTCCAGAGGATAATCCCGCGGGATTGTCCCTTCGTGTGTACGCGGCATAATACTTACCAGAGCCCCATCTCGATCCAGCGTTGTTGCATGAGAGTCTCGGCTGGCTGGTACACTCTTTCCTCATTGGCTGAGACAGCAGCAGGGGGGCATTGGCTCTCACTGCAGGCAATCAAAGTCAGTGAGCCAATGAGGAGATAGAGGGGGTGGGGCTGAGCCACGGCTCTGTGTCTGAATGGACACATAGAGCCGTGGCTCGGGTGCTCACCCTAGCAAGCTGCCTGTTGTGGGGGCACTCGGCAGAACGGAGGGGCCAGGAGTGCCGACAAAGAACCAGAGAGGAGGAGGATCTGGGCTGTTCTGTGCAAAACCACTGCACATAGCAGGTAAGTATAACATGTTTGTTATTTTTAAACAAAGAAAAAAACAAGACTTTAGTATCACTTTAACACAACTCAATGCAGAAAAACACATGTTTACCCACACAAGTATGATGGGGCTCCAAATTACGCCAAATAGGCATGTGATCCAGTGAATAGGAAGTGCAATTAAAGAAAATGAATATAAGCAGGAAGGAGAAGAGCTTCCACTATCAGGTAATTCATTTTCTTGTGTTACCAGATTGTTTTTGTATGCATCTGTAATATTTCTTTAGCTCTATTACTAGGAATTTTGCCCTGTATCCCACAATTAGGCAAAAATAAAAAATCCAGATATCCTTCAGGAATGGACTTTACAAATGTGGGATACTATAACAATATTGTTTGGTAAATAATTTGCAGATCATTTACAAATCATTTATCAATTGGAGAATATGAATGCAACATAATGATAAGAACCAAATCATCACAGTTGTAATACTATTGAATCAGCAGAAATCAATCCAATATTCTCAATAGAGCTATATGCACTAGGTCTCAGTATAAGATCAGTAATGTTTAAAACACGGGCAAGTATTGACAATAATAGTGATCAGATGACATACTTTTATTACATTGAAAACAAAAAGAGGATTCTAAGACAATTTTTCAGAAATAACTGCACAACCTCTCAAGCCTTACCTGTAATTTAGGTAACTGGAGATGCTGTTTTCACACTATAACAGCATGTAAGTGAATGTAGTGTAGTATTTCAATGCACCAATCCCAGAGAAAGCACAAATAAACTGCAACGTAGAAAAGCAATTGAGCAGAGCATTGGGCTTTAGAAGGTATGATTCGCAGCAGGAAATTGATAAAAGTGTCAGCAGGTCGTGTGTTTTATGGCAGCAATTGGTATATTGATAGTTAGGAATCAATATTTGCAGTCTACATTTATATTTTCAATGCTGTTGTGCCAATGACCATTTCTCTCTCATTGCCATTTGTCTTCCATCTGCCCATTAATTCCTCTATAAAATAAGTGTGAGGGGAAAAAAATGCAGCTCGTGAATAACGATGCTTTACTCAAACTTTATTGGCTCCAAGGTCTTGAGAAGTGAATAGATAAGACTGATCTATTGTCCTTTGGTATTCATTACAAAGTCATGATAGTTAAAGTGTAACTCCACTTTTTGATGAGGTAAAAAACAATCCCCTCTAGGTGATCAATATGCATTGCAAGGATTTTAACCAGTGTCATTATAGATTCCTACCTTTTTTTGTTCTCAAGAAATTACTCGTTGTTTCTACATGCCTTTTACAGAATGATCCCTAAATGGGAATTCAGCCTTAATTTTAACTAGGCATGAGTAAATCTGTTTCAATTTGTAGTGAGTTTATTCAATGCTGTTTGATGTTTGCTTTTTTGACTTTAAGGGCAACACTGAAAAAAACATGAATTGTTTAATTTACAATGCACATGCTTGGGAAAAGCCTTTAAGCTATATGTGGTGATACAGAACAGTATGATTTTTACCAACAGCACCATCACAAGTTTTGTATGTGTAATTAAGTTTTAAACATATAACTTTAACTTGGCTTCAATACAGCATGCCTGGTGGAGATCGAGTAGATGAGGGGGCCCCTCTTGCACCATCTGCCCAATGCTCCTGTAGATTGAGACAGAGAGCTTGAGGACACAAAGTGGCATGAGTGCCGGAGTTTTCAGGCCAAAACATTTCTGTGTTGCAGCCAGATGTGTGGAATTCGAGAATCACAAAGCAGAAACCAGGCACAGGAACAATCTGAGAATAGATCATAGACAAAGACAGAGTCCAGGAAGCAAGCCAAGGTTGGTAGCAGCCATGTATCGTTATACCAAATCAGGAGGCAAAGACAGAGTCAAGGAGACAAGCCAAGGTCAGTAACAGCTAGGAAAGCAGGGAACAATGCAGAAGGCGGTAGCAGAGCCTAGAAGGCAAGCTGGGTCATACACAGCAAAGAAGAATCACTAGATCAGGTCTCAGGTAAACAATGATATGCTGAAGAATTCCTTCTGCAATGCCTCAGTTGATATAGGGCACAGGGGGCCAATACGAGTGCCAACCAGGCATGCCTATATTTGCGCATGCTGATTGCTACTCGCACATCCATAATTTATCTTATGCACAGAGGTATGGGAAGCGTAGTGCGTGATAATTAAAAAAACTGCTAAATCCATCAATTTCAAACAAATTGGCCAGTGGCAAAATAGTTTAATAGTCTGTAGACTTCTTGTTCACAAAACCATACTGCGTCATCTTACAAGTCCAATAGAATTTCAACACAAAGTACACAAAAACACTTCAAAACCATAATCCCCCCTTCCCCGAATCCCCTCCCATCCCTGTTTTCCCAATAACTCTCAAAATATTTGGTATAAACTGGCTAATATATGAGCATTTGAATAGCAACAAATAGAAAGCAACAAGTCAGGTTTTATCTTGCAATACAAATTAGAGTGTATTACTTGAGAGACAGTAGCTACAAATATTGAACTATGGCAGGACGTATGTGCACAGCCTAGTTAGACCACAATATAAGAGGGAGAGATGAGACATGTTTTATCATGAAATTATCATTAGGGTGTATTAGAGACAATAGCCACAAATAATGTTCAGTGGCTGAACAGTATGTTAACACTTGGTTAGATCGCAGTGTAAAAGGTGGAGACAAGGCAGGCTTTTTCTTGAACTAAACATTAGACAATAGACACACATTTTTTTGAGTGCTAGAATATTAGACTAGGCTACAAAATTTGAGGTTCAGCATTGGATTTTTCCTGCAGCAATAATTAAATCAGTCAGCTGCTGAAGCATTGTGTGGTACTTCTATTGTGCTTGAACACTGAAATAGGTCTTAAATTTTGATATGCAATGCAGAATTTAACCTTCAGCAAACAATAGGTAATATTGCAGTTGAGGTCCAACTGTGGACATTTTATGTGACATCTTTGCCTTGCCAAAACACTAAAAAAGGCTGCAAATTATGAGGCGCAACACAGGATGTACTCTGCAGCAAGCATTCTAAATTTGGATGCTGTGGCCTAGCTGATGAAACATTGAGTTCCCTTTAGAGTTTATGAGGGTCCTAATAAGCCTAGAGAGGTGCCAGGAGCTGGTAATAATGGCAGGTATCATGTTTATTATTTGGGATGGCTGCCTATTTAAAGTTTAGTCTTTAGCATCAGCAGCGGGGGCTTTGTTGTCATTGGTAATTCAAAACTGGCTAATTTTAATGATAGTGAGCAAGTCCACAATTTTAGAGGACAAGTGGATTTTCCTCTACATAACAAAACCTCCTGCTGCAATGCAGGCCCTCATACAGCATATTGGCTGCAGGGCAAGCCAGAAGCTCCAGTGCATATGGTGCACGTTTTGATCAATAGTCCAATATGGACCTCCAATAGTCCATTGAGTTCTCACATCAGCCCTTGACATGAGGTAGCCATCATGTGGTTTAGTACTGGCCACTGTGGTGGCATCAAATGTGCTGCTGAAGCATCTGCAGCCACCTCTACTTCGGAAAGAAGGAATCCTGATACCATCAGGAAATACAGAAAAATGGTTCTAATGCAGAACCTCCTCAAAGTGCCTCATTTTGGGATTTTTCTGTTATGATGGCAGTAGATTGGCCATTTGGCTCTTGTATCATGGATCTAATAGGGCGGCTTCCCAACCGTGATATCTCTCTATGATAGTCAAAATCTTGGGGCGTTTGTGTGGGCATTTGAGCATAAATTACTCCATTTGTTGCAAACTGACTTTAGCAGAGAACCCCAAGTCATTAGTGTTGCTAAGGACAATACTGACCTCAACAATCTCACCTCCAAACAACTCCAAACTACAATGTTTGGAAGGTGTGAAGTGTCTCCCTTGAAGTTTTCCCTGTTTACTCCACCTCATCACTGCATGCACCCCAAGCCTCCTCCTTCTCATATTTCTTACCTAACTTCTGCTCCCTCTGCCTCATGGAGACCGAGGCAGTAGACAAAGTATCCTGTTGGCCCTGAGGCAGCAGTACGTCCTCCTCTTCCTCCAGCTTCTGTGTTTCAGTATCTCTTCATAAGGTGCCAAAATGCTGCACAAATCCTGAATGATGAACCAGTGACATGGTAAAAAGAACCCCAGCTTCCTGGAACCTTAATCAAGAACCATAATCACACAGGTACTCATTGAAGCACACTGCTGCTGGTGTAACCTCCGAATCATGGCCAGACTTGAGTCCCAGAATGTGGATACATCAATGATGAGGCTGTTTGCAGGTTGCATGACTGAATATGACTGCCTAATGTGGCCAAAAACCCTTCTGGTCTGATAAAGGACCTTCTGGAAGCCAGTTGTACATAATGATGAAGTTTATGTTGAGGACATGAGCCAGGCAAGGTACCTATGCTACTGACTGTGTGGTCAACAACATAAGCACATTATATTCCACATGTTGGTGGAGAGCATTTGTGGCTTTCTGTGCAAAAAAATGGTGTCTGGGAAGCTATGATGTGAGGCCATTAGCTCGTGGAAGGGGCACTTTTTTTTCTGTTCCAGCAACTGTACAGAACATCTTCAGGTTGCACATAAAACTCAATGAAAAGATAATTTTAACAAAATAGCTTGTGTAACTATTTTACATTGTATATAAATAAGTTGCGCTCATATATAATGTGAGTGATCACAAAAACTGAATAAATGAATGAAATAAAGTGCAAGTGAAATACAAATATAAGTCTATAAATAAAGAAAAATTTAAAATTGAGTCGACGCAAAAAGATTCCACAGTGTGAAAGGGAGTGATTCCAATGGGGTGATATATTCCAGGTCACTTCCACCGTCACCAAGGAGATAGGGTTATCTTGAATAGAAAGAACCCACTCAGTATGTGGGGACTCTTACTGGAACTGGTGGACCCCCTAAAGAGCAAGGTTGTATACGCCAGCAGATTTAGCCTTCTGCAGGGTCTAAAGGTCCTCCTTGTCCCCGAAACTCTCCGGTAGTGTCTGGAAGTCCTCTACAGTAGGGATGAGCCCGATGTTCTCCTTTGGGGGGCTACCCCAAAGCACCCTCACCATGTTGAGGTCAAGTGGCCTGGTACGGTTCAGGAGGGGGGGGCACTCTCTCGTTGATTTTGGGGGGGGGGCTAAGCCATTTTTTTTTTTACATTTGGTTCGGGGTTCTCCTTAATATTCATATCAGACCCAAAGGGTCTGGTATACATAGACTAATGCCCCGTACACACGAACGGAAATTCCGCCAGAAAAAGTCAGATGAGAGCTTTTGGTCCGAAAATGCGACCGTGTGTATGCGCAACTTATTTATATACAATTTTGTCCACTGTGGAGATATATTTTTGTTGCTGCTGTATATGTTTATTGTAGGCTCTACCGCGGTATAACTCTATATTTATTAACTATTTTACATTGTTGTATGGGCCATCCTAGCATTTCTACTGGTGATTTGCCTTGAAGCTGCTCTCAGACACTCACTAACCCACCAAAGACAATAAACACAAAAACATCCACTCTGTCAATCATCTATTTCCTATTGGCTAATTTTTGTTGGGGGAAAGAAGGGGTAGGGGCACATGATACTGCAAAAAGGCAAAAAAAATCCCTCCACTAAGTAGTTTTTTGCAGTATCTTTAACCTCTACCACAAGCTAATTCAGTAGGCAAAACAGACATCTACCTTTAAGTACCTTCAGGCCCTCTCACATGCTAGAAGTTGACCTTTAAGCCTAGAGTGGCAATTAGTAGAAGTGGACCTAAACTGAGACCGGCAATTGACTAAGCAGAACTGTTATTCATCTTCAGCTTCAACCCTCAGGCAAGGGGCTGGAGAACCATGAACTGGACTTCTCTGGAGCTATACCCTCCCCAAGCAGCAAGACACATGCATCCTCTTCAGGTAAAGGATGGGAGGCAAGGACCTTTATATAAGGTATACTCAAATATTTCTTTCCTTCTCCAGCCTACATCACTGGCATAAATATCTCTAATATTTGCCAGGATGAAATAAATATTCATTACCCACAAAATTATACAGTATCCTTTCATTCTTTTTATTGGAGACCACTCCTGATAAGCAAGCAGAAGGAAATAATGTCTTGCTCTTAGGAGAAACCTAATGAACTAGAAAGATGAGTTGTCTTTTAAAGTGTCCCTGTTAGGTTAAAAAAAAAAAAGCAAGATCAAAGATCCTGGCAAGAGAATAACTTTTATACTCACCTCTTTTCCAGTGCTGCAGCCTCCTTAAAACCCTTTGAAATTTGAAACTTCTAAAAGTTTGTCCCATGCCACATGCTGTGGTTCAATCCTTTAACTCCTATTTTACTGTTAACATTTATACAGAAGGTCAGAAAATTGAACCACAGCATGCGGCAGGGACGACACAGATATCCAATACTCCTGGAAGTGCTGAGTTCTGAAGAGTGTTAGGTTGGCTGCAGTGCTAGAAAGATGGGTATAAAAGCTTCTCTATTGCGGGGATCTCACTTTTTAAAAAGGTAAATTTAAAATATTTTCTTTGCAGAAGTTTGAGGTAACCTTTGCTTATATTGTTCTGCACATGTACTTTTGATACCAAGGATGTATACAAATGTAAAATGTAAAATTAATGTTGGTAATAGGTAAATCAATATGATGACTCATATTTGGCCTCTGCATTGTTTAGGGAACATTAGGTAACTTTCTGATGACAGTGCTGTAAAGTAGCTTCATACAATTGTAATTAGGTTGCTAGGATCTTAGGTACATTTAGTTATCTTTGGCTCCTCTGTAATCATTGGAGCAGTTGTTTATTCCTTATAGCTGTTCTAGATTTTACAGGCTGCAGGTTTGATTGCTCTCCCCTTCCTTCTAGAAAGTTGAGCAGAAAAATGGGCAGCATGAATATTTATTGTGCTGCAGCCAATCCCTGGGGAGATGTGACCAGGAGGTTGCTGAACTGTGGAACCACTATGTCGTGCGGTTGAAGGAATTCCACCTATTTGGGCGCGGATGGTTATCCTTGCCTCTAGCTATTCTGTTATTTCAAGTGACTGCCCATTGAGGTCCCAGCTGGGCAGACTTGAGAGCCTACATCTGATGGGGTATCGGACACCCTGAAAAGTCACCTAAGGATCCAGTCAGCACTGTCTCACTAGAGGGCATCTGGAAGAACCTGAATAGCACAGCTGCTTCTCTGCCCTTGTGAGTACTGCTTTACTGTAAGATCCTGGTGACTGCGCACTATTGGGATTGTTACTCCTGGTAGGGATATACAGACTAGCTAGATTAGCTTGGCCTAAAGATACTGTTCTGGATATACGCATTGTGCTCATTGTGCCCTAAAAGGAGTCACAGCAGCCTTAACACATGATATTTGTATAGTCATTTGAAAAACTACAAATAGGGATCCATATTATACACTTATCCTTGAACGTTTTTCTAAGCAAAGTAGAAAACATCTGGTTAAGACAAACTCCTGCTCAGCTGGCTTCTACTCTGCTATGAAAATCAGTCAGGCACATACAGTAGATGCACTTACTTCTTCATAGGAAACGTTAGCTCCTCTGAGTGTAACCAGAGGCAGGCTGGGCTCGGGAGGTCCCCAGAAGCCCATAAACACCCAACTCAAATCTACTAACCAAGCAGCACTGTTTTACCAAATATTCCACAAGGAGTTTTAGAACATATTGAACCATTCCCATCAGAAATGTATACATGTCAGTTTTGAATGGCAGGATGGCATTCTATGGTTCTTTTTTAGATGGCAGTTATTTAAAAGTAGAATTCTGGTCCCTAAGAGAAACTACATTTAACACTTAGTGCTAAAAAAAAGTCAGTGACTGTCTTGTTATACAAAGTTTAACATATACAGTAGGTGTTTCAACAGTATGAATAGTGATACAATGGTATCGCCTTACTCGTATACATTCAGTTTGACAGATAGATATGACGTATGGCCGGTGGCCTCAGCAGTGAACCAAACAACTTAACATTACAATTTAGCATAAAAGTAAATATTAAATTTGATCTCCAATTCTAACTCGCAAAAAAATGAAATGGGTAAACATAATCTTCTTGCTGATTTTGTGTCCTGTTCTATTGCTGATCTTTCTTTCCTTCAAAAACAGTTGTGTGCAAGTGTACCCCCTGCACAAAGCATTGAATATGATGCTGTTTTGAAGTGGAGGAAAGGGCATTTAAATATTGACTTAATGTTTTATTCTGTTCACTCACGGGTTAAATCTGCAGTTTTTTAAATCGTTTTGTAATTGTTTTCTTGTGTCATAAATTTAGACCAGTGCGCTCCCATTCAAAGGTCTATTTGTAATATAGGCCTTTCCATCCCTTTTGTCAAAAAGCATTCTCGAATGGGGTTACATTATTTCTTTACACCTGATAAAAATTTTGCACAGTTCTTTAGATTTAGGTTTCGTGAGTTGGGCGAAGCTTATTCTCGGGCGATTGTGTTTGTACATAGAATAGGTCAAATTCTCTAAGGAGGTTTGGGATTGTGGTTAGGGGGGTCTTTAAGAAATAAACCGCATTACTGTTGAAGTGAGGGAGTTGAAAGCCCAGATATTTCTGCTTGGCGTGGTAAGTTGTATAAGTTTAAGTAGAATTGCTCAAACTGTGAAGCTATTTCTGCAGGGGACGTATTGGATTTGCCTTTTAGTATGAATTTGCATCGCGTTTTGCTGTCGAGTATATCATGGAGTAGTTTCCTAGTTTGTGTAAGTTCCTGGTAGGTATCTTGTGCTTGAGAGTGTTTGTGGGTTAGTTCAAGTGTCTTTATTTTATTAGTCAGTTCTATAAGTGTTGCCATTCTGAAAGTAGTTGCTGAATATTTTTGGTGTCACAATTTTTGTATGCGATTTTCTTTCAGGGAAGGTCAGTGTGAGAGTAATGGGGTGATGGTCAGAGAGGAGTAGTGGTTCAATGGTTGCGGATTTCAAAAAGGGGAGATCCTTTTGGGAGAGAAAGAGGTAGTCTAGTCTAGAATATTTGGTATGGGGTATAGAGAAGAATGTGTAGTCCTTTACGTCGGGGTGGAGGGTGCGCCACGTATCATGGAGGAGGAGGTCATGTAATTGTGTGTTAATTTGCTTTAGTGCCCTATAGGGTAAGGTTGATGTTCCGGATGAGGAGTCTAGAAGGGGTTGTAATGTCACGTTAAAGTCCCCTCCAAGGATAGTGATTCCCGATTGGAAGCCCGCAATTATGGATGCGATTGAGCGGAAGAAGGTGACCTGAGCAGTGTTGGGGCTATAAATATTGGCTAAGGTAACCAGGTGGTTGTGAATGGTGCCTTTCACGAATATGTAAGGGCCTTCAGGGTCTGTTACAGAGTCTATCAATTGCCAGTTCAGATTTTTAGAGAGCATGATCGAGACCCCCTTAGTTTTGGCTAGCGGGTTGGTGGCGTGAAAGGAGGTAGGGTATTTGTGGTTCGTGAGTTTGGGTATATTGTTTGTACAGAAATGGGTTTCTTGCAGGAACACCACTTCTGCTTTAAGGGTGGACATCATACTGAGGACTTGGCTTCGCTTCTCGGGGATATTAAGTCCCTTTACGTTTTGGGAGACCACCTTAAAGCCCCATACACACGGTCGGACTTTTTCATGGATTCTGTCCGATCGGACAAGGTTGTTGAAAAATCAGACCGTGTGTATGCACCATCGGACAGTGTTCGTCGGTTTGTCCGACGGACAAAGTCTTATCTCCTGCTGGAAAGATTTGCCGTCAACACGGTCCGATCACACCAAATCCGATCGTGTGTACGGTTGTCCGACCGGACAAAGTGCTACGCATGCTCAGATCACATTACAAGACCAAAGCTATTGGCTACTAGCCTCTACGTAGTCCCGTCGTAGGCAACAAACGTCACCACGTTCTGAATGATCGGATTTTCCGACAACTTTGTCTGACCGTGTGTACGCAAAACCAACATCAGACAAAGTGTGACGGACATGGTCCGACGGACCTGGTCCTCGGATAATCCGCGCGTGTGTATGGGGCTTAAGAGTGGTGGGTTGCGAGGTAGAGCTTCGGGTGGTCATGGTTACAGGGTTCTGTATAGGTGCTATGGTAGGTGCGTTCTGAGGTGTGCCTCTGGTTGTCATGGGAGGGAGAGGCCCTTTGGAGATTACGGATTTTGAAGTAGCTTTGGTCATTTAATTGAAAGCTGCGGTGGAGATCAGGGGGGGCGAGTCTCGGGGGTTAGGGGGGAGAAGCGGGTCGGGAGGACGAGAGGAAGGGGGAGTGGTTGGCAGGGGGATGTGAGAGGTGGGGGGAGAGGTTGTTGGAGAGAGGGTGTGTGTACCGGAGGTATGAGTAGCCCAGCTACCTTACCCTGTTGTGGGGAGTGAGGTCCGGTGTGGGTCAACGACGGTAGTCAATATCCCGTTGTGCGAGGAGGTGGAAGGTGTCCGAGTATTTGTCTGTTGGGAGTCTAGTCCTTCTGGAGGTCGTCAGGTGTCTTTATATAGTTGGAGCGTGTACCTGCTTGTAGGTGAGAAAAAACAAACAAACGTTAAGCCTAGTTGGTGGGTGGTCACAGGACCTCCTAGTATCTCGACATTCCCAACAATTAAGAAAACCTTAAGAATAACATAATCTGTACTATGCCTGGAGAGAGTGTAGCTCCAGAAAGGAGCCCTGAGGAGAGACTCTATTGTACAGGTGTATGAATAAACTGGATGAGTAACAAAAAAAAATTCTAACGGTAAGCCATCAATAAAAGAGAAACCTGACATTACGGGTCGAAGTTGCTGAGATGCTATAATTAATCCTACAACGGCAAGACTATTATTTCACCCCAGGTGTTGTCAACGTCTGTGCAATTAAAGAGAGACCGCCTCCATATACCTTTTGTCTACTGTGGGATATGGAGGCGTTTGTATTCCAAGGGAGTGGGATAGGGAACCGAAAAGGCGAATACCTGTGGGTTTGCCTCTGCGGGGGAGATCAGGTGGTAGGTCAGTGTAGTCCTTCAGATATTACCGCCTGTCGGCAGTTGCCAAGGTTAAGGGGGTAGAATTCACTAAGGAGATCGCATGTTAGAGAGTTACGTGCATTACTGTCTTAGGACGTGTCTCCCTGGTGGGGTTCCAGGGAGGAGCAGTTGTTAGCACGACTCTTTGCCAAGTAAGCTTTGCGTACTAAAGGGAATTTGGCAACTACCCCTCATACGTTGTAGAGGGTGTTAATGTGGGGGGTCACACATTATGTGCAGTTTGCTCTTCTGTATCCATGTAAAACGTATGGGAGGAATTATTGGGGGGGGGGGTTACTTGGATACAGAAGAGGGTGAGCATACCCGAAAAACAGAGGAACAAAAGAGCATTTTACATATTTCGAGATCTGATATCCATATATACCCAGCGCATGCTCCCAGTCCGTAGCAGCGGCGTAATTTCAGCTTCCTAGGAACAAAACCAGGTTAAGAGAGAGGGGAAGGGAGGGGGGGGAGAGAAGGGAAGGGTTTGGGGTAGGGTTATGGGGGAAGGGAGAATCTGGAGGGTCCAGGGATAACTGGGCACATCTGAAAAGTTTCTAGGCCGACTTGTCAAGAGTCTGCTCCAGTTCGTCTTCTGTAGGCAGGGTCCAGTGTGAAGGGGCAGCAGGGGTAAAGCTGGTGTTCCATGCTGGTGTCTGTTTCTTACGCCGGGTTTTGCGTGCGAGGATGTGTTGTATTCAGATGGTGTGTAGAGCTGAAGGTGTCTGCGGAGGTGGGTCATCACTCTCTAAGTCGTAGGCTCCGTTGCTGGGTCAGAATGGCGGTGGGTGTATCTGGATATTTCTCGACCATGTCACCGACATCAAGATAGGCGTTATGTCAGCTTCTGTTATGGGTATGTGGTCAGGTAATGCATCGGGCGAGTCATTTCAGAGAACACGTGAAGTGGGGGCAACCTGACCCCATCGGTTAGAGTGCAGAATTTGGAGGCATGGGGTGTAAGACAGGCGGCGACTTCAAGAGAAAAAGACGCCATCAGCGTAGTCAAGGTAGAGAAGACTTAGGGCTCGTCTGGCCTGCTCCGCCTGTGGGCTGGTGAGGCTGTTGGGCTTTGGCGGTCTCTTTGATCCCTCTGAGGAAGTGGTCTCGGGGACGATGATCTGCGTCTTCTGATTTGAAATTCATCTCTTACCGGAATAGCATCCATGGAGTTGGTTCTCTGGAGATGAGGGGTGCGGTACGCTCTGTACCAGTCCGGCAGCTCAACGAGTGGTATTTGTAGCGTGTTGCAGAACCCCCTGAGGTCTTCCGGGACTCTGAGATTAGCAGTGCGTCCTGCTGCCGAGGCTGAGAGGCAAAATGGGAATTTCCAGCGATACTGGATTCCTTTGCGGCGTAGCAGGTCAAGTAGTGGACGTAGGTCTCTTCTATTTTGCAGGGTTATTGGCGACAAATCTTGGAATATTTTGATCTCTGTGCCTTGAAATAGCAGGCTGTGTCGGTCTCTAGCTTTTCGCAAAATGTCCTCCTTCAGTCTGAAGTTCACTAGGCAGCACACGATATCCCTAGGAGGGTCTGTATCTCTACCTTCGGGTTTGAGAGCCCTGTGCAACCGCTCACATTCAATTGGGGTCTCAGGGGGTCTGCCAAGGACATCATTAAAAATCTGAATTGTGGATAACATTATTTGGCTCTGTTCTACGGATTCAGGGACATCTCTTACCCGTAGGTTATGTCTGCGTCCGCGGTTATCCAAATCCTCCATGTATCTATTCAGGTCTCTAAGCTGGGAGTTGTAGGCCTGGGAGGTGTGTTGCAACTGCTGAATAGAGGTGTCATGGCGGGTTGCTATGTCCTCCAGCTCATCCATTCGTGTGCTCATCCTCTGTAGGTCTCTCCTGAGGTCAGTAATGGCACTTGTGAAGGAGCTTTTTATATCTGCTGCCACTGCCTGGAGATCGCTGATGTTCAGGGGCTGTGGGGATGGAGAGGGAGAGCTCTCCATGCTCTGAGAGTTTCTCCTGGCAGTCGGGCTGAGGCTGGAAGCGCTTGACTCTGTGTAGGCCGGAGCCCCGGCCTCGCGTGTCTGGGTCCTGAATAGCTCCGGGATGCTGCGCCCGGAGTGCGGCTCGGGGGCCCCTTGGGGATCGGGATCGGGACTGGGGCGGTTTGTCTTTAGGTTTCACCATTGTGGTGTCTCGCTGGCTCCGCTATTCTGCTTGCAGGACCTCCGTGGGACAGAGCGGGGAGATTAAGCGTCCATTTCTCTTCGGCACCAAGCCACGCCCCTCTAATTTAAATTCTAACTCGAAAATGAAATGTAAACATATTGCTGACTATTGCTGATTTCCTTCAAAAACTGTGTGCAAGTGTACCTAAAAGAATTGATGCTGTTTTGAAGTAAAGGGCATTTAAATATTGACTTAATTTCGATTTTTATTCTGTTCGCTCACTCTGCATTTTTTTACATTCATAAAAATAGACCAGTAAAATATATATTTTTGAAAGCATTATTTACATTATTTCTTTACACCTGCCTAAAATGTTTGCACAGTTCTATACATAGAAACAGCATAATGTTGAAGTCAGATATTTCTTTTATACCTTTGAAGACTTCACATATTCTGAATAAACTGAATTAATACAAAGAAAAGGAACGTGTCAAAAAACTCTCAATATTTCTGGTGAATAAATAATTTTAGCATCACTTGTGTCCAGATCAACATACAGTTGTGCTCATAAGTTTACATACCCTGGCAGAATTTATGATTTCTTGACCATTTTTCAGAGAATATATGAATGATAACACAAAAGTTTATCTTTCACTCATGGTTGGTGTTTGGCTGAAGCCATTTATTATCAATCAACTGTGTTTACTCTTTTTAAATCATAATGACAACAGGAACTACCCATATGATCCTGATCAAAAGTTTACATACCCCAGTTCTTAATACTGTGCATTGCCCCCTTTAACATCAATGGAAGTCTTTTGTGGTATTTGTGGATGAGGTTCTTTATTTTCTTAGATGGTAAAGCTGCCCATTCTTCTTGGCAAAAAGCCTCCAGTTCCCGTAAATTCTTTGGCTGTCTTGCATGAACTGCATGTTTGAGGTCTCCCCAAAGTGGCTCAATGATATTGAGGTCAGGAGACTGAGATGGCCACTCCAGAACCTTCACTTTATTTTGCTTTAGCCAATGACAGGTCAAATTGGCCTTGTGTTTTGGATCATTGTCATGTTGGAATGTCCAAGCACGTCCCATGCGCAGATTCCTGGCTGATGAATGCAAATGTTCCTCCAGTATTTTTTCACAACATACTGCATTCATCTTGCCATCAATTTTTACCAAATTTCCTGTGCTTTTTTAGCTCATATAACAGAACAAAATATTACAGCGCACATATCCCCAAAACATCAGCTATCCACCTCTGTGTTTACAGTAGGAATGGTGAACCTTTCATCATAGGCCTTGTTGACTCCTTTCCAAATGTAGCGTTTCTGGTTGTGGCCAAAAAGCTAAATTTTGGTCTCATCACTCCAAATGACTTTGTGCCAGAAGGTTTGAGGCTTGTCTCTGTGCTGTTTGGTGTATTGTAAGTGGGATATTTTGTGGCATTTGCGCAGTAATGGCTTTCTTCTGGCGACTCGACCATGCAGCCCATCTTCTTTCAAGTGCCTCCTTATTGTGCATCTTGAAACAGCACATGTTTTCAGAGAGTCCTGTATTTCAAGTTAGTTGTGAGTTTTTCTTTGCATCCCATACAATTTTCCTGGCAGTTGTGGTTTGGTTTCAACAGAACCATGAGCCATCCCTATCGAGAGAACTCACAGTGATTATTGTTTGCAGCTATAGCCGCTGGCAATAGTCGCATGAAAAATCCAACATCTTGGTTGTAAACAATTCGATCAATGGATCGACTTGGGTACAATCATCCTGCCCATAGATGGTTCCAATCAAAAGCCGGTTCAGCAGGGACCGGCCAAGATTCAAACAATCTATGTCAGACATATCTATAAGTACAAATAGAGAACAGTACAGCCATAGAACTTTTATGGCAAATACAGGTAGAACTTGCAAGCGAGACACAGTTTGAGAATAACGATCAACAGTAACATACATACTTAGTAGGTACAGCAAACCCTTAAAGGATCAAACTAGACCATCAAAACCAAATAAATAAATAATGGATGCGCTAACTCCAAAACTGCTTGTCTAATGGATAGGACCTATTTTCTGCTCCATACTGCTCCGTAGGACGATAGAAACAAGAAGATCAACGTGTTGCCACATGACTCTCATCACAATTAATAAAAGGAGATTGGGGAGATTTACTAAAATTGGAGAATCTGGTGCAGCTGTACATAGTAACCAATCAGCTTCAAACTTTAGCTTGTTCAATGAAGCTTTGACAATAAAACCTGGAAGCTGATTGGTCTCTATGCAGAGTTGCACCAGATTTTGTTTTAGTAAATCAACCCCATTGTGTCATACATATTGTCATATATATTTGTATACATTATTATTATAATGCCTATGATATCTACTTTGTGGTTAGTAATGGCTGCATGTTCTTCTGGGTTGTAATTTTTTTTTTCTTTTGCGATCATGCGCAATATTTCTTATGTTATGTTTAATTGTACGAAACCAGTACACATTACAAGAAACACGTAAGTTCTGTTCACGAATGAGAGAAGTTTTGCACCGTGCTCCTTCAGTCATTTTATTTTGGAATGTCTGAATTGGCTCTTTAAATTTGTGTATACACTATATGAAAATCTTATGGTCATTCCGAGTACTGTATGTTTTTTTTCCTCCGATTATCATATAATGTGTAGGCCCCATTAGTGGATGTCAAATCTGTTACAGGGTAGACTTACCATTCCATTGATATGGTCATATACAGTTAGGACCAAATTTATCAAATTTGGGCCAAATGTGGCATTTTCAACTCCTTTAACACATGTTTGTTCCTTTTTGGTCACAGGGGAGGGGACAATGTTAACTGACAGGGCTTCCTCAGCTTTTGTATAATCACCAAAAAACATTCTGTTTTTGGGAACAAATCTGCATTTGGCAAGAACCAGTTATCATAAAAAAACTAAAGTTATTCTTATTCATATTACTCAACTCGAAATAACCTTCCACTAATATATCTCTACTGAAAAATGAATGTAATGATTTGGCATGGGTTAGGGTTACTATCACTGCACTTTTTATGCTCATACTAGCTCTTGAACTAACTTACCTAATAAAAATGCAACCTTTATTTTCATAGATTACAATACTTAATGATGAGAAGGTGAGCAGCCTTTAAATACAGTGGAAGGAATCTACTGTGCATAAACTGTACCAAATTTAAAATAGGAAACTATTGTGCGGTACATACCCAATTCATTACCATTACTCATCTGATCTTCTTAAATGGCATTGTACTGTATATGTATAGTATATTCTTTTTAATTATCCTTGTTTCCAACCAACCCTATTCTGGCAGCAGTGGATGGTGTGCACAAGTGAAGGCATAACATGGAAGCAGGGACTGATGTGAATGTACAATATATGTGTAAAGCACTGCGTAAAGTGATAACGCTAAATAAGTACCTGTAATACATAAATAATACATAATAAACATGCGTGTAATGACTATAATCAACTTAATTGTTGATGCATGTGGGTAAGGTATACCCCCTAACGTAAGGTATTACGTTAGTAATAGTAATTGTATTTTTATACAAAGCATAAAGTTGCTGCAATAATTTCCAATAGAGGAATTTTGTGGTATTTCATGAATAGCATCAAGATGTTTGGGGTCCTGCACATGTTGATACTTACCTGTTATCATGAGCCATGTGTAACAACAGAAGTAACAAGACCATTGGTGTAAGCATCAGAAGCAAGTTTTCTCCACAGTATTAATGGGATTATTTCCTGTTCAACAGATATGAACTTTTCAGAGTGGTGTGCATCCCCTTTTAAATTCACAGGTATTAGTAATGGTGGATTGAATGTTGCATGCAGATCTCCATAGAGGCCTCCCTGGGTAGTTGTTTCAACCTTGTCAAATCTAAGTCTAAAAGTATTGAATTCTGTAGCTGTGCAGAGGAAAATGTGGAATGACCTACTCAGCCACATTCCCCTACAATATCTAACTAGTTACAGACGTTAGGCATGCTACGCACGCACCCAAAAAAATCATCATTGTACACAGGACTTGTGTAGCACATGCAGTCTCTCTGCCCTGCTACTGGGACCCCCCTCTCAGTATACAGTAATTGTCAGGTTTGATTAATCAAAGCCAGGGTTGTTAAAGTGGAGTGCCCACAAAAAAAAAAATTAAAAGTCAGCAGCTACAAATACTGCAGCTGCTGACTTTTAATAATCGGACACTTACCTGTTTCGGGGTCCAGCGATGCGGGGGAACGAAACCCCCCCTCGTTCCCCGCTCCGCTCGCGGCGCCGGCATTCTTAATGTGGGAACCCGGCTGTGGCTTCACAGCCGGGCACCCACTGCGCATGCGCGAGCGGCGCCATGCGCCGTGATTCAACGCTCACTCATCTGGGACACATGACAGGTCCCAGATGACTGTGCCGCGCCTAGGGGAAGTGACGTTTAGCCCGGGCAATGAAGGTGGCAGACTACGAGGGACCCCTAGCAACAGGCATTTAGAGGTGAGTAAAAACATTTTTTTTTCCAATTATTTTTTTTTTATTTTGTTTATGATTTTTAAGCCACATTTTTTTTTTTTTTGGCAACCCCACTTTAAGTACTAAGGTGTCTGTAGCGGCAGATGCCAAAAATGCAGTCTGAATTAGTGTTTAAAAAACGTAATGTATAGGAATATACAAAATAGGAAGATTCAAAATAACATAATACCTGTATTACTTGGGAGATATGCCTTTGTTTTTTGTCTTGGTGACCACTGTCCTCAGAATTAAAAGAGATAGTGAAAAAATTATCACTGGCTTAAAAATAGAGGTGAAATGTTACATTGTCTAAGAGGGCAGGACATTAATTTAATTCTCTCTAATAGAACACCAATAAAAAAACATATACTGCATATATATATATATATATATATATATATATATATATATATATATATATATATATATAATATATATATATATGTTTATATCATATACTGTATACCTAACATGCATTTTAGCCATTCCTTAATTTAACCAATGACATTCATTGGCAACTGCCCATTATGCTGGGAGTCATTCAACCCAGAAGAAGATCTGTGTTGGATTGCAGGGGGGAAGTGCAGGAATAGGACCAGTTTTGCAGCAGGAGCTGCTATTTTATTTTTACATATGTTGAGAAATTATTTTTTATATTTTTGTTTAAGCTGGACTAGAACTGTAAGTCTTTTTCTGTATCCAGTATTTCTGGCCAATTTGCACATGTATTAATGTACTGAAAATTGACAACTACATCCAAAGACATATTGTACTATAGGGTACATGAAAAATGGATTCACTAAGCCAACATCTACAATAAAATAGTAATTTATCCATGGATATCTAAAACACTTATTCCTGAGAGGAAAAAAAAAATATTTTTTGTAATTTACTCACCAGTGTCCAGTAGGTTAATTTTAATGAAAAATTTGGATTTATTTCTTGTAAATGCTAATTTTAAGAAGGATAATGTTAGAGCGCTTCTAAAGAAATCAATACTTTATTATACAATAATTGCATCTGCAAGTTTAATGCTCTTCAAATGGCTCAGGAAGAATAAATGAGGTTGCTAGGTTAGATCATGCAAGTTGGACAGTGTGACCTAAAAAGTGATCACGAATGTCAGGTCTTCTTGGCTACGCCTGACAAAATTGTCTTTTGTTAAAATTAGCTACCTTTATCATGCAGTTTTTTTAACATATAATTGTTCAGTGTACCTGCAAGCTACTGCTACTCATACTTGTCAGTATAAACATTGGCAAGAAGCTCCTTCTTACCTTTAATAGCAAATTATGGAAAGAGCTATAACACTAACTGGAATGTCACTGATGGATCATATATTCTTAATATTTAAATATTTACATACATTCCATTTACCGTATTTATCGGCGTATAACACGCGCCAGCGTATAACACGCACCCCAAGTTTAGGAGGGAATTTTAAGGAAAAAAACTTTTAGGATGGAAGTTTAAGGAAAGAAAAACTTACATTTAAATGCCCATCAATGCAGCCTTATCAGCGTCCATTGCAGCCTTGCCAGTGCAGCCTTGTCCCAGTGTAGCCTTGTGCCAGTGCAGCCTTGTGCCAGTGCAGCCTTACCAGTGCAGCCTTTTCCCAGTGCAGTCTGGCCCCAGTGCAGCTTTGCCTCAGTGCAGCCTTGCCCCAGTGCAGCCTTGCCCCAGTGCAGCCTTTCCCCAGTTCAGCCTTTTGCAGCCTTTGCCTTCAGTGTCATCGCCATTTAAAATTGGCGCCGCCGAGGACAGTATCCGACAGACGGGAGCGGAGCGAACGCCGCCGAGATAGCAGGGACTGGGCGGAGCCGAGATACACATGTACTCGGCTCTTGTCGGCTCTTGTCGGCTCCACTCACAGTCACGCCCAGTCCATGATGGACATAACACAGGTCCAATGGCGGGACTGGGCGTGACTGTGAGCGGAGCAGAGAAGAGCCGAAAAGAGGCGAGTACACTCGCTATATGTAGCTCGGCGGCGATCGCTCCGCTCACAGCTAGCAGAGATCGGCGGGGATCGGTCGGGATCGGCGTATAACACGCACCTACGATTTCCCCCTGATTTTAAGGGGAAAAAAGTGTGTGTTATACGCTGATAAATACTTTTTTTTTTTTTCCCCTAAACTTCCCTCCTCAAACTTTTTTTCTTAAAATGCCCTCCTAAACTTGGGGTGTGTGTTATACGCCGATAAATACGGTATATCCATTCACATTTCTAAATGCATATATTTAGTTACTGCTTGAATTCATTATCATGTGGACAGACTTAATGACTTGCAGTTATAAGTTACAAGTAAGGTTTTAAGATTTCAACATTTATCTGGCATTACAGAGAGGCAATAGGGGTGATTTACTAAAACTGGAGAGTGCAAAATCTGGTGCAGTTGTGCATGGTAGCCAATCAGCTTCTAACTTCAGCTTGCTCAATTAAACTTTGACAAAAAACCTGGAAGCTGATTGGTTTCTTTGCAGAGCTGCAACAGATTTTGCATTCTCCAGCTTTAGTAAATCAACCCCAATGGGGATTAAAAACTAAAGAAGCAGAAACCATTTATATTGTAAAGTCAATGTTCACGGATGCATTAAAGACATTGAAGCTATGTTCACTTCAATTGTTCAATCAGCTGCAAGAAAACAAAATAACGTTTTTATCTTTGCTATAGCATATTATTAGGTATTCAAAGTGAATGCAACATTATGTTATTTACAAAGTTTTGAGAAAATTCACTTTGCAAAGTGAACAGTCTGTACACCCTTAGTAGATTAACACCTGCGTATGGAAAAATCATTGATGGCAACCAAAAATACATTTAAAAAGTAGGTTGATTTAGAAGGAAAAACAGAGTATCATTTTAAAAGAGGAGACTATATTGTATGGATGGTTTATAAGAGTGTAGTTTAATGGCTGCTATTGGGAATTTTGTTGTGTCTTTGTGTCTTTGTGTCTTTTCGTTCTGTTCATTTTTGTGATCTTGTGCTGTCTTTGTTGAGTGTAGCATGTGTTGCAATAATTTCTCTTTGGGATTAATAAAGTATTCTGTATTTCAGAATGGGAGTAATATACTGTATGCTTCTAATACCAAGTGTTATAAAATCAAACTTTAAAGGCATAAGCAATGTGGAACTACATGATTCAGAAAAGTACAAAGTGTATGACTTTTGTAATGGTAATCCCTGACATCTGGGACATCATATTTAAACAGACTATAGCTATATTGTCAAAAATACTGTCAGAAATATTACAAACACTTTGGTTGTTCTGTCTTGGAAGGTTGTTAATCACAACACATTCTTTCTATATAACAAAAGAAAAGAAACCAGAGAAAAGGTCATTAATGCATTCACGCCATTGAACATTTTACCTTTCAGCACTCACCCATGTGTATCCTCTTTTTTTCATTTCACAACTTAAAATAAGTATTTTGCAGATATATATCTTGTCCCTAAAATGTATCTCTGTCATTGTTTCACGAATAATAAAGATTTGTATATTTTCAGATGCAAGCACTGTGATGCCTTTTTTTTTTTTAAGACAATAGTCCATGCAATTTCAAACATTTGTTATCAGCAATCACACAGAAAGGAGTGATAGTATATTTAAAGACGTTTGGCACAGTCAGCCCAAAATAAGAAATGAGCTGTGCAAATCTTACTAAATTATCTCTAGAGACTTCATGACCAAAAGCTCAACTTTTGTCTACAAACAGTAAATCTCTCATTAAAACCATAGCAATTAGGGTGAGCTATGAGTCCAGAATAAAAGCAGTGCAGAGATGCTGTCTATATCCAGCTAGCCCCTCGGATTTATGTCTAAGAGATGAGTGAGAGTATCCCAGAAGAAATAAATTAGGACTACATATCTAAATGAATCTAAAAGTGATTTAAAATGCTAGCTAATGTTTCCAGGTAAAAACAGAAAAAAAAAAAATAGCGATGAGCTATATTAACTGTGCTGTATTAATTATGTCTGCCTTCCATTAATGTTTCTTACTAGAACACATTCAACTTGTTTTAAATTATGAGCATCAACAAGAATCAAATGTTCTTTGCTGGTGCTTTAAAGATGTTTGTGAATGCAAATTTGTGGAAGAGAAATAGATATACAGACTGGAAAAGGAACAGCAGACGGATTCACATCTGCGAATCTAAAAATGATTTCTAGCTGACTGACTCTCTGCCTACAGAACATTGTCCATGGTTTTGTTAATATTGTGTTAATATTTGGTATTACACATTTACTGGCGTTACAGAATTAACTCTTAAATTCTTTAATATACATGCAATTTATAGTTATTTTCATTATACTGTTTTACTTAAAGTAATTTTTTTACAGCAAAAATGTAATTGCTGACATAGAAAACTACAGTTACCTAGTAATAATATTATTGTGAAAACAAAATTGCTCAAGCATTTTTCATTAGATGTTGCTGCTGCCTTTCCTTGTCATTAGACCTTTTGCATTGTAAATTTCATCAGCAATACAAGTAATGTGGCAAACCTACAGTGCATTAGTACCATGGCGCTGTTATTTATTTTTTTTCTAGACTTGTTGCTGATGCAGGTACTAGATATTTTACCAAAAATCCTCTGATCTTTTCCCAGAACTCTAATGTCCCAATATATACAGTATATTCCAAAATGACAATATGTACAATGTAGTAGCTTGGATCTATGGTTTGTTTCTAACAGAAATATTTAATACTACTTGTGGATATGATTAAAAAAGAGAGTTGTTGGATAGCAATGGTTGGTACTTCCACCTTGTAGCATTGTGGTCCCTGGTTCAAATCTCAGGCGTGGCCAGTGGCGGTCGGTGGAATTTTTTTTGGGGGGGGGCAGCAAACAGTATGCCAAACCCCCCCATCGGTCAGTTGGTTGGTCGGTCAGTAGGTAGGTAGCACTTATCCCATTACCGGGTCTTCCCCTGCTTGGCGGTGGCCTCCCATTCTCCTGGTCATTACGGCGGAAGTGGCTTCCATTTCCTCCCTCCTCCCCGGCGGCCAATCAGGAGTCTTCTATTTTTGGCCAATCAGAAAACATGTCTCACACCTGATTCTGATTGGCTGGATTAAGAATCAGTGTTTAAACAGCGAATATACATTTGCTGCTGTAACACACCTGGGGGGGGGGCTCCGGACACATCCTCTGCGACCAGAGCCCATCCTATTTTGAAGCCTATTAGACCCCTGGCTCTAATCAGGTGCTTAAAAAGAGAACCGTTGTAATTCATGCACCTAGTGCCCTGAAAGGGGCCGGACACTTGAATAGGGGATCGTCGCGGCGGCCATGGATAGATTCATGCTGAGCATGAATCTATACATTATGCATATAGGGGGTAGCAAGGAGAGAGAAGGCAGCACCCAGGCGCCCCTAATAGACGGGCCACCACTGATCATGGCACTGAATGGAGTTTGTTTGCTGTCCTGGGTTTTCTCTGGATACTCTGCTTTTTTCACACATTCTAAAAACATGCTGGTAGGATAATTGGCTACATTCCAACATTCCAAATTGGTATGTATAGATGGAAGGCCAGAGAAATGCCTACTGATTGGCTGAGAGAAATTCAATGTGTTACTGGATAGATGCTATGCTTCAACCTCCCCATACTCAACCAATTCAACCTCATGTGACCTTTTTGTGCAATCTCAAGAGAATCCATATACTTTTATTAAAACAAACAGAGACAGTCAGGTTGTCCAGTTTTACTTTCCAGCCTTCCGATTCTTTGAACAGTATGACCAGCCTGTGTCAAAGTTTTATTTGCATTGTATTACCAGACTCGGTTAAGTGTCTGCATGTTCATTCTTTAAGCCAATCTGCTCAAAATGAAAAAGGAGTGCTAGCACAGCTTCAAGCTCTTCAGTGTCTCCTTCTCTTTCTGATCCAGCAACAGTAACTTCACCTGGGATCATTACCAGTGCTAACACTAATAATCCAACCAATTCATCCTCCACTTAATTTTCTACCTACCTTGGGTACTTTTGAAATCACTGGGACTGCGCAATCCATCCATCCCACTGAGATTTCTCCCTAAATGAGCAGCCAGACCTCCATCTTTGGGGTCTTATCTGTCGGTAAGCAGCTTGGGAGTGGGGTGCACACCCAGTTGTGAAGTGGTGTATATACACGCAGCATCTTTGGATTTAGAAATCACGCATATAGACAGTTTTGCACTGTGCACTTTTTTCATTTTTTTATGAATTTCCTTTGGATGGTTATGAAATTATTTATCTTGCATGAATTCTGCTCAGGGGCGGATCCAGAGTCTAGTCTCGGGAGGGGCACTACCAGAATTTTTTTTTTTTTGGGGCGCAATTTATCGGTGAAATGGCTGGTGTTGGTGCTTCACCATGGTTGATATGGTGTCAGGATGATTGAAGTGCATTATTTCTATTATTACATTGTTATACAAAATGAAATAGTTCAACTCACCATAATGCAGAATCAGTGGGAGCCCTGAGCATGTCACTTGCCACCGTCACCTGCCACCAAATGCAGCTTGTCACTTGCCATGTTGCCTGCCACCAGATGCAGCTTGTCACTTGCCACGTTGCCTGTCACCAGATGCGGATTGTCACTTGCCACGTCGCCTGTCACCAGATGCGGATTGTCACTTGCCGCGTCCCCTGCCACAAGTTGCAAATTGTCACTTGCCGCGTCCCCTGCCACAAGTTGCAAATTGTCACTTGCCACATCCCCTGCCACACATTGCGGATTGTCACTTGACACGTCACCTGTCACATGTTGCGGATTGTTACTTGCCACATCACCAGATGCAGATTGTCACTTGCCACGTTGCCTGTCACCAGATGCAGATTGTCCCTTGCCACGTCGCCTGTCACCAGATGCAGATTGTCACTTGCCATGTCACCTACATGTGCTCTGATGGGTATGCTGTCCCTTCACAGCTTTATGCCGTGGTACCTGACTCTGGTGCGCGTGCGCAGGAGTGACGTCAGCACTGCTCGGCCAATCAGACGGCTCAAGCATGCAAAACCTGAAGGAAGACAGGTGAAGATGGAAGCCCTGTCAGCGGTGACAGCGCGCTACTGGAGGGCTTTGTTCTAAGATAAGTATTTCATAATGTGCTAGTATGCAAAGCATACTAGCACATTATGCCTTTACCTTTCAGGGGATTTTAAAAAAAAGTGCAGTTTACTACAACTTTAAAACATAACAATAAATGAACAAAGACCAGGAATAAATATGTTGGCCAAAATGGGGTCAGAGAGGCAAAGAAAGTTACAGTGCAAAGCATAATAAACTGACAACACATGCAAAACCCATTGAATAAATTAGGCACAGTCGTAGGGGTGATTACTGATCTCCAATGTATAGAGATCACATTTCTAGCGGCAATTAAAAAGAAGTGAAGTAGACCCTTCCCAGCAAATTAAATAGTAACTTGTAGCTTGGAGAGTAATTCTATGGTTGGAGATATGGGAGTATGAGACTGCAAGACTGAGTTGTAAATTTGAAAAATGGCTATGGTGTTTTTGTAAGGGCTTATTACAAGTTATAGCAGTCAGTAGAACTTAGTCTGAAAGTCACAGGCCAAACAATAAAGCTACAGGCAATTAAATACATAACATTGTTTATCCAGGTTTAGATAGAACTAAGCAATGTTAAAAAATGGGATTGGGAAACAAGGTTCTTTTCATAGCAATCTGCTGACAGAGAAGTATAGAGGGTATAAATAGCATAGCCAACATGGTTCCTGTCTCCAAGGGGATCCCAGAAGTGGAAGGACCATTCTTTAAACTAAGCTCAGAGAATTAAACATGGGGGTCGTGTCCCATCCCATGGCAGTCCCTGATAGGTGAAGAGGTACACTTGTCCCTCCTACCATTACTGATTTCTCCTGCTGAAAATATTTGTTGTTTGGCTATCATTATCATTAGGGATGGGTGAATCTGCCTGTGGATAATTTTCCAAGGGTTTGGAGAATTCTATTTGCAATCTAGGGAACTCAGATGTAGCAGCAAATCCCACTGACATCTATAGAGGTGAAGGGTAAATCATGATTTTTACAAACAGTGTGAGCAACAATGTGTTATGACATATTTAGCTGAGGAATTGATTCATTTTCTTTTAGCTTACATATAGCAGATCTGATTCGATTAAGTTTGGAAAAAAAAATATTTTTTCAGTTAGTTTTAGCAGTAACACATGGTTTTTCTTCAAGCGATAAGAGGTTCACTTTGATCAGCAGATACAAATTGGCCAATAATTCTTTAAGGCTGTCCCTGTTCTCACTAATGCAAAACTGCCCTGCCATTGCCCAAACAAACTCTCATTAGGAAGTAAGTGACCACATATGATAAAACGGTGTACAATTGGACAAAAACAGCATTTTTTTTTTTTGTTTAAGAATAATGTTTTGATGGCGCCAACCAATTAGAATGCTCCTAAACGTACCTCCTGATGGGGTAAGTTTTGTAGATTAAGCTGCAGAGATTTCTAAGCCCCGGACCCGTTATGCGGCTATAGCAGACTCAGAACTGTAGATCGCTGAGCTCCAGGTCAGCAGGACTGAGGGGGGGGGGTGGGGGGGTCCTGAGATTTTTCTGTAAAGGTGAACTTACCCTTTAAGGAAGAAATTGCATCCTGATGTAAGTAATTTGAGAAGGTAACTTACACTTGACTTCAGTTTGCGATGGAAATCCTCTCAAGGGTCTTATAGTGTAAGAAGCATTAGGAACAAAAATATGTTTGGGTATGTTTATTGGGTTTTTGGAAATAAACAAGAGATTCATAAACAAGCTAGAAAATGGGTAAACATTACCAATGAGCAATAATAATCATAATTATACTTAACCAAAGTGAAAATAGGGGATGGTTTTAAAAAATTAACGCTGCAGAAAATGCCATGTCCCCAAAATCTACGTGTCATCCCCGGAGGGGGGGGGGGCTCTTCTCCTGCAAGGAATAGTGAGAAACTAGAGCGAAGGCGAGGAAAGCAAAAAAGCAGAAAGAGAGGGTCATAGATAGGAGAGGAGGGGAGATGGGGAAGGGAAAAAGGAATAACTCAGGTTGAAATCAGACAAGGAGGAAAAAATTTCACTCAGTGCATGAAGATTAGGAGTGTTTATACTGACCTGCTTTGTTGGGTCTGACACAGATCGTATGTAAGAGATGATGACCAAGAAAATGAGTATGTTAAAGGAGAAAAGTAAAGATATCTGAGAAACAAATGAGAAGAGGCTGGGTAGGAGAGAGACTGAGTGTTCAGAAGGGTTGAGGGACCTTGAAATTAATATGACTAATACCTACAGTATGTCTATAAGAAGATAGATTTGAATCGGGGAGAGTCTGAAAAGGCTGTCCAAGCAGATCATTTAGTTATATAGGAGTATTAGGCATGGCACGGTGCCATCAATACTTCCAAATGCTATATGTGTGAAGGGATCTCACATAGTCAGGGAGTTCACCATCTGAAGTGCAGGTCAGAGACCAACAGCCATTTTAGTTAATTCTTCACACTTTGGTTTCCACCTGGAACTAACAGACACTGCCAGTATCTTCTACTCTTCCAAAATGATTAACTGGCGCAAAGCACAGCCCATGCCTAGCCAGTCCTTGTGTACCTCTCCAAACACTTAATGCATGAATTCCATAGTAACTTTTGCACTGAACTCATCTCACTTTACACACATTGTGGGAAGCCACCACTTTGTACATATTGCACGGCCTTGCCACTTTGACTACCCAGGCCTGGTCCCTAGGTGGACCCTGTGCCACAGCTGAACCCATTATGAGAATTCAGCCATGAGGTGAGGAACAAAGATCGCACCTGTCCTCTCACCCCAACAGGGTCACTGTCACCGCTATTGTCATTCCAACTCAGACTAGTCGCCATCCCTAGCAGTTATCCTAACCTAGAAGGTTAAAATGTAGATGCACTTCTTTTAGAGAATTCTTCTTGTACAGCTGCCCTGTCACAGCACAAGACTGCTCAACCCAGAGGGTTGCATGGATTGACTCCCAATGTAAGGTTTACTGGATACACCAAGGTTAAACTTATGAAGACACTTCTTATGGTAAATAACAACTGGTTTTGGAAATAAAGTTCAGTTTTTACTGTAAGTTTAGGTTCTTAATTTAAAATTCACATTACTCTCCATTAACAAAAACACAGATTTTCGGAAGGTTTGCAAAGAAGCTCTGGCAGTACATTGGCTGCGCATTCCATTAGTTAACTGCCTCTAGCGTTACATAGAATAACATAGGTGGAATAAAGAGAATCGGTCCTGCCCATAACTGAATTTGAAGAATGTCTATGGTCACGAGACCTTAGAGAATAGTGAAAAGCTCATAATATCTTGTCCCTGAAAACAGGCATTTTGAAGGGATCTTGAAAAAGAATAGAATTCACATCCAGAATGGTCTTCCCAGCAGCACTTCCTACATCAAACCCAGAGAGAGCACTAACTCCAACTCTCCTCTTCGAGACTGATCTGCCCTTTACATACAGTCACAGTAACCAGCCTCCCACCAACAAGGCAAATCATGACTCAGCAAAACTAGGCACTAGCCAGAGAATCAAAGTTACAGTGTAAAACATAAATTGACAATGCATGCAAAACCCATTAAATAAATTAGGCATCTGCATACGCATGTGTGAGAGTTCAGTAAACCAATTTCAAACTTAGGGGTGATTACCGTTCTCTAGAGATGACATTACACACTAGTGGAAAATTGAAAAAAGTAAAGTAGACCCTTCCTTGCAAATAAAATATTGATTGGTAGTATGGAGAGTAAGGCTATGGTTGGAAATATGGGAGTATGAGACTCCACGACTGAGTTGTAAATTTGAAAGAATATTTTTTGCCTATTGCCCCTAGCAGTGCATTTACATGGTCCCTGTTATAGATGCATGTGAAGTGTCCAGATGTTTTTGTTTGTTTGTTTGTCCTGTTTGTCCCCAGACAAAGTTGTCTATGGGTCTATGGATGGTGTATGGTGGAGGATTGATGGTTTTATGAATTTGTATTTGTCTAATTACATAATTATTTATTATTAATTATTTTTTGTAATAAATTGTTAACTTTGATATTTGAATCATATTTTTTCTGACACAATATCTCAGAGGCTCAATGTTGTGGCACTTTTCTATGCCTATCCTCTTTTGGCTTAGCGTTTTTCTCTCTGTAAATTTGAAAGTTCCCCGCCAAAAGTAGTGTACTGTACTGAAGGGCAAAGCCACCAGATATGTAGCATGGAGCCCAGTGATCCCCTGCACCCTCAGCTCAAGTGGAAAAGGGAAGGAAAAATTCTGCGTAGAGTGATAGGACACTGGTACCAGCATGTGAGTATTTTGTAGCCCCTTTCTTGTATTGCCACAAGACACATGATATCTCATGGCAGGGAAGTCCTCATTTGAGAATTGTATATTGAGATATCTCTTCTAAGCTGTGATGTATTAGGGGATCTTTGTATAAGAGTGGATCATTAATATACTAAAGATCTGGGCTGTGAGATGTGTGGGTGTCTCCTTCTGTAGGGAAACAACAGGCTATTTTAGTGATGGAGAATTCCCTGAAATGTAATTGAGGAAAAGAGAATAGGCTGGAGGCCCCCCAGTCAGAACACAATAGTTCAGCAGGGCGATTGCTGTAATAACACCCCATAGTTAGTACAGTAAGATCCTACAGAGCTCCTCCTGTGTGTACCAGGCTTAAGGAAGCAGCAGGTGTGGTTACATCGACTGCATCCCTAGCAACTAGTCACTTTACCCAGCCCCATTAATTTACTGGCCGGGGATACCCAACCATGTAAACACAGAAGCAAGGATAGCGTGACATCATTGACCAAATATGGCCACATGGTTAAGTTGTTAAATGTGGTTTATTGCTACACTTTAAGCATTATTAACCACTTCCCGACCGGCACATGACGATGTACGTCGACAGAATGGCACGGACAGGCATAAGGGCGTACAGGTACGTCCCCTTTAAGATGCCGCCGCGCCATCGAGCGCGCGTCGCTGGCAGGGCACGCTCGCGCCGGTCGGGACCCCCGTGAGATCGGACGCGGGTCCCGCGGACTCGATCACCGTGGGGGTACCTGCGATCGTCTCACGGGAAGGCTGAACGGGGAGATGCGGAAATAAACAGCATCTCCACGTGACGCCGATCTCTGCTCCCTGTGATTGAAGCAGAGATCAGCATTCACTAGCTGACAGCCACGCCCCCCACAGTTAGAAACACGCCTTTAGGAACATGTAACCCCTACACTGCCACCTAGTGGTTAACCCCTTCACTGTCAGTGTAATTTACACAGGAATCAATGCATTTAAATAGCATTGATTGCTGTATAAATGACAATGGTCCCAAAAATGTGTCAAAAATGTCCGATGTGTCCGCCATAATGTCGCAGTCACAATAAAAATCGCTGATCGCTGCCATTACTAGTAAAAAAAAAATTATTAATAAAAATGCTATAAAATTATCCCCTATTTTGTAAACACTATAACTTCTGCGCAAACCAATCAATAACCGCTTATTGTGATTTTTTTACCAAAAATATGTAGAAGAATACGTATCGGCCTAAACTGAGGAAAAAAAAAATGTTTTATATATTTTTGGGGGATATTTATTATAGCAAAAAGTTAAAAATAATGCGTTTTTTTTTTTAATTGTCGCTCTTTTTTTGTTTATAGCGCAAAAAATACAAAACCGCAGGGGTGATCAAATACCACCAAAAGAAAGCTCTATTTGTGGGAAAAAAAGGACGTCAATTTTGTTTGGGAGCCATGTCGCACGACTGCGCAATTGTCAGTTAAATCGACGCAGTGCCAAATCGCAAAAAGTGGTCTGGTCTTAAGCCAGCAAAATGGTCAAGTCTGAAAGTGGTTAAAATCTTTGCTTCCCACCAAAGGGAACTTAAATAATTTGTTAGACAATTCCTTGCCTATTAGCCTAGAAAATGGTTATTACTGTTGTTTAAAGTGTTCTCTCATTGAATTGAATGGGGTTGAAAATGGCAACCAAACTTTACTTATGTTTTGCGATCCTGCCTCAAGCTGAATCCAGGTGCATTCAGCACATCTCCACCTCTCAATACCCTGATGCCCACCTGATTCCACCACAAATCCCCCTTCACACCACTTCTCCACTAACTCTTTGGCCCCCTCTTTTTTTTCTGATATCCCTCCCTTTAATTTAACTCCCCCTCCCTACCTTACTCCCCTTTTTGCCCTTAGCTTTGATTCTTTACCCCCTTCCCATTCGACTAGACTTCCTTATTCCTTCTCCAACAAATCCTCCACTCCCTACATTCCATCAACATGCCCCATTTCCCTTACCTTTAAAATTATGTGGACAAACTGGTCATTTTTTACTCTTGTTTACACAACAGTAAAAATGTACCCTGAGTCTTATGTTTTGTATTCTGTAAAAGTAACAATAGGCACTGACTTCAAATTACCACAAATACAATTAAAGAAAAAAAAAGGCATTATAAATGCAAAAACAAAACAAAAAAGCAGCGGGTTGGTTTCCTAAGGAGCTAGAAAATTTGATTGAAGTACGGCTCTCTGACTGACCCTAATTTCTCCCTATGTAGTTTATCGCTTTACCTACCGCTTTAGCTCTTTTAAACTTGCTGGTCATAATTCAAAGGCCATGCAGAGCATTATGGTTTAAATAAATATTACAAGTAAATATACTCAAAAACTGGACAGGACAACATCTCGATCTTGTGCCTCATAGCCATGGTAGCAACCAACTCGAACCTAAAATTCATCCAGTGTCATCAGTACTTTCTAGACTCAAAACAAGTATGCTGATAAGGAGTTCTGCCTTCTTTTAGTTGCATGCCTGTTCGGGGTCAGTATCTCAAGGTGCCAAAAAATAGCATTTTCAGAAGGAAGTTAGCCCATTGTAGCCACTAAATTTCTCCTAATACATATTCACTTAAGGCAGCCACTTAAGAGTGTTCCCAATGCTTGCCCTTGTCCTTTATAACTTTTTATAAATTAGAAAGGCAATCTGTCTCTGCTTTAAAAAAAAAAAAAAAAACATTTTAATTAATTACCATTTTGCCTAAATAAACTTATAATAAACATTTATAAGTTATTTTTTAAATCAATATTAATTTAATGAACGATTAAGAACAATTGAAGTGTCCTCAAAACTTACCACACTTCTTTTAAGAATTTAACAAATCAATCAAAACACATTACAATTGAAGTTTACATTGTTTTTTTTTTAGATTTTTAAAAGTTTAACTGGGTTATTGAAATACTGAACTATTCAAAATACTTTAAAGTTCTTTTGGGACATAGCCAGATTGTTAATATTGTATTACATTTTATAGTTGTCACTTAATCAAGCTATTTAATATTATAGTACATTTTAAACCTGTCACTTAATCACATTTTCTTGACCCTTTTATGTGAATTAAAGATCACTGAAGATAAAAAATGGCACGCTTGAGTTTAAATAGATTCAGTATGTCCAGTTTGACAGTTACTTCTGAGACATTAAAAGAATTCTGTGTGATTAATGTGACCCACACACGTAAAATGGTGTAATGTTCCATTTCTTTGGCCATTAGAGGAAACAGTTTGAGACAGAAAGAGCCAAAAGTTAGCCCACCATTTCTGATGCTAAAACATAAGTCTAAGGACAAAGTATGATTATACATGTCGAGTATCAAGAGAAAAAAGAATAAAATGTCCAGATTATAATTAACAGCCTTTTATATGTACTGATCCTGGTGATGGTGTCACATACACTAGGACAGAAAACAGACAGAAGAATTTGTGAACAATTATGAAAACTGGTTATTTTTTCTGTTTCAATGGGTTTTTATTGTTTTAGAAAAGAACCAAGAGGTATAAACATACAAGCAAAACATAGTTCTGAATAAGGCACCGTACAACATGAGTCACATATAAAAGTATCACACAAGGTCAGGTTAAGTAAACAGTACAGTATGCAAAATTGCAGAGCTCTTCAATATTACATTCTAGGGGGCATGAACCGAGTTCTCAACAACAGCACAGAAAAACTATGCAAGAATAAATTGCTATGACGTGTGTGTAGAAACCCCTTATAATGGTTGGGGTAGTACAGGCCCGAGTTTGTGTCGTATACCTGTGCCTCATAGACAAACGCCAAAACAAAACTCAGGCAGAAGAAAGAGGAAAGGGAAAAGGGGGGGGAGCAAATGAGAAATAGCCGAACCAGTTGTAGCTGAATAAGAATGTCCCTGCTGGAAGTCCCTTCGGGGGAAACAGGTTATTTTTTCATAGAAACCAACTGAAAATTAAACAACTTTAACCATATTGCTAGATTGGGAAATTATAAGTTGAGGAAAGTGGAAAAATAGTGCTGGCCCCTCAGGGTTATCTCACTGCTATCTTAAAGTATTGATGTCGATATAAATGATCTGATAATAAAAATATACTAATGCACAAACCAATAACTATTAATAGTGAGTAGCTGGCAACATGAAATATGTTCCCACACAGTAATAAAAAAAAATATATAAATGTGGCGCTTTCTCAGTGATCATACTAATGCTATATAAATTATCAAGTGAAATAATAGCCAAATAAATAATTCATCAATGGCAAAAATAATAAAGTGATAAGTGCAAATGATCCTCAATCCAGAAATTATTCATAAATAAGTGTAAACATTTCACAGTGCAAAGTAATGATATATAATCATATATAATAGTGCAATATTAATCAACAAATTCATAAATAAATACAATATAATTAAAGTGCAATAATAACTTCTGACCCAGTGGGGGTTATTTACTAAAGGCAAATCCACTTTGCACTGCAAGTGCAAACTACAAGTGCAAAGTGCACTTGAAATTGCACTGAAAGTGCACTTGGAAGTGCAGTCGCTGTAAATCGGAGGGGAAGCTCTGCTGATTTTATTATCCAATCATGTGCAAGCTGAAATGCTGTTTTTTATTTTACTTGAATGTCCCCCTCGGATCTACAGCGACTGCACGTTCAAGTGCACTTTCAGTGCAATTTCAAGTGCACTTTGTAGTGCAAAGTGGATTTGCCTTTCGTAAATAACCCCCAAAGTCCATAAAGTGATGGTGCAGTCAATCTTCAGTGCACAGGAATAGTTCATACACAGTGTAACCGATCACAGCGCAAATCAATATATCCAATTCCCAAATAGTGCTTTCACCATCGGTGTGTACAGTGTGGCCCAGCCTCTCACCTCAAAGGAAGACCCCCTACGGGTCTAGTCGCAATAATGAGGAATCTCTCATATGCATCCACAGCAGTAAGCTTTTTCCTTGTGATCATCTGCTAGATAGGACAGAGGTGTTCTCAGGTACAGGCAGGGATTTCCGCTAAAACATAACTATCTCCTCTACCTCGTCCACTTTTCTCCAACAAGACGAATATGTAATAAAAATAAGTCTCAATGTGTAGTATTCCAATACAGATAATTTATTAAAAAACGTAGCAACTCACATATAAAATCACAAACGTCAGCTTTCTCATGTGTCAGGGACTTCCGGTCCCAGCCGAAACCGGAAGTGAAGTTCACCCGACACCTTCCTATGTGTTACGTCACTGCTCACGTGACTTCATCATGGGTATCATATACCCTTGATGAAGGGTATATCCCTGTCCTGGCTCTCATGCCCACAAGCGTGCGTGGCCAGCAGCGATCGTGGCCATGAGAGCCAGCATGGGGATTTGTGTGTGTAAACACACAAATCCCTGTTCTGTCGGGAGAAGAGACATATCATTTGTTCCTACTAAGTAGGAACAATGATATGACTCCTTCCCTAGTCAGTCCTATCCCCATACAGTTAGAATACATCTAGGGAACTCACATTTAACCCATTGATCGCCCCCTAGTGTTAACCCCTTCCCTACTAGTGACATTTGATCGCTCTATAGATGTCAATAGTCCCAAAAATGTGTCAAGAGTGTCCCATCTGTCTGCCGCAATGTCACAGTACCGCAAAAAATTTGCGGATCACCGCCATTACTATTAAAAAAATTAATAAAAATGCCATAAAAATGCCATCAATTTCCCATAGTTTGTAGACGCTATAACTTTTGCGCAAACCAATCAATATACGCTTATTGCATTTTTTACCAAACTTATGTAGAGGAATATATATTGGCCTAAACTGATGAAGAATTTTTTTTTAAAACATTTTTGGGGATATTTATTATAGCACAAAGTTAAATATATTGTTTTTTTTTTTTCAAAATTGTCGCTCTTTTTTTTTATATAGCACAAAAAAATAAAAGCTGCAGAGGTGATCAAATACCCCAAAAAGAAAGCTCTATTTGTGGGGAAAAAAGGACGCAAATTTTGTTTGGGTACAGCATTGCGTGACCGCGCAATTTTCTGTTAAAGCGATGCAGTGTCAAATTGTAAAAAGTGCTCTGGTCAGGAAGGGGGTAAAATCTGAAGTGGTTAAAGGTGGCTTCTCAAAGCGCTTTACAAGAAATACACAAGATAACATAACATAAGGGGAAAAGGGACAACTAAGTGAAAGCTTGTCTAAAGAAAATAGTTTTTAGATTTGATTTGAACGAGTTTAGAGAAGATAACTCTTTGATGTTCTTAGGAAGTGAATTTCAGAGTTTTTGAGCATAGCAGAAGAAGGCTCTGTCCCCCATTGAATGTAGGTGAGTAGGGGGGACACACAGAATTTAAAGGGGCAGAGGTTACATGGGGACAAGTAAGTTGAAAAAAGTTCAGAGAGATAATAGGGTGCCAAGCCATGAAGAGCCTTGTAGGTGGAAAAGAGGTGAAAAAGAGGATCTTAAAGTCTATGCTAAACCTGACGGGTATCCAGTGCAAGGACTCCAGGATAGGAGTAAAATGATCACTTTTATCAGACCTAGTCTGTACTCACAAAAAATTACATATACATAAACAGATTAATAGCAAACACCAGGCTGAGCTCTAGGGCTTACACACATAAGACCATCAAGGAAGCACACCACAGACAGTCCCCAAACCCTGGGCTGAACCCATCCCAAGGGGGCAGACATGGGAACAGACCAGTAATACCACTACCAATTACCACTACCAGACCAGTAATGCCCACTTACCAATCCAATTATAATACCATTCTTTATATGGGTATAACTGATATTTGCGGATATGGCCCTGTCCTGACCTCTATATTGTGTCTTATGTTATGCCTTTTCTGTCAATTTACACCCATACTCAGTTCTTCAGCAGTGGTCCTGTTAGTTTGAGTCTAAATGTATAAGTCTGAGTATGAATGTATATCTACCTCACCCCTCCTTACTTGCCTGAGGTCCATTAACTGTTAGCCCAGTTCTTAACAGATCTTTTTACTTCTTTCAGTCCTGGCGGTCTAAGAGTTTAATAATTTTGTGTCCCCACCCTGTACAATTCATGCTGATCATTTTACTCCCTTCAGTAGGTTGTGTGGGGAAAAGGGCTTATGAGGTATTTGGAGAATATCCCATCCTGAGACCAAAGGATAATTGCCACTCCAAGACCTATAACTCCCAGTTTCTTCCTTATGTAAATCCACTAATACAGCCCAGTAGGTTTCAGACCACTCTCCATTGATAATTACAATAGCTCCAGGTAATCTTGTCCCCAATCCCACTTGGTGCCTCAGTCCTTTCTGGTAATTTTTTTTTCTATCCCAAATTTCAATAAATAGGACCCTATAATTCTCTATCTTCTTATCAAAGAGTTCTTGGTCGCCTTATCAAAGAGGACAAGTCTATAAAAACTGCCACTAGGAAGCAGATAGAACAGGCTGGCATGGCAGAGGTGAAGGTTAGATTTGTCCATGATCCTACTCCCAGCAACTGCATATGCTTGCAGAAACTACAAGATACACTGCAGCAATTGCTCACTAGAACAGCACACCACAAGCAGTTCTTTTGAAAACACCTATTATGGACTAAAAGGGAACAGGCAGATCAAATGCAAGCCTGGATCCCATGCTTTCTGTGAGCAGCTTCCATATTGGAGCAATACAATATAGACAATGCCAGACCTACACTTTATCTGCAAGTATCTTCGAACCTTGCAATCCTTTTTTAATTATATTATTCTAAAGCCAGATATACTAGCACCAACCTACAGCAGTTTTTGCAATGTATTTTGCTACTTGCTTTGTCTGCAGCTAACTAATTCTTACTAGACTCTCAACTATTGCTTCATCAATTGCAGAATTCTGTAGAACGCCTCCTGAATTATAAGATAAAAGAACCCTGCGCTATTAATAGTGCAAAAAGAGAAACAATTTTTCAGAGCAGCTACCACACAAAGTGCAATCACCACACTAATGAAATGCATATAACTAGAATGATAAGTAAGGGGCTCTAAAATCAAATCCTCTCCCTAAATTATACATTCTAAACAAAAGAGATATGTGTCTTAAAAATTAAATTTGTGCAATAAATGTGCAATATAACAAAAACATCAGAAAGTAAATAAACAATGTAAATCAGTATAATATAAAAAATATAGTTCTTGAAATACGGTATATATCCCAATTAAAAAATGTGCAGTGATAGCATTTTGTGAGGCTGTAAATGGGCTGGCCTTGGGAAATGTGGGCTTGGGGAGATATACTGCAGGTGGGTAGATATGCTTTATTCCAAACTCTCAGCTTCTGTTTGGGTGATTACCGTAGTTTGCAAACCCCCTCCTTTTCACTACACCACAGCAGCAGGCACAGTTGCCCACTGTCACCTTTCAGTTTGCGCTGTGGTAATAGAGCCCTTAGCTGGTCTGCTGTGGCAGACCCTGGAGGTAGTTTTGGTTCGCAAAGGGCAGCATAAGGATAAGGTCACACTCTATACTTATGACATACTCCTGATACCCACTCCTTTCTCTCCTTGTCTCTTTTCACAATTTGTTAGGTACTGTGGCCTATGCATCAACTTGGAAAAGACTATGCTGCCTGCTAACTATAGACCCACTCCAGACACCACTTTCCCAGACTTCCAGAATTCCAATATCATAGTAGTCCCTCTAATCAAATACCTGGAGCTATCCATTTCTTACTGCACAACTTCTCATCCCTTGATCTCCTTCTAGTGTATCTAGATTAAAACCTGGTGTTATCTTCCTCTGTTGGGTATGGGTTGTATTGATCTACTTAATATGATATGGATGATATGGATATATATCTTGTACAGCTTGCCTTGCTGGATCCCCTTTAAGTATTATAGGAAATGTAATGTTATTTTTTGTGACCTGATATGGAAAAGAAAACCTTGTAGGCTTAGATTATCCTAAGACCCTTGGGAGTCTTGCAGCCCCAAACCCATGGATCTATATAGAGGCCCAACTCTAACACATAGCTGGGCTGAGAGTGACATTTTTGCCCTATGTCCTGCTATAATATACTTTCATCAACTTTACAGAGGGAAAAGCTTGTGAAACATGTAGAGCTTAATAGATTGTTACATTATAGTTCATTATAATGTTTTGACATCTATGACCAATACTGGAGAGATCTAGTTGCCACTGTAGTAATACTACAATATTTTAATGCTTTGTATTAATTGTTAATAAAAATGTATTGTTTATTTCTCTTATGATTGGTGCCTAGAAAGTAAATTTTTTCACTTTTAATACTTGATCAATTGACGTTTAAGACGTGGCTCTGCGCTACCACAAGCACCCACATTTCCATCCTGTGTTGGTGCTTTGACAACTCTAATGCCGCATTCACACAGTCGGATTTTCCAATGGGAAATGTTGGATGTGAGCTTGTTGTCCGAAAGACCGACCATGTGTATGCTCCATCGAACATTTGCTGTCGGACTTTCCGCCAACAAATGTTTGATAGCAGGTTCTCAAATTTTCCGCCAACAAAACGTTGTTGTCGGAAAGTCTGATCGTGTGCACACAAGTCCGTCGCACAAACGTTCACGCATGCTTGGAATCAAGAAGAAGGAGCCGCACTGGCTATTGAACTTCCTTTTTCTCGGCTCGTCATACGCTTTGTACGTCACCGCGTTCCCACGTTCTAAATTGTTGGCCAACATTTGTGTGACCGTGTGTATGCAAGACAAGTTTGAGCCAACATCATTTGAATAAAAATCCACGGTTTTGTTGTGGAAAGTCCGATCGTGTGGACGCGGCATTAGATTCATACAGAGCTTTGTTCCTTTGGTTATTTTAATCTGCCTAGAGTGCTTTAAGGAATGGGCTAAAATTGATTAAAATTCCTTATATTTTATTCCTGAACTCTGATTCTTTTCCTCTTGATCAGTTTCTTCCTGTAAACACTTGGAGTCATAGTGGGAAAAAAAGAGGTGAACTAGCCAGCAGATGGTGATGTTCACGTTTGCGCTAATGAATCTATTACCCCACTCTGCTGAAATGTTTTTCTTCTTACAGGCTCTGAGCATCAAAGAAATAACAGATAATTGAGGGGAAAATGGAATCTTGCCTGTAAAAATACATTTTAATTTTGCCAATTGTCTCCAGGTGTCAGGAATGGCTTCAAAAGAGCAATGATATCCAATAAGAGGCCCATTCATGCATGTCTCTTATTGCAAACAAAAGTGCAGAATTAATAGAATGAAGTGAGATGTTTTCAGTATATTGAAGCAAAGCTAAGGATAAATAGACAATGTTACAGTACAGGTGAATCTTGGGCCTCGTTTAGTTTAAAAACTTTGTTAAAAAGGAAGAGTCTTTGGGAGTTATTTACGAAAGGCAAATCCATTTTGCACTACAAGTGCAGTCGCTGTAGATCTGAGGGGGGCATACAAGGAAAATAAAAAACAGCATTTTTGCTTGCACATGATCGGATGAAAAAATCAGCAGAGCTTCTCCTCATATCTACAGTTATCTACAGCGACTGCACTTTCAAGTGCACTTGCAGTGCAGAGTCGTTTTCCTTTTAGTAAATCAACCCCTTTGTTTCCTATAGCAACTATTTATTAATTTTTTCCTTTTTCCTAACCTGCATTTTTTAAAGCTGGAATTTCATTTGTGGTTTAGCTTGGCAACACAAACACTTTGTTTTCAGACCATTCGAATACACATGCCTCTTATTATGTGCCCATATACGAAGGGATTTGACAATTCTTTATCAAATAATTAGAAGCCCAAATACTCTGCTTGCACTTAATTGAGGAGGGACGGGGGGGTCTTTAACATTTGCCTCGGGATGCAAACACAACCAATTGGCCCTTTTGTGATTGAGTTGGTTTCAAGTGGAATAAAGTAAGTACAAAATACAAAGGGGGTTATTTACGAAAGGCAAATACACTTTGCACTACACGTGCAAACTGCAAGTGCAAAGAGCACTTGAAATTGCACTGAAAGTGCAGTCGCTGTAAATCTGAGGGGTAGATCTGAAATGAGGGGAAGCTCTGCTGATTTTATAATACAATCACGTGCAAGCTATAATGCTGTTTTTTATTTTCCTTGCATGTCCCCCTCGGATCTACATCGACTGAACTTCCAAGTGTACTTTCAGTGCAATTTCAAGTGCACTTTGCACTTGTTTGCACTTGTAGTGCAAAGTGGATTTGCCTTTCGTAAATAACCCCCATAGTGTTCTGTTGTGCTACAGTAATTGGTGGATAGAAATTGTCTATTGTCTTAATGCTGAACACCAGGTAGATAAAAAGACATAATTTAAAGCAGCTCTGTATTCATTCATACATGACTCCAGATTAACTTTCTTTGCAAACATTCTACAAGTCTGCTGCAAGTTCTTGTTCAGTTGTGTTGTGCAATAGTCATCCCACCACAGGGGTCACTGTGGCTGATTTTTCGTGCTGTAGGTTTGCAGAGCTCTTGCTGTAGATTCTCCACTGCAACTTTGCTCTTGCTACACACTTGCCACACAAATGTTCTATAATTTGGAAAAGTGTCAGAACTTGTGCTTCAGGTGCTCTGCAAGTGTACAACTAGCCAGTGAAAATGTGCAGCAAGTTAACAGACTTACAATTCAACACTGCCATAAATTTGTGGCAAGTTATCCTTGCTATCTGGGGCACAAGCAGCCAGTCAGTTCATGTGCTAACACAGGACATGGAGTAACCCAAGAGATGAACCCTGAAGTGTTCTTACCATCTTGACACTTTTCCAAATTGTAGCAAATTTGCGTGACAAGTCTATAGCAAGAGCAAAGTTGCAGTGGTGAGTCTACAGCAAGACTTTTGCAAATCCACAGCCTGAAAATTCAGCCACAGTGACCCCTGTGGTGGGATGACTATTGCACAACATAACTGAACAAGAAATTGCAGCAGACTTGTAGAATGTTTGCAAATAAAGTTGATCTGGAGTCATGTAATACAGATTTGCTGCAATTGTACAACACACTTGTGAAGCCTGGCAGGTCTAGCAATAGCTTAGAAAGTCACTTTCAAATTGCAGCACAATTGCTTGCTATCTGGGGCTGCTTCTCCCTCTCCTAATCTGAGCTCTGTTGTATAAGAGATTGCAAGAGGTTGATAATAAGTCAGTTTCCGGTACTTACTCTGCTACATATACAAAATACATATAAAGATGAATGAATACAGAGCTGCTTTAAATTGTGTCTTTTTATCTACCTGGTGTTCAGCATTAAGACAATAGCCTTTGGCAGAGAAAGTAAGGTCTCCTGCCTCGCTAGACTGGTCTGTGCTACGTGGCAGAGTTTTGTAAATCTCAGGGCTGTGTGGACATAAATACAATCCTCTGACATGACTACTACTACCTTACATGACATTCATCTGTGTATTTAGCTGTGTGCCTCGTATATGCTAGAAAAAATGGGATAGCAATAGATACTTTGTAAACTACAAAGTATTTTATGATCTGAACAAAATAACTACTGATCTGTAAAAATTATATGGACAAAAAAAAAAGTGCTAAAAATATATATAATCACAAGTAATCCTTATCATTTTCCTTTAGCAAATGAGCACAAGGCACTTCACAGTTTCGTATACATCCAGCATTGACTTACTTTGACAGTTATTTACTAAAGGAAAATCCACTTTGCACTGCAAGTGCACTTGGAAGTAAAGTCGCTGTAGATCCGAGGGGGAGATGCAAGGAAAAAAAAAAACAGCATTTTTTCTTGTACATGATTGGATGATAAAATCATCAGAGCTTCCCCTCATTTCAGATCTTCCCCATAGATTTAGAGCGACTGCACTTCCAAGTGCACTTTCAGTGCAAAGTGGATTTGCCTTTTGTAAATAACCCCCTTTGTGTATCTCAGCATTTGGTCACCCAACATCTCCGAATATCAGGAAGTCATTCCTAGAAGACCTTATTCTGACAGGTGAATGTGGAATTGTTTTTGTTAATCTCTACTCTGATAAAAATTAATCTAAATTCAAACAAAGAAGTTCAGCTTATTTGTGCATTTATGGCAAAGACACCTGTCTCCCTTGTCAGTTATTCACTTGTTGTAAGTAGAGAGGAAAGCTACACATCAAGACAAGTTGTATCGTGAAACAATATTTTGTCCATATATGACTAGCTTCAGTATTCTTTGGATGTCATATTAACCTGCTCTGCATTCAGGTTTCCTCTTGTAAAATACTAATATTTCTCACAGAGATGAGTATGAACATAGAAAAGATCTTGATAAATGATTGGCTTGATAACACAACAAATGAGGACACATCCAAGCAAATTTTAAGGTGCTGTTGGTTATAATCTATAACAATAAATAAAAAACAAAAAATATTTGCGCTAAAGTGTCAAATACAAATGAGAGTCAAAATCTAATTCTTCAAAGACAGATACTCACAAACATAAAAGGTATAACTGCATTTCAATGACAGGAAAACTCATCCAGCGCATCGGCTAGGGTGATGATCTCACTGCTGTAGCTTCGCCTGCAGTATTTCATCTTATGAGATGTTGTCACTGGGGCAATGGCAAATAGTATAGCTAGGTTAATTACCAAAGTAGGTTGTTTTTGGTTTTAATCAAGGATGGGCCCGGTGTTCGAATCAAACCCATGTTCGAATCGAGCACCGGGCGTTCGCTCGCTCGGCGAGCCCAGAACTATTGGGGCCGCTCGCATCAAATTCGTGTGATGCGAGCGGCCCCGCAATGCATTGCGGCCCACGCAGTGCAATGCTGGCTGATGATTGGCCAAGCATGCACTGTGACCCCGCATGCTTGGCCAATCACAGCGCCGGCAGCGAGGAGAGCCATAATTGGCTACAGGCAGGATGCCTGTAGCCAATTATAGCTCAGGGGCTTTAGTACACGCCCCACAGTATAAGAGGCCGCCGTGCCGGCGGCCTCGCATATTATGTTTCAGTCAGTGTCAGCGTGTCAGTGTGCTGCTGACAATATGTGCTTTATTTCTGGGGATATGTGTGTGCGTGCTGTTAGAACAGCATTGCAGTATCACATCTGGGGGGTGTCTATAGGTGGCCTGTGAAGGGGGGCAGGTTTCCTGTGCTTAGAACTTTCCCTGCAAAAAAGTGTCATTTTTGCAGGAAAAAAAGCTATTTAAAATCACTCGCGGCTAATGAATTGATGGCTCCTGTAACAAAGAGAACTGTCATTCATTGATAAAAAAACAAAAAAAAAAGCGTAGGGGTCCCCCCTAATTCAATAACCAGGCCCTTCAGGTCTGGGATGGATATTAAGGGGAACCCCAGCCAAAAAAAAAAAAAAAAAAAATGGCGTAGGGTCCCCCTCAAAATCCATACCAGACCCTTGAGGTCTGGTATGGATTTTAAGGGGAACCCTAGCCAAAAAAAATGGCGTGGGGTCCCCCTCAAAATCCCTACCAGACCCTTATCCGAGCACGCAACCTGGCAGGCCGCAGGAAAAGAGGGGGGGACGAGAGCCCCCCCCCCTCCCGCCTGAACCGTACCAGGCCACATGCCCTCAACATTGGGAGGATGCTTTGGGGGTCTAAGACCCCCAAAGCACCTTGTCCCCATGTTGATGAGGACAAGGGCCTCTTCCCCACAACCGTGCCCGGTGGTTGTGGGGGTCTGCGGGCGGGGGGCTTACCGGAATCTGGAAGCCCCCTTTAACAAGGGGACCCCCAGATCCCGGCCCCCCCCCTGTGTGAAATGGTAAGGGGGTACTTTTTGTACCCCTACCATTTCACCAAAAAAGTGGCAAAAATGGTAAAAATGACAGGAGACAGTCTTTGACAATTCCTTTATTAAAATCTTCTTTCTTCTTTCTTCATCCTTCGGTTTCTTCATCTTCTCCTTCCGTCTTCTCCTTCCGTCATCTTCTTCCATCTTCTTCTTCCATTTACTTCTTCCTCCGATCCGCTTCTTCTTGCGCTGGTCTTCTCGTCCTTCTCGTCCGGCATCTTCTTCCGTCAGCGTCGGCGTCGGTGTCGGTGTCTCTGTCTCTTCTTGGGCCGCTCCGCGCAATGGGAGGCTCCCGCTGTGTGAGGCTCCGCTCCGTCTGACAGGTCTTTTATAATGGAGGGCACCTGGTGACCCCCACCCCCTCTGACGCACGGGGACGTGATGGGGAATTCCATGATGGCTTTCCCCATGACGTCAAAGGGGGGCGGGGTCACCAGGTGCCCTCCGTTTTAAAAGACCTGTCAGACGGAGCGGAGCCTCACACAGCGGGAGCCTCCCATTGCGCGGAGCGGCCCAAGAAGACACCGACGCCGACAGAAGAAGATGCCGGACGAGAAGGACGAGAAGACCAGCGCAAGAAGAAGCGGATCGGAGGAAGAAGAAAATTGAAGAAGAAGATGGAAGAAGATGACGGAAGGAGAAGATGAAGAAACCGAAGGATGAAAAAGAAGAAAGAAGATTTTAATAAAGGAATTGTCAAAGACCGTCTCCTGTCATTTTTACCATTTTTGCCACTTTTTTGGTGAAATGGTAGGGGTACTTTTGTACCCCCTTACCATTTCACACAGGGGGGGGGCGGGATCTGGGGGTCCCCTTGTTAAAGGGGGCTTCCAGATTCCGATAAGCCCCCCGCCCGCAGACCCCCACAACCAATGGCCAGGGTTGTGGGGAAAAGGCCCTTGTCCTCATCAACATGGGGACAAGGTGCTTTAGGGGTCTTAGACCCCCAAAGCATCCTCCCAATGTTGAGGGAATGTGGCCTGGTATGGTTCAGGCGGGAGGGGGGGCCGCTCTCGTCCCCCCCTCTTTTCCTGCGGCCTGCCAGGTTGCGTGCTCGGATAAGGGTCTGGTATGGATTTTGAGGGGGACCCCACGCCATTTTTTTTGGCTAGGGTTCCCCTTAAAATCCATACCAGACCTCAAGGGTCTGGTATGGATTTTGAGGGGGACCCTACGCCATTTTTTTTTTTTTTTTCTGGCTGGGGTTCCCCTTAATATCCATCCCAGACCTGAAGGGCCTGGTTATTGAATTTGGGGGGACCCCTACGCTTTTTTTTTTTCATTTTTTTTATTTTTTATCAATGACTTTTTTTTTATGAATGAGTTTCAATGAATGACTGTTCTCTGTATTACGGGAGCCGTCAATACACATTAGCCGCGAGTGATTTTAAATAGCTTTTTTACTTTCAAAAATGACACTTTGCGCAGAGACAGTTCTAAACACGGGAAACATGCGCCCCTTCACAGGCATACTATAGACACCCCCCAGGTACGAAATTTAAAGGAATATTACACTTTTATTGTTTCAATTTAAGCATTATTAAAATCACTGCTCCTGAAAAAACGGCAGTTTTTAAAACTTCTTTTTGCATTGATACATGTCCCCTGGGGCAGGACCCAGGTCCCCAAACACTTTTTATGACATTAACATGCATATTAGCCTTTAAAATTAGCACTTTTAATTTCGAACGTTCGCATCCATTATAACTAATAGCGTTCTAAAGCTCGCACGGACTTTAGGTCCGTTCGCGGGTTCTGGTGCGAGCCGAACGGGGGGGTGTTCGGCTCATCCCTAGTTCTAATACATAACATTTTTAATTTTCAAACTACGTTTGTTGGCCTACGGGTGAACCAACTTTCCAGATAGCAAGAATAACTTGCCACAAATTTGTGGCTGTGTTGAATTATAAATCTGTTAACTTACTGTACATACTCACTGGCAAGTTGTACACTAGCAGAGCACCTGAAGCACAAGTTCTAGTTGGCACTTTTCCAACTTGTAGCAAATTTACATAGCAAGTTTCTAGCAAGAGCAAAGTTGTAGGGGTGAGTCTACAGCAAGAGCTCTGCAAGTCTACAGCATGAAAATTCAGCCACAGTGACCCCTGTGGTGGGATGACTATTGCAAAACATAACTGAACCAGAACTTGCAGCAGAATTGCAGAATGTTTGCAAAGAAAGTTGATCTGGAAGCCTGACAAGTCTAGCAATAGCTTAGCCAGTCATTTTTACACTTGCAGCACAATTGCTTGCTATCTGGGTTGAATCCTAATTATTTATATTTTTGACAACCTTTAATCTAAAATTCCTTACTCTCTTACTTTCTTTCCAACTAACTTTCAGACACGCACAAACAGATAATGAAAGCTGTTTTAGAGGATTTTGCTTCTTATTTAAGAAATGTAACTTTACCAAAGTGATTTGAATTTGGCCTGGTTTGGTCAGATTCTAAAGTACTCACATAGTTACTGATGAAGCATAAACATACAGAGGGAAAAATGATTGTCTTCTGTGGGATGGCATTACTGGTTCAAAGAACAGGTCATCCCTGCCACACACCCCTCTTTTTTCCCTTTACTTTCCTTCTCTTACTCCTTCTTCTATTTCTTCTATTGTGTTATCATCTTCCATATTGAGACCTAGTAAAGCTTAATTATTTACTACATGTATTGCACACTATTGCCCTCTCTATGTTTTGGCACGCAATTTGTTGTACTGCTTTAGAGACAAGACTATTGACAATGGCCTCACAATGACCTTTGCTTGCAAAAGAGTTTATTGCAGTGCTTATGCACAACATTTTCAAAACTCTGTGCAACTAGCAAATGTATACTCTTGTGGCGTTCAGTGGTGGCTGGTGGTCATTTTTTTGGGGGGGCGGCAAACAGTGCACAAGCCACACACCCCCACCCCCCATGGTCAGGTTGGGTTGGTCGGTCAGTGCACTTACCTCATCCATGGTGGGCAATCCTGGGCAGCTTCCCCGGCTCTCCTTCGGGGGCATCACGAGCAGCTTCTCCTTCTCCTCACCGTTGGCTTCCGTCTCCTCCTTCCTCCTCTGCGGCCAATCAGAAAGCTTCTCCTTTCAGCCAATTGAGAAATGTGTCTAAGACCCGCGCTTCCTGATTGGTGGAGAGATGATTCAGTGTGAGAATAGCGAATATTCATTTGCTATTCTAACACACGTAGATGGGCTCCGAGCGCAATGCTCTACGCCTGGAGTCCACCTTATTTTGAAGCCTATTAGAGCCTCTGGCTCTAATCGGTGCTTCAAAAAAAAAACACCCCCGCCACTGTAATTCATGCACCTGGCATCCTGAAAGGGGCCGGACAGATAGATAGGGGTGGCGGCAGCATGGATAGGGGAGGCGGCGCCCTTAATGAATGAGCCGCCCCTCTTAATGAATGAGCCGCCCCTATTGGCGTGTCTTTTTATATGTTTATACAAATATATAGAAAAAAAAGTGGGGGAGGGGTGGTGGTTACCTCCCTGCTACCCATGAGGAATTGATAGGTTAGTCCTGCAATGCTGGACCCAATGCTGGCCAAATCCTGGTGGACTGTGCTACTTGTGGTCAAGTGGCAGTAAAAATGTGCCCGTGCACAAACAAAACATGTGCTCCACTTCAATCTGTGTTTAAAGTGGCCCCACATAGACTTACCACAATATTTTGACATTCTATTACTAGATAGGTCAAACTGTGCCTTGGGGTCAAGCCCAGTTAGGTTTGAATTAGCCACACAGCCCTGGTATCAGGAATCCAAGTCTTTCTAGTGTCATGCACCGTCACTCAAAAAATATTTTTTTTATTTGTATCTTCTATCACTAAATAATAGGATTTCTTTTTTTTGTCAGGTAAATATGAAAACCTGCATATTATTATAATTATTATTATGTATTCTTATGTTCTGCCAGAAAGCAGCTTAAAGAAATCTGCATAAAAATGCACAGCCAGAAGGTTGTAGGCTTCTGCTACTGACATCGCAGTGTCAACATTTCTCTGAACAGTTTGCAGGGGAAAGTAAGTATAAAATAATTTTGTTTAAAAAGGCCTTGATCTTAACACTAACTATATATTGCATTAATCTGATCTCTTCAACTTCTTACACACTACTTGGAACAGGGAGTGGTCTTTAGTATCTTTAGAGAACTACCCTTACCAGCATGCCTTCATCCGTCTATGGAAGTGTATACAGTATAACCTTGGTTTGAGAGCATTTTGCAAGATAATCAATTTTTTTTTTATAAATGTTGACTTGATATACAAGCGATGTCTTGATATAAGAGTAGCATCAAGTCGCAACTGAGTATAAAAGAGAAGAGAAGTCCGTCGGAACTCCGTCAAAAGTCCGTCGGGAAGTCCGGTCGTGTGTACGTAGCATAAGTGTAGCAATATGGTTAAATTTAATGGAGGTACAACATTTAGCAACATATTTCTACACGTATGCAGCGTACACACGAGCGGAATGTCCGTCAGAAAAAGTCAGATGGGAGCTTTTCATTGTATATTTTCCGATCATGTGTATGCCCCATCGGACTTTTTCCGTTGAAAATTCAGACGGACTTAGATAGAGAACATGTTCTATATTTTTCAGATGGAACTAAATACTATCGGAAAAATCGCTTGTCTGTATGCTGTTCCGACGCACCAAAAACTAGGCATGCTCTGAAGCAAGTACGAGACAGAAGCTATTGGCTACTGGCTATTGAACTTCCTTTTTCTAGTCCAGTCATACGTGTTGTACATCACCGCGTTCTTGACGGTCGGACTTTGGTGTGACCATGTGTATGCAAGACAGCTTGAACGGAATCCTGTCAGAGAAACCTTCAGAGTTTATTCCGACGCCAAAACCGCTCGTGTGTACGCAACATTAGAGGCGTCCTATCTTCTCTTTAATACTCTCTAGCTCCTGCTGGATTTTGCTTCTAATCCCCTTGTGGAGGCTTCCATTTGTGGATGGACATTTTATGGTTACACAACCTGGTCACATTTCTATAATCTTTTTATATGGACTATAAGCTGAAGGACCTATGAATAAATGGTTGTGGAACAATTTACCATTATTTCTTATGGGGAAATTTGATATACAAGTGCTTTAGATTACAAGCATGTTTCTGGAACAAATTATGATCGCAATCCAAGGTCTTACTGTATTGAGACTTGTAGCTATAGCACAAGAATACAATATATCAAGGAGAAATAACTAGGAAAATTTGGACACAAAAATACTAGACACATTCAGACATGGAACTAATAAAACAATAACTGTCAATAAAGTCCAAGGAGAAAAGGAACTACTAAAAGTCAAAGGAAAAAAAGAGAACACAAATATTAAACATCGGGGATAATTGGAGCACAAAAAACATCAGTTGTCAGGAAGTACGCAGCAACAGCAATTAAGCCTTAATCCCTGTCTCTAACTCCCTATCTCTAACTGGCAGTGTATATGTGCAGACCATTCCATGAAATGCAGAGGTGTCTGCAGTGCTGGCTGTAAACGACAGCCTGGCTTGACTTTCTCTAGGGCTGTGTGGTAGTCAGATTTATGAGGCTCAAAGAGGAAATAACTGCTTCTCGTGGACAGGCTGAAGGCTGAAGCAACGTTTTTGTTTTATGCATTGCAGAAGTGAAAATATTTATCAATGGTTTCTATAGACATTGAAAAAATATATATTGATTTAAATGTATGCACCCTCTAGTGTGTGCTACTAGTAGTGGCAGTGTACATTTTTTTACCTGGCTCATGCCGTAAGGCAATGAGTCTTAATTGGGTCAGGGTCTACTAGATTTCAGGGCTGGGAGACTAATCATGGCAGCTCTCTGGTGCCTCCCCCTGGTGTCGGCAAGGTTGGAGAACCTTCTATAACTAGAGTGCAGGGTTTAGGAGGAGCTGCCATGAATATTTATGGGGCTTCAGCCAATCACCAGAGGTGGGCCGGCAGGGCCAGAGACAACACTATAAATAGCCATGGGCCATTCCAGCAGGGGAGTGGGGTGGAAGATGGAGTGCTTATGAGAGGCTGTTTTCTACAAGCAAGTGGAGCTGAGATCAGTGGCCACAGTGAAGCAGAAGGAGGAATGTCATGCTGTTCACTCACATTAAGCTTCTTTGTCAAGGGACTTAGAGTTCCTGCCTGTAATGGGCCTTTGCTGAGCTAGCAAGATCCTGGTAGTTCCCACAGGAGTGATCAGCAGGTGCAGCAGTAAACCAAGGGTGTGCAGAAAGAAGGAAGAAGAGGACTTTCTTAAATATGGAGGAAGTTTCCGTCTGTTCATTTTTCATTTTTCAAGTTGGGCAGCCCATCATTTTCTACCCTATCCAAGTTATCAAACCCTAGTAGTCATAAAAAACAAGCCAAGGATTATTTGGAATGTATTTCTGAGTTGAAACGTATGAAGGAAAGGCTGTGTGACTGACTATGCAGCAGTGGGGACCCGGGACACTAGCGACTCCTACAGGGGAGCACTATGTTTAAATGTTTACATTTGTTACATTTGCTTTCTAATGATAACCCCTCTAAAATATCCATTGGGTACACTAAAAACCATTACATAGCCCTTATGGCTGCTCTGACAATAAAGAACAATCAATAATCTACCATAATATTCCAACTATATTTTTTAACATTTGTCTAAATATGACCCAACATGGCAGGGATGTGCAGTCAATAGTCTACCAGGTTACCATCCAAACTTGCTGAAATTAGAGATATTGGGCACTTTTAAAGAGGAAGTAAAGCCTCTTTAAAAAAAAAACGGAACCTGCAAGGCAAAGGCATAATGAGCTAGTATGCATAGCATAGATGCCTCTTTTTTTCTAAATATCTCCTAAACCATGTAGGTTTATGAGATATTTATTGGACCTACAGGTAAGCCTTAATCTAGGCTTACCTGTAGGTCAAAGTGGTTTGTAAGGGTTTACAACCACTTTAAGTACACAGTGGGGTTTATTTACTAAAGCTGAAAAGTGCAAAATCAGGCTCACTACTCCATAGAATCCAATGAGCTTCTAACCCCAGCTTGTTCAATTAAGCTTTTGTAATAAAACATTGAAGCTCATTGGTTTCATTGGTTTCTATGCAGAAGTGAGCCTGATTTTTCACTTTTCAGCTTTAGTAATTGTAACTACTAACTACTATTAGTAATTTTGTTTTGTATTTCTTTTTTCACTAATACAACAGTCAAAGGCCACATGTTGGCGAGGTTGCCAATCACCTAAAATATTTACTGACACTTAGTATAAAAAAAAGGAAATTTGTGGTCTGTCATTAAAGCAAAAACAGAGATCAGTAAAAATGAAACCCTATTCTTATGCTACACACAGAACAGACCACATCACAAGTTTTAGGTCATAACCACATAAATATTTCATGAAAATTTAATGTATCACGACCAGTGCATTACTTCCTGGGCAAGAAAATAGACATCTGCATATACTCGTAGATCAAACATAGTAAGGAAAGTCAAGGAAAATAGATTTGCTGTGGAAGATTTCATTTTTCTTTTCATTTAGCTACATTCAGAAAAAATACTAGTTTATTTTAAAACATGTGATGGCCAAAGGTTGGTATTTCTCTTGTTCATACAAACAGCATTAATCCCAGTAAATAATAGGAAAATGTATTTACCAATAAAAATTTTTTATTACACAATAACTGTTGTAGTTTCTAAGATAAAAAATACATTGCTTCTGTTGTATAATTAAACACACCACTTCAGCAAATAGTTAAAAATCAAGGGCTCATGTCAATGGGCACTGCTTTCTTGTATTTGATGTACATTTTGATTGTATATCAAATTCATAACTCAGCTGACTTAAAGTGTTTGTTACCCCAACATTTCCTATTCCTGATATGTGCCGGTTGTACCATGTACGTATATGAGAAAGTCTCCTGTTCTCTTTGTATTGCTTCCTATGAGTGAAATCCCTGGTGTTCCTGACAGCCCCTCTGCTTTACTATTGAAAACTGACCACAATAAGCAGGAGAACACAATGTGATCGGTTCTCTCCCTATGCTGGGAACTCAGTCTGCTCTTGTCCAATGATCAGACTTGTTCTGACACACAGCACGGCCTTTCACTGGGAAGCTCAGTGTACTGTTGCTTCTCCTCCCCCCAGCTCTTATGTAGCCGAGAACAAAGGGAATGTGATCACTCATAAAAAAGGGGAAAAAAGGTATTTATCATGTTTTTTTATATCTATACACAAATGTTTTGCCTTTCATTTCAATGTTAAACTGAATGAATTGTTTTACAAGGTGATCATTTACAATCACTATAAATTGAGTAGTACACATGACATTACAATAGTTGTGCTTGAGCAGCTTTGTATTTCTTTGTAATAAGCATGTCCTGTTGAGGTGAGTTTAAAATGGTTGTAAAGGCAGAAGGCTTTTTATCTTAATGCATAGAATGGTAAGATAAAAAGTATTCTGTGTGCAGCAGCCCCCCTCAGCCCCTAACACTTACCTGAGGTCCCTCTCTGTCCAGCAATGTCCACGAGTGTCGCAGCCATCCAAGATTCTCCTTCCTGATTGGCTGAGACACATAGTGGTGCTATTGGCTCCCGCTGCTGTCAAAGTCAGCTAGCCAATCAGGGGAGATGGGGGGCGGGGCCGGGTCGGGGCTCCATATCTGAGTGGACACACGGAGCTGTGACTTAGCTTGGGTGTCCCCATGGCAAGCTGCTTGCTGTGGGGGCACTGAACAGGCGGGAGGGACCAGGATCACAGAAGAGGGACCCGAGAAGAGGAGGATCCTGGCTGCTTTACAATCACTTTAAACTGCAGATAAAGCAGGTCATACACAGTCTTTTCTTGTTATATTTTGCATATGCCATTCAAATGTAGCTACATGTGTTAGAATGAAAAACACAGCTTTTGACTAGAACACCTGTAGACATGAACCCTAATATAGCTTTGTGTGTTAATAAGCATCCAAAATCTACTCATTAACTGTATGAATAAAAGATGTGTGTGCTTACCTATGTTTAGTCTGCTTCAGTCTGGTCAATTGATCCTGCAACTCTGGCTCCCTTGTATCAGAGGGAAGCTGCTGTAGGGCAGATGAGGGAGCATCGACATTGGCTAGGCCATGGGAGCCTATCAGTGAAATTCTCCCTTACACAGAGCTGCACCATCACATAACTGGACCAGAGCGGATTATAAATAGGTAAGTGCACAGTTATTTTTTATACTGATTAGCTAGGATTGGTAGGAGGAGGGAGGAAGGCAACACTTTTAAGAATAGGCATAATTAGGCTTTTTTTTCCACTCTAAAGCATGTCAAGGACACATACTGTAGCTTTTTTGGAGTTTTCTAGATTATAAACAGTGCAGCAGATTAATTGCCCCCATTAGCTATTTTATTCTACCAGCTGCCAGCACCAGCTGTTGAAATACTGAAGCAGTGTCTACATCTTTTTGGAAGTGAGTGCTATTTGGCCAATATTTTTCTGTCCAGTTTTTTTACCTTTCAATCAAATGATGTAGTGGAGGGTTGGGGGGCACTTACAGAGCTAATTTCAGCTGGTTCCTCAGAAAACAGCTGAAATTCGCTCTTCAACTTATATTTCTCTCTCTCACTCTCACCTCTCCCTTTCTTTTTGTAGATCTTTTATGTTTCTAGTACTTAAGATCGTATACTATTTTGAATGCATTCTTGTAAAGATCTTTCTTCTTAGTTGACCAAATTAAAATGTTTTATTAGTTAAACAGCTCTGTGATTCTATCTTATTCAGTTCCTTTCTATATTGCTTTCAGTCTATTCCCTCTCCCTATTTTCGACTGTTCTTTTACTTTATTTTACCCTCTCTATATCCTGAATCCAGACACTTTTACTCATTTTTAATTTCCATCTTACCAAACTTGCACTTGCTGGCTTTAGGTAACGGAAAATAAAGTGCTTAAACTTCCAATCTCACTCCCAACATGTTTCACCATCTAACTGGCTTCATCAGGGAAAGTACTGTGCATTGGCAGGTGCCCACAAAGAGTGCATGTGTTCTGTGCAAAATCTATAAGAAAAACAGCCACTATTATCTGCTTCACACTCTATGTACAGCCTTTCAGCACTTCTCCTGCATCCACGCGATCATTCTGTCATGCATGTCAATGCAATGCGATGCGATTACCGCTCTAGGGGCCATATAGGGACTGATTAATTATTACTGAAATAGGAAAATGAGGAAAAAAAAGTGTAGCTACCAATGAGAATTCTGTTTTTTTTTTTTTTTTATAAAATGAATTGATTGGCTATGGGCAACAACTTCCCTTGTGTGTGCTTTTTATTTTCTAGAGTTTTAATCATTCAGCCTCATTGTATCTGTTCAGAGAATTTGTTATTTGTAGCTTTGAGAAAGAAAGAGTTTCAATCATTTACATTTGGGGAATTGAGTAAAATATGATATATTTCTGTTTTATATCAATAAAGTCACTAATGAGAAAAGCAGAAAAATATTACAAATATTTTGGCAAACTGCAGAGCATTAACATTACAAAATATACAGTAAGGTAGGAATATAAAAATATATATGTTTATGTTTCTTGGCCTCCGGGTTCCTGCTTCTGTTATATTTTAAACTTTCTGACCTTGAAAATAATGCTGCTGTTTTCTTGAATTAACAGGAATTTGATTCTTTGATACCAAATCTCCCACAGTTCAAAAAATTGAAAAAAAAAACGTTATTCATTTTACACTCATATGCAGGAGACTTTTAACAAATCTAAAAGATTTAGTAAAATGTCATAACCCCTAGCACAAAACTTGGTATTTCTTTGTTTCCAAATAGGGATGAGCCTAACACCCTCCTGTTCGGTTTGCAGCAGAACATGCGAACAGGCAAAAAATTTGTCAAGAACACACGAACACCGTTAAAGTCTATGGGACACGAACATGAATAATCAAAAGTGTTAATTTTAAAGGCTTATATGAAAGTTATTGTCATAAAAAGTGTTTGGGGACCTGGGTCCTGCCCCAAAGGACATGTATCAATGCAAAAAATATTTTAAAAAACTAACGTTTTTTCGGGAGGTGTGCCTGGGGGTGTCTATAATATGCCTATAAAGTGGCACATTTTTCCAGTGTTTAGAACAGTACCACAGCAAAATTATATTTGTAAAGGAAAAATTGTAATTTAAAACTGCTCGCAGCTGTAATGAATTGTCGGGTCCAGCAATATAGGTAAAACTCATTGAAAAAAAGAGCAATAAAAAATGAAAAAAAAAGTTGGGTGGGGGTCCCTCTAAAATCCATACCAGGCCCTTTGGGTCTGATATGGAAGTTAAGAGGAACCCTGTGCCAAATTAAAAAAAAAAATGGTGTTGGGGCCCCCCTCAAAATTCATACCAGACCCTTTTCCGAGCACGCAACCTGGCAGGCCGCAGGAAAGGAGGGGGGATGAAAGAGCGCCCCCCCTCCTGAACCGTACCAGGTCACATGCCCTCAACATGGGGAGGGTGCTTTGGGGTAGCCCCCCAAAGCACCTTGTCCCCATGTTGATGGGGACAAGGGCCTCATCCCCACAACCCTTGCCCAGTGGTTGTGGAGGTATGCGGGCGGGGGGCTTATCAGAATCTGGAAGCCCCCTTTAACAAGGGGACCCCCAGATCCCGGCCTCCCCCCTGTGTGAAATGGTAACAGGGTACAAGTACCCCTACCATTTCACAAAAAAAGTGTTAAAATTTTAAAAACGACAAGACACAGCTTGGGGACAAGTCCTTTAATAAAAAAAATGCCCCACAATGTCCATTCTTCTTCTTCTATCTCCCAAAAAAGAAAAAAAAGCAGAGACCGATCCACCTCAATAGGAGGCTCCCGCCGTGTGACGCTTCCTTGCTTGTGACAGTTCTTATATAACTGAGGGCTTCCCGTGGCGCCAGAGGGGGGGCGAGACCACCCGGTTACATCAACAGGTGGCCCCGCCCTCAGTTATATAAGAACTGTCACAAGCAAGGAAGCGTCACATGGCGGGAGCCTCCCATTGAGGCGGATTGGACTTTTTTTTCGGTCCGTCGCAGGGAGATAGAAGAAGATAATTGGACATTGTGGGACATTTTTTTTTTAATAAAGGACTTGTCCCCAAGCTGTGTCTTGTCGTTTTTAACATTTTGACAATTTTTTTGTGAAATGGTAGGGGTACATTTGCACCCGTTTCAACCATTTCAAACAGGGGGGAGGCCGGGATCTGGGGGTCCCCAGATTCTGATAAGCCCCCTGCCCGCATACCCCCACAACCACCGGGCAAGGGTTATGGGGATGAGGCCCTTGTCCCCATCAAGCACCTACCCCAAAGCACCCTCCCCATGTTGAGGGCATGTGGCCTGTGTAACCTCTAAAATCTCTATTTCTGATTTATTAATCACAAAATATGATATGGGTTAAATGAGAGTTCTATTGACCAGGAGGAAAGGCTTTGAATATAATAACATTTATTACAGGTAGTTAAAAGTCAAGCTAATACACAAATCCCTAGCACATCAAGGCAGAAAATGCTAGGTTGAAATAAAATATATATATATATGAAGGAATATAGATTATATTCCTTCAGACCGTGATCTACAAGCATGTTTAGTTACAAGTAGTTAAAAGTCAAGCTAATACACAAATCCCTAGCACATCAAGGCAGAAAATGCTAGGTTGAAATAAAATATATATATATATATGAAGGAATATAGATTATATTCCTTCAGACCGTGATCTACAAGCATGTTTAGTTACAAGTAGCAGGGCATACCTTCCCCTGCTACATGCCATCCTACCTGCTGGCTGGTTCCCCCGGAAAGACAGAGATCCCTCCCCTTTCCTCAGAGTAACCAAAAACCAGCCTGATTCCTCATTGGCTGCCTTAGCGCGGCCCGCCCCCTTACAGGCAAAACTCCCAGTGATGCAAAATATACTTGAATGGTCTCACTTCATTAATTATGCAGCTTGGGGTGAGACTTACTTCATTAATAGTAAATAGGTGACAAACAATGTTAATTGGCTCCCCATTGTCCTTCAAGTCTCGGCGCCGCAATGTCTGCAGTTCACAAAAGCTGGGAGGAGGGCTTTTGCCCACCTTTCAGCTGCAAGCAAAAAGAGATATATTCATAATATTTCACAGATATTAATGGAAATTTCACATAACCGCATCAGTCAACACCTGGTACGGCTCAGGAGGGGGGTGCCCTCTCATTCCCCCCTCTTTTTCTGCGGCCTGCCAGGTTGCATGCTCAGATAAAGGTCTGGTATGAATTTTGAGGGGGACCCCTACACTATTTTTTTATTTTGCGCAGGGTTTCCCTTAATTTCCATATCAGACATGAAGGGCCTGGTATGGGTTTTAGGGGGACCCCCATGCAATGTTTTTTTTTTTTAAATTTTGGTTCGGGGTTCCCCTTAATATTCATACCAGACCCTGGTAATGGACTGGGGGGACCCCATGCTCTTTTTTTCAAACGAGTTTGATCTATATTGCTGAAACCCGACAATTTATTACAGCCGCAATCAGTTTTAAATTACAATTTATCCTTTAGAAATGCCTTTTTGCTGTAAACACGGGAAAAATGTGCCACTTTACAGGCATACTATAGATACCCCAGGCACAATATTTAAAGGAATTCTTCATTTTTATTGTTTCACTTTAAGCATTAAAAAAATCACTGCTCCTAAAAAAACGTCCGTTTTTAAAAAAAAATTTTTCATTGATACATGTCCCCTGGGGCAGGACCTGGGTTCCCAAACACATTTTTTATGACAATAACTTGCATATAAGCCTTTACAATAAACACTTTTGATTTTCATGTTAATGTCCCATAGACTTTAACTGTGTTAACATATTGTTCGGTGTTCGCAGAACATCCTAACAGTCAAAGTTCGGCCCGAACTTATGCTCAGGCCGAACCGTTTGCCCATCCCTATTTCCAAACACACTTTTCAGATTTTATAACGGGGATATAATGAGGAGACATTGGACCCTCTGCTAAGCTTTTACTGCTGTATGGTTTTCTACGGGGGAGATTCATCCCTATATTTTTCCTGGTTTCCTGGTCCCGTCTACCTGGAGTCACGTTCAAAATGAACAGACTTTACTCCGTGTGTGGGCACGTCCGTTCATTTCAAAAGTCTAGCACACAGACGGCCGGATTGTCCACCGGACTGCCAAGTCCAGTGGATAATTTTGAGTCAAGACTTCTTTCTAAGTCCGCCGGACTTTGGGAAGAAAAAGTCTGCCGGAGCCCACACACAGGCGGATTGTCCGGCGGATAGTCCGATCGTGTGTATGCGGCATTAGTAGCAGTGCACAGCAAATAAATGAAACTAACTTTGTCAACCAATACCAGTAACCACCTGGTGCAACTCTTTTTCCATAATGTTTCTGAAAGGGGCTCTGGAAACTCCAATAACCAGCGCTGTCTGGCTGAACAGTGACTTATGCAAGTATCAATTTTGCTTTGGTGTGGGAACATCCCTTATTCGACAATAGGTAGAAACAGAGCGTTGAACTAAGGCAAAGAGATCATTCTAATAGAGTTCACAATGGTTATAAGAAGCTAGCTGGTGACTCAGCTCACCAGGTTGCACCTTAAACAGAAACCCCTTCTTTGGGTAAAGTAACTATTTACCATACATATTATTATTTGTAAGCCCAACATATACTTAAAATATATCCAAGGCCATTTTTTAAGGTTTTGGGTAGTGTAATACGTTTAGAATCCCTGCCATGTTTTTATTAGTGTCTGCCTGCCTCTCTTGCTGAGAATATGCCCCCTCTCTATTTATCTTAATAAAGTAACTATTTTCAGAAGGATAGAAAATGAGAGCAAATCCATCATTTTACAGTTGCGCCCAGAACAGGATGTGAGGGTAAATCTTCCAATTGGGACAATTGTTTACTGACAACGGTCTAAGGGCTCATTTACACCAGGATGGTATGTTGTTGTGCATTATGTTGCTCATCAATGTGTGTTGCGTGAAGGCATCCC